>CM042077.1:33463060-34074131 GCA_023509865.1 Trypoxylus dichotomus | reverse complement strand
CTGATAGTAGGAAATAGATTGTGTACAGATTTGAATTTTCAATTTTGCGAGAGTTCGAATGTTATTACAGTGTATTTACTTAGAAACGAAACCCATGTGACTTCTTTTACTTATGCAGCCCATACATATTGACAACTAAAATTAGATAGGCTAAGATATTGTAAATAATTACAGGTAGGATTTAACTATGAAGACAGAAATAAAATCAAGACGTATATAACACAATGACACCAGACTGTATAAAAGTCAACTGTCTTTATAGGTTAGCTTGGTGGCTTTCCAGTCAAAAGTGTTAGGAATATGTAACTATTGCCTACGTATTATTTATAGTTTGTCACGTCAGAGATCACGTGGGTTTAATTCTAAGTAAATTCACGGTATTAGGAAACGATGAGGAAAGCTTATTCCGTGTATACATATTTCTTGCGTTGCCTCAATCGCTTTCGTTCATAACTGCAAACAAAGTACACTCTCATCTTTGGTTTGCCTACTGCGAAGTTTTTTCCAGTTGCAGAGACGAGTACTCCTAAAGATGTGTGCAGCTCGGTTACTATCGATATTAAAAATAATTAATGCAATTACTTACTATTTTAGTTTGATTGTGTTTTACATATGAAATGTGATTAAAATGTACAAACAGGTAGTTCAGAATATCGCAAATCACAATTCCATTTGCTTGTATACATATAAAGAATATTTAATTTATAAATGGTTTATTCCTTTATTACTAACAGTACAATAGACCATATTTCTTAGAAATATGTGTAATAGTGAATTACAGAATTTAAATAAACCAATTTAATCTCCTTCGGAACTGAAGTTGTCATCACTATCACTCTCATTATTTACATTAATAATTAAACTTTCTGTCATTTCATCAACTAACATTTCTGATTTTAAATATTTATCTTCAATATTAACAACATGTGTTTGTTGCCAATCTTCCTGAGGAATTCTAGAAAATTTCTCTTCCGCTATTTTACGAATATCCATCTTATAATTTACATTTTTTGCAGTGAAAAACTGTGCGTCCATTCCGTTGTAAAATTTCGTCGAATTTATACGTTATATATTGACCCTTATAGCGTTCGATTAGCTGGTGTAGTTGTGACTTTAACATTCTAGTGTGAAAAGGAATATTTTGTTACGCTCACCATTCATTCATTTCATTTTTCTTACCATTACTTCTTGGAATATGCTTCGTTTGTCTATTGTGATATAGCGCATTATAAATTATAACAACGGAGTTTGTGGGCAAGTTTGGTATAAGCTTCTGTTGTATCCATCTGCCATAATTATCTGCATTCACATCTGACTGGTAATGACCAGTTTTTACGGCGGATTTAAAAATCAATAGGGCGTTAGGGTTAAAGCCCAGTTGCATCCTGCGTACACTATTATTAGTCTTGGTCCTTTAGGTATGTTCTGGAAAAGACCTTTTGTACTTTCATCACTCCACAAAACGTTAAAACTACTTCTCGCGTTTGAACGTGTATCACTTTACGATCCAATAGCAAAGACATTATGATCAGCCACTGACAAATATACTCAGAATATTACTTTAGTAAGTGGTGCACGTTTTTAAAAACGAGTACTGCGCATTCCTACCGGTTGCCATCTAATTTGGCGTTTAAAGCAGTATGTCTCTAAATTAATTTCTACAATACTTTGTATGTTTCTAATAAAGAAGTTTTGGAAGAATATGACTAGTTACTTGTCTAAATTCATGATGTAAGAATTTAATATAGTACAAGCTATTAAAAGTTTTTTATCTTTATTCCTTACTATAAATTTATATGCTCTACGGGTACTTTCGGTTAGACGCTGTCTTCAGCTAGAATAATTACATTTGTAAAAACGTTGTTATGCATTAAGATTATAATTATACAGGATTAAAAAATATATACAGGGTGGTACAAGGAAACGGGAAATTTTGAATGTGGTAGTATGTATCAGTCCTGTGAAGTTGGTAGAAAGGTTGGAGTAGCATCCGACTGCGCACAACTACCTACCATTTAGAAATCATGGACCATAACGTGCATTTTCCGCGAAGACATTTTACAAAAATGGTAATAGTGCTAGCTATTCAACGACCATTCCAACGTTATTACAATGTGCGTTTCATTTTGTCACGTCATCAATACGTGGATTAGGAATTTCGAAGAATCGGGTTCAGCTCTAAGAAAGAAACCATCAAGAGCTCAACAAACCCCAATAAATATTAAAACGGTTCAGACGTCAGTTGCAAGAAGCTAGACACGATCAGCAAGATAACGTACTGCAGTATAGATCTAAACGGAACATCCGTCCGTGGAATAGTCCACAGTGATTTGAAGTTTCACCCTTACAAAATTTAAGTTGTACGGAAACTATAACCATTAAGCTAGGAGTCGCGAGATTTCCGTAACTCAGTTGAAAATATTTTTGACGACCCCAATTTCATTAACAATCTTATCATGTTGGATGAGGCTCACTTCCATCTGAACCTATATGTCAACAATTGCAAATATTGAGCAACCGACAATCTTCATCAATTGTATGAATGGCCATTACTTAGTTAAAAAGCTACAGTTCACAACTCGCATTGATACGGTGTGCCGTATCAATGGTGTGGGGCCTTACTTCTTCGAGGATGACGACAGTAACGTCTTATAACGATATGTTAATATGCTCGACACATTTGTTGGTTTTAGCAAAATGAAGCTATATTCATTGATCTCGGAAATCACCAGATTTGCTGGTGTGCGATTTTTTTCTTGTGGAGGCAACCCACCTAGAAAACAAGGTATACTTCACTCGTTCAACAACAATCGCTGAGTTAAAAAAAGGATTCAAAAAGAAATTACTGCAGTATTGCAAAATTGTTTTTTTTTTGTGGGACGTTTGAAGACGATTTATTTTTTCTGTAACAATAAAACTTATAAATTCATAGGTTTTGCTTCAATGAGGGTTCATTCAAAATTTCCCGTTTCTCTGTACCATTCTGTATGTTTTAATAAGAATTGCTAAGAAATAAAATTAATAAAAACTTTCAACAAGTTGTTCCTACCCAAAAGTTTTTCATGTATTTTACCAACCTTGCTTTTCAGCTGTTATTAATTATATTTCTTGGTAATTCTTATCAAAATGTATGATTTTTAACTATTTTTATAAATTGGACTGTTCTAGTTGAAGATGGCGTGTAGTCGACATTAGTCTCCTTAATAGAAAGTAACAGAGAAATTAAAAAAAATTAATATCTTTTATATCATAGCTTTGTTTGCTTAAAATACGTTATCTAGCATGCTTTGTAAAGTGTAATTTCTTTATATTTCTCAATACAGGTATGAAGAAGCGAGGTAGGAAAAAGAAGATCAAAGATAGCCCATCCAAGCCTCATCTTATTAAGACCATAAAAACTGAAGATATCAATGTTCAGAATGAAATTGATAAAGAAATCGATATGGAAACGGAAATAGATGATGATATGCAAGAACCAGAAACAGGTCAGGAGCCAGGTGGTCCTGATCAAAGTTTACCCGTATCTTCGGAACCACAGAATCCTCCTTTAGAAAGAAAAGTTACTTCCTATGTAAACGTAAGCCACACTGCACAAACGTGTAGCGATCTACCCCGTTTACAATCACTTCACTTGCAGTCTACGAACACTACGAGTACGAAATTAATACCTCGATTGGTAGACAGCAGCGGCGGAACTTGTGATTCTAGTGAATTATGTCCTGAAGAGTGGAATGTGTTTGATGTCGCACAGTTTTTGAGAGTTAATGATTGTGCAAATTATTGCGACAATTTTAGTAAACAGGTTTGTATCGTACATTTTTAGCACAGCGATTCTCTTTGATTGTAGACAGAATAAATACAATACTCCTGCAAGTATACAAGTAACAAATATGAAACGTATTTCATTATTGAACCAACTACATTTGGATTTTTAAAATACATATAGTAGAAATATATTTTGCTTGATCTGTAACGAATTGCGTTAAATTTATGTTTCATACTATTTCAGTCTTACAAGATTTCGTTCGAATTGTATATTGTTATGTAAAATCAAAAGTAGAAGTTATATTTATGTTAGTTAGTAAATTTATAGTAAAATGTTGTGTCTAGCAACGTCTAGAAACGTTTTATATAAAAATATTGTAAAATTTTTTTGAACTTCTTTTTATCTTATGAACAAATCTTATTTATGTGTAATACATTTTCGGATGTTGCTACCTAGTACCTTTCGATTCTATATTGCCTATACTTTTCTTATTTTTTTTTATATGTTCTACTACATATTAACGAACTTGTGTATCAAAGAATATAACATGTAGCAAGCTATAGTTCTTTCTATTGATATCTAATAAAACGAGTAGCAGTGGATAACCTGTATAATTGAGAATCGCTGTCCTAACAATTTTGATTAATAAAAAATGCTACAACTCATTCTAAACATTTTTAGAAGGTTGATGGGAAGATACTTTTAAATTTAAATAAAGAAGATATCTTAGATTATACTGGTGGTAAAGTTGGTCCCTCACTAAAAATATTTGACCTCATTCAACAGCTCAAAGTGAAGATTAATCCGTCACAATTACGTCATTTAAAAGTAGCAAATATCAAAAAGATTTTATAGTGCCTCATGTAATTGTTAGGAAACATGTTATAATTATAGAATATTTTTTACCATCGATTGTGTTAAGGATAAGAAATTAATTATTTTATGAATTGTGTAAACAGGTAGTTAATTTATTTTTCTTCGTTTCTCATTTATTTTTAGTAGTACTCTCAATTAATCCTTTCTTTATTTCGTAAGGCCTTGTAATTCTTTTGTACGTGTATTTGTAATTATTTTTGAAAGTTAGTGAAAACAAGGAAACAAATAACATCAAAAAGCGTTTAAATAAAATTTCCATGTGTATAATTTATATACATGCGAATTGTATCAGCTATATATATATATATATATATATACATATATATATATGAAGATTATTGTATAAGAAATAAAGTACCAATATTACTGAACAAATAGTATTGAATTATTGTTTTGGTAATTTTTTTTAATTACTAAAGTACTTTGTACAGGGACAATATAGTAACCACAGCTGCAATTTGCTTATCCACAAAATTCTGTAACTTTCCGGGGCGTTTATATTCAATCTTTGCCTACAACTTGAATCAGTACCGTAGTAATATAAGGTGTTGTCGCTATCAAATATTGAGCAACATTAAGGAATTACGTACGATTTCTCTTTGCGGCGTATAATTGCTTATTGAACTTAATCTCTGATTATTTTTAAAGCTCAATTTGGTTTTCATAGTTTATGTGCTTGATTCGAATACTACAAAGGATTTGTATTTAATTTACATATACAGTATTTTATTCTGAAAAAGATGTATATATTACCTTTACTTATTTCTTTAGTTACCAAATCACTTATTTAAAATAAATTGATGCGAAAATATCTGATTTATCTTCAAGGTTGTGTCGCGAGGCTTTTTATGATCACATATTTTATTTAGTACCAATTTATGGTATAACGAGCGACAGAAGTCATAATGTCTTACCCAAGTTGGTGTGGTTGACTTTAGTAATTCATTGAATTTTTAGATTCCTATGATTTATCCTTTTTCAGGTGTCGGCAATTACAGTTTTCCTGGGACAGCTATGTTGCTGCATACACAACTGTAAGATTACAATTTTTTTTAAACTTATTGGGAAGTAAATAAAAACTTGGAAAAATATAATTGATAGACCTGTCCCATATAGCAAAATAAATCAATTTCTGGCATTTTTTTAACTAGGAGGATATTAAAAATGCAGTTGAACATGTTTTGCCAGATATATATTCATTAATAATCTAATTCATTTTCTTTTTTCATAGTAAAGGCCTTGGTATATTTAATATCATAAATCTACATAAAAAAGTAATTTTAAAAGTAAATTTGGTTAGCATTTTTTGGATAAAAATGTATTTTAACTGTATATTACAAATGACATTACGAAATACGCAAGTACATTTTAGACACATTTAAAGTAAAACTAACATTAGGGTGATAATATTTTGATATATGAATAGAATTAAAATAAAGAGGCATGTACTTGAGAATAGAAAGGACAGTATATTATATCTATATGTTTATTTTTTGAATTCTAAAAATTGTTGGAACATCTGGGAGATGTAGTAATAAATTGTCAAAGTCACTATCTCGCAGAAAGATTATTGCCATTTTTTATTAGATCGCTGAAATAAATTTTTATATAACTCGAGTTGATTTTTTTTGATTTCGTTCGCGTAAACGTGCCGGCGATTTTGGAGGGAAGGGATGCGTTTTCGGAGTACTGCGGTGTTTGGCGGGAAGGACGCAATCCGGCTTCCTTTTGTATGTTGATAGGCGGGGCCAAAACGCCAGCTGGCAGACGTTGATAAGTCCTTGAGCGAATGTTAATCCGCGACATAAATAGTACCGGACTGTTAGTTTAGACATTTATAAATTTATGGCACATATTTTGACAAATGTTGACCTATTATTCAAGGACAATTTAATATTCATATTAATTATTCACCTTACAGACACATTTTCATAAAATTAAGATAATACGTCTTTACCCGCCTAGGGTGTATGAATCTAACTGGCGTCAACCCGGTCTCAGCTGTTTCCCGCCAAACGCCGCTACCAGAAAACTGCTGTGAGGCGTAGCGTATGTTCGTCTCCGTGCTCATACCGTATTACTATACTATTACTACATGCTAGTGGAATTTGTGCGATTAGAACGTTGATTTTTTTTCTCCCGAATCTAACTCGTGCCTGTAAACATAAACATTAACTATTCGGTTTTCAAGATTATGTCTATTTATGGTGAAGATAGAGGTGTGTTGGGTTCATTGAATACGGACGTCAAGACTGAAATTTTGGCCAGTAATAATAGGTAAGTAACACATAAAATATGAAATGTATGAGTACGGTATGAGATATCGGTAAATTGTAATTTGAAATAAAACTGCGTGACTACACATGATTTTGACGTGTTGTAATTTAGTTAGAAGGTACCACGTTTTCGGCGTGCTTCTCACTACACAAACTGAATTAGTTTGAAAGCGACTCGCTACACTCTCTGCGTGTCCTGAGCTACGAGACTGTTCGATTTAAACTTGGCACTGATAGCTAGCCGGCTTTCACAGCTGTTATCCCGCCATGTTGTAGCGTTGCATACATCATACACTTGATTGAAGTTTGAATATAGATTTTTTAAACTTTATTACTACAGAAATTACATTTAATTTAATATAAGTGCTAACTTTTACTAAGAAATTAATCAACAACTATTTTTTCTCCGAGGAAACTACAAATATTTTGTTATCTAGTTCATACTAGAACATGTGATGCGTAAGTGATGTAATGAGACAGCTGATGATATATAAATATACACAATACGAATCCTGCACGTTCTAGTTGGTATGTGATGATTAATACTATATTGATTGTAAGTAAAAGCAGTGAGAATGTTGCGTTTTACGTACAATATATGTACATCTTTCTGTATATGCGTGTGTGGGTTTGCTTTTGAGGGGGTGATTTGATATGATAACTGCATTAGCGTTGTCCTTGCAATAAAATCTACCACACCCTATGTACGCCCTTTAGTGCCAGTCGGTTTTCTTCGGCATCAATTTTTCGGAATATGCTTTGCAACAGAGGTAGTAGTTTCTAGACTGCCTAATTTATTTCATTCGTTTAGAGAATTCTTTCCAACTTTAGATAGGTTATGTTGCATAAAAAAAATCACGCTTTTATGCGGCTAATATGTAGGTTTGTTAACTGCGATGATTAATTTATTCATCTTTCTAACATTTTTATGTGAGGAATCAATTAGGTCGAGGAGTGATTTTAATATTTTTGAAAGAATATCAATCTCGAAGATTATATTACTTTCGTTTTATTGATACTCAACGGACATTGGCAAGAAAATAGTTTTTGGGTAAAAACAGAGACCTTTTAAGAGATAAAAATTGTAGTTTATTTAAATGTTTTCATGAAAATAAGCACAAAAATACGTTTTTCAATCAGTTACATAATTTTGGCATTTAATATGCAATTATGGTAAACTTAGACAATATTTTTTTAAATGGCCTTAATTTTAAAGCAAAGTCGAATGAACTATTTCTACTAGTATTTTTACTCTGATGCGTTCATTCATATCAAGCGCTGACGTCAGATTTATATATTTCCGTTAGATAATTGGAATGTGCAGATAACTGCTGTTCGCTTGGAAAGTAGATACAGTATAAAGACTACTTTTTCATTACTTATTGATAAATAAGTATTACAGTAGTAGATGGTATGGTAATTTAAAAAAACCGTTATTGGTTCATCTATTTAATATTATTATTATTCATTATTTTGGATATTATGTGGTTTACGCTTTACGGTTTTGCGCTATTGACATTTTATGAAGTACAATTATAGTATTTTATAAGTTTGAACTGCAGACTTATTATAACAGATAATGTCTTTTTCTACTCTCTATTTCACGTATTCAAATAATTGGTTAAAAGTGGAAGCAGACCGCATAAGGAATTACATTCCTATTAATTTATCAATAATCGTATATTGTAATTGTGTCTATTATGACTAAAAACATCGACAATCAGAAGTATTGTCGATCAATGGAATTAGATAAGTTTCCTCCCTATTGTAACTGACCAAGTGGCCACTGAAACGTTAAATTGTTTTAGGCACTTCTCAATGAACATACCTTTCTATTGATTATTTTTATGTATCACTTATGCAGAATGTTTACTGTTATTCCAAAAGCAAAACTATATTAATTTCAGAAACAAGATTGTGTGTAATGACAATGAAACATGTGAAATACCAGATATCGCTCTTATTCATTAGGAATAGCGCAATATAATAGGAAATAAGTTACCCGATCCTCCCAAACAATAAAGCCCTGGTTACATAAGCGTTTCCCGACTAAAATATACAGATGATGCGTTGTACTTGTAAAATGCAATAAAATATGATAAACCTCTATCCTATTTTATCCGTTTAATTTGTTTGTAGGGACAGTTAAATAAGCATTATTCATTCATTGTATTACATAAACACTGTGATAATTTACCATTGCTTGTCTATTTGCACTAGGCGTTTTATAAACCTATTTAGGGATATTTGTTTTGTACATCTTTGTGGTGGATTCACATATATAAATAACTTTAAAATAGAAAAGTAGGTAAATTTCCTAGTGAAAATTTCGTATTACTATTTTATACATCTTTTTACTGGTTTACACAATTAAACCATACAAATAGCACAATTTTTTACATAATTATATTCTCCAAAACTCGCTAAACACGTGATAGCTAGTCCAAGTACATCTCACAGGACTAATGTATATGCATGTAACCGGCTTTACATCTACATGATATTGACGTTTCGTTGATTCTGTTGTTACAAATTTATTGTGATAACTAAACTGCCTTCTTATGATTTTCTCTCTTTCAAATTCCGTATACAGACGATCAGTCACAGAAAATCAAGTAAGTCTATTCCAATGAACGTCTATTTACACATAACTCTACCGGGGCAGGACCAACTGCGCGTCGATAATTTTTGTTTTTTATAGTCGTTCATTAAACCTTCAGCATTCTTTCAATATATGAATTTAGCAGTTAGGGAGGCACTTTATAGTTGTCCCCACATATCCCGAAGGCCCTTGGGATTCATCGCCTTCACCAATCCGCCTTACATTAATTAGATG
This sequence comes from Trypoxylus dichotomus, assembly GCA_023509865.1. Classification (NCBI taxonomy): domain Eukaryota; kingdom Metazoa; phylum Arthropoda; class Insecta; order Coleoptera; family Scarabaeidae; genus Trypoxylus; species Trypoxylus dichotomus. Next base: position 34,064,377 of record CM042077.1, on the reverse strand, counting down.
ACAGGTCTGGCAATTGAGGAGGTAGATTATCCTTGCCAATATTGCTTCTTCTTCCGTTTCTCTTAAGAAGCCTCTATATAATCTTGAAACATATTTTGACTCATTATCTAAACAAACTTAGTTCCACAGAGGCGAATATCACACAGCACTGCACAATTACGTAACATGTCCAGATGTTCTTCCTTAACCAGTCTTCTCTCAATTTTTTAATAGTTCTCCGACTTGGTGGAAAAGCATCCCCATACAAATACGCGATCACTTCTACGGTTGACTGTTGGTGCTATAGAATCTTAATACTTCCTTACATTTACATAATTGCACATAAACTTGCCATTTCACTGTTGTTTAACTCAAACTTGAACTGGTCGGCAGAGAGTACATGTTTTCACTCGTTAATTATCCGGTCCTCGTGATCAGTTATCTACTCCAACCTTTTTTCTAATTCCCTTTCCGTAGCAGAGGTACTTTAACGGTTACGCGACCCGCTGCTTTTAATCGGTCACAAGTCATTGCTGAAACTGGCGCGTTTCTATTTGCATACAAGGGGTTCAGTTAATCGCCTACTAGTAATAACTTTATCTCGTAGACACGTAACAGGTTTTCGACCACTACGTCTACTGCCTTCTTTTTTGTGTTTTAGTGAAGTATATTATGCTTTTTTTTAATATTCAAATTCATTCTTTATGTAAAATCCATCCTACTGTACGTTCAGCAATGGAGAACACTTGTTTTCGGCATTTTAATTTCTTACGTTACAATATTATAAAAAAGAACTAAGAATACTAAAAACTCGTCCGGTTTTTATAAACTCCCGGACGGCCTACTATCTAGAATTTTTGATTTTTGATACCCTTTTGAGTGTATGTTGTAAATTGAGGACCATGTGAAGGTGGCAGTTGGAAGTCCATTGAGTATTAGGCACTTTAATTCAAAAATATGTTATTTAAATACCTATAAATCTAATAACCGCGATTTTCCATTATTTGTAATAACATGCAAACACAGACAGACACGTTAAGTAATACATATTGTATCCTTTGTAAAACTTTGTCATACATACTTTATTCTTTTATAAACAGTATTGCTTATTTTCCTTTTTTCAATACTTATTTACGTATTTATTACAGATAGTGTAACAAAGCAAGTTAACAGAACCTTGGAACAATACTGCCTTCTCTTCAACCTTAGTAGCCCTGAATTTCCTCTACTATAGTGTCTTAAAAGTAGATTTTAATATAAAAAGATGTTGATAATTTACCTTTCTGTTCTTTTTTAACAGTAATCCAGAATTGAATAATTGTATAAGCATGTGGCACGCACTAATGTTTATATAACACTGACACCACTGTGAATCTTGTTTGGCATATATTTAATTTCAATATTTTTTTATTAATTTCTATTAACACGTAATCTTTCAAACATTTAATATCTGTCTATAATATTATTTAAGATCGTATTACCGATTAAAAATAATTTTAGAAAATGGTCATGTACCCTATTAGAAATAATAAAAACATATGAAACACTCAAAAAAAGTTTGGGATGAGAACGTCTCACAGAATTTTAACATAACAACAAGTGATTTATCACACAAAGTTATGTTAGCAGGTGCTCATACTGTGTATTATTGTACTTTACAATATACGTAACTTCCACTTGTTCCGCAATAAATTGTAAGTAATATGATGTGACCTTATCTTCTGAGACACTTTCATTTGCTACCATTGGTCCACTACTTTTGGTGGACGCTTATGGAGTTATGTATTCCGAACTTATTAAGCATTTAAATTTTAAATTAAACAGTCTAATAAAAAAGTATTTGGTTTTGATAATAGTATACATAATTAAAAAAGTTCCTTCTCAGAAAGATGTCATTGCATACTTATCCGGTAGTACTTATACTTATTGCATTCTTTTGTGTTGAATATAGTAAGAAAATATAGGTAACTATTGTAACGGATTTTCATATTGTATGTACAACGTGTTCAAATATGTATTACATTGTATTACTTCGATTAATTCCATAATACATAATATATATATATATATATATATATATATATATAGGTGTACCTGGTAGAAATTATACGAAAGATGGACATCTATAATCGTTCCAATTAGTTCACTCTTGGTAAATACGCTTGTTTAGTTTCAATGGTTTTTGGTTCTATTATTATTACTTTGGCGCCATAACATGCAATACATGTGATAAAACTGGCATTTTATTTTATCACCTGCAATACCATCCTACAGATTATCAGGAAATTTTGTATTGTATATACATAAATGTTTTTCGACTTGTTAAGATTAAGATTTTATTGATAACAGCTATGTTTAATTTTGTTTCAAGTTACTTTAAAAATAATTTTGATATATGTCTATCGTTACATATAAAACGCATCAATAGTCCATTTAAATTTCGGTTTCAGAGACGTTTTACTCGAGAGAGGAATTTAATAATAATTTATCCTTGCCACCTTTATTTTAATATTAATTACAACAAGGACAGTTGCAGATTTTTTGCTAAAATACACAGAAAAACTACATTTTAGCGAAATAATCAATAAATTTGCAATGTCGCCACCTCCTCTTGTATAACCACCTGCATGATCTCTAGTTTGTGAAATACTATTCCAGACCTTTAAAATAGGTTAAGATACTACTATAAAAAATTATAACAAAGTACATACCTACAAAATGACGAATTCGATACAAATGAACTGCGCTGTATCTACATTTCTTTATATGGGATGTAGGGATGAGTTAATTAGTAATTTCCATTATTAAAGAATCTTCAATTATCGATAACGTTATTTCACTATTATCTTGGAAATCAGTAGCAAATAATTTTATCAACATCGTTTTTTGGTACATAATCTAATACTGTGTAAGCGTAATACGTTAATTTTATAACCAGAACTAACTAAATTATCATTTGCTTATACCTTCCAATGTAATTAAATATTTTGAACAGATGTTTTGCAAAGATATGTTTGTTGATGCGAAGTACGTGATCCATATATACTTTTTGTTGCAAATATTCTTGTATATTTATTTTTGGAAGGTTTATCAATAACCTTAATTTGATTTCGGATATAGCGCCATTCATAGCAGTTCCAACATCCAGTTATACATGGAACGGAATGGAATCTTTGTTTTTTTTTTTTTTTCATTTTACTGCAGCCTAACGTTACATAATTTGTAGTAAATTGATAAAATAAGTATGAGCTACAGAAACATGAGAAAAGTGACTGGTCAATATAACATTTTTGTAAACACTCGTAAATGATTACAGCAAGAAAACACCTAATGTAACCAAATAATGTAATTAAATGATGTTTATAACAGATACCTTGTCTTTTTCCACTTTCACTCTGACTGGTGCAAACAAGCAAAGCAAAGTTGTGTTTTTTTATAGTATTATTACTAATGTTAGTATTTATAAATTTTATCACATGTGCTTATTTAGAAACATAGGTACAACACATATACCTGTAAAAGCTATTTGTGAATCTGTTTACTACATTGATAAAATATGCCCTAGAAAGATAATACTTAACCTTTCGCGATAAACAAATTAGAATGTTAATGAAATTTTTGTATATTACATATATTCTTTGTTTTATCAAAAGGTCGTTGCCTCTAGAAAGGATACATAAAATTGGGGTGTAAGAGTATAATCATTATTATTAATTTTTATATAACAGAAAGTCTATTATACCCACATGCTTGTTAGTTTGGCTGCCAAACATCTTGGCAATTTGATTTTTGTACACTAATGATTAGAGCTAGAATAATAGTGCTCGTAATCAGGAAAGTTTAGCAGTCGAAGGTCATAAGTAAAACATACATGAAATCAGTACGCCGAGGTCATATTGGTATCCAAAATTACGTACTCCTCCTGTTTAAAAAAGCGACGCTTATTCAATAGCCTGTGATATGTCATTACTTGTTGTTAGTCACATTTTTTTTCATCTCCGTATCCATTGCAGTCCACGTGCTTATTGTATTACACTTTTGTTGGAGATAAATGAAGAATTTCATGATTTCTTTGTAATAGTTCTTCATAACGTTTATATGAATTAATCTCTTTAATTTTTATAATTTAAGTATATATAATATAAGTTTAAAAGAGTGTGTATAGTTAGGGAGTATTTTTATCTTTTAAATGTATTGCCTTGCCTAAGATAATGTATGGGTTGATACGGAGCATTATCTAATATTACCAAAGATAGATTTTCTAATTTCCGAAAATCCATTTGAAAAACTTTTCAGTTTTCATTTCTCCATGATAAACCTCTTTTTGTGATTTGAAAGTAGTTACTAATGAAGCATTTACCACAAAACCAGAGATTAATCTTATATAAAGTACTACCGTAATACTATAAACTTTATAGGACGAAGATGGCATTGAAATAGAAAATATATATCTGAACTTAAGCCAGGTATTATAACTTAACATTTTTGAAAATATTTTGACAGTGACATTGACTGTTATCAATAAATGTATTAGAAGTACTGAAAACAAGTTTGAACTTTGAGTTTGAATAAATTCAAATATGGTTTACAATACAGTGTAAAAAAACGTACGTGATTGAAGCCTATTTTCGAGCTGGAGTGCGAATTGATAGAGTTTGAGTGTACAACCAGCTTCCATATTTGGATGATTTTATTTTAGAAAGCACTTTCCAGAGTTAGCTCTAATTACCAAGAAATGTTATAATTTTTTTCCAATTGTATTGGTGTATTTCGTGAGACTTCTTTGTGCCACAAGTCATGTACTCGTAGACCAACTGTTCCTTCGGAAGAAGTTATAAATGATGTTCGTCAACGGATGGAAGATTAATCCACAAAACCTTTGAAACGTCTTTCTCAAGAGATTGGACTTTCTTATGGAAGATGCCAGAAGAAATGTAAAAAGAAACTTACACATGCATCCGTATATGATGCAATCACATCAGGATATTTTGCCGGTAGACTAACTTAGACGTCTTGCTTACTACCAGTGGTTTACAAATAATTTAATGCAAGATGATTTGACATTTTTTCGAAGTACGTCAATTCGCAGAATACTCAGATGTGGAGTAGTGAAAACTCTCATATTTTTGTTGAATCGTTTCTGCATACTGCGAAACTTGGTGTTTGGCTAGCAATTTCTTGCCGCAGAATTGTTGGACCTATTTTTTAAATTTGACAATGAACACTAACAATAAGAGGTATAGAAACATTTTAAATGAATTTATTGACTTGCTGCACGGGGATGAATTACAATATGGTTACTTCGAGCAAGATGGTGCAACGGCATACACAACACATTAAAATATTGGTTTTCTTCGTGAGTTTCTTGACGATCGAATTATAAGCTTACATACGGAAGTTGAATTTCTACCACGATCACCTCAATTAATGACGCACCGCTAAACTCCCCTGATTTTCTATGTAATCTATCATGAGAAAAAGAATTAGTTGTACCATAGATAATGAGATTTGGGCGAGATGTTCGGAAAACGTGTCCAGGAAACTGTAAATTTCCATTGCACAACGTTGGTTACTTGACCACAGACGGTATAAAAACTCGTGTGTAAATGTGAATCAACAATACTTTTGCAAATGTAAAGTTGGTACTAATTGAATGTGCTATTACAGTGTTGAAATAAGAAACTATTGGCCGCATAGCGAAAGCTGAAGGACGACTGGATGATCCTATGCTTGTAGTAGTGGGGGAAGCCATAGTGTCATTGCCTATTACTAATAAAACGAATTTCCAAAGGCGTACGGTAGACGCCCAGAATATATTAATCTTAAAATAACTTAAATAATGCCTGTAAGTAATTTATTTAAATATCATATGTATTTTAATTCTGGTCTTAATTGTTTGATGATACTACCAAGTATGTAAACACATTCGGTTTAAGAGGTTAATGTAATTGCAAAAATCCAGTATAACTTACATTTTAGACTAATTCAGGTTAAAATAAATACGTAGGCTTTCACGGCCAGACTCGGTAATAAACGAACTTCCGGAATTGGACTGTGTCATGATATATAAAAGGAAATAAGAGTAAGAGGAGAAAGAAATAAAAAGGAAAAGAGATAAAAAGAAGAAAAATGAAAAAAAGGGGGCGTGAAAAAGAAAGAAAGTAAAAGAGAGAGAAGAAAAGAGAAAGGTGGGATCTCGACGTTTCGCTTCTTCAGGAGAAACAGGGAAACCAAAGTGGCATGGTAACTCGACGTGTAAACCACGCTAGAGGCGAAACCACCATAATATCAGATTGTCTCAAATACCTGTCGTTTAATATCAGTAACTGTATCTACCTCATTTTTATTTTTACAAAGTTAATGTATCGCATTATTTGTCGGTTTTATACTATCTACTGAAGATATGTTTATGTTACGCCGATGGCTAATGTATTAAAAAATTAAGTGGTCGTCTATATTTTTAACTTGTCTAACATTATGTACATACGTTACTATGTAATTTTAATTTTTGCCTGTAATAATGTATTTCGTACTTTTATTTGCCGTACGTAATGCGTAACGTAAGAGGGGGTTCAGTTACAATGAAAGGCTGGGAACTACTACAATGTTGACTGAATGAACCCTACAGTTCCAATAAATACGCAATATTTTACGAAGGTAATTCGACATAAGTGTAGCGTGAGAATGCATACAATAATATTAATTGTGTTATTACAGAAGTGAAGAGATAAAACCCTTTTGGAATATAAAGAGCTTATCATCTCTCCGTTAATTCTATTTATAAAAATATAATTTCTGAATGAATAAAAGACATTGCTTTAGATTTGAAATATAATTTATTTCTAGTAACGAAATAACTCCAGTATTCAGTATGCAATTTACCAAATTTTAATATTTTACGGAAATGTACTCAGTTCATACTTTTTGGGTCGTTTAGTTTGTTTCTGCCTACTACTTTCGAAACAATGTTCAAAGTTCTTGAAGTTCAAATTATAAACATTTTATCTACAATGATAAATTGAGTGTTAGTGACATAGAATACTTTAATTGAATGCATATCAACTAGCAATTGTAAAATAACAATTGTACTTGCAGTTTTAGCTCGGTGACGTCGAAGTTGCAATTATTAGAAGTTCCAGACTGATTTTCTCTATCATCTGCATTAAATAATTATTTAAAATTTAAATTAAATAAATAAATTTAATCTCACCGTTCAACAGTCCAGATTTGTTTGATGTTTACGGGCCTATTGGAGACGTGTGCACCTTTTTCTTTAGTCAACATAACTTTTGACATGGCCGCCGTTAATCTTAAATAGTTTCTTATACATGAAGCGCCTACAGTTGCTCCTGGTGGTTTTCTTAGGTCTTTGGCTAATTCTGTCCAAGTTAAGGTACGATCTTTTAACACAACCATTGTTAAGCTCGTACTGTTGTTTCCTTTCGTCGACCTCAGTCTTTTGTTTGCGACGCTGTCAGTTTCATGATACCTTTTTAGAAATTGAAATAGCAGCCAATTCTTACGGAAACACCTGAACGCTCAATATACACGAAATACACCTCCACAATTTTCCCTTGAACGACAAATAGTAATTACCATTATTCTAAACAGGTTCGGCTGTCAAATTAAATACGAAGGAATGAAATTTAGTAAAATATTTGACACAAAAAAATAGATCTTCGTTATTATTCACGCCGAACGTATAAAGTAAGAATGATATAAACATTAAAACGTACAGACTATGCAAAACGACAACATCGCGAATGGTTACTCACTCATGCCGCTGATGGTGCATGGTGTGTACCAGAATTGTTGCAACCATTCTTAACGCAGCTGATGGAAGAAGAACGAGAGTATGCGTTTTTACAGCAAGATGGTGACACGGCGTATACTTCACGATTTTCAATGTCATACATTTATAGAATTTTTGAAGAAGAACGTACAGTTTTCGAAGGTTTATGGCTTCTCAGATCGCCCAATCTGTCTACCTGCGATTTTTATTTGTGGAGTAACTTAAAGCGTAAAGTGTATAGTAACAACCCGCATACAATTGAAAAGTTGAAAACGAACATTCGCATTACAATTGCTGATATCACGCCAAATGACCTTGCAAAAATTTTTGAAAACATGTCGAGTCGTGCTAATTTGTGTATTGAAGTTCATGGTGAACACTTTCAACACCTCCCACTATGGAATGTTTATTATTTTGTTATTCATAATATTCTGTATTTATTATTGTTAAATAAACATTATAAAGTTAATAATATAAATATCACAAAAGTTTGAACAGATATTACAAAATAAAAATTTACGAATGCACCAAAGAAGTTAATACATGTTCCAATAATGTTCATTATTTAAAATTCTATATATATATCTCCCTAATATATTTATTAGTAATTCACTTTTCTGTAAGTATTTGTTTCTGTATTCATACCGGGCCTCTTTTATCTTTGCCACTCTATTTCTGGAACTATAAGGAGTATATCCTCAAAATTTCGTTCACTTGGTGAAGGTTCCACCAGATGAAATTTAATAACATATATATCTGCGTTGTTATTACGAGCGTATAAATCGCTTGGGCAGTTATACTTCAAAGACTATAGTCACAGAATAACAGAAGGGACAAATTTGTCGACTTCTTTGATGTTTGTGTGGTATTATTTTTTGACCTTCAAAATTAAGTGAAGTTAGTTAGACGCCATATGGAAAATAAAGGAATGGAAGGAAATTCAAACGATAAAATTGTAACCATAATTTATTCTGGTAATTTGTAAGCAACACGCTTGAAAAAAGGGATTGTAAGGTGAATAATACGACTGTGCTTTTATTTTAGGAACAACAATAACATTTAGAGAAAATTGGATGCATACACTTGATTGTAAATTACAGAAGTTGATTATAGAGGTGTTCAAAAAAAATAATAAAAATCATTGTGCCTGGAATCCCTGTTTCAATTTGTAGCCTGCACTTTAAATCACTTACGATAACCATTTGTCTTCGTAAAACACTTGAAACCCCTTTATGAAACCATCACGGCTAATTACACACCCTCAACTGTTAATCGAATTTTGTGTAATACAACTCATAATATTACTGGGTGATTGTTTACCACTATATCACAGTTACTACTACTTGCCAAAAGTTCCAGGGGGTGAAATTTAATAAAGCATGATATGCAAAAATTATAAAATATTTTGTGGGTATATTCCCTATAGACAAAGAAATATATAACTGGGAGCCACTTATACATCGCCAAATAACAGCGGAGATATATTTTTTATATAACACATTTTATTAAATTTTACTCCATAGTGAACGAGATTTTGGGGATATGCTCTCCATAGGCGTAGAAATATAACTGGAAGAGCGATTTCTAGTGCGGCGAATAATAGCGGAGATATATTTTTTGTATAGCATATTTTATTAAATTTCACTCCCTAGTGAACGACATTTTAGGGATATACTCTCTATAGGCGTAGAAATATAATTGCAAGAGCGATTTATAGTCCGGCGAATAACAGCGGAGATATATTTTATGTGTGATATTTTATTAAATTTCATCCCTCATATTTCTGGATAATTGAATGAGTTTTGAGGTACACAACATGCATACAATCGCTACCCAACTGCAACAAAATGATTTAAAACATTTGATTTTGGTTTATATATTTAATACATAGATATCGTTACGGCATTTAGGTGAGAGAAGAAATTTCCTGAACCTAGTTAATAACCCTTTTAAGGATTTCTTAGGAATGTTGTGGTACATTATGTATCAATACTGTATATTTATTCATGAAGCATTGACACCTTTCACTGCGTACAGTCAGCTCACCAAACGTTGTATCATATGTATATTATTAATACTATATTGTCCACGCCAATTACAATTATTACTGACGTTAGCAACATTGTTAGCCAATATAAAATTATAAAATAAACTAAAGCATATTTACCTCTACATTACTGCTAAGACTAATATCACTCCTACCTCTAAATAAATAGTTTAAGAACAGTGTACTGTTTTCATAAAAAAATTAACACTGCTGTTATTTTGGCTATAATTGTATACTAGAAATTCTCAAGATTAAAATTAAAAATTGAATTAGTATCTGCATTGAGTATTCTCGGTAAAGATTTAGAAACGGGTATTGTGTATTTGGTATTAATTACTCGGATTAAAAAGTAGTTAAATGCTGTTGATCTAGGTAAGACCATAATTTATTTAGTTTATTCATTTGTTACGTCATTTTATTTCACTGAATGCTACAAATATGCATGTTTGGAAATCACATGCGTTCTGCGTTACAATAAGAGTGAGATATAGGTTGTGTAGAATTTGATATTGTTAATCTCAAACAATCATTAATGTTAGTATAGATAATGTAGGTCCAACGGATCTCTACCTATACGTCATTGATTTGTATTACAATAATAATCAAATGTCATATTACGGCATATAACTTATCTCACATAGCTTCTATTATAACACCATGAAATGAAAACATATCGGCGGCAGCTTATCAAACAAGCGATGGGCCGTTATTGAAAAATAGCCGGCTTTGGGTTAACAGGTTTTTGAAAGCGACGGGCTTAACCGTATTCAGTTAATCTAGACAAAATAACCGGATATTTCTAAAGATCACTTCCTAGGAATTGATGAATAAATATTGTGATCATAACTCTGTAGATTCTCTATAAATCTTGTGAGATAATAAATTAAAAATACATTGCAATATATTTTGATGTTCATTGTAAAACGTAGCAACCAAACTAAAAAAAGAAAAACAACAATGAAAAAATTTGTATATAATAATACCTAGTAAAACAATTTTTAAAAACTTCGTTACACCTCCATTTCTTACGACAAAGGCACTCCTCATTTCTAGGCGCTTTCGTGCAGGCACAATCTAACTATGGCACTGCGCGGCCCCGAGTGTTCCTGTGATTTTTATATATTGAACGATACAGGAAACGCATACCAACAACTCCATTGCTAAGTGTTGGCGGGGAAAGGGAGGGGAGACCACGGGAAATGATTCATGCCGCATTCTTGCATTCACTATACAACTAAAATAATAATAGAAATGCTACAGCGACCTTGCAATGCCGCCTAGAAATGTTTATGCAGCAACGAAGCCTTGCACTTTGATTATAAAAAAAGAACTTGCTGTTCTTTGAACAGTTACAAATACATTGTTGTACTTTTTCCATATTTTCTTGACCTTCTCTTGCAGTATTACTACGTAATATGGATTTTCGCTCGTCACAATGTACTTAAAGTGGGAATCTATAGTGCTTCCTATTTTCGTTATATATAAAGTACTACCTCCGTTGGTAGCGTAGATTTAGTTTTACGCTTTAAAATTTTCCTCTAATATTACTTTATTTTGTGAAACTTCTTTATGAATAAAAAGAAAACTGTGTTGCTGTATTTGTAATTAACAAGTTTCGTCTAATTTCTATCAATCTGGTTGTTACACTTTGCAGAAAAGCCACGGACGCTGTTCGTCTATAAGCTAATCTATATGTCCCAATGTTATCGCAATAAATGCAACCAGATGCGCAAATTTGTATGATTGTAAAAAGCGAGACCAATACCTCCTACGTGATATTGATAACAACAACACGAAACAGCGACGTTGGTTGTCACAGTTACATGACACAGCTGTGCGTCTTCATTACTGCAGTATCGCGTTCTCGCATATACACACATACAGCTGATGTGTATGCCAGTGTACCGGATGAACCTTGATCTAATTTGGACGCTCCAATGGTTGTATACGAACAATCGACGACATTGCCAACTATCGCAATGATGTTAATACCTTCAATTGCACAGCGAGTATGATAATGTACATCCCATTAAGTGAATATTTGAAATATATTGATAACGCGATGATGAACATTAAAAGAATTAAAGATTTAGACTTTTAAATGATTCCAAACAGATCATTGGCATTGAACTAATGATCGAAATGGATTCTAACGGAAAACTTTTCATTCTTCTTTTTAAGAGATTTGTTTAGAGTACTTAAAATCGATTTAAAAAGTGCTGTTTCTAGATGATCTTCGAGAGTTAAACATTTTCAAGGACATCCTACTGTATCTTAACTAAAAGTCACTGAAACTAATGACAAATACTAATGAGCGATAAATTCAAATTTTGTGGATTAATAATCACTTTATCTAAATTCAAACTTTTCATTTTTATTCTAGTATTAGAATTATGTGCATAATAACTTTAATAGTTGACGATTTCTGGTAGAATGAGCTTGATTTAAATCAAAAATTAAATCATTGATTGAAATTAATGGTTTCAATTTTGTGGTGACGAATTGTAAAAATTAATTACAGAAATTTCAAAAAAGGTTTTCCTGTTAACTCGAACAGAATATTTCTTAGTGGTCATCGAGTTTTATTGCTATTGGATATACTAACACACTTATTTTCACACTAAACACGTATGGCCAATCTGAAAACTAAAGCTCCACGAAACAAAATGTTATTGTTAAAGTTATTTTTGGCGTTATTTAATTTTAAAACTAGAAAGAATCTGATTTTATCTGTAAATAGGAAACTGTTGTAAAAAATTATAACTAGCCAAAATCGATGCAATGTATAGTGCGTGTATTTTATCATGATAAACATACATAAATCATCCTTAAATTTGAATGTATCACTTGATACTATTTTTCGTCAAATATAGTGACTTCTGGGATATATATACCAACTTGAAAAAAGACAAACATAGCGTACTTGAAATAGCACCTCTTAAAATGAAAGAATTCTAGAAGTGATGACTAAGGTTAAGTTCAAGTAACAATATTTTCAATATATTTTTAAATCAATAAAAATCCTTTTGGTTTCCAAACATTAGCAACCAAAGTAGATCCTTTATCTACAATATCAGTTAACTACAAGTACTCATAATTTTCATTATAATAATAGCCCTCTAATAAAGCTGGCGTCAACCACAAAGAAGATTCAAACTTTTCTACAAATTGGTAAAATATTATTAAAATTACGTTCTATACATCCAATTGTGCAATTTTGTTGGCTAATTGATAGACCTTTCATTAGACTTTTGATGCAATAAATTGGATATAATGTTATCTGCCTCATCTAAAATATCTTCCAGCACGATTAAATAGTCTTATTATTTTTTTGATAAATATTTAAATTATGCACACATGTATTAACGCACGCTCTTAACAGTTGAGCCTATTTATACAGTAGACGCTCGATTATGTGAACGATATCAGCCAAGCACTGTTCACATTACTGAGCCTTATTTTATTTATAAAGAAATTACATAAAAGAAAATATGTATTTTTATTAAAAAATAAATTATGAACAATGAATAACATAATACATATAATATTAAAAAATAAAAATAAATTTTACTTATTTTGAAAAATAATGTCCTATTTTTGTTTGCGTAAATTTACGCTTGGTATTTTCTAATGCCATTGCCCGTAGTTTACGGAGCACCAAAATATCGGAATACAATATGTCTTTTTCTTCAGCCCAATCTAATGCTTGATTAAACATTCCTACAGCTTGCGCGGGTGGTCATCTTTTTCATTTACTCCATCTTCCTCTTCAGGTGCATCATCCACCTCTTTATCGTCATTCCATAAACTAACATCGATAATTGTGCAAACAATATCGGGATTTATTGCTTTTAATAACTTGGGAACGTCCGCTGATGCACTGTCAATACCTTCAGCATCAGATAGTAACTGTTTTCTAATGATGGTTAGCGGTACATTGTCTTTATCGTCATAATCATCACTGGAGTAAAGCAAATTTCTCCAACACTTTCTGATTGTTTATTGGTTAAGGGCATTCCTCGCCATATCTAAATTTAAAATTGCTTCACGTAAAGTTACTTGCTTTAAGGATTCAGAAATGTTTTTAGGATTTTTTGATAACGCAGACGAAAGTAGAAATTTGCGATAATACAATTTAGTAATTTTTATTACATTTTGATCCATCGGTTGGATAAGTGGAGTAACGGCATGAATATAACAAAAATTGAGCCATCGTTGCTTCTTAATTGTTTCTCTGGAGGACGACTTGCTGCATTATTCAAGATTAACACCGTCTTTATTAGAAGATTTTGCTTTCTTAAGAAATCTTTCACCTACAAATTGAATATGTATCATTAAATTAAATTACTTCTTATTACAGTTTTATTGCTATATCTGAGGGACACAGTGCTTGTGGAATCATTCCAGAAATATGCCTTTGGTCATCCAAGCAAATTTTGAACAGTTATAATCAACGGGACTCTTAAAATGTATAAATGAACATGGATTTTTTCCCTTTCCTATTACTAGTAGCCTTATTTTGTGTGTACTACTAGCATTAGTACACGCTAGAAAAGTTATGCGTTGTCTTACCGCCTTTCCACCCGGAGCAGATTTCTGATGGTGCCGATAATTCTTCACCAGATATCGACGACAGTCGAATGCCGTGCCTCTTTTTAATTCTTTTTAGCCAGCCATCACTGGCTACAAAATTCAATAAGTTTCTCTCTCTGTAATTAATTCAACGCTAATTGGAACATGATTATCCGTTTGTTTTAAAAACCATTTATACAGACGATTTTCCATTCTAGGTGCTCTGGCATTTTTTAAAGTTTTGCGATTTCCCGGGCCTTTGTATGTACCTGACACACGTTGTCAAATTTGTGACTTGAATCGCTTAATTTTGCAGATTATGGCTTTTCATACTTCATATTTTTTGTCAATTGAGTCACCCCCGCATCTTTTTTAATCTCGTCGATGATGTTCACATTGTAACTTAATTTTAAAAGTCTTTTATTAGACGTGGATGCCATGTCTGGCGTGATTTTAGCTGCACACTACTTTATTTCACGCGAGGCAAGAGTGTCAACGCTTACAGGAATTCCAGACATAAATCGGGGAACAACCGGTACCGGCGCTGAAAACGTTTGCGTAAACGCGCTAGAGGCGAGAACCTTCCGAAGGTTCTCGCCTTTAGCGCGGTCAACACGCCGACTCACCGTAACCTTCTGCCAAAGTGGTTTCGCCTCTAGTGTGGTTTACACGTCGAGTTACCGTGCCACTTGGTTTCCCCTATTCTCATGAAGAAGCCTCTTACGACGGAGGCGAAACGTCGAGATCCCACTTTTCTCTTTTGTCTCTTTCTTTTTCTTTTTTCTCTTTCTTTTTCCTTTTTCTCTTCCTTTTTCTTTTTTCTCTTTCTTTTTCCTTTTTCTCTTCCTTTTTCTTTTTTCTCTTTCTTTTTCCTTTTTCTCTTCCTTTTTCTTTTTTCTCTTTCTTTTTCCTTTTTCTCTTCCTTTTTCTTTTTCCTCTCGTGTCCCCTCCCTGCCTTCTGTCTCTATTTCTTTCTCTTATTTTGTTCACCTTTCTTTCTATTTCACGTCCCCCCATCCTTTATCATTTTTCTTTTTCTTTTTATCTCTTTTTCTTCTTATTTTTCTTTCTCCTCTTACTCTTATTTCTTTTTATATATATCTCATCATGACACGGTCCAATTCCGGAAGTAGTTCGTTTATTACTAACTCTAGCCGTGCAAGCTTACGTATTCGGTACCCTAAACTGTTTCCATTATCCAATTGTACGTGGTGCAAGCTTGTTTACATTACCGGGCGTTCCATTAGATCCTATAGTAAGAATTTTCTGTTTATATGAGCGCGACGTTTCCACTACTGGGTACTTACATGAGCGAGCGTTTACTGTATTTCCATTAACCATAACAATGACAAAACCCGCACTCTATATTTATTTTTCATTTGAAAACCGAGTACTAAAGATTAAGCAACTTTTCAAAATTATTTCTTTCTTATTACAAAAATTAATGTAGGGGGTAGTGTTTTATCGGATCAATTGTTTCGGTATTGATCTTAAATTTTCCTATATTTTGCCACAATGGTGATACCCATTTCGACTTGTATATATAGTCAGGCATACTACTATTATCAAAGTTTTAACCCCGTAGTTCCTTAGCTAGTCGCTGTTATTAATTCAAACGAAACACTTCTCGAGTATACGTTATATAAGTACGTTTATTTATTATATATTTTATTATTTATTATCTAACTCGGTGAGATACGTATGGTTACACAAATGTTTTCTGCTTACAGTCACACTAATAAAGAACCTGAGCCTCCAAGAGCTACTATGGAGGCAGAGAAGAGAATTAGGCGAGAAATTGCTAATAGTAATGAAAGAAGGCGGATGCAAAGCATCAACAATGGTTTCCAATCTCTTCGGTCGCTACTACCACATCACGAAGGCGAAAAACTTAGTAAGGTAAGAAGCAATACTACTTTTATTATTTAAAGTTCTCTTATATTTGTACGCAGAAAACACTGATTTGTTGTAAAAGCAGCACCTATTTCTTTCAGTTATCGATAATATACAAATTTATATTTTAAAAAATCTTTTAAAGGAATTTGTTTTCAAATTATTATCTATATACTAAAATTAATCTTTTTGTCTCGACAAAAAACGTTTTGATCACAAACATGGGGATTGTTTAATTTTTTTTTTAAATTAACCCCAGAGTGCTGGATTGATACAAGCAAACGTAAAAACAGAAATATGCTAAATTTTACTTATAGTACTAAACTGCGTATCAAGCTTGCTTAAAAATGTATATCAGTTTGTATGAAGTGACAAATAAAGAGATAGTACTTTGTTGTTGAAGATTGAATTATTGTAAGCAAAAAAGGTATATACATATTTACAGATAAGACACTACTACGATAATATAAGCAACTGCGCTCGCTTAGTTTTCTTGTCGATTAAAAATAGGTCAGTTACATATTCAAACGGTAGTAGTTCAGTGTAAAATAAAGCTGCTATTCCAAAAATAACCGAGTCTAGACAGTACACAATCGGACGAAAGCTAATAGCACATAGAGTGACTAAATCCCTCTCGATATAAAACACACTGATTATTTTTACGCCTTCGCGCTGATCCCCTGTTTGAATCAGCTGGTCGATACGGTACGATAGTTACAACGGACACTCAGCAGTGAGTCATCGAATAATTGTCAGTGTAAACAGAAGTAGTTTCATCTTACATGTATTTATCATACCAGTATATATAGTATATCAGTCAAAGCTACTGTCAGTCAACATATCGCTTTCTAAGCTACATCCAAAGAAATCTTCTAATTATAAGTAATTATAGTAATGAAAAATTATCTCTAAAGGTTCTTTTTAATTTTATGCAGTAGTTTAATTTCGATTATATTCGAAAGTTTTTATCGACTGAGGATATTTTGTATTCTCTTTAATGGTATTGCGTTTCTTATAAATTTATCCTTTAACGTTTCATATTTGCTGAAACTTTCATAGAATTTCCCAAGGCACGATGTAAGACTTTTGATATTTTGGGCAAGGTGAAGTGGAAAGCTATTGTAAACCTAACCACATATAATTTATATATGTATATATATATTATATTGATTATATAAATAGAATATAATAAATAATTAACAATAATGATTAATGAATAATACTACAACGTTTTTAAATTCCTGAAAGTATCAGTCACGGTAGGAATTGAATCCACAACCTTTGCGTTACCGGCGCATTGTGGTACCCGCTGTACCACGAGACTGAATGTTGAACTCACATTCAGTCTCGTGGTAATCGTGACATCTAAGTATTAAAGGTAATTTGGATTTCTATTCATGCTATTTCACGCTTAGAAAATGCTTCCATTTCTAAATCACAAATTCTTCTTTTGTTTTTCACCAGTATCTCCTTTTTGACTTATAACAAAGGTGATAAAAAAATTAATCACAAAATATAAATTCACAATATGGCACAACAAAAAGATGCTTACTTTAATTTTCAAACACAGTAGGTACATTATTTTCACTGTACAACAGTGGAAAGTAAACTAATCTATAGATTTACGAGTTTGCACTACAGAACCGGGCCATCTCCTAGTGAGCGAGGTCGCCAGCTGCCACTTAACCACTGATAAAGACACGGACGGATTCATGCTATCGCATCGAACACATTCGCATGGTAATTACGCATTTTCCAATAAAACACTATGATAGATGCCTATTTTAAAAGTATCACCATTCATTTCAACATAATAATGGTGTAATGAGGTTATTGATATACATAGGAATATAAAACATGCATTGTCCATAAAACCGTTACATATTCCTTACAACAAAAACGTTTCCCATCGTAATCGTCAAGTATGCTGCCACTATAACGCTGTGATATTGCCAGGAGCTTAGATTATTACGTTTGGAAAATAATCATGTCATCAAGAAATACAATTTCTGTTTTAAAAGAATTCCAATATTTCCGGGAGATTCTTAAAAAACAATATCTTAATACTACAATATTTTTCCATTAGATCAATTCGATTATGGTCAATTTAAAGCTTAATTGTGTAAACAATCCATTCAAGGTAGAAATACTAATGTTTAGTAAATCCTTCTCTTGACTGTATTCATTTAGGGTTTTTAAAGTAATGTGTTTCTCCAATATATATATTATTTGTAACCATATATTTTGCTTCAATAATTTTACACTAACTTTCCTCAATTTTAAATCCCCCATCACTTTAGACTGGGAGTATAATTAATGGCCGAATATGCTAGTAAATAGCATCTCCAATATGAACTAATTTTAACATTTTGAAATTATATAGAAATAAAGAAGCTGAATATTATTAAGAGGAGAATAATACAAATAATCCGAATACAAATATCGCATCAACCGAATTTGAATTGATTTGAATTACACAGTATTCTGAGAATAATACGTACAATCAATACACTTTCCGTCACTCACCAGTAAATAGTACCAAACAAAGTGAAGACATAAATATTATTTCATAACTATATGCTAATAATTTTAAGCGTCTGGTGTAACCATTAGTGTAACGTTACAGTATGTCCGTATATACGCCTCTCAATTGAAAATCTATGACGCACCGGTAAACATTGATAAATCCAACTGTATATGATATCGGTGAAAGAGCTTCAACATCAGGTATCATCTCATGCTTGGTTCAGCAAAGCTTATTCGTCACAATAAAATATGTTGTATATGCAAAGAACGATCATTCGACATCTATTGATGTAATGATATTTGTATTGTCAAAATGATCTTTTAAATTATATATTAAATGATCTTTTAAACCATTTAAAAATCTGTCGATGCGTCATTACAAATTTGTTTTAAATAGCAACATTTGAACCTTCGCTTTAAAATTCTTCCAAATTACATCATATATTATCGTGCAGCAATAACTTCTCGTATTTTATCAGCATATGGTCGAGTGTTAGCACTTGGCATGTTCTATATAATTGTTATTATTACTCACTATGCATGCTTTGCCCGTATCAATTGTCGACGGTTGTCAATATACGCAGGGGCGATTTCGTTCGCTAAGCGATAGCCCGGTTCTGTTACGCAAACACGGTTCTACTTCCATTTATGAGTAGTACTTCACCTACCTATCGCCCGAAAATGGGTCTAAGCGATAAAATGTATGCTCAGAAAGTAAGTCTCGAAGGACAATAAAAACCCGGAATATATTTGGAAAAAAGTGTGTATTGTATCATTTAACGTAGCTACCCACATTGTTCGAACCATTGTCTTAGCGTGGCACCACTTTTCTGTAACTTCATTTTATAGAAGGAGGTCGGTTGCGATGTCAACCCTATTATAACAGTTTCTCTTACCTCGTCGTCACCAGAAGAAAAAAGAGGTTTTAATGTGTTACAATTTTTACAGGAGTACTAGCAAGACAGCGATTCGATGCGGTCGCTACTATAAAAAAATTATCGTTGTGACGAATATATCCTGTGTAGAACTGAATGTGACCCCAATTTTCACCTAAAATCTGTAAACATTGGTGTTGAGAAATTTATTCAGTTGAGGGAAGCTAGGGATATTAAAATTTTAGTGAGAAGAACACAATTCTCAAAAACAACAATTTCGAAGAAGAAAGTGCTACTTTAGAGAAAATAGTATAAAGGCAGAAGAAACGTCAAATGTAAACCGCATTGTCCTATAAAAGGTAAACGACATTGTGAAGACAGTAATAGAACCTTTAAATCCCGAGATTCAGAAAATCAATGTTCATACCGGAATACTTCGGAATCAGATTAGTTCACTGAAATCCATCAAGCGCGTCATAGTATCGATAATACGACACTGTTAGAGAGATATGTGACCACAGAAAATGGTTCCCTTTTCGGTATTACGAAGTTCAAACGACTCCTACTGATAAGAAAAAGACTTCTAAAGGTGGAGAAGAATTTCAAAAATAAAAACAATTTTTAACTGTTTAAAAAATAGCACTACAAATTTGAATAAGAGATCTAACAAGTGAAACAGGAGGATATAACTTAAATAATTCCACGAATACGTTTTCTGATGTCGTGAAACCCACAGGAATTGTAAAGTAGACTGTAGGATTTACAGTTGATGACCTCAGCAAAAGAAACGCAAATAGCGAAACAGATTGCGAATTTTGGAAAATACAAAAATGGCATCGTCAAAACTTGCGAAAAAATACTATCCAAGCCACTTCTTCAAGCGAATCACCGAAAGGAGCAGTCTTTTACAGTCGTGTACAAATCTACAACATGTGAAGATTTTGAAAACCATCTTGGCTCTTATAACATAAAGTGTGAGAAGATGAATTTCAGGTATCTAGATCAATATTCGTTTTCAAGGTTTCTGTTCCGAACGATCAGCTACATATGTAAATATTGTACAAAGACAGGATGTTTGGCCACCAGGAGTTAACATCAAGGGTTTTCCTATTCCATGTGGTGAAAAAAAAAAAAAAACAAAAATAAAAACAGTAAAGGTCTGCAATTTTAAAAATAATTTCGTCAAAATGTTGAGTGCCTCGACATCTGTTATTATGAACTTTGGTTTGCTTAATTGCTTTCTTAATTAAAAATCAGTTTCACTTAGTTAATATAGGTTTTTGTTTGATTTCCGAATTTTACAGAGAAACTTTCAAACTTGGTGGAAATGCTAATCTGGTATCGGAAAATTATGAACCTCGCCCATTGTTGAATATCAATATTTTCGTTGCTCTAAGAATATTTGAGTGTGCTGCGGAATTTAAAACAAAGAACAGAAAAATCATCATAATTACAGATCGCTCGCAACCACCGTAGGCAACTTTCTTGTTCATCTAAAACAATTACTGGTACGCTTACATAACTATAAGACATCATATCTTATTATCATATCTAGTTCTCCTATTTTTGGAATTATTACACTCGTAAAATAAATGTATATGATTCCAATTGAGTTGCTGAAAATTCTCAACATACAACATTGAAATAGTAATAACATCAAAATTAAAGTATTCACTTTAATCTCAATTAGTAAATTTTGTACTTGCATATCTGGTGAATTATAGTACGATGATCTCGACGTGTTAGATGTTAATGATAAAACAGTATTTGTTCAGATACTTTCAGTTCATATTTTAATAGATGTTTCCCATAACACTGAATTAAACTTAAAAGGAAGTCGTGGCTTAATTCACATGAAATTGCACGATCGAAGTGCAGCGTATCTTTCTACCACTTGCTATCTGTCTGTAATTTTGATTACTTGCCAGCTTACAAGCAACTCCAAAAAATGCATAAAATAGAGAAAACTAAGCAACTCCACTATGATAATAAACTTATGAAAGCGCAAAATAAAACAAGAGAAAGGTAAATTCTAATTTTAGACTTAGCTATTAACAAACTTTACCAAATACTTCTAACTTTAGAAATTTAGCTAATGAATTTCAGTTACATTTTGTAAATATCAGTTTTTATCATGAATCACATGAAAGTCATATGGTGAATATGAGTAAAGTGGATGATAATTCTACATTTTTCTTATTCCCTGTAACGAATGGTGAATTGGTAAGTGTATTAAAGATACAAAAACAAATGGTTTTTTGGTATTGACGAGATTCCATTGCGTATAATACAATCGCGTATTTCAATAATTTCAGATTCCTTATAATAAATATTTTTTTCAATCCAGTATATTTCCTGAGAAGTTAAAAGTAGCGATGGTTAAAAAGAACTTGCTTATAATGATAGAGAATTTAGTGAGCAGTGTAGCTTATAATATTCTTAAAAATACCGTTTTTGCTACCTTGCTTAAATGAAACAGAATACATAGTATTTAGGTATTCGAGTACTCTACCTGTGCCAATACAAATTTTAAGTATTACTAAATTAAACGCAAATAATTCAAACCGCTTTTCGGGAATCTACATTGATGAATATTTAAAGTGGACATATCATGTCGACAAATTATGTCAGCAGTTCAATTCTCACTGTTATGGAATTATAATCTTAAGAAGAAATTATGGAGTTAGTATATAACGCAACGTACTGCTCCAGAATTAGATATGGCATCTTTTTGTAGGGTTAGAATCGAAATGTGTAGTTTTTTTTATTGCAAAATCGCATTATGAGGATTATATACGGCCTTGATTACACGCAAAAGTTGTAGTTGTTTTTAAGAATAATAATCAACAACGATGTACGGAATTTATAAATGAAAGCATCGTATTTCCTATAAAAATTGTTTCTTGGAATCTAAAAACAACCATCTTTACAACACTAGATTAAAAAGTACAAGTTATATTTACGCTATACACAAACTGACTGTGATAGAATTGGTCTGACACTAACACAACCTTCTCTTGACGTAATTACGCTGTACACAAAATTGTTACAATATACCAAATATCGCGCATCTTTACAGAAAGAAGTGGATTTAGGTGTAAGAAGTAAATTGTATCTTGTCTTTATTGTTTTGGAGCTGAATATTTCGAAATTCTCAAAGATTATGGTTGATACTAAACAAAATAGAACATACTGTTAATACTTGTAATATTCAGTGATATTAATTTACACAATTAATATTGAATAAAATATATTATTGGTCAATTTGAACCTTGTATCTGTCAAAATGTGCGGTATCCACAACGTACCAAGCGTTCTATTTGAAATAAGGAAATCATCTCCTCTTTGGAATTAATTTAGTTTTTATAGAATTGGAAATATTGTTGGAAATACATCTAACAGATGGTCGTTGCAAGTCTGTACACGCAAGATAAAAAAAAACACACTTGAACAAAGAAATAAAATAATTACAGTTGTCAGTATTTTCACGTAAAGATTTAGAAACATAATAAGCATGATGTAATTACGCTTACATTCTATTTTCTTAGAAATGCAATTTTTAATTTGGTAGCTACTATTTTTGGAACGGATAAAATTCTCGTGTTGATTCTCAGTCACTATCTACTGTTGGGAAATAATTAAGAGCTCTTTACCCTTTACAGCAAGGTAATAAAGTAATATCGAAATGGACCGTTTTACACCCTATATATAGTTAACACACCTGCGCTTATGACATGTTTAAGTAGTGTATAATTCCATTGGACTACTTACCACATGAATAAAAAAATAGATAGCAAAACGTTTAGTTTTATCACCAAATACGACATGTAAATTAGAAATTTCGAGATTTGTGTTAACGGGAATAATACCCCTCAATAAAAAAGATAAATAATATTAGGAAATATTGTCCAATTTTTAATTTACTTCTGCAAACACGTTTTCAGCTAAACAAACTTAATTTTAGGCTGATATACTTTAGCGACCCGTAATCGTAAACACAGCAATTGCAGTAGAGACTATGTTGTGGCCTAACCAGTCGTTCAAGCAAAACGATCAGACCGAATAAAAATACCCTGACCTAGTTACAATTCTCTGGGTAGTCGAGTAATTGAGAAGAGACAAGCCGACAAACTATGAAAGAAGTCTATACTTCAGACAACGTAAACTCAATTGGTTTGAAATGCAGGAAGTTTTTGTGTTTAATGTTATTAAAACATACTTAATTAAATAAATCCCAAATATGTGATTTCGATTCATGTAGTAGATGATATTTTATTAATTACTTTCTAATAATAAGCCAATGCTAAATATTAAAGATTAGTGTATATAATGTGTAAGATTGAAATGTATAGCTGCAAATAGAATAGAGTGTATTAGTAGAAAACCGTTATTGAAACATCAGGCAATGGTAGTACCTCAGTTAACTGACATTTCGGCTATTTCCTTTACTGTTCTTAACGCCATTTATGAAATAATGGTGTAATACTCTAAATAAATTAATCACTTCTACGAACAAGGTGATTCGAGGAAAACTTTTCTAATCTGTTTGAAATGATGCATCTTCCATGATACGAGTACTACATATAGTAAATAAATATTATGTCCTATTTTTATTTCTTCCAGCGTGCACCAAATATATTAGCATCTAGTGATAGTTTATGCAAGATTTTAATGGGTAACTGTACTTAGCAGTATTATAGTGTTAGATATTGTTTTGTGGGCATTTTTCATATTTTTAAGATGCTAATGTTTTGCATTAGTGTTGTACTTTGTAATTAAAATGGATCTATTACACTTCATTGCTTCCTTTTATATGTTGTCTCAGCTTGAAATATATCTCTAAACATAGATGATTGTGTGCTTAAAAATGTCAAAACTTCTAAAACCAGTTTCATATGTGCAACGTCAGTCTTATGCTGTAACTTTGTTTTGTCCTGGTTGGAAAGATGGTCCTCATTTCTTTCTTGATACAACAGATTTTAGTTTTATCAGATGCGTGCTATTAATTTGTGTTTTCAACTTTAGTCATGATAGACGGCTGGACATGATGCTACAGCTCTTCAGTTACGTTTAATTTTGATACAATAGGTGATGAAGCAAGAAGACGTAAAACGCTTTGTATACAAACAATATTTCTCCCACATATTACTTTGTATACATATTATACTATACTTCATTCACGTTAAGAATGCAGTAGGTAACGCTACGATCGGCGGCTGTATTACACTGGTGAAATTTAAACGATGGAACTGTCAAATGACAACATCGTAAACATCAAAGTTTGGTTATTAAAATCTTGTATAATAAATAGTAAAGTTTTTCATATTTTATGTGCAATACATTATGGTTATATAATTTGGTAAAATAATACCACAATAATAAAGTAAAAGTAACATCAATTGCAATATAAATGTATCCTTGGGTTATTTCATTTATCGAAATAGTTGGAGCTTATTTAATTATGTTAAAAAGTAAATGCGATTGCATTTGGGGTTAATTGAAGAGAACATAAATGTCATATGACAAGCCGTGGATAAACTTGAATTGGAAATATAACATCGACATGAATGCATATCTACATAGTGTTATACCAAGTCATTTGTCATGAAGTAAATCTCTCCGTTGGTAATCTCCATCAATTTTAAAAGAGAAAGTTTCAATGGTATGATTGAAACTAAGCAATTCAGTATATACAAGATAAAGCCAAATACGGAAGAATGTTGCTGATTATGAACAATACATAATGGGTTCAACGGGACTATCCAAGTCCATCGAATGGCTTCAAAGTATATGCCAACACACAAGATCCTTAAATCTTGCATAGAATTTCGTTATTGTCAATGGCGAAGTTAGATGAGCTGTTCAGTGAAAAAGAAAACAGCAGTGCATGCATATTAATGACTGCAATAACACCAAATATATTAATTAATTATAAAAATCTCTTAACTGCACATATTACAAATTTATATAATTCTCTTCTCTTCATATCTGTAATATATTTAATAAAAAAAGATTTCTTTACTGTTATCATTTTATTTATAAAATAACAAATGAAATAAACATGAATTTGATTTATAAATCAAAGGGTAAAGTGAAAAAGGTGAACAAATAATTTCAATTTATTTCATTTTCTAATGCTAGTTAAATACCAACGTCTACATAGCACAATGCCTTATTCCATTAGCACTGTTTCGATTCCTTTTTAAGCACTTAAATCCTAACTTTTTTTTAATTTTTCTTAATATTGTGCGTTTCAACTAGGGCAAATTGTCACCTGCAGTAATAACCTGCAAAGGATTAATAAGTTGGTTTAAATCGAAGGTCAAAATGTATTATATTTACATTTAAAAATTTTGTATATGTAGGCAATTCATTTCTTAAAAAGAATGAATGGACATGTCGCCTAATTATAGATTTTTGAGCTTCGTCTAAGTGATCGTATATTGTTTCACGAAGACGTTTCTTAAGGAGCGAGCTGAGAATTCCTCTGGTATTAATCTCTTTGGCATTGTTCTCATACTATTCTTTCACTTAAACCAAGTCATGTTGCAGTCAACTTAACAAACATTGACTTGCAATTTTCTTACTTCAGTTGCAGATATAAATTATAAGCTATTAGCCTCTGCCTACTCCCAATATGCTTTCCTTGAGTGTTTTTCGATGGTCCTGCAACTGGATGTACACACTGCTTCCTCAGGCATACAAAATCAAAGCTGTGATTTTGTAATAGTACAGTAAAAGTTATTTTATTTGTATTATATATTAATTGTGTAGTACCTTGAATTATTAAATGATGGGATAAAAGAGCTCCGAAAAGAATTGTTTTTGTCATAACTTGTTTATAAAGATAAAATACCATTAAAAACTACAGGAAACAACGGCAACAAAATCGTAAGTAAATTTGACAACTGACAGACACTTCATATAAAGAAATTGCATAAATTTCTTCAGTGTGAAGATGCCTCGCCCATTAGCCAATGGTAAGCCCGATTTTAAGTCCTATCTATTCCAAGTCTGCAATCTTAACGTGAATGGAGTATAGTATCACAACACATAAAAAGTGTACATTGTAGATTGTGAAGTATATGATGACTCATGCTAGAAACAGCCTTAACTCTCCTAGACGTTACCGTGTTGGGTTACACAGCTCGACTCTCACCAGAATGTCGTCAGGTGTTTCCAGTGAGTATAATACATGTGCACTTTCTCTCTACCTACAGATTAATTTTATATTTAATCGAATCTGTTTAAACATTACAGGTTTAGGATTGTTTATTTGAGTTTAAAAGGACTTTTTCTAAATCGACGCTTTTTAGATAATTTTAAAAGGCAGACGATGCCTGGAATTTTTCATTAGTTATTTTATTATTATTATTAGTTTATTAAAAAATAAATTATGAACAATGAATAACATAATACATATAATATTAAAAATTAAAAAATAAATTTTACATTATTTTGAAAAATAATGTCCTACTTTTGTTTGCGTAAATTTACGCTTGGTATTTTCTAATGCCATTGCCTGTAGTTGCGGAGCACTAAAATATCGGAATACAATATGTCTTCAGCCCAATCTAACGCTTGATTAAAAATTCAAACAGCTCGCGCGTCACTCCCTGTATTTTCATTTCAATCGGAGGGTCGTCATCTTCACTCACCCTATCTTCCTCTTCATGTGCATCATCCATCTCTTTATATATATATATATATAAATATATCCATAAACTAACATCGATAATTGTGCAAACAATATCGGGATTTATTGCTTTTTTAATAATTTGAGAACGTCCGATGACGAACTGTCAATAACTTCAGCATCAGATAGTAACTGTTTTCTAATGATGGTTACCGGTTAATTGTCTTCATCGTCATAATCATCACAGGAGTAAAGTAATTTTTTCCAACATTTTCTGATTCTTTACTGGTTAAGGGCATTCTAGGCCATATCTAAATTTAAAATTGCTTCACGTAAAGTTACTTGCTTTAAGGATTCAGAAATGTTTTTAGGATTTTTTGATAACGCAGACGAAAGTAGAAATTTGCGATAATACAATTTAGTAATTTTTATTACATTTTGATCCATCGGTTGGATAAGTGGAGTTACGTTGGGCGGCATGAACATGAAACAAAAAATGAGCCATCGTTGCTTCTTAATTGTTCCTCTGGAGCATGGCTTGGTGCGTTATCCAACATTAACACCGCCTTTATTAGAAGATTTTGCTTTCTTAAGAAATCTTTCACCTACAAATTGAATATGTATCATTAAATGAGATTACTTATTATTACAGTTTTATTGCCATATCTGAGGGACAAAGTGCTTGTGGAATCATTCCAGAAATATGCCTTTGGTCATCCACGCGAATTTTGAACAGTTATAATCAACGGCACTCTTGGAATTTATAAATGAACGTGGATTTTTTGCCTTTCCTATTACTAGTGGCCTTATTTTGTGTGTACTACTAGCATTAGTACACGCTAGAAAAGTTATGCGTTATCTTTTCGCCGTTCTACCCGGAGCAGATTTTTCATGTGATGCAACATAGGTTTTTGTAGGCAATAATTTCCAATAGAAACTGGTTTCATCTGCATTGTATATTTGCTCCTCATTTAAATGTAGCTCTTTGATTTTGTTCATTAACTTTTCGTTAAACGATTGCACTAGTTGTGATGGTGCCGATAATTCTTCACCAGATATCGACAACAGTCAAATTCCATACCTCCTTTTAATTCTTTTTAGCCAGCCATCACTGGCTACAAAATTTTCGGTCTCTTTTAGGTTTTTATTCAATAATTTTGCTTTCTCTTTAATTAATTCACCGCTAATTGGAGCATGATTATACCTTTGTTTTAAAAACCATTTATACAGACGATTTTTCATTCTAGGTACTCTGGCATTTTTTAAAGTTCTGCGATTTTCCGGGCCTCCGTATGTATAAAATTTGTGACTTGAATCGCTTAATTTTAGAGATTATGGCTTTAGATACTCCATAGTTTTTTGCCAATTGAGTCACCCCCGCACCTTCTTTAATCTCGTCGATGATTTTCACATTGTAACTTAATTTTAAAAAAGTCTTTTATTAGACGTGGATACCATGTCTGGCGTGATTTAGCTGCACACTACCTTATTTTACGCGAGGCAAGAGAGTCAACACTTACAGGCATTCCATACATAAATCGGGGAACAACCGGTGCCGGCGCTGAAAACGTTTGCGGAAACATTCTGTTGATCGGTTCAATTACGCACGTAAAGCGGGAAATAACCTGTACCCTAAACAGTTTCCATTATCGAATTGTACGTGGTGCAAGCTTGTTTACATTACCGGGCGTTCCATATGATCTTATAGTAACAATTTTCTGTTTGCATGACCGCGACGTTTCCACTACCGGGTATTTACATGAGCGAACGTTTACTGTATTTCCAAAATTTGGTAATCTTTGTATTTTTAAAAAAGAGAGGGAAGGAGTATTTATCTCTGTGCCAACCACATGTACTTTTATTATTCATATTAAAAGTATTAAAATAAGTATTATAATAAAATGGGAAAGTTAGAGTTCTTTAGTTTAATGCAATTATTTCTGTTTTATTTAATTTATACAAAAGTGGGTTGTTAGCAAAGATCTAAAAACATTTTAAAAAATGAATAATGGCCAATTTAAATAATTTGTGTAAAGATTGGAAATATGGAAAATATATTAATTTGTTGATTGAGCTGATTATTTTTAAATACAATAACATTACAACCAAAATATTGTAACAAGTTTAGTACCGTCAGTTCAGTTATCCCTGTATCAGTTTCCATTAACTGATTCTCAATTTATGTATATTAAAAAAAATATGTATAAACATATGTTAACCAAACGCACAACTTTGGATGTCAAGGCATACATTGATTATCTAATGACATCACGACTTTATCAGGCTGATGAACCCAGTGTGTTGCTGCATGAAACCTTGAAAAACTCAACACCGTACATAGTCATCTATATTTATAACTTTATGTGCGATGCGAATGCGTCGTGTTAGTGTTATGTATTGGTTGGTGGCGAGGGAACTTCAGACCGTGAAGGTCTCGCCTGGTTGCTACTCTAAACAAGATAGAAACTCGTCTAATTGGGGCCCACATATCCCATTCACCTGAACATCGACACTGCGCGGCTTTTGTTTAGTCTGGGCAGAACAGGTGTTGTGGTTATATACTTCCATAGGTTAACATGTATTTAGTCTTTTAAACTCATTTCGAATCAGTGCATATTGAAAGAGTAGTCCTTTTGGTGGAGTCCCGGATTTATAAAAGAAATACTTCCTAAAATATTAAATTTATCAATCAGTTAATATCCATCAATAATATAAATTTTATACATGTTTATCAAGACGCACAGCTATGCATGGCTGACTGTGAAACACTGTTTTACGTATCCATACATACATACATAGGTCAGTCAGCATCTACTACTTTGTACGGTCTTGAAAATTTATAAATAAACTTGTTACATAACTCTTTCGCGAAATTAATTTGTTTCAAATTGTAATTGACAGAAATTTTTGGAATAACTATATCCACATATCAGATATTTCATTGTTCATGTAGAAAATGTTCCAAATATTTAATCCCTTCTGGAAATTTATAGTAAATACTTGTTGCAAAATACATATTTACTTCTTTTAATGTTCGAAATTTTGCAAAGAATCTAATTTTTGGTTTAGTTACAGTTTTGAAATTTGGCAGAAAAGGTAATTGAAAATTGTGTTATAATTTTGAAATGACATGTTTAACCTCATCAAAAATTACTACTAAATGGATGAATGTTAATTCACACAAAATAATGTTACTGTACAAAACCAACGCAATTTATTTGTCACTCTTAACAAAATTAATGTTTACTATTTTTTTATAAGGCGCTGTAAAATATGGTGTTAGTAATGAGTGTAGTATTGCTAAGGTTCGTAAAGCCCGTGTCAAACCATGGACGTGTAAGGAGTCAGGTGATATTCCGGTAGTACCACGCGCGATACGAATAAAAACGTTTATTTCGCACATGCCTAAGAAGAAAAACTTAACAGTTCCGGAAAGAATATCACTCTGCAGATATCATTTCATTTTGTTCGCCATTATCCTGTTCACTCGTTCCTTTACGCCCTCGTAGATCTGGCACCGGCTTTGCGAACCTTATTTATTAATACTTAGTAATAATGAAACTTATTAAAAGAAGACGTAGATTTTACCCGATTTATATCAGTTCCGTTTTCCTTGTTTCTAGAGGCTGTCCCACTTTATAAATAATATTCGATACTGCTCAATGTTAGTGGTGCGGCATCGAGGTAGTGTTGAAGGATTAATTCGATAAAGAATATCATGCAACAATTGAATGCGATCATTAAAAAACCAATCGAAGTTTTTTTTCGAATTAGTTTTTGTGTTGGTTACAACTACGTTTGACAGTTATATCTTGCTTAAATCATAACAAATGGCCCAAGAGGATTGGTTAGAGTTGTTTTTTTTAACTTACGGTAGAGCTAATCTTCACGGATTTTCCAAGTATGAAGTATAGCTTCATAAATTTAGCAAAGAAGAATTTTTCTGATAAATAGTTTTTACAGTATAAAAATACTTTCGTGATATGCCTATTTCCTGGTAGATTGAGGGTTAATATGGTAATATAAGTCAATAATAATAATAATATTGCTTTAGAATTCATAAGATCCATGAATATCGGATTTAACTGTCGGATGTAGTTATAAACAAAATAAATAAAAATGAATAATAATTAAAAAATACATTACACTCTCGAGTAGGCTTTTTATGATGATACTGTATTATAAATAGACTAAACATTTAACTGACGTAATTCATAGCGATAATAATAATAATGATTGATTGTAAATTTGGTTATATCCATAACTAACAGATTTTTAAACACGCATGCACTCAAGTTATATTTTACTAAGCTTTCCAAGCTCCTGAAATCATTCCCGATTGCTGTTTTATCGTACAGTAATATTTGACAATAGATATTTTTTATTTGTGGAAGAAAAATATCAAAGTATATAAAAATATAAGATATACAGAATGCTGTGTTATTTTTTTCCTTTAGACGTATATGTCGGTAACTTTTCCTTACTATTTTCAGTCTACAAGAATTTATTTAGTATTAAACATATTTTTCTTTAATTACGCTTAGAATATACTGAAGAAAATTGCACCTTTCTGTTTTCAGTACACATCCTTATCCACTGCTTCAGTTTCTTTATCTTAATATAAACGTTTAGTACGTAATACACTTTGTGTTCTTTAAGCATAAGTTCTATATAAGGTATTCAAACTTTAGAATGTTGTATTTTAAATTCGATGCAGAACTTATTTATTTCATGTTAAACTCAAAGTTCGCATTAATTGCTGTAAATATAACGCCGTTTTCAGCATTGATTACTATATCCAGTAGAAGACTTTACCCTTTTAATGACTTCACTGCGCAACTTTTTTTTGAATGAAACCATTTACTACCCACTCACTACATCTCATAATGCTTATAGTATATTCAGCTGTCCTTATTCATCTTTCTCTCTTGTTGCTTACATAAAAGCTCCGTCGCTCGCTGGCGGTAAATTTGAGTTTGACACCACGCTGTTATTGTATGTTGCAATTTTTGGCCCCAATCCGAATCACAAAAGAAACTAACGTTTGCGGTGCGCTTTACATTTTGCGCAACGTATCGCTTATTGACTGGAACTACGATGGTTGAGTGAGGTGGCGGGCAACGGAGTGCATTTCGTGTATGCAGTAGTACGTTGCATTTTACTCCTCGAAATAGGAGCGAAAGCTACGCGGAACGTTAGGAGGGAGAAGAGAAGGTACCAAATGTCGTAAAACACGTTAGCTGACCGGCGTGCCTCGCCCTGCATGACGTCACTGCAGTGTTGCATTGGCAACAAGGCATTGGTTGAATTCCCGCCCAAGCCATTAGCGCCAGAACATTAAGGCGCAAACTCTACGACCTCGGGTCTTTTAAATTCATCATTCCTAGTTTGCAGTGTTTCCAATATAAAAATGATACTTCGCGCATACGTACATACGTACTAAATTAAAACACAAACTTTTGTTTTTGGTTTTTCTTCGTCACTATAGGATATGGTATAACTTTATAAATTAAAATGTGAAAGTTGTAAAGAACTAAAACTAAGACTAAATTATTAAAACAAATAAACTCAAGGTAGTTACTACATGTCCTTTAGTTGATAACAGAATAAGAACACTGAAGTAGAAATGAAGCAGTGAAAAATTATATAAAACATTGGGAACTTGCTATAAAAATTTCGATAATCGCTTTACATTTGCAGAGCTGGAAAAGTTTAATCTAAATGCAGATTTCTTGGGAATTGTTTGTTTCATTAAAAGGCAAGTTTTAAATGGCTGAGTACCTTTCTTCAAACAATACAGTATCGAAGTAAAATTGGACTATGTGTTAGAAACAGAAAACATCGTAAGATAGAAGTATTTCTTAACTTACCCGGAACACCTTGGAAAATTGAACTACTATAGAAATATTTAAATTGGAAAATTAGTTGTTTTATAGTTACGTATTATGGCTTGATCAATAACATATCTATTTCAATTATCTATTAAACGAAGCGCGAGACTGTCGTTTATACTATTCTAGAACTACTCGATATTCATGAAGAGATTAAACCAGATGGGTTACACGTTGTCAATGAACAATTCTATCTTCAGCTTCTTTCCTGGTCTGCTCCAGTACCGTGGGAATGGGACAGAGTAGGTCTGTGGATAAAACGCAAGAATATTGGAGAAAAGTAAGGATCGATATGGACCCGTTACCAAGGTGACAGACTCCTG
This sequence comes from Trypoxylus dichotomus, assembly GCA_023509865.1. Classification (NCBI taxonomy): domain Eukaryota; kingdom Metazoa; phylum Arthropoda; class Insecta; order Coleoptera; family Scarabaeidae; genus Trypoxylus; species Trypoxylus dichotomus. The sequence continues at coordinate 34,030,843 of CM042077.1, read as the reverse complement.
CGTCACCCCAAATCAATAAAACAGAGGGGGAAGATGCACAGGCATAGAACACTTCAAAATGTACTTTTAAGATGTCAAATGTAAACAATTGAAAATTAAAATGGTTGCAATAAATCAAATACATACTGAAGTGTTATTATTGGGTTTTGACCATAATGGAGGTGCTCAATTTTTATCTTTTCATCCAATCTTGCAATATACGGTAATAAATAATCTTTAAAATGTTTTAAAACATTATTTACTACTAGTGATGCTATAGTAGCTTTCTGTATGATCAAAACGTTAAACAACTCCTCCTTAAACACAAGAGAGTCAATTTCAGATCAAGCATTTCCAAACAAGCGATCAGGCAGATGAGGAGCAATTTGATGATTGTCTAAATTATATGTTTAACCGCACTAAACTGTTATCGCTGGAATTTATTGTAAAGAATGTTTCGTAACAATAAAAATTAAGGTCAGAGAAGTAATTCTAAAATTCCAGTTAAAAGAACCAGATAATGGAATATTAACAACTTGATATGTTGCTCCATACCTTTGCTATTTATCAAACGAATTTCAATTTCATAAATTGAACTTTGCGTAAATGATACTTTAGGGTGAGGGTATAGGAAGGTACAGATTATAATTTCATTTTTTTTTTATCTTTACGACCGATTGAAGATAAAAATTGATGTTTTTCAAAGTAAATCATTAACGAATTTTATTCCAAATTTCTGGCATGTATAGTAGTTGAAATATATATTGGTTAGAAAAAAGATGTAATTAGAAAAATAAACACTTCTTTCACCCTTTGGTGTTTTTTATTCCCACCATATAATTTGATATATCGTGAATTAAATTTATAGTATTTATTGCCAGAAAATGAAATTAAAATGTAAAAATACTGTATATTTACTGCGGTTTAAAAACGATGGTTATAAAATTTAAATTATATTCAGACATCATTTTTTCTATTATAATATATATATATATATATATATATATATATATATATATATATATGTGTGTGTGTGTGTGTGTGTGTGTGTATCATTAAAGGGTTGTAAATTCCTTATTTACTTTCCGATGCCACGACATGGGCGCGGTTGGCTCCGCAAGGTCTGGCATTCCCGCCACAACGGTTACTATGACGACGTAACGTATGTCCTAATAAACTTATAACGCTTTTCTCTTAGGAAGGAAAACGTTTATATGTATAAATCAACGATATCAAAACTGTATAACATCGTTATTAAAACCACATATTAAATACTATATCTGCAAATTGAAAAGAAAGTGTATTGTATCATCTCATTTGGTGATTAAGGTTAAATGGAAATTGAAACTGGGAATCTCGCAAGAGTTAGAGGTAGGTGTAAGAGAATTGACGGATGGTTGATTTTCGGACAATTTTACAACTAGGAACTGTGTGACCTTTACCGATGGGGGTCCCAGGCGGATCGATAGAGGCGTCAAGTCGGGCGTCGGCCAAGGCCGATCGCGCAGCTCCGCGCCACAGTTTCAGCGTCGCCGTTCAAGGCCATAGTATGGGGTGGTTGCCTCTTAACGCCGTTACCTATTCTACCATTCCGTACTAAAAAACTATATACAACATCGACGTAGTAAGTTGTATTTTACCCCTATTTGTTGACAAATACTTCTTCGTTTCTCACAATTGAGGTCTTCCTTTGTGATTTAATTAGTTAATTTAAAGAAACTGTATCCTTTTCATTTTCCCAGAAACATTGATTGCTGGACAAGACGTAATAAACAAATCTAACTTATATTGAAAGAAAACTTTTCTAAATTCGAATCTAAGTCGGCGTTTTTCACTGTTCATTTGGCACTTTCAAGAAAAATTATTAAAACTTTCTAAATTCATTGAACATTAAACATATTGAAAACGTTGAAAAAAGATATAACCTTAAATTACGCTAAAAAACGAATGCAATTTTCGATCTTGCAAATAAGTTCATTCCTGAATACACATTCTTAATAAAAATTATAACTTGCTTATATACATACAAGTGTACATATTTATCCGGCAATTCAAATTAACTATTGTTATGCACGTATGTCATACATCTATTTATTTTCAGAATTACTGCACTAGTAAATGCAGATAGCACACAAAATTCGCTCATATCTGTTTATAAAAATATATTTTGCATAATTGTTTGAATATTTAGTCCTATGTTTTGCTTTTAGAACATTTATATTGTACATAGTGCAAAATTCCACAAGACAGGAAAACGTAGTTTTCAGCCACTAACGTGCAGTCGCACGCTTCGTAGTAGCTTTTATTGATTTTCTTCGGTTCCGGACTGGTTGAGTAAGGGTCCGTCCTTCGCATTAAATATCACTATATAGTCCCACCTTTAGCCTTTTTGCCCTTCTTTCCGTCTGCGAAGAACTCACTTTACATTTTTTACGTAGTTTATGAATGTGTGCTCTTATGTGATTACATCTTTCTTTTTTAGACTATTTTTTTCGACAACTATTTAATTCCAAGCAGAACGCAAAAGAATAAAAACTGTGAGAGCGTGGAAATGAAAGAGTAATATTATCTATTGGCTGCCGTTGGAGCAGTATCATTGTAATTTTAAATTGGGACATATTTGAATTTATAATCAACTAATAAATAAGTTGCGTACAACTATTATTTATGTTTGTTTGATTTACTTACTGAGAATTGTAAGTGCGACTGCAGACAATTCGCTATTGCATAATCATCATCACAGCATTTCACATCATCGCTGACTTAGTTTAGCGCAGATACCAATTTCGAATATTAATTTGCTCACACACAAATAAGCTTGCAAAATGGTTAGTCAATAAATTTAATTACCAATATTATCAAACAAACTTCTGTATCCAAAACCCCTCTAAACTGATTTTAAAATTGATAAAAATCCATTTAGAACCAGACGATAAACATATATCCTTTGATGTAAAGTTATTGTTTCCAAGCGTCTCCGTAGATATTATATTCAATCCCTTCAGACAATAGTGTATTAATTTAACGTCGTAAATATACGTTCCCGTTTAGTAATAAATTCTATAAATAAACTTTTGGTACTACCATGTTCTTATATGCGGAGACAGACTATTTGACATCTAATAATGATATATTTGCATAATTAAATAAACTTTGTAAATGCTTAACGGATCTGTAGATTCGCTCTCGCCAAAAAATTGTTTTAATCTGGTGAAGCCTGAATCTATCGCTAACACAGTATCTAATTTATCAAAAACAAATATTTCTTGTTTCGATTAGGATGTAGTTGTGTTTGTATACTGTCCACTATTTACATTGGCTCCAATGACAACGATGAATTTTGTAATACTACTACTCCATTATAACTCCAATAAATAATTTATAAATCTACTTCAATTTGAGCACCTTGCAATTTCTTTTGACTTTCTTTGGTGGCAGTTGCTTCGTCAAAATCAAATTGTGAGACTCTAGCCTTAATAGTGTTCGAGATAATAAAACGCTGCCTGTAATTAGCTTCTCCAGCATCTAACAATCTGTCATAAACATTAGAAGTTAGTTTTTTGATATTTCTAATTTTTCTATTGTGCTACCATCTTCTTTGCAATTACTTAGGCAGTATATTTTTTTAATCTTCTTCTAGCAAATAAGATTCAAAATGACCATTTAAGCGATTCCATTGTACGTATCATGACATTAAGAAAACCATTTTTGGACGATGAGTCGGCTCGTCCACAGATAACTTATTTTTTTTATTTATTAGTTTCGACTTAATGCTAGTTTCAATTTTATCATGCATTGATTTTATATTGCTTCGTAAAGATGTCCGACTAGGTAATTTGCAATTCGAGTACTTATTCCAGAAAGAGCAAAATGGTGCGTCATCTAATAAAATTAAATGGTGTATTACATGTAATCAATGTTAATCCTAAATCGAATATAAATTAACTCTTCAACCAGACGCTTTTTATTTTTATGCTCAATACTTCTTCCGTTCAATTTTTTTGGAACATGAAGGTAGTATTATAAACTTTACAAAGCATTAGTAATTAAGCCTGCAGAAACGAGTAAGTATTCATTGGTGGTGCTATGTTTCGAAACCGGTCGGACATACCTGAAGTCGGGATTCATACGGGTTTGATTAGCATGTTTATGCATGACGGATTAGATTGATGATAGCGAATCAACGGCTTTCTTTATTATGTTCGACGAGTGTTAATAGATTTATTAATCGATATTAGAATACATTGACGCTATTATTAAATATATTGTTTCCAATATCAGAATTTTACCGTATAGTGTTTTTCTGTCTAAAGAACATCTTAATATCAAACAACACCGGACAACCCATCTTGTAATGTTTAAAATACCGATTAAATGCGTAACGTGATATACCATGCTATAAATTTCTGCATGACTTCATGTATATGTTAAGTGTGCACAACATTCCACAAAATATTGTAGACGATGAAGAATTTCGAAAGTTAGGAGAAAAATTCGTTTAAGCAAAGAGATTGCAAACAAAAGCTCAATTACAGTCTACAATAAAAGCCGAGTTAAAAGATCAGAAAATATGGCTGACGGTAGATGAAACAACGTATGCAAGAAAGAATTGTATTTTAAATGTGTTAGTGCGTGCGGTGAGGCATCTAAGGATAGTAGAAACTATAGAAAATAAGCTTTGGGGAAGTTCAATATATCGGCAACTTATAATGTTGGTTACAAATGGGGGTTCGAACATAGTTAAAGCTGTAAAGTTATTTAAACAATCTTATCCTCAATTGCTTCATGTAACCTGTTTCCTCCATGCATGTCGTCTTGTAACTAAATTTATTAGAAACAGTTATCCAAAAGTAGCTCAATTTATAATTTAAGTTTTTATGAAATCTACAAAACGCATTCCTGAGTTTAAACAGGATTGTCCGGGCATTCCTCAGCCACCACAGCCGGTATTGACGATATGGAACGTAACTTAAAGCTGTTTTATATTATAAGACATTTTTACACATTATTAAACCTGGTATCTTAAATTTAAATTCGCAAGAAGCCTATGCAATGGATTGCATACTGAAATAGAGCAAATTTTCGAAAACTATTCAATTATTTTAGATACTATTTCCAAATTAGAGATCATAAAGTTTGTCATAACATGAAGCGCTAAATATAGTAGATTTCCTCAAAGCATCGTTAGGAAATCTAACATAGTATAAGAAGATTAACAACGGTATTAATGTTGTTTTATTTTTTGTGTTTTTATTATACCCATGATAGAGTAATTTATTTCAATTTTGTGTTATATCTTGTGAAAATTTATTTATACATCTTACTTATAAAAACGCTACTATTTCTAAAGGTTTTAAATATTGATTTTTTTCTACAGTTATTCAGTAAAAGAATTAAGAATATCTGGTGTTTCATAACCGCACTGAAATAGTTTATGCTGCTTTATTATTAATTAATACGAATTTATCCCCTTTTGTGGTTCAATCGACCGTCGCAAATCTCGCGAAGCCTCTCACCTAGGTTAATATATATACATAGTGTACGTTTTAATTCTGATCTTCGTTTGGAATTTAAGTAAATATTTTCAGCATCGGTTACCGTCGTAGTAAGAGCATGAGTTGGTCGTGTTGTAATCCGCCTTTCCCACGTATTTCTTGGATTGCATTCGGTCAATCGGTGCACAAAATTGACGTCACGCATTCCAAAGCTCTTTCCCTCTACGTCGCACCTTCTCCTGTTATCTTGAATGCAAGCGTTCGAATCACCTACCGCCGCGTCAGTAGTAGAACCTCGATGAATGACTTGCTGCGTGGTATGCCAAGTTGTGTTTGTATATTGCAGAGTACAAATTTGTACAGAATATAATTGTCTTGTACAATAATAATGAGTATGATTTCAAAGGAGGACTTTCTAATTATTAGTAATCGCAACTTTTAATTCAGCAGACTAAATTTTAGACTGTGATAAAATTAATTTTTCAAATAAATATCACGTTCAATAAATATGTAACAATAGCTATTCTTAAAAGATTACACAATTAGCATTATTAATTACTAGTACCTTTCTTCGAAATGAAAACACATTTATCAACATATTCCAATGCTTATCGTGCAAGATAGTGCCAAAAGGTTACTTATTACAAGGAAGGTATCCCAAGTGTAAATCGAAATTTTCCGAAATGTAAATTTCCGATTATGATGAAACTTGATCAGTTTGTAGAACCCATCAGGTGTTGCTCAATCGGGTCCTCCACTCCGGCAACAGTCGCGTATCTAAAAGGTATATGTATTTGGAATGTCAGAATAACTTCTTAGAGACTATACATACATAGAAAAAAATTAATATCAGACTTGCATCTTAAAAAGCTCTTGCGTGGTATCGGTCTTTATATACAGGCTGTTGTAATAAAGACGGAACTACCTGTATTGTGCTTATTTGTTTGAATTTCAGAAAATGGTCGTGATTGTTACATATATATATCAAATAGTGTATACGAAGGTTATTCTGATAATAATACAGGATCTCCATAAAATGATGCCATACTTCCTTATCTTAGCGAGATATCCCGTATACTGTTGCGGGAACTCATGGTGCATTGATAATTAATTTAATTTCATGTAACGCACTAAGTACCTATTTGTAGTGGGTTTTAAAATTTTCGCTTTTAAATGCAGTGGAAGATGTATATTTTACTTTGGACATTACGCTAAGTACCACCAAATACGAAATTACAACAGGTTATGAGTTTTCTTTTCGTTATTTGGCACTATCTACAAGTACTATTAGTAATTATCCAAAACTAATTTTCGGTAATAATATTTAATTTATTGACGTTAGTTCAATTCACATGGTTTTACAGTATGCGTGTAATAGGTATACATAAACAATTATCGATTTAAATATAGATCCGCCATTTATATTGACAAAAATATAAAATAAAAGACAATACGTAAAATGTATACGTTCTTCGTGCATTACTCTTTGTCATGATAGTGAGTCTTCAAAAATGTACATAACTGTTTTTGTAGCGGGATCATAAAAGTAGATTTTGTTGTCTTGGGAAGAATAGTCATGGATCAAAGATCTTAATTTATCATATATCGGTGATGCACATCGAATTTATATAAGCAAGCAAACTGGATCAGAAAATTATTTGACGAACACGTCGAGCGTGGTTGAGCCAGATTTGTTTTTTTGGGAATGGTAAGATGTATTGGTTTGGCTATAACTCTAATGTGTAGTTGTCTGTAACTATATGTATAATCCAAAACAGTAGTGTAAATCTGGGCGACATTATTTATTAACAAACAGGGCAAATGAAATACGTCCCACTTGCAACTCTGTTAATAATCTCGCGAAAAAGAATATACATATGTCACGTTACTCCAGTATTCTTGTTCTTATTTTCACGGTGTATTAGAATACGGTTTGTGGCTATTATCTCTTTCTGTCGCTATTACTTTCAGATTTTTAACTGCAATCTTTTCCTACGTGCTCAAATATAAAAAATAGGGCGAATTTCAAGGTAGATATACATACATCTGCGCCAGAAGGAAGATGCCGTTGAGCAAGATCTAATGAAATCTATAAACTAAGATATTGTAGTTTCATTACGATCGCCGGTTTAAACTTCAGGTACCTCCCAGCTGGTGATATCAATAATATTCACGAAGCATATCATGATTCCAAACTTCATAAATCAACAAAAATAAAGGAACGAAGAAAACGTTGTTGTAAAAAGGCTTTGGGGTCATAATAATATAATTAAAAGTTTTTCTTATTTTACATTTACATTACAGATCATAATTGTTGAGAAAAAGAGCATTCATAATCCTAGCAAAAGGTAAATGGGTATACACAGGTAAGAGAAGTAAAAACAGTTAACTTCGTCAGTATACTCATAATAGAATACCTCCAAGGCGATTTTTCTGATGCGAATTTTACCTAGTAAAGTGTACGAAACTTACAACGTAATTTCGCATTTCGAATTTTCTTCGGGACGATAAAATCTATATCTATTTAAGCTCTATGTGTATAAATTGAGGAATCACTGTTGGCATTAAGTGTCTTCCCTCTTTCTAATCTCAATTATCGCTCTTCACATATTACTACTATACTTTTTAATTTTAATGAAACAGTAGACAAGCTGGGTAAGGAAACTTGTAGTAAAATTCCAGTAAGTAATTTTAGAATTGAAAATACCGTGGAGTGACTATAACACCATTATTAAACGAAGCTTCAACATAAATAGCAGAATGCATACTACGATTCATTTCATTTAAGAACTCCCGGATCATTTAAGATTAATTTGGCGAAATGCACATTTTACAAACAAAAATGAGGAAACAGTAATCATAATGATGTATAATATTCGCTTATATAGTGCGCAAACAATAATACAATTTATACATATATTTATATATATATAGATTTCACTATATATATATATATATATATATATATATATATATATATATAGTGAAATCTCCCTTGAACGGACACCAACGGGACCAACTGAAGATGTCCGTTCAGGTGGGGTGTCCACATAAAAGAAATATGTGGTAGATACAACAAAAATCGTGTTTTAACGAAAAATGAATATATTAAAGAACTGGGACATTTATATCGTATATGTATATAAATGTTTTTAAAATAAATAAGAAACTTTAAACTTAAGAAAAAAAAGTTTATTTCCTTTAGATACATACATACAAAGTATAATATATGTACATAGATACACAGATGTAGTATGTAATACAAAACAATGAAATGAATAGTCACTTTAAGGACGCAATAATTAATATTGTTGTTTGTCTTCTCTTTTTCTTTAAAATGACGTCCTGAAATCGTATTTCTAATTTAGAAAGAAGCTTCAACGACTCTGTATCTCCGTGATTTTCGACAAAACCTTTGAGTTGCTTGGTCAGGGTAATAGCTTTACCATAATTTGGGATAGCTTCTGTTGGCACTGGAGCCTCATCGACATCAGAATCTTCCGAAAGTTCTTGTATTTCAACTGGATTTGCAATTTCTTGTTCTGAATCTGGATCTTCAACATACAAATCTTCATCTACGTTCAAAAAATCATTAAGGTTTTCATTATCCGTCAATTACAATAAATCCTTATTTTTGAGGATATCTGAAAGTACACTAAGAGGCAAATCATCTTCTAGGTCAGATGTATCAGCCTCAGTTAACTGGTCTTCACTTTGCATATTTACATGATTAAATCCTACTTTGCGGAAGCAATTTTGAACTGTCTCTTTGGTTACTTGGTCCCAAGCGGTTTTTGCCAAATAAACTGCATCCAGTGGTGTAATTTTCTTTATTAACTCAAAAGCTGTACCAGCAGTTTCAATGTTTACTAGCAGATGTTTCGGTATTAGACTTCGGTAATACGTTTTAAAATTGTTTATAATCCCCCGGTCAAGTGGTTGACAAGCTGATGTACAATTAGGGGATAAAAATAATATTTTTATATTATTTAAGCGAACGTCTTTCGGATCAGATCCCGCATTGTCTAAAAATAACAAAATGTTTCTTTTTTCTTTAGCCATTTTCCAATCTAGGTCTTGCAATCACTCTGTCACAATTTGTCCTGTCATCCAAGCTTTCTCATTGTATTTCCAAGTTACAGGCGGATTATTTATATTAATGTTTTTAATTTTAATTTTTATTTTGTTTTACAACTGGTCTTGTTTATTTCCTGTTTAATATAACAATCTTATAGTAGCGAAAAATATCAACTTGTGTGTGTTTCTAGTGTAAATATGAGACGAACAAAATTATGTATGTGTCAAATTAGTGCGCTGCCTACTTTTCGCTGGTGCCATCTCTTAGTTAAACCGGGAAAAACTTATGCTTATGTTTCACCGGTAACGGAGAAGTCTTGGGTTCAAATCCTGCCAATGCAACAAAATCATAATTTTATCATATACAGTGGTGGACAAAAAATAAATGTGAAGTAATTTTTAGTACATTATGTTATACATTACAGATTATCATTTAATACAGGCGATATCTATTGGTGTCTGCGATAAATACATCCAACGCACATTATTATGTTACATAGAATGGAAAGGAATCCCTCGAGTAATGTGAATGAAAAGCCCTTATACGTGTAGCCGGTTATAAAAAGAGGTGTGAGGGTTTAACGAAGAAGAAATACTATTATTAACCAACATTGATATTTTGTAACGGACCAGATAAAATGGACAAAAAACAACATTGTACCGAAAATGAGAGAAATATAATACGACAATTACGAAAAGAACGAAAAACGTACAAGAAAATTTCAAAACTCAAAAAAATATTCAGAGAATATGACTACGAACGCATTAAAACGGCAAAAAATAGAGACAGGCACACAAAAACTATTCCAGAAACAAATCGTTATATAGTAATATTAACGAATATATTAAACCAGTTTAATGTGAATATCAGTACACATATGATTAGACGACGATTACAAAACAATAACTTGCAAGAGAGATCTACCAGAAAAGAGTCTTTGTTAAGCAAGAAAAATATTAAGCAGCGAATTGAGTTTTCGAAAAAGCATGTTAGATGTGGTATAGAGAAATAGAGGATACTAATATTTTCTAGAAAAACGTTGGTAAAATGCAAGAAAATCGTCGTTTTATCATATATATAGTTTCATAGCTACCCTAGTAAACCGGCTTTTTCAAGTATGATATGAATATAAGAAATACAATAAATAGCAGTTATTATGTATTTGTTAATTTAGGCTATATCCTCGTTAACATAAGTGAAAATAGAAAATAAAAATTGAGGAATTGGGAAACCTGGAAGTATTTGAAATAGAACAGATTACAAGAAGTCTTCAGTTAGCATCAACATCATGGCAAATACAGCAATTCATTGGGCTTCCTATGTTTCTTTTATAACAGAAATGCAGAGGCTACTAAATATTCGTTCTTGCAAAATAGTGCGAGGAAAGTACACAGTAAAATGTAATAATCCTGCATCATCCCGTCCCCTGTATTCCTCGCACTCATTATTTCATCAACGTCCTCAACGCCATTTATCGGAGTACCCTCGTATTCGTGCTTGTATGGAGTGCATAACACGATATTTCCGGTTGTGTATAAATATGTAGATATGCAGGAAAATAAATCTTGTAGGTGCTTTGCGTTAACAGACGAGGTACACCATCATTTGTAATTTCGATAAAACAGAAAAACACCTATCTAGGTAATAGAGGAGTTTTTTACAGTTTAGCAAAGGTATTAGATTGGTGTCTACTGTTGTAGATTGTTGTAGATTTGCCTGTCATTCTATGAACTGGCAAGAGATGTTATAATTCATGCTAGCGGTTTCTTCTTATAGTCTATGTTTATATGTCCTAAAAATTAGCCAGTCTGTGAATAAGTAACCCAAACGGGTTATCATGATTATTATTATTATTATTATTATTATTATTATTATTATTATTATTATTATTATTATTTGATATTATATTAATACATCATATTTTCAGAACCTCCTGTCATTGTCAAACAACCTTCTAACAGAAAACGAAATTATTGGTTGCTACCATGCATGTTTATTGGTTGCTACCATGTATGTTAATTAATATTGAATAGTAACACTAGTTGCCAGAGCACCATTTGAAATACACCCTGTCGTCATCTGTCATATACATTAACTAAATAAAAAACAAAACACGATTGTAATATGAAATATTGGCTGTAGTTCCGTATAAGGGGCATCGAGTTAGCGACTTTAATGGATTCTTATGTTAAACTCACGTTTTGCGGTGTTTAAAATGTCCCGTCTTTTTTTTTAGGAGTTTAGTTTAAGGTACCTAAAAATCGATTTAAAAAGGGCTATTTCTAGGTTATGTTTAGAGGTATATGAGTCATAGTTTACGAGATTTAAGTTGGTACTTATTGTATTTGCCCAAAAAATTACCAAAATGAATAGTAAACACTGATCAGCGGTAAAATTTCATTTGAATATTGGGGAATAATCTGTTGTATAATATTTACTATCCCATACTTTTTATTTTTGAATACAATATAGGTAAATAGACTTATTGATTTGAAACTGTATTACATTATTGCGAAGTTCTTAGAGTGTTTTTTTATTCATATGTATAGCAGTAAACTCCACTCACACAAATTGTCAACTGAATTGTACAACCACACAGTCCTTGCAATCGTTAATTCTTTTTTCTATGGTTCTCGTTATAGAAAACAACAGGGAAAAAAACACAAAAACAATAAAGACATAGTGAATGTTATTATTTATTACAGCATGCGAAATACATGAAAGTTACCATAAATAAATGAATTAGTTTGGTTTTGAATAGAATTAACTAATTATTACTTCGAAAATTACACAATAAGTGTACTGAACTGGTAGTAAATTACATATATACAGCAGCTGAAGATGTTTACACCAAGAAGGTTGAGTGTTGCTCGAGACCCAGCAAGGCTAGGTTTGCCACTAAACGTTTTGCACGGCGGACTTGCAGACCACCTTGTGGAATGGCTATGGTGTAGGGTTGTACATACGTAAAAGAGGTGTGGATCTGTTCAGGGAACTGCTAGCCGCTGTTAGACAGCAGTACCCAGTGTAAATTTCAGGTCTCCTTTTTTCTTATTGCTTCGTATTAGGGCAGTGAGTTGGTTTTTTCAATGGGGAATAATTTTTTCTCTAAAATCATACATTAGTATGGATTAAACTTGTATAATTTAGACATCGAAGTTTTGCACGTCTTTAATTGAGAAATCCCAGATGCTTTCCTCGGGGCATTTGGACCATGTTTCAGAATTACCTTTCTTTTTTTGCTGGCATATTGTTTATTTTGCAGAATTATTTTCCAATCTATTATTTTAAAAATATTTTGTAGTATATTATGTTATTCCCAGGATTATTTGTTAATTTATTAATCGTTAATAACTTTATTTTTTTTATTTAATATGTTTTCGTTACAATTTGCGTGTTTTTTTCTAATTTATAAGTAATTTATTACTTTAGAACTATTATTGTTTGTCCTTTTGTGGTAGTTGCTTTGCATGACCTACTCATAAATTAGTGCCTTGACGTTACAAACAGTGTAGACTTAATATACCATATTACTTTTATATGCTTCGTATTGACGGACAGGCTTACTTGATGCATATAAACAAAATCACGTTAATATTAGAATGCATTTTATAATTTACTACTAGTTCGGTACAGTTTTTGTGTAATGTTCGTAGTAATAACTAGTTATTCGCGTTCAAAACCAAACCAATTCATTTATCTATTGTATTTCGAATATCATAAATAATATTCGCCAGAAAATTATTGTCTTTATTATTTTGCCCTTTTTTCCCTGATCACAAATTAATTAATTATGCGGATCGCAGCGTTTCGAGAGTACGTGGTCGTTTTTCTCTGTTAATTGTTTTCTATAATGAGAACCATAGAAAAAAGACTATGAGAACTTCCCAATAATATAGTACAGTTTCGAAACAGTACTAGCCTATTTACTGATATTGTATACAAAAATAAAAAATATGGGATAATAAATATTATACAACAGATTATGCTCCAATATTCAAATGAAATTTTGCCGCTCATCAGTGTTTACTATTCATTTTGATAATTTTTAGGGAAAACACAATAAGTTCCAACTTAAATTTCGTAAACTATGACTCATATACCACTAAACATAACCTAGAAATAGACCTTTTTGAACCGGTTTTTAGGTACCTTAAACTAAACTCCTAAAATAAGGAAGGGCCATTTTAAACACAGCAAAGCGTGAGCTTTCCGCTAGAATCTATTAAAATCCTTAACTCGATGCCCCTTATACGGAACTCTTACCGAAATATTTATTATTACTTCCTTATTTTCATAAAAATTCTAGCACTTTGGTACCCTGTATTGGTGTAAAGTAGACAATTCAAAAGAAATAGGATCTAAATACTTACAATAGCTAAGCATTGAAAAAGTAAATGCAAAATTAAATTGAGAATACGAACAACGTATAATGGCCGGTTTATCAAAACTAGCAAAAATTTAATGTAAAGGAAAGTCAATAAAGTTGGACACAAAACTAAATTCTGTTTTTCATGCGTGAAGTATTTTTCTTGCTTCTGTTGTTGCCACTTATTTTTCTGAGCTGCTTAGTATTTATGTATATGTAATATAGTGTTATCATCATGGATGTTAGCCAGAGACCTCCAACGGTACGCGTACGATATACAAATTGGCGCCCCGCCCAGCTGATGTCGCAATGACGTCATGACGCGTCCGGACGTTCAATACTTTCGCACCAGCGACTTACGTCACGGGGTGAATACCCGACGTCGGGTGCTCAATAATCAGATTTATGTACGTAATCATTTTGCCAGTTCTTGCAGTTAATGTTCCTTTTTTCACAGAGATGCATATTGCAAATCGCTAAGAACCAGAATAGTGTATGTAGTGAAAAATAAAGTTATCTGCATTGTATTAAGAGAAATTGGCTAACGAGTGCAATATGGATGGTAGAACCGCTAAAATGACTGCTTTAGTTTCTTTTTTTTCTTCTTCTAATAGAACTACTTTTTAATATTTCAAGATACTTGTGATCCTATTATATTTTTTGTTTGAGAGTAAGGCAGAAGTTTAAAACGTCTCTCCAATAATCATATAATTTAGTGATGGAAATATGAAATTAAATTAAGTTCAATTCCATTCCCAACTTCGTTATTGTCAGCCTGTAATATTGGCTAAAATAGCATAGTAGTATAATTTTTAAAATATAAGTAATAAAAAATCAGTGGCATAGTACATCGTAGACCGGATGAGGGCAACTATCTGGGATCGGTCTATTATAGTTTTCCTATGCCCTTTATTGGGAAATGTTTTAAGTAAGTGATTCGTTAGGAATTATAAGAAAAATACAGAACGTATTAGTGTTAGCAAACCCCCAAGCTCTGTCGCTTGGGGAAATGGTAAGGTTAATAAGCTGACCGGAGAAAGAGTGAGAGTACCTTTCATTGGGCCAGAGCTCTATTGAGGTCTACAAAAAAACAGCTACAAGAGAAGTCAAGAAATGGGAAGGACACCAAAAGGCGTCGTATTGGCTAAACATTTCTAAACAAAGTCGTGGAGGCGTGTATTTGGCCATCGCCAAGTACAGCAAAGACATTGCTATCTTTCAGCAAGGGGAACCTCAGACTACTGGCAGAGATATTGTGAAGTATCATTTACACACACCTGGAAAAGCTGAACGTAACTTTGCCGTCTATGTCAGGAACATCTAGAAACGGCGCACATATGTACATGTGTTGTCATCAATTGCTTTCTGCACGATTTTTTCCAAAGGGTACTTCTAATACCTTCTGAACTAGAGGGCAAGAATCTCAGACTCGTAATAAGGTGTTTCGTAAAAGCGTTGGAACTATTCTAATCTTACTAAGTGGATAATGAAAACTTAGGACGTTTAGCACCTATTGTAAACAGGGATTTAATACTAGTGAGTGGAAGACTCGACTTAATACACGCAGCACCTAAATTTAAGGTACCAAATAATAAAAAAAGGTTCTGAATTACGGGTGAACACAATTTATGTAGATCAGTTGTGCATAAATGTATAAAATGTTTTAAGATTAAATCGTTAACATCTCGACAATTACTATTTGCAGTGGATGTTGATTATACCATTAATGATTGAACGGAATAAGGGTAGATTCATTTACAACTTGCAATAGAACTAACTACAAAAGCTATTGCGACATTCAAACGCTTTATTGCACTTACAAGTGAAGCTTTTCAGTTACTCTTACAAAGGAAGTAATTTTGTAACGGCCTCACATCACTTGAAAATTTTCCTTTGTAAAAAGTTAACTTCTGTAATGGCATTTAATGAAGGATAGATCGCGATTTTATGCCAGCTGTCAATCTTCATTTCAGTAATTTGTGGAACGTCAGAGTTGTAAAATATCCTTTCAAAAAGGGTACTTGCTAACGAATGCGTATTTTTTTCAAATTTGGTTATTATATTAGCGTAGGTTGAATTTATATTAAATTCAAGAGTGTTATGTCTCATAAGTCATTCCTAAGGATTTGCTATCATCCCCACACTCCCCTACACTTCTTCATCTATAAACACTTTGTAAATATTCCGGAAGTAGATGTAACAAATACTGCTCTTCAGAAATCAGAAATTGCATAAAATTCAACATTTCTGAGATTGTTCATCTTTGCAATATATTTTGCAACTACAAGAAAGAGGTATGTGACAAAAAAATAATGAGAGGAGTTGGTAATTTGGTAGCTTTAGTGACTGATTACTTACTAATCACTCCGTTGAGGGTCAAGTTACTGCACTACATTCAGATAATGACGGTATCGCAGGAGTTGTCTTAATCAAGTTGCAAAAGTGGGGAGCTGAAGAGAGCAACCACGTTCTACCGTTAGCCTCTTATCTATACCTAACAAAATCAATACATTAGAATGGAGATAATTTTGTTTATATAAATGTATAGTAGACGCTCGATTATGTGAACGATATCAGCCAAGCACTGTTCACATCACTGAAAGTTTATATTATCGAGCTTATTTTATTTATAAAGAAATTTCATTAAATAAAATATGTATGTTTATTAAAAAATAAATTATGAACAATGATTAACATAATACATATAATATTCAAAAATAAAAAATAAATTTTACTTATTTTGAAAAGTAATGTCCCATTTTTGTTTGCGTAAATTTACACTAGTATTTTCTAATGCCATTGCCCGTTAGTTTGCAGAGCACTAAAATATCGGAATACAATATGTCTTTTTCTTCAGCTCAATTTAACGCTTGATTAAAAATTCATACAGCTTGCGCGTCACTTCCTGTATTTTTTATTTCAATCAGAGGGTTGTCATCTTCACTCACCCCATCTTCCTCTTCATGTGCATCATCCATCTCTTTATCGTCATTCCATAAACTAACATCGGTAATTGTGCAAACAATGTCGGGATGTATTGTATCTAATAATTTGAGAACGTCCGATGGCGCACTGTCAATAACTTCAGCATCAGATAGTAACTGTTTTCTAATGATGGTTAGCAGTACATTGTCTTCATCGTCATAATCATCGCTAGCATAAAGCAAATTTCTACAACACTTTCTGATTCTTTACTGGTTAAGGGCATTCCACGCCATATCTAAATTTAAAATTGCATCACGTAAAGTTACTTGCTTTAAGAATTCAGAAATGTTTTTAGGATTTTTTGATAACGCAGATGAAAGTAGAAATTTGCGATAATACAATTTAGTAATTTTTATTACATTTTGATTCATCGGTTGGATAAGTGGAGTTACGTTCGGCGGCATGAACATAACAAAAACTGCACCATCGTTGCTTCTTAATTGTTCCTCTGGAGAATGGCTTGGTGCGTTATCCAAGCTTAACACCGCCTTTATTAGAAGATTCTGCTTTCTTAAGAAATCTTTCACCTACAAATTGAATATGTATCATTAAATTAGATTACTTATTACAGTTTTATTGCCATATCTGAGGGACAAAATGCTTGTGGAATCATTCCAGAAATATGCCTTTGGTCATCCAAGCGAATTTTGAACAGTTATAATCAACGGGACTCTTAGAATTTATAAATGAACGTGGATTTTTTGCCTTTCCTGTTACTAGTGGCCTTATTTTGTGTGTACCACTAGCATTAGCACACGTTAGAAAAGTTATGCGTTGTCTTTCCGCCTTTCTACCCGGAACAGATTTTTCACGTGATGCAACATAGATTTTCGTAGGTAATAATTTCCAATAAAGACCGGTTTTATCTGCATTGTATATTTGCTCCTCATTTAAATGTAACTCTTTGATTTTGTTCATTAACTTTTCCTTAAACGGTTGCGCTAGTTGTTATGGTGCCGATAATTTTTCACCAGATATCGACGCAGTCGAATTCCATACCTCCTTTTAAATCTTTTTAGCCGGCCATCACTGCCTACAAAATGTTCGTCTCTTTTAGGTTTTCATTTAATAATTTTGCTCTCTCTTTAATTAATTCACCGCTAATCGGAACATAATTATCCCTTTGTTTTAAAAACCATCTATACAGACGATTTTCCATTCTAGGTGTCACTTTGTCACTTAATTTTAAAAAAATGTGCTTTTATTGGTCGGGAAATGAAATGAAATTTTATGCAATTTCTGATTTCTGAAGAGATGTATTTGTTATATCTACTTCCGGAATATTTACAAAGTGTCTATAGATGAAGAAGTGTAAAGGAGTGTGGGGATGATTGCAAATTGTTAGGAATGACTTATGAGACATAAAGCTCTTGAATTTAATAATAAAATCAATCTACGCTAATATAATAACTAAATTTTAAAAAAATACGCATTCGTTAGCAAGTATCCTTTTTGAAACGATATTTTACAACTCTGACGTTCCGCTAATTACCGAAATGAAGATTGACAACTGGCGTAAAAACGCGGTCTACCCTTCATTAATAATAATAATAATAGTGATTTATTTCCAACAGGTTATAACACCCAATTACAGGAAATTACTAAAATACATAACAGCAAGTAAACAGCAATTCATATACATATATAACAGATGGGCTGAAAAGTCCCGGGCCTAACACATAGATGACGCTAGTTTTATTGCAGTCACCTTTCTCTCAGTTAGTACTAACCTTCAAAAGACAGCTGTTAAAATTTCATGATATTCTATTCATTAGTTTGCTATTTTCAAAACAAGGGATCAAAAACAATTTCGTGTTTTAATTTTACACTGTTTCTTGATGGGAAAAAATACCGTTCAAGCGAAGCAATGGCTTGAAAAGTGTTATGGGAACTCCGCTCCATTAGAAACAACAATAAAACGTTGGTTTGCTGACTTCAAACGTGGTCGTAGAGATACCGATAATGCAGAACGCAGACGTCCAAATGAGGCGGTAACACCAGAAAACGTCAAAAAACCCGCAAAATCGTTTTGAATGATCGAAAAGTGAAGTTGCGTGAGTTAGCTGACATCGTAAGGATATCAAAAGAACGTATTGGCTTTATATTGCATGAGCATTTGACTATGAGAAAGCTCTGTTCAAAGTGGGTGCCGCGTTTGCTCACTGTTGACCAAAAACAAGAACGTGTTGATGATTCTGAGCAGTGTTTGACCATGTTTAAACGTAACAAACCGGAATTTTTGCGTCGATATGTGACAATGGATGAAACATGGATCCATCACTTCACTCCGGAATCAAAACGATCATCATCTGAGTGGACAGCAACTGGTGAACCTCGTCCAAAGCGCCCGAAAGCACAACAATCGGCTGGAAAGGTTATGGCCTCGGTATTTTGGGATATGCGTGGTGTAATATTCATCGACTATCTTGAGAAAGGAAATACCATCAACAGTGAATATTATATAGCGTTATTGGAGCGTTTGAAGGCCGAAATTGCAAAGAAACGACCGCATATGGCAAAGAAAAAAAATTTGTTTCATCAAGACAACGCACCGTGTCACAAGTCAATCAAAACAATGGCAAAACTACATGAATTGAACTTCGAATTACTCCCACATCCACCGTATTCGCCAGATTTGGCTCCCAGCGACTACTGGCTGTTCGCAGACCTCAAAAAAATGCTCTCCGGTAAGAAATTCCGTACGAATGAAGAGGTTAGAAGAGGTTATCGCTGAAACTGAGGCCTATTTTGAGGCAAAAGATAAATCGTTCTACAAAAGTGGTATTGAAATGTTAGAGCGGCGCTGGAATGATTGCGTTGCTCTTGATGGAGATTACGTTGATGAATAAAGCTAATTTTGAACCAAAAAAACCGTGTTTTCTTTGTTAGGCCCGGGACATTTCAGTCCATGTGTTATATATATATACTAATCCAAACTAAACAATACCAACACGTTTGAGAATATGGTATTATAAGAGTATATATAAAGAGGATTATTCGACTAATACTAAAATTAGATTAAATTAAATCAAATCAAATTAACTCCAATTAAATTAAATCAAATTAAATTGGTGATGAAATGTTGACAAATGTTAGGGGGAAGAGATCAGACGAAGAAAGACTGCATCAATGATAGATCTAATTGGGTCAGCGTGGATGTCACAAAGATCATAGATGCTGTTGAAGTTAGTACTCATCAGGTGCACTGGGGACCTTATAAGGACATTTTTTCGAACGCGACCACAATAGAAGGCAAATGAGGACCTGGAGCCAACTCTGGGAACAAGAAAATTACACTCACCCAAGAGCCAGGGACAATCAATCCTGTTATGTACTAAACAAAACAAAAATTTTAGTATAGAAATCGTTCGTCTGGTAGAAAGAGATACAAAATTAAATTTCCGCCGCAATACATCATGTTCAAAGCCTCTAGGTGGATAAGACCCCTCCAACAGATAATAGAGAAATTTCAGAAGAAAAAAATAACGTAGATAGAGCTTGTATACTGTGAAAATATGGTAAATAAATCCATATATCTTATTACATCGCGATACCAACTGAGGTATGTGATCAGAAAAAAACAGAGTGGTGTCAAAAAGCACCCCCAAATCTTTGACAGATGTCGACACCTGCAGTGGCATTCCTTCAACGTTATAATTGTGAGTAATAGCTTGCTGACGCTTAGTAAATGTCATGGTAGTGCATTTTGAAATATTTAAGGACAATCTGTTAAACTTACACTGGAAATAATCGATACTTCTCTGAAGCAAAACACAATCTGGAGTAGAATCAATGCTTAGAAACTGTTTAATGTCGTCAGCGTACATTAGCGTTTCGCATTCAACAATACTAGCAATGTCGTTAATGAAGAGCAAGAATATTAGAGGTCCAAGATTAGATCCTTGAGGTATACCAGAGGTAGCGATGTGCTTAGATGATACATAATTTCTATAGCGTACTTGAAATTCTCTATTGATCAGGTACGACTGTAAGAGTGAGCGTTATGGTCCTGAAAATCTGAACGAATTCAGTTTTCGTAGAAGAATATAATGGTCTATCTGATCAAACGCTTTCTGGAAGTCCAGGTAAATAGTGTCAACTTGGCTTCTATTGTCTATTGCTTCAGAGACATATTGCATAAAACAAGCGAGATTAGTAAAGGTTGAACGCTGGGATACAAAACCATATTGTTTTTGGGAAATCCAACCGCGCAATTCTAAAGAAAGATGAGAAAAGAGAATATGTTCAAACGTTTTTGAAAAGTTACAAAGTAAAGAAATTGGACGATAATTATGGATTTCAGAGGGATTTCCTTTCTTGAGTACCGGACATATCTGTGCCAACTTCCAAACTGTTGGAAATTTGGACTGCTTCAAAACAAGATTGAAAATAACGTGCAAAGGCTTCGCAAATACAGAAGCGCAATCACGAACGACAAATCCCGGAACATTATCTCATCCCGATGTAAAAGAATCCTTCGACCGCCTAAGAGCCACCTCAATTTCTTCTAGTGTAATCGACGTAACTGTTATCGTCGAATTTATCATATCGTGAAAGGCAGGCAAGTGATTATTTCGGGACTGAGTGTATACGCTATTGAAGTCCTCCGCGAAAGCATTTACTATATTAGCAGGTGTAGAAAATTCAATGTTATTGTAATTTATACGCCCAGGTATTCTTGTTCGTCCGCGTCTGCTCTTAATATAAGACTAAAAACGTTTTGGATCCCTGCATAGCCCCTGCTCTATATTAGCAATGTAATTCTTGTATGATGCTGATATAACTTTCTTAATTTCGGATCTGTAATATTTAAACCAATCAAGAAAATATTCCGTTCTGTCGTCCTATATTTTTTTAGCATTGGCGATTTAGCTTTTAACATTAGAATAATTTTAGAGTTAAACCAAGGGGGATAATATCGGCGATGGCTTGCAGATGGTTTGAATTTAGGAACTGATTTACTAAACACTTCGTACAAAATGTTATAAAATGTGCGACATGCCACGTCTACGTAACCAATACCTTCCAAAACAGACCAATCGGTTGAATATAAGGTGTTATATAACAAAAGAAAATTGGCTTTTTTTAAATTAAAAGTATCTAGAGGACTATCCATAGTAAACGGATAGCCAGGAGAAGCCAGTGCTAGTATGTTGCAGGAAAGGGCAGGGTGGTAGCTATCCTCATTAACTAAGGGGGCAGGATCCTTAGATACGTCACAAGAAAAATTAGAAAAAACCAAGTCTAACAGTCGTTGACTAACATTGGCAATTGTATTCAGTTGCTGCAAGTTACTAAAATCCTTGAAACTATTGAGTATAGTAGAGTACGTATCATTACAATCATTAACAAAATAAGGAACATTAAAATCACCCACAATCATTATACAGTCAGATAGCATACAATCTAAAGTACTGAGTGCATCGAAAAAACCTTGAAAGTCAGTGGCAGGCACCTTCGGTGGTATATATACCACAATCACAATAATGGCTTTACTTGGAGAGCCAAACAACTTTACCCCGACTATATCAATGGCGGAACAAGCATCTGAGACCGATGAAAAGTCCAACAGCTGGCACTGAATAGTAGACTTGATCCCCAGCAAAACTCCACCTCATCTCGTTAGATTAGTTGCCCGAAGATCACGGTCCTTGCGAAATACAAATTAAATGCCATTACAGAAGTTAACTTTTTACCAAGGAAAATTTTCAAGCGATGTGAAGCCGTTACAAAATTACTTAACTTGTACGTGCAATAAAGCGTTTGACTGTCGCAATAGCTTTTGTAGTTAGTTCTGTTACAAGTTGTAAATGAATTCCTAATATAACATTTTAATAAAATCTTACATCTACCCTTATTCCGTTCAATCATTAATGGTATAATCAACATCCACTGCAAATAGTAATTGTCGAGATGTTAACGATTTAATCTTAAAACATTTTATACATTTATACACAACTGATCTACATAAATTGTGTTCACCTGTAATTCAGAACTTTTTCTTATTATTTGGCACCTTAAATTTAGGTCTGCAGATTGTTGCTCAACTGTTAACAGGATTGCTATTTGACCGACAACCTCCAGAAGAAGATGAAGTTTTCTCCAATACGTTGAGAAACAACACCACATTACAATAGAGACCAGTATCAGGCAATATATATATATATATATATATATATATATATATATTTTTGTTTTAGATTCTTGGGCCTGCTTGAGCAACAGTCTATATATAAATATATAATATAATGCCTTACCGGAAGACTAAACGGCATAGCAACGCATGTACCAACAGATTTAATATATCTTGCGTTTAGAACTTTGGTTCGATGTATTGCATGCGGTATACATACGTATATTTGGCAATCTGCATTAGAATCCTACATAATAATAAGTTGAGTACCCGCACTTCCGGTGTGGTTCTTTTAGGTACGAGTATTGTGCGGGTCTAGTAAAGTGGGCCCATGCAGAATCTTAATCTGGAGCTAGTTGAGTAAAATTTGTCCAATTGTCAATATACTAACACTGGGCGCTTCGTTACGTAATACACCAATTAGACCAATTAATGTGAATTCCATTTTTAAACATTCCTACTTATTTATTCTACCTAAAATATTTGTCTATCTCTGAAGTTCGTTTAACGCGTGTAAGTATTTCTACCGCATACACTACAATGACTGCTTTCAGTTATTTTTATATTATACGAGATCACAAGTTGAATAGAGGTAAGAGGTTTGCAAGAATTCGCGGTCGCGACCTTGAAACTGCATTCCAATATGCCATTTTTGTAGAAATTCTTATTCCGCGGAGCTGATCTCTTCAACGTAGCAACAACGTACTGCAGTGTTCGTTCGTGTACACGCAAGACAACATATATACAATTTGGACGTTTTATATTTGCGTAAAATATAATCCTATAGTTGTTCCGGAACCTATACTTATTTTATTTTCTTTAATTGGAAGTGGTCGAGATTTTAAAGTTATAAAGATTAATATGGCTTTGTTTGTAATCTATAAAAACTTTACACAGCTTCAGGTAAATTTCAAAAAGCAAAATTCCGGGAAAAAATAGAAGCATTACGTTTCTAACACATAAAAATTTGTGAAAGCTAGCAGCTTGTTAATAATAAATGATAAACAAAATTATACACCAAAAATATCAAGAACAGCAACTAAGTATTTACAAAGTTAAATGTAATTTAATTTTTAATTAATTGAAAGCATTACTAACAATAACAAAAATAATATACAAGCAAGGGCATACCTAAATATAAGCTACCGTTCAGAAGATTGAATGCACCATATAAAATAATAAAATAAACTAGATAAATAATATTTACGAGAAGAAATTTTTTAAAGAAACAAACTTTACTCATTGATTTAAAATGTTTTATTAATAAAATAGTATATTCTAATAAAATACATACTGTTGTAATATTTTTTTAAAGTAACGCCCTTTTGCTTTAATAATTGTCTGACATAAACGCGGCATCCTTAGCTTAGAACTAATCGATCCAAATACAATTCGTCTGTAGCATTCCACACTCCCCGCACAGCATTCCAAAATGCTGCTTTGCCAGTTGGAGAGTTCTTTTGGATCTCACGATCCAAGTAATTACACAAGAGCTCAATGGGATTGCATCAGGGCTCTGTGGCGATCACTGCATTAAGGATAGATCCCCCTACGAAGATTTTCCTTGAAAATAACCTTCACGGTGTTTGGGGTCCATATCTTGCTGATAAATAAACCCCTCCTCGATTAATCCACATTCAGTTAGTACCGCATCGTTTTCTAGGATTCTCAAATATACATCTTTTGTCATTCTTTCATCTATTTTAACTAATTTTCCAATCCTTTCGCTTCGAAAGCAACCCCATACCAAGATGTTTCCTCCTCCATGTTTCACTGTTTTTGAAATACACTCGTATAACATTCTTTCTGCAAAGTGCCGACGAACAAACGCGTAATGTTTACTTCCAAATAATTCGGATTTCGATTCATCTCTTCATAGCACATTCTTCCAATCATTTACACTCCAGTTTGCGTGAGCTTTTGCCCAATTTAGTCCTTGCCATTTGTGTATAGAACTTATTCGTAGTTTTCTTACTGCTATATGACCTCTCAAATCGCCGTTTGTTTGTAGCCGTTCCACTGCCGACGCATACTGGCTGACGTCGTTGTAAATTGAACTCTGCGGTAATTTGCAGTACCGTAAGGCGGCGATTTCTTAGGGAAATCACTCTGATGTTGTCTCGTTTCGTCGTTGATCTGGGCCCTCCACCTCGCTCCCTGCTCTGGGGCCTACCGGTCCCTTCCTTTCTTTTAATTGCCCTACGCACACAACACTCTGAAATATTTAATTATCGAGCATTTCTCTATTTGAAACATTTGTTTTGTGTAAAAGGCATATTCTGGCGCGCGTTTCAATGTCCAATTAATAATAATAATAACGAGACCATAATCATAATGATAATAATAATAATAATGCGGTTTATAGAACAAATATAGATAACGATACAAGGCAAACATAAATAGAAATGTGCCAATAAGTGGTAAGAATAGGTGTAATAATGCTCTTTTTCCACCAATTAGAAAAGACATTCTCCAACAAACAGGTATTAATTAGATGTGTGATTGCCGGCAATAAATGTGGGCAGCACAAAGTTAACACTTTGATAGAGATGCCATCAATACCGGTTAATTGTGATTTAATAGAATTAAGTAAAACATTAATATCATCAACTGTTTTCCCATAGAAGTTTTTCATCCCGCATTTTATATATGTGACTTAAGTAAGCACGTTTCTCACGACGAATAGCAGAGGTTCTAAAGTTGCGTAGTTGCTTATAATAATTAAAAGATACACTAGTTTTGTCTCTTCTGGCCCTAATTAGAGCATCATCCCTGAGTTTCATCATAAACTTGATATTATCAGTTAAACATGGTGTACTTTTCTTCTTGAAAACAACTGTTTTGATCGAAGCATGGATGTTAAATAGATCATAATGAATTTCTTTAAAGACTCGAAGTTTATCATCAGTAGAGACCGGATTATATGCAAAGTGCAAAACTTTAATTTAATTTATTTATTATATTTGACGTCTATATGTAGATGTATTACACTTGATTACATTAATTAGCGTCAATTAACTTTAATCAGTGTAAGACATCTACAAATAGACGTAAAATATAATAAATAAATAAAATTAAATTTTTGCACATATACATAATCCGGTCTCTAATCATGGGTATTAGGCAAATTATAGATATGATACCATGGAATAGCATTTAAGTCAGTAGCAAAAGCTACAGTGTCAAAATGCGAGAAGTCTCTGAAAGTACAGGTACAAGAAATAGGAATTGACGTACCAAACTCCAGTCGAAAGCGAACAAAAACATGATCAGATATAATTAAGTCATGTAACATTCCCTATTTTGGCATATCTTCGACCAAATAAACTAATAATATGAAATAGGGTCTTTCTAACGCAATCACACACGCCTTCAGTATCTCGGCAATACACTGCATGTTGAATGTAGTTTATTATAATGCAGGTGGATGATTCATTACCGCTCCCAAATTCTATTTCTTAACGCCTTCATCCCCAATTTCCTGCTATTAACGGATTACTGCTTTATTGCTATCATAAAATGTTATACAGGAATATATTGTTTCGTGTTTGCATGGATTTTGTAAAAAAGTCTTATTGTTTGTGCTTAGCAAACAGTAAAATAGCATAAGTTAAACGTGATTACACAAATACACATAAAATAGAAAGAGAAAGTTGGTTTGAAATTCGTTCTTTTTTACTTTATCATCCAACTCGTTAACACTTCCTACCTTACTCACACTATCTAAACTTAACTACCTTATCGCTTTTTGAACTTTCTTTTTGGCTAATTTTCTACTAATATGTTTATTCTTATATTGTTTCTTTAAATAAATTTCATTCTTCTCTCAAGTGTCAGTTAAAATTCTGCCCTTTCCTTCTTTTCCTCTTGTAAGTTTTTTCCCCGTCTACCTTTGTGAAAAATTGAATACCTAAGTCCTAAGAAGTACCTAATCAAAGTGAGGTCAATTATCTGTGGTATCGTTTGTGGATGGTAATACAGTGGAACCTAGAACATTGGGGTAGTTTTGTTTCACCTATAATGGTCACTATAAACAGGAGTCACAGTATAGAGCAAGTATGGGCAACCTTTGGCATGCTGTGGGCCAAACTTTAGTGTGCAAATACGTTCGCGGGCCGCGTTTAGAAGTAGTGCATTTTAAAGGAGCGTTCATTATTTTTAGCGATAGATATCAGACATGAAATAACACGACAATGTTATTATAATGCAATTTGTTAAAATAAGAAAATGAAATGAAAAAAATGGGTACAACATTATAATTATATCGTGAAATTTGGAATTATTACAAACTACGAAATCAATGAGACACTTGAGTTTGAAGTTGGTAAACTAATCCATCGCTGTTTGGATTAATTTGACTGATATAAAGACGTAAAGAATTTTCCAAATTATCGTCAATCAGCCTTGTACGATGTTTTGATTTATTAACTTTCATCATTGAAAAGAACTGTTCGCATTTATAAGTACTGCCAAACGCACAAATCAATATTTTTGCGAATTTTCTAAACTCCGGAAAATGGTGTTCTTCGAGGTATTTTGATGTCTGATATCTATCGCTAAAAATAATGAACACTACTTTAAAATGCACTACTTTTAAACGCGGCCCGCGAACGTATTTGCACACTAAAGTTTGGCCCACAACATGTCAAAGGTTATCCATACTTGGTATAGAGGATACATTCAACATATATAAGTTCCACATATTCTATTCGACGTCGTTCTCGAATGGTGGTTTCCTTATTAGGATTTTGTTAAGTTATATTAATATTCTTATCAAAATAAAGTTTAAGCAAATAATATACGCGTAATTACATGGACATGCCTGATATTTACCAAGATTTTGCTAATTGGCACTACCATACAATACGGTAACACCAATAATATAAAAAAACACATTTGCTAGTGCACAATAAGTAAATAATGAAAGAATCAAATATAGTGTTCATAGTGCTAGCGTCTAGCTAAGCAAAGTTGCGAGTAGAGCCCTCTTTTAGGGTAAATATAAGATATTTTTCGTACCTAATCGAAAATAAAAGTTGAGCTCTCTGAACAGCTGACATACTGCTATAGAAAGAATAGCGAGCGACTATGGGGCGCCCATTCGCGGCCAAGGTTAGTGGCGTGGTCACGTGATCCTATGAAAAAGCGTTCTTAAAATAGAATGGTTCAGTTAGGTATACGAGTCTATATAGTCTCTTTCTCACAATTCGTCTCTGTCTATCAAACACGCCGAGCCAGAATATTTCTGTACGTAAAAAGTAGAGAGGTGTTTATTGTTGACGTAATGTAATACAACAAAACAGCGGTCAAATCCCCAATTTCTGAAAGTGATTCGTCATCTTAAGCCTATATTAGAGTCACAGTAACGATAGGTACATACACAAAAATATACAGATTTCTCAGAGATGTACATATCTATAGTAATGGAGTATAGTATGGATTATAAAATTACGATCAATTTCATGATTCTGATGTAATTGAAGTGCCTTTAAATTAGCTACTAAAATAATAACTTCAACATTTTATTTTGTGCACTCCTCATAGGATAGATTCTGATTTTCATATTACATTACAAAAAGCGTTTTCTTCCTAATTTTATTTTTGGCTTTAAAATGTAGACGGATTACATTATTCCTTCTATATATTCATGAAGGTAATTTGAATTTAAAGCGCGTTATTTTTAATATAACATAGATTACATTATCTAAAATAATTGCCTAACAACCAAGTGGAAGTGATGTTGCAGTAGAATAAAGCGATATTGCTAGGGCTCGTTGGTTTTAGATAGACAACGTCCAAATGCTTTCTACTGTGTAGATTCCTTTTTATAACATGTATGGTGAGAGTAATATGAGAGTAATCTATTCATGCACGGCAAATGGATATTCGCGATAGTTTGTATACATCTAGGGATGTGATGTGAGTAAAAAAACCTAATTAATTAAACTTTCGGCATTGTAATATTCTAATGTTCGGACACCGTAGGTAAACCGACGTAATAATACTACTAGTACACGTAAATTGTATTAAGAAAGACTATTCAGAATTTCTATAAATTCCATACAAAGTAAATGCTATAACCTAGTTTTTTGTAGATTTAAATCGTCTTTCTATATAAGATAATTAGATACAAAACGAAAGCTTACATATGAAATATATATACAGTGAAATTCCCGTTCGCGGACACCCCTCTTACACGGACACCTCCCTTAAACGGACAGTTTCTCATTGTATTAACTCTTTCTTGAACGGACGCGGACACGAGAAAATGTTTCCTTAATCGGACAAACAATAAAATAAAAGGAAACGGCTTATCTTATTTCTATACCGAAGTATTGCATTTCTCAATCGCGGCAATTTCGCTGCGACTTCCCCGAGTAAACCGGAGATCTAGCGACCTTAATCTTTCGGTACAAACGCAGCCTATGTCCTGCATTTCTGCCCGGCGTGAATTAGAGACTTCCCCAAGTTGGTCTGGGATTTACCGTTCTTATTCTTTGGGTGTACGCTTTCGATTGAATCTGCTTCCAATATTAGTCTGATGTCTATGCGAAAAAGACACACTGGGCGACACATTGATTGTAGAAATGGCTCCAAATAGAAAAATTCTCACGCTTAAACAAAAAATTGACAGCGTTTTAATATTGGAAAAATACAAGCTGCAGATATTAATTAAACATAAAGAAATCCTTCTAAACAAATGGATGTCGAACAGCAATTTGAATGGAAAAAGAAGCTTTTTGCCGGGTGGTGGTACTAAAATTGACAAATTGTGTTATGACTGGTTCACAGCAGCTCGGCATAAGGGAATTCCTTTAACAGGTATGCATATGATTTTTTTAGATAAGGTTTTCTTGTATTAATGCGTTGATTTTCTTTTCATATTAAATTCTAAAATAGATAAAAAAGTCAGATTACCAATACGTTTGTCCTGACGAAAACGCAAAAAGCTTATTTTTTTTAGGTCCACTAATACGATGTAAAGCAAGAGAAATAGCCGCTTCTTTGGGATATTCTACATTCAGTGCTTCTTCTGGTTGGCTCAATAAATTTAGAATCCGTCACAAATAAGTTTTAAAGCGACTTCGGGAGAAGCAGCTTCGGTTAATGCTGAATATGTTTCATCGTTTTTAACAAAATGTCCTTAGGCCTGTATTTTAGGGCTCTACCCGACAAAACGCTCACATTAAAGAAGGAAAAATGTGTTGGGGGTAAGTATCCCAGAGAGGTTTACAACTTTGCATTGTGCAAATATAGCGGGTGAAAAAGAAAAACTCCTAGTCATTGGTAGAGCAGCTAAATCCAGAGCTTTTAAAAGCATTAATATAAATAACCTGCCTCTAACTTGGAAATACAATAAGGAAGCTTGGATGACAGGACAAATTGTGACAGAGTGATTGCAAAACCTAGATTGGAAAATGGCTAAAGAAAAAAGAAACATTTTGTTATTTTTAGACAATGCGGGATCTCATCTGAAAGACGTTCGCTTAAATAATATAAAAATATTATTTTTACCCCCTAATTGTACATCAGCTTGTCAACCACTTGACCAGGGGATTATAAACAATTTTAAAACGTATTACCGAAGTCTAATACCGAAACATCTGCTAGTAAACATTGAAACTGCTGGTACAGCTTTTGAGTTAATAAAGAAAATTACACCACTGGATGCAGTTTATTTGGCAAAAACCGCTTGGGACCAAGTAACCAAAGAGACAGTTCAAAATTGCTTCCGCAAAGCAGGATTTAATCATGTAAATATGCAAAGTGAAGACCAGTTAACTGAGGCTGCTGATACATCTGACCTAGAAGATGATTTGCCTCTTAGTGTACTTTCAGATATCCTCAAAAATAAGGATTTATTGTAATTGACGGATAATGAAAACCTTAATGATTTTTTGAACGTAGATGAAGATTTGTATGTTGAAGATCCAGATTCAGAACAAGAAATTGCAAATCCAGTTGAAATACAAGAACTTTCGGAAGATTCTGATGTCGATGAGGTTCCAGTGCCAACAGAAGCTATCCCAAATTATGGTAAAGCTATTACCCTGACCAAGCAGCTCAAAGTTTTTGTCGAAAATCACGGAGATACAGAGTCTTTGAAGCTTCTTTCTAAATTAGAAATATGAAAAAAGAGAAGACAAACAACAATATATGAATTATTGCGTCCTTAAAGTGACTATTCATTTCATTGTTTTGTATTACATACTACATCTATGTACATATATTATACTTTGTATGTATATATCTAAAGAAAATAAACTTTTTTTTTCTTAAGCTTAAAGTTTCTTATTTATTTTAAAAACATTTTATATACATATACGATTTAAATGTCCTAGTTTCTTTAATATATTCATTTTTCGTTAAAACACGATTTTTGTTGTATCCTCTACATATTTCTTTTATGCGGACACCCCCCTGAACGGACATCTTCAGTTGGTCCCGTTGGTGTCCGTTCAAGGGAGATTTCACTGTACATAGGTCATGTCTCTATTTGTTATATATAGTTAAATTTATAGATACAGTAACTGTTTGATTCCGAAAATTTATGCAATTCAAATATTTATGGCGTTGGCACTATAAGTATATAATTTTTCTGCAGTTCTTGTTTGAGATTTCCATTGACATTGTTACTTTACTGTCAATATTTTGTTTCCCCTATAGCACTTAATGATACTATACAGATATTTATAATATTTTTCAATTGGTGGTGAAAATTTCCGGATAGTAAAAGGTAGTTTAATAAATGATACAACGCAAATTAAAAAAAGTACAAATCAAAACTGTATTCTGGAAATTAAAAATAAAAAATGTATTCTGAAAAATTAACAATGTTATACAATCACAAACATAAATATATAACATGTCTTCAAATAAATTTTACCTCAAAGTAGCCTTTTAAAATAAAATTGTGTCTTAGCTTGTTACTGGAACTCTTAATACGAATTTTGTTTGCTATAAACCATTTTAATAGCGTCATAAATGTCAAAATCATAAAACGAAATTTTTTAACTGAATGAAATATGTGTATTTGTAACAAACAATTAAGATTTTATAAAAACTGATGAAAATGGCTTCCACCTTGTCCATCACATTTCTCACATTTTCCGCTAATAGAGGAAAAAACGTTTTATAGGATCATATCGTCAATTTCCTTAATTCTTTCAGCAATTCTGATTTGAAGGTTTGCAAGATCGGCTATCTGTACCCGATAAATTGAGTTCTTTAAGAAAGACCGTAAAAAATTATAATATCCTGATATCACAAGATCTTGGTGGAAATTCATACGTGTTTCAACTTATCAACCGATTTTGAAAAAATTTCTGTAGCATATTCATTGTTTCACCCGCTATGTGTCCTCTAGCTCCGTCTTGGTGAAAGTAATCAACCCTACGTTATTTCTTCTTCATTAAGCTGTTCAAGAAATTGCATAATAATTTCTTGTTGATACTTTTCTCCTGTTAATGTGCCGTTAAAAAAAATAGGGCCAAAATTATCCTTCGATTAATCGTGCACCATACGTCAATTTTCTGTCGATGAAGCGACGTTTCAACATAAAAGTCATGTCGTTCCTCAGTAGTCCACATCCTCGTATTTTATGAATTAGCACATTCATTTAGATAAAACCATGACTCATCGGAGGAAAAAGGTTTTGTCAAGATCATTATCAAAATTATTTAAAAACCACTGACTAAACGTTGTTATGTATATGAAAATAAACGTAAGTCCTTTTTCAAAATTATATGGTAGGTGCCAATTGATACACGCACTCGTTCTGATAATACTAGTATAGAAGTTCGTGATTGATGTATCATTCATAATTTCTCTTATATTGTCAACCAGCTCTTCCGTTGGCTCGGCTGACCACTGTCACTTTTCTGTTTAACACACCCTGTTTTCCTGAAAACTCATTTAAGGGTGTGCCGAAAACTATCGTAAAAACCATTTTAAATGGATTTTAAATTAGAACACAATTTTGACAAGTTTCTGTCAACGCATAGATTCAGATGCATAATCTGAACGAATACTCGTATCAAATTAACAACTAATGCAACCGAAAATAGTATAAGTTACGACAAAAGTTTTTATTGGAGTGGACTACTAGAGGTAAAATTTATTTGAACGCTTTTTATTACTCAAAAATACGCAAATCAAACATAAAGGTGGGTACAGGCAAGCAACAAAACATCGTATCATAACACCATCGTGCACAGATTGTTATTGGACGTTAAAGATACTGTGTGCCCTGAATTGTAGCGTATCGAAACATCGGTGTGTATTGTCACGGTAAACATTCTGGTGTCTTACCATTTTAGTATTATTTTTAGTAATTTTGAAGTACGGTTAGTTGTAGTACAATAATTAAATATCTAGGGTATTTTGGATCCTACAAAACTTCTTTGCTGCGATACATTACCATAATTGAGAACAAGTTCTTCTGTCCACGCACTGCAAGTCTTGGTCCACATATAAAATAAAGGATTTACTATTTTATTACGCAGACCTGCCCATACATACAAATACATAGTGCAACGTCAGCGCATAGTTCATTTCCTTGAAGTGACACTGAAGTGAACCGACAACCGTTCGGGCGCCACGATGTTACTATGTTGCGGTGTTGAAATGTTATTGCAAGTATCGGTCGGACATTACACGACGGTATTTAAGTATTTGCTATAATATCCGTCATTGTTTATATATTCTCGAAGTCGCTTTTGCATCGAATTCACTAAACCTTCACAAAAATTTGCTCCACGAAATAGCCCTTAAACGATTTCTACGTGTCGCCTGATGCTTGATTTGCGTTATACTTTTTCATTTTACAAAATATCTAAGCTGGATTGCATATTAATTTCAGTTAAAATTCACGGCATTTTTCTTCAGCTCGTTACACTTTTTGCACATGTTCAAGTACAAGCACTAAAGGTACCGTGTATTACCAACATAAGAGAATACTTTTGGATAGCACCTTAACTGTCATTGTTGAGGTTAAAGAGGTTGTAATTTGCAAATATATTGTTTATAATCTATATGTTGAAAAAATATGAATCACACGTTGAAGCAAAGTGCCTAGAGATATTTAAACTAGTAATACGAACTCTTTGATCAGAGAAAGTGACGAATACGGTGTCACTATTAATTATTGCGACGCGATAACTTCAATTTAAATGTTTGTTTATTTGTTATTCATGAACTTTTGCATCAAGACAAATTCATGTAAAAATGTTAAAGCAAATGTTAAAAAGTTCGTAAAATATGTATCGCAATGGAGCCGCTTTCAGTAGTGAAATTAGACTAAAACTGGGTTATAGTTCCGCACCGAGTTAGAGACTAATGGATTCTAACGTTAAGCTCACGTTTTGCGGTGTTTAAAATGTCCCGTCTTTTTTTTAGGAGTTTAGTTTAAGGTACCTAAAAATCGATTAAATAAGGGCTATTTCTAGGTTATGTTTGGAGGTATACGAGTCATAGTTTACGAAATTTAAGTTGGTACTTATTGTGTTTGCCCTAAAAATTACCAAAATGAATAGTAAGCACTGATGAGCGGTAAAATTTCATTTTAATATTGGGGAATAATCTGTCTCTGATTTACTATCCCATACTTTTTATTTTTGAATACAATATAGGTAAATAGACTATTATCCATTTAAAACTGTATTACATTATTGTGAAGTTCTTAGAGTTTTTTTTCTATGGTTCTCATTATAGAAAACCACGGAAAAAAAAGACAAAAACAAATAAAGACAGTAAATGTTATTATTTATTATAGCATGCGAAATACATGAAAGTTACAATAAATAAATGAATTAGTTTGATTTTGAATAGAATTAACTAATTATTACTTTGAAGATTACACAAAAAGTGTACCGCACTGGTAGTGAATTACATATATACAGCAGCTGAAGATGTTCACACCCAGAAGATTGAGTGTTGGTGGAGACCACCTGGGCTTGGTTTGCCACCAAACGTTTTGCACGGCAGACTTTTGTAAACCACCTTGTGGAATGGCTATGGTGTAGGACGGACGGGCTTACTTGATTGTTTTCTATAATGAGAACCATAGAAAAAGGACTATGAAAAACAATAATGTAATACAGTGTCAAAACAGTACTAGTCTATTTACCTATATTGTATACAAAAATTAAAAATACGGAATAGTAAATATTATACAACAGATTATTCCCCAATATTCAAATGAAATTTTACCGTTTACGATTCATTTCGGTGATTTTTAGGGCAAACACGATAAGTAGCAACTTAAATTTGGTAAACTATGACTCATATACCACTAAACATAACCTACAAATAGCCCTTTTTAGATCAATTTTAGATTCCTTAAACTAAACTCAATAAAAAAAGAAGGGCCATTTTAAACACACCAAAGCGTGAGCTTTCCGTTAGAATCTATTAAAATCCTTAACTCGATGCCCCTTATACGGAACTCTTACCTAAAACTGTTCTTAATTTATAACAAATTTTATATTCAGTGTAATCGCAATAGCATCATATGTGCATACGCACTTCTCCACACTCTTAATAGATTTTAAAATTCCATTCTGTCTATCCATACGTATGTATCTGCATACCGTGGAAGAGAGACTGAAAATTATGCACATAGTATCTTACTATCCATACTTCGCGACTCGTTTGCCGCTGTTACACATTCCAACACTACGTGCAACGCGGCAGCACTGGTTTATGCATAGCGTGATAGACAGTCTATTTTTAGAACAAGTTACGGTTTTTCGTTTTCTCTTTTTTGTGTTGTATTCTACTTGCTTGTCCCCTTCCACTTATCTCTCTTTCCTCTGATAGACTGTGGTGACTCTAACTTCTATTGCATAAGTCTAGTACGCATTTATATATAATTACAAATTGTTAAAGAAACGAAAGGTATTTATATTTACATACACGCATATATGTTTGTATTTTAAGTGAATTGTATATTCAGAGTGTTCCAAAAATTCATAAAATTATTGTAACAGGTAGCAACACTTGCTAACTAGAACTATATTTTCAAGAATGCATTTACACTTAGCTTCACAGTTACGTGGATTTGTAGCGATTCGTAACAACCTACTACATCCCATTCACAAGTAAAAATCAACTACATTTAAATGATCCTGACTTAACTTATAAAATAACGTGTACTGAGTCCACTTCTATTTTTCTATGTGTTGATTTGGAAATAATTAATGTTAAAAATTGCAATAAAATCCTTAAAATGGTCATATTGGATGTAAGATCTTGTTTTTATAAACTTTCGGCAGCTACCGGTCTTACAAATATGGTCATATGTATTAATCCGAAATATTCTAATTATTATATTAGATAAGCATGTTATTTATAAAATTTAACACATGCATAAATAACACTTGCACGCGGGAAAAATATGCCAACTCCAATCATAAGCAATGCTAATCACCTCAAGCAATAAAAAATTAATATATATAATAAATATAATTTCAGTGCTTCTTACCAAAATAAAACAATCTACAATTACAATATATTCATCCTATAAAATATCGCATTCAAAAGTATCAGCACTTCCCTTATGTCGTAACAACAATAGCAGACGGCCGTGAAAGCCCTAAGAAACTATATATAGATATATTTCCCTCGTTTTAACAGACGCTTGTTGTCGTCTTATGAAGTGGCTGGCTATCACTTTTTAAGCATTTAAAAATGTGTAATTTCAAAAACAAAACAGTACACGCTCGATTATGTGAACGATATCAGCCAAGCACTGTTCACATTACTGAAAATTTAAATTACCCTGCCTTATTTTATTTATAAAGAAATTTCATTAAAGAAAATATGTATGTTTATTAAAAAATACATTATGAACAATGAATAACATAATACATATAATATTAAAAAATAAAAAATAAATTTTACTTATTTTGAAAAATAATGTCCTATTTTTGTTTGCGTAAATTTACGCTTGGTATTTTCTAATGCCATTGCCCGTAGTTTACGGAGCACTAAAATATCGGAATACAATATGTCTTTTTCTTCAGCCCAATCTAATGCTTGATTAAACATTCCTACAGCTTGCGCGGGTGGTCGTCTTCTTCATTCACTCCATCTTCCTCTTCATGTGCATCATCCATCTCTTTATCGTCATTCCATAAACTAACATCGGTAATTGTGCAAACAATGTCGGGATGTATTGTATCTAATAATTTGAGAACGTCCGATGGCGCACTGTCAATAACTTCAGCATCAGATAGTAACTGTTTTCTAATGATGGTTAGCAGTACATTGTCTTCATCGTCATAATCATCACTACCATAAAGCAAATTTCTCCAACACTTTCTGATTCTTTACTGGTTAAGGGCATTCCACGCCATATCTAAATTTAAAATTGCATCACGTAAAGTTACTTGCTTTAAGAATTCAGAAATGTTTTTAGGATTTTTTGATAACGCAGACGAAAGTAGAAATTTGCGATAATACAATTTAGTAATTTTTATTACATTTTGATTCATCGGTTGGATAAGTGGAGTTACGTTCGGCGGCATGAACATAACAAAAACTGCACCATCGTTGCTTCTTAATTGTTCCTCTGGAGAATGGCTTGGTGCGTTATCCAAGCTTAACACCGCCTTTATTAGAAGATTCTGCTTTCTTAAGAAATCTTTCACCTACAAATTGAATATGTATCATTAAATTAGATTACTTATTACAGTTTTATTGCCATATCTGAGGGACAAAATGCTTGTAGAATCATTCCAGAAATATGCCTTTGGTCATCCAAGCGAATTTTGAACAGTTATAATCAACGGGACTCTTAGAATTTATAAATGAACGTGGATTTTTTGCCTTTCCTGTTACTAGTGGCCTTATTTTGTGTGTACCACTAGCATTAGCACACGTTAGAAAAGTTATGCGTTGTCTTTCCGCCTTTCTACCCGGAACAGATTTTTCATGTGATGCAACATAGATTTTCGTAGGTAATAATTTCCAATAAAGACCGGTTTTATCTGCATTGTATATTTGCTCCTCATTTAAATGTAACTCTTTGATTTTGTTCATTAACTTTTCCTTAAACGGTTGTACTAGTTGTGATGGTGCCGATAATTCTTCACCAGATATCGACAGCAGTCGAATTCCATATCTCCTTTTAAACCTTTTTAGCCAGCTGTCACTGGCAATAAAATTTTTGTCTCTTTTAGGTTTTCATTTAATAATTTTGCTCTCTCTTTAATTAATTCATCGCTAATTGGAACACACAACCATTTAGACAGACAATTTTCGATTCTTGGTGTCACTTTGTCACTTAATTTAAAACATTTTCTTTTATTGGACGTGGATGCCATGTCGGTTCTGGCGTGATTTTAGCTGCACACTATTTTATTTCACGAGATGCAAGAGAGCCAACGCTTACAGGAATCTCATACATAAATCGGGGAACAACCGGTGCCGTCGCTGAAAACGTTTGCGTAAACATTCTTTTAATCGATTCAATTACGCACGTAAATCGGAAAATAAGCGGTATCCTAAACTGTTTGCATTATCGAATTGTACATGGTGCAAACTTGTTTACATTACCGGAAAAATCGGAGAAAATGACTTGCCATATTCATAGGTATTACAGTAAATTCCACTACTATTGTCAACTATGTTACCGTGTACCCTTGGCTCGTGGAAAACCCTGGTATCAAGATCTCAACGGTTAGACGACGCCGATCACATCCGCACCGAGAACAGCGAAATCACTACCAATACCATAAACAGAGCCTTCCATACGAAAAGGAAGCCAACAGACACTACCACTTATGTAACCAAAACATATCTCCCTTACGTCAAAGGTACAACGGGTACCATAGGTAGGACATTACGGAAACACCAAATCTATATTTTCCACCGACAGAAAAATTGGAAAAATTCTCTATATTCCGAAGGATAAGATACCGTTGGAAGCTCTAAAGTACACGAAATACCCTGCAACCTTTCTTACATAGTCCAAACAAACAGGAAAATCAGCGTCATATGAGAAGAACACAAACTATATATATATATATATATATATATATATATATATATATATATATATATATATATATATATGCAATGCGTTAAATGGATCTTTAAACGAACGTTATCAATCCGTACGAATCAAATCGGTACTTCTAGTTCCAAGTTAAGTACTATATACAGTCAAATTCCCCTTTGCGGACACCCCTCTTACACGGACACCTCCCTTAAACGGACAGTTTCTCATGATCCCGACCGGCTCTCATATAATTTCCATTGTATTAACTCTTTCTTTGACGGACATTCTCTTGAACGGACGTGGACACAAGAAAATGTTCTCTTAATCGGACAAAAAAATAAAATAAAAAGAAACGCCTTATCTTATTTTTATATCGAGAGTATTGCTATTGCATTTCTCAATCGCGCCGCGCGCCAATTTCGCTGGAACTTCCCCGAGTAAACCGGAGATTTACCGACTTTAATCTTTCGATACAAATGCAGCCTATGTCGTGCATTTCTGCCTGGCGTGAATTAGGGACTTCCCCAAGTTGGTCGGGGATTTACCGTTCTTATTCTTTGGGTGTACGTTTTCGATTGAATCTGCTTTCAATATCAGTCTGATGTCTATACGGAAAAGACACAGTGGGCGACACATTCATTGTAGAAATGGCTCCAAATAGCATAATTCTCACGCTTAAGCAAAAAATTGAGATTGTTGAAGTTTACAACAAAGAGAAATTAAGTGTAAGGAACTTATCCAAGCGTTTTACTATTGGAAAAACACAAGCTGCAGATATAATTAAACATAAAGAAATCCTTCTAAACAAATGGATGTCGAACAGCAATTTGAATGGAAAAAGAAGCGTTTTGCCAGGTGGTGGTACTAAAATTGACAAATTGTGTTATGACTGGTTTACAGCAGCTCGGCATAAGGGGATTCCTTTAACAAGTATGCATATGATTTTTTTAGATAAGGTTTTCCTGTATTAATGCGTTGATTTTCTTTTCATATTAAATTTTAAAATAGATAAAAAAAGTGAGATTATCGATAGGTTTTTCGTGACAAAAAGGCAAAAAACTTTTTTTAGGTCCGCTAATACGATGTAAAGCAAGAGAAATAGCCGCTTCTTTGGGACATTCTACATTCAATGCTTCTTCTGGTTGAAGACGTTTCATCGTTTTTAAAAAATGCCCTTCTTTGATTAAGGAATATTCACCGAGAGACATCTATAATGCCGATGAGACAGGCCTGTATTTTAGGGCTCTACCCGACAAAACGCTCACATTAAAGAAGGAAAAATGTGTTGGGGGTAAGTATCCCAACGAGAGGTTTACAATTTTGCACTGTGCAAATATAGCGGGTGAAAAAGAAAAACTCCTAGTCATTTGGTAGGGCAGCTAAACCCAGAACTTTTAAAAACATTAATATAAATAACCTGCCTGTAACTTAGAAATACAATAAGAAAGCTTGGATGACAGGACAAATTGTGACAGAGTGATTGCAAGACCTAGATTGGAAAATGGCTAAAGAAAAAAGAAACATTTTGTTATTTTTAGACAATGCGGGATCTCATCCGAAAGACGTTCGCTTAAATAATATAAAAATATTATTTTTACCCCCTAATTGTACATCAGCTTGTCAACCACTTGACCAGGGGATTATAAACAATTTTAAAACGTATTACCGAAGTCTAATACCGAAACATCTGCTAGTAAACATTGAAATTGCTGGTACAGCTTTTGAGTTAATGAAGAAAATTACACCACTGGATGCAGTTTATTTGGCAAAAACCGCTTGGGACCAAGTAACCAAAGAGACAGTTCAAAATTGCTTCCACAAAGCAGGATTTAATCATGTAAATATGCAAAGTGAAGACCAGTTAACTGAGGCTGCTGATACATCTGACCTAGAAGATGATTTGCCTCTTAGTGTACTTTCAGATATCCTCAAAAATAAGGATTTATTGTAATTGACGGATAATGAAAACCTTAATGATTTTTTGAACGTAGATGAAGATTTGTATGTTGAAGATCCAGATTCAGAACAAGAAATTGCAAATCCAGTTGAAATACAAGAACTTTCGGAAGATTCTGATGTCGATGAGGTTCCAGTGCCAACAGAAGCTATCCCAAATTATGGTAAAGCTATTACCCTGACCAAGCAGCTCAAAGTTTTTGTCGAAAATCACGGAGATACAGAGTCTTTGAAGCTTCTTTCTAAATTAGAAATACGAAAAAAGAGAAGACAAACAACAATATATGAATTATTGCGTCCTTAAAGTGACTATTCATTTCATTGTTTTGTATTACATACTACATCTGTGTATCTATGTACATATATATTATACTTTGTATGTATATATCTAAAGAAAATAAACTTTTTTTTCTTAAGTTTAAAGTTTCTTATTTATTTTAAAAACATTTATATACATATACGATTTAAATGTCCTAGTTTCTTTAATATATTCATTTTTCGTTAAAACACGATTTTTGTTGTATCCTCTACATATTTCTTTTATGCGTTATGTTTGTTGTAATAGCTTTTTTCTGAAGCTAAACTAGTTCAATAGCATTAAACTCACAGTGATGGTAGTCTGAATACGTCATTCCATGTGTTTTTATTATTTTATGAGTTGCGTACTTCTGTTCAGCCTTATTTCTTTTCACCGAATCCAGCAGTTCATATTTTGATAAATCGATTGAAAAAGTTATATTGTTTTCGTCTAATCAATCCATAATTGTTTATTTTCTTGATAACGTGATGGGTACCGTAATCAGCCCCATTATTATTGAAGGCAAAGATTAAACTCGCAGCACTTTCACTCATTTTGAGTTCCAGCGTGAAAGATAATGAAACGTTTACCATCGTAGCCCTGTGGCTTGCGAACGTTTTTCACAGAATATTTTTGCCAAGATTTTCCGTTATTTCCCTTTGAATAAATCCTAGTCTCGTCCAAAAACACTACTGGTTTTGGACAATTTGATAGTAAATTATCAACACACTTTTTAAGAAACACGCTTCGCATCAATGCAACATCATGTCTCTCAACTAGAGCACGTCAACAAAGTGGCGAAGGATTGTCTGGATAATGTTACAATTTTCTTGGTCTGATGCTCTCTAAACACATTATGCATATTGAACTTCTATTGGAAACATTTCTAGTATCCGTCTATCTAGTAACTAAACAAGGAGTAATATATCCATTTTAAGTTGCTGTACATGCAGCCTTCTGTTCGTATTTAGTCAATCTCATCGTTTAAGATGCACTTTACGAAAGTTTTATAAAAATATATTTTAAATACATTTTAACTAGTACTTAAATACTATAAATTGTTTTACTTTACAGTATATAAATTTCAGTCAAGATTTTAACCATACATTGGTGCTAATTAATTTTCATTAAAGATGTATGTGGTTATACAGCTACATTTTTGTTGGTTCTTTTGTTAAATTCATAAAGTTATGATGTCTTGATTTGATTATAACGTTTCTAATTCTTGACCTTTCTCTTTTTTAGGCTGCCATTCTTCAACAAACAGCGGAGTATATTTACAATCTCGAACAAGAAAAAACTCAATTGCTATCCCAAAATTGCCAACTTAAGCGATTGGTAAGCCAACATGATAGTGGCGAACTACCCCCAAAGAAACGAAAGACAGAAATCATACTTCCTATATCAGATTCACCCGATG
Source organism: Trypoxylus dichotomus (assembly GCA_023509865.1). Classification (NCBI taxonomy): domain Eukaryota; kingdom Metazoa; phylum Arthropoda; class Insecta; order Coleoptera; family Scarabaeidae; genus Trypoxylus; species Trypoxylus dichotomus. Next base: position 33,988,127 of record CM042077.1, on the reverse strand, counting down.
AAGGATTGGGTTCTATGTCACCAGAACCTGTGAAGACTATCGCAGTTGTAAACTCTACTGATAGCTTAACTAATGCCGATTTGCGCAGACAACTTGAGCACGAAAGAAATTTACGAATGATGTATGAAGAACAATTGAGACGTCTTGAAAGCCAGCATATTTTGTATCAACAGCAGCCTCAACTGTATCAAATGGAAGAAACTGAAGAATTAAATTTACAGTTGGTAGCCCCAGAAAGCCTACCACCTGTTGGTCATACGCAAACTGTCGGCTGTTCCCCACCAACTTCCAGGAGCCCCAGTCCCGCTCCAACCCCCGAACAAAGACTTCCTTCAGTGTTAGAAGCTGCTATTAAGGCAGAACCTAAGGTTGAAGTGGAGCGTTTACCATCGCCTAACAATTCTCACGAGGATAACACACCGGCGAGGTTATATGCGTCAAATACTTCAAGGCAGAATTTGGAGACCATCGTTGAAGCAATTCGTCATTTAGAGGGAGATCATATGTTCGGAGACGAGCCCCAAACGCAAGAAGCTCCATTGGCGCTAACTACCCGAACACCTGATCACCTACTCAAAGTTGAGATGAACCCCTTTTTGGATTTCCATGGATCCTCTCTCCAACATCAACAGCAATCGCGACCAGGTGTAATAGTCGTTAAACAGGCCTCGTGATCACACATGTATTAAATATTCATACACCAGTAGACGATGTAGATGTCCTATATGTAGTAAAATGTAGGCAAAACGTTTCAAACGCGTGGCCGCGTTATCTAGTGTTTGACAGTTTTTTTCTAAAAACAAAATAAGAAAGAAAACCTGTCATCTCTTGAATCTCCTAAAAGAATATATATTATATATACATATTATATATTGACTTTTTCGACGGAACACTTATCTCGTAAGTTTTTAAACATGACTTTTTTAATTAATTTTGTTACTTAAAAATGGAAAAGGAAAAGCAAATGGAAGCAAAATCGATAAACGTTTTATTCAATAAAAATACGTTTCGTTTCTTTTTATTCAAACACCAAAAAAATATTTATCGCGAGTTTTTTATTATATTATTATTAGTGAAAAGTTTTGTTCCTTTTTGTATATATTATTTGCTCTTAGTGTTTTTGTAGTGCGTAAGAGAGACTCCTTTCAAGCTTTTCTTAAATTTAATTATCTCTAGTTAATATTTACTTCCTTCTTTTGTTTATCGTTGTTGTTTTCTATTATCATTAATTTTAGTATTTAAATATGTTTAAAATGTATATAAAAAAGAAAACGCAAAGGTTTTGGTATACGTATGATGAAGTTTGAAATATTATTGTTTTCGTTATACATGAATACATAGTTTAGATCAAAGTTAATTATGCAAATATGGCAATAGTGTTAGTTATAAGGAGTCGCATCAAAGAAATCAAAAACTAAGTATACCTAGTGATGGGTTGCATTAAGTGATTACTCAAAAATTCACCTTTTTGAGTAATCACTATTCTAATATACCGCGCATTTACTTGAAATGAAACTCACGTGATCTCTGACGCAACAAGGTATAAAATATACGTTGATAATAGTTAAGTATTCCTAACATTTCTGACTAGAAAGCTGCCAAACCAATATTTGACAGTCGACTTTTATACGCTCGGGTGTTATATACGTCTTGATCTTATTCCTGTCTTCATTGTTGTTTTAAGAGCTACTAAGAAAAGAGCATTGTTTATTCTTGGTAAGACAGTGACACGTTAATTGTAATAATTAGAGACCGGATTATATACAAAGTACAAAAATTTAATTTTATTTATTATATTTTACGGCTATATGTAGATGTAATATTACACTGATTAAAGTTAATTAACGTTAATTAACTTTAATCAGTCTAAGACATCTACAAATAGACGTAAAATACAATAAATAAATTAAATTAAATTTTCGCACTTTGCATATAATCCGGTTTCTAGTAATAACACTAGGAGTCGTTGCATACAAAATTTTATATCACAATGTTTGTACCAACACAATATCCTAACCTATTTAATTTTATTTGTGAATATGTAAATAAAAACCTATGTAAGAATTTTATTTTTGAGTATTACCTCACTGTTAAATGGGTTGCATAAGTAAAAGAACTTTGGTTTCCTTTCTAAGTAAATGCATTATATACATATAAATGGTCTGTTTTATATTGAAATCATTTACGTATACATTACATGTATCAATACATTTGTTGATATATAAATCGTGAACCATATAGAACACAATAGACTAATACATTGACTGAAAGGCTGATTTTTTTACTAAAATTTTAACGTACATATACATACATTATATATACATACATTAACGTAATATAAGTCGATGTCTCCCCTTGTAACTTACACAGGCAACTGTTTTAATAATGCAGGAATAGGTCTTCACCCATACAAGTAATAATGATACTATAACAATAATAATATTGCAGCAACAATGATCGTTATAATACATAATTAGGGATGATGGTTTATTATGATTGCGTGGTATTAATAAAAGTAGATGTGAAAATGTACCTTATATTCTTTTGAACGAATGTGCTACGAATTTTTCTGATAGATATTGATAATGGTAAGGAAGGATTGTGGTGAAATATGAGTCTTCAAAAAAAAATAGTTCCACTGGGGGACAGCACTGAAAAGAACTGAGTGAGCTGCAATTGAGCAAAACAATATTTTCTATGGAAATTAATATTGCTTAGATTTAATTACTGCGGTAATATGATTAAAACAATGTTCCTTGTTAAAGATTAAATAGAGCTTTAACGGAAATGTAAAAATACGTTAGTAACCATTGTAAGTACTAATTCTCTTTAGGTAATTTGATATACAATGTGAAATTGGTCAAACTATGCTACATTTGCTATAAACATGAACCCATTATGAACAATATTATCTGAATTAGAAAATATTTAGGTAGCAATTCGTTAAAAAAATGTTACTAAATGGCAATTTAGGTATAAATGTCAAGTAAATTATACGTCGTCTTTATCAGATTTTTTTTGGAAGAATGTTTTTCGGTGTAAACAATATAGCTCCACCTCTTTTAGCAGCCACAACATGGTTAAGACTGGGAGTATTTATAATTCGATAAATAATTAACTAGTGCAACAATTCCTAAGAGAATCATTTTGGTTTTTTATTTGAAACTATTTTATGACCTTTAGTATATTAACTTGGTGTAACAAAGCTAGTACAGCATACGTTTGTTCGTATGTAAGGAATCTTTTTTTTTTTATTAAAATTATTTGATTGGTTCCAGTTTATTTGCTGTGATTGTATTTATATATCTATATGTATATCAATAAGTAAATTGAAACAAATAATAAACTCTAAATTTTAAGTGTAATATAACAGTATAATAGTTTCTTTTAAAAGGCATAGGAGTAAGCTTCGTCTTGGTTCAGTAGATGGATTAACAATAGAAAAAAATTATTGTATGCGCTACACAGCGAGCAGACTGCTAAAGATTCGCAGGGTGCCATGGGAATACCACTTATTATAAAAGATAGAGTGTAAGTTAAATTTGGACTAGCTACATGTTAATTAGTTTTGCAAATGTGCATACCAATCACAGTCTAGTTTTCCCGATACTAGCTGAGACGCTGGAAAGGAAAAAGATATACTCATTAAACATTGTTTCAAAATTTTTTGAAAATTGGATAAAAGCAGCATTTCAAATATTAAGTTATTGTAACAAACTTTAATGGTGTTTAAACTTAGGCATTGTTTAAATTAAACATACACTCTACTTATAACAGCCTATACAGCGAAATTAATCCTTTATAACTTTGTTTGGAAATTACTTGGAAAATTTTATTTGCTGTAGTTGTAGTGCTTCTCTTATCCTAAGTATGTAAAAACATTCTATTTAAAAACAGGCTTTCGATACTGTTGATGATATCAAACTTAAAGTTTTTATGTTGAATTAATTAGAAGTATGAAATGTTGTATATAATTTAGATAGATGGTTTTCTGCATGCAAGATATTTTTAATATTTAAATAGAATTCATTATACAATGAATACAAATAGTCATAGAGACTATTTGTTTATACGTCAACAAATAACATAAACGACATTTCATAATTTTAATCAATTTTATGTTATTTTACCCTAAAATGTACTATTTTTGTCGATATGGTTCTTTAAAATATATATCGTTATTAACCATAACATTCTGTATGCTTGTAAAGGGTAGACATCTGAGTTTTATTAAATTGTTTATTGTTATCACATCTTACAAACCATAAACATACGTTTAATATGAAATGGAGAAAATGGAACAAATTAAAGAAATAACTTCTCTTTATTCTAGTTTTCTCCTACTAGATAAATTGTAATATTTACAACTTAAATTAATTTCAAGAGATGGAACTAATTATCTACATTGTGTAAAATAATTACGTTGACAATTATGAATTTAAGAAAGATTAATAATATCTACTGAAAAATTTAGGTAAATTTGAGTCAAAATTAACATCTTTAATTGTATACTACCTACTTCTAAACAAAAAATATGAGGAAAAGAGAATAGGTCTCATACTGTTGCTTTCTATATAGCACTAAATGTACATTATGGTCATGGTAAAATCGCTCATTTGAATGTTTCTGTGGTGCAGTATTAAAAATGTACTAGATAAGGAACATTCAAAATACAGCAAACCAATTGCTCTCCTAAGTAGATATTGATGTTATTGCAACATATGCCTGTATTGTGTTTTTAAATTATGGTATTGAACAATAAAATTCATGTTTATATAATAATTGAAAATTGCTGCAATAACAATGATGTCTCTTAGTTTAATTGTCACTGCACATGTTTAATTATGGTTATGTGCTTCAACATATTTATGTTGTGTCGCTTGTATCATAAAAATACTTCAATAAATGGACTCTTAAAACAAAGTTGTTTGTAATTTAATATACAACCTGTAATACTTTTTTAAATCAAAGAAACAATATTCGGTAATTTATATTTGTATAAATTATGTTAGACATAAGTGGAAGCAATTGATAATATTTTTGTATAGTCTACACCTTTTGTATGTGTTTTTTCTTTAAGTAGTGTTCGCAGTATAGTTGGTATTGGAACATGAATTCTAGTTCCAAGTGGAGTTCCAGCTTCATCCAGTAACACAACATTATTACTATCAAATTTGGGAACCTTAGTCTTTTGATTTTGCTTGAGGCCAACTAATACACCTTTCTTTTTTTCACCTTTAATCGCAACTAGTACTGTATCGCCTGTAATATCGTTTAAAATTATTAGTTTAGTATATTAATGTCAAATATTCTTTTATAAACTACCTATTTTCCCTATGCCTGTTTTATTGTAAACATGGATTACTTTGGGTGGCTTTCCTTCAACCATAGCTCGTTTACCTATTTCACTGTTATCTACAACTCTTAATTTTGTCATTTTCTGTATTTCGTTATAGGTAGTAGTAACATGTATGTTTCTATTCAACAAACGGAAGAAAGGACGCAATGTTAAAATATTTACGCAAAACATTGTTTAAAGGTTTGTAATTACAGGAAATACATAACCTCGCTTTGTTGTCTTTGCCTTTGTACATGTTAAAACCGGTTAAAACAGATCCCTGCTTTTACACCTTTCTGACAGTCATATGGTGCGATTCATAATACTACCTTGAATGTGAAGACACCCTTATTGTACTAATGTGCACACTGAGATAATCTCGATTTGAAAGAATAAGTTCCATCTTTTATATATTCCCGAATATTGTATAATTCACAGACCTTGCTAATACACGAGTATATAAACAAATCGCCTTAAAATACCAACCCGAACTACATGTATACTGAAGTGCGAGAGACACGCGTACTTATAAACATTTCGAAACTAAAAACCTCTTAAAAAGCTGAAACCTTCATATTCGTTTATAAAGTTGGTTAGGGTAGTGGGGTAGCTCACATTGGATTTTCGCGAATACCACGAAATAGACATGCCCTGAATAGAATCAAGCGAGCCGGAATACGATCGAAGACACGGCGAACAAGCTTCTGATAGGTGCGATGGGGATAGAAATTTGAAAGAAACCCAATAAATTACAGAGAAATCTCCCTTAACATTCATACATAATTTTAAAGTTAAATGGTAATGGTAAATTCGCAGATAATAAAATTCGTCCTCCGAAATAACAAATAAATTAACAATTTCTGTACTGTTATCTCATGCAAAGTTACAATATACACCAAGATCGCCTAAACTAGAAAGCTTTTTCTGTCTATACCCTTGACCCCTTGACCACCTTACGATTTCGAAAATTAGAAGAAATAGAAAAACATGTCAAAGGAAAAAGTAATTGCAAATCGCCCCAGCGGTACATGTATGAACTTTCAGAATTTTACCTGCACTCCTAAGCAAGTGAGAGCGAGATATTATCTGGAATGCATATATTTGTGGCTATAATTTTAAATAAAATCGTTGATAAAGTATGTTAGCCGTTAGATTTTGTATATTCGGCAATCAGGTGTACGAAACCGTTAGATCTGACTATAAAATTGATAAATCAGCATGAGAGACTTCAAACTGATGATGTGTGCTTGATGGCTAGATGATGGAGTTATCTATGGGCTAGATTACAGATGACACAGATCTAGACAAATTGGATATCGATTTTAGTGCTTCTCCACCCATCATATTACGCCAACTACGAACACCTCTTTCAAAAATATCATATGTTTGTTTATTTTATTTAGAAAAGCTGTCACACAGAGAGTGAAATCACTCCAAACTCCATACACCCTAAGATCGTGACCGAGCTTATGCAAGCATATCTGACCAAAATCGAGGAGTGGTGGTTTTCCATCGTTGGTATTAAAATTACAATTTCCTTGCAATTAACCAACGTAATTAAATTACCGAAAAAATATCAATCTCGGAGGGATATGAAGCCATGCCCTCTATGTTACCGGCGTATTGTGCTACTATTACACCACGAGACCACTTGTGAGGTCAAATCACTTTTAATTCCTAGATGTCACGACCATTGGTGCCTTAATTTTAATATTATTAGTTTAAATGTTTACCGGTGTTTATATTTCTATATAACTTTTCGTGTGTTAAATTACTATACACAGCCCATTTACCGTGCCTCTTAAAAAAGTATACGAAAATATCATAGGTTCCAATAGTAATGTTCTTATTCGTAATATTGTTTAGAGTTCATTTTCCTTTGTTTTTTTTACTTTTGCATTAATTAACCTTTCGGATATTTAGTAACGAAAGAAAAATTAATTCAAAATTTGGCATTAATTATTTTATATAGGCAAAAGCCATAAAGTATATTTGTTTGATGGCACTAAGAATTTGCAACAAAATCACCCAGCCTTAAATAGGGAATCATTTTGTAGCAAAAGACATAATATTTTGAATGAACCACCATTTGGGATCATTCACGGGAAAGACAATTGTCAGGAGAGAAAAAACGCCAACACGTGATTTCGAGGAAAAAGCTCGAAATCGCGCTTATGACTCCCGTTAACCAGAAACATGTTCACACATTAGCGTTTTCTTCTCTCCTCACAAATAATGCCTTTCCCGTGAATGATCCCACTAGTATTGTGAGTAACTGTATTTGACAGCATTATTTTCTAGGCATGTTTTCGATGTGTATTAACTATTTCATAATTATTTTTTAGGCTGTAGTTCGGTATAAGGGGCATCGAGTTAGCGATTTTAATGGATTCTAACGGAAAGCACGTTTTGCTGTGTTTAAAATGGCTCTTCTTTTTTTTAGTTTAATTTAAGATACCTAAAAATCGATTTAAAAAAAAACTATTTCTAGGTTATGTTTGGAGGTATATGAGTCATAGTTTACCAAATTTAAGTTGGTAATTAATGTGTTTGGCCTAAAAGTTATTAAAACGTATAGTAAACACTGATGAGCGATAAAATTTCATTTGAATATTGGGGAATAATCTGTTGTATAATATTTACTATCCCATATTTTTTATTTTTGTATACAATATAGGTAAATAGACTATTATTGATTTGAAACTGTATTACATTATTGTGAAGTTCTTAGTCTTTTTTCTATGGTTCTTGTTATAGAAAACAACACGGAAAAAAGACAAAAATAATAGAGACATAGTTTATGTTATTATTTATTACACCATGAGAAATTCATGAAAGTTACAAGAAATAAATGAATTAGTTTGTTTTTGAATAGAATTAGCTAATTATTACTTCCAAGATTACACAAAAGGTGTACCGTACTGGTAGTAAATTACATATATACAGCAGCTGAAGATGTTTACACCCAGAAGGTTGAGTGTTGCTCGAGACCCACCAAGGCTAGGTTTGCCACTAAACGTTTTGCTTGGCAGACTTGCAGACCACCTTGTGGAATGGCTATGGTGTAAGGATGTACATACGTAAAAGAGGTGTGGATCTGTTCAGGGAACTGCTAGCCGCTGTTAGACAGCAGTACCCAGTGTAAATTTCAGGTCTCCTTTTTTTCTTATTATTTCGTATTAGGGCAGTGTGTTGGTTTTTTCAATGGGGAAAATGTTTTTTTTCTAAAATCATACACTAGTATGCATTAAACTTGTATAATTTAAACAACGAAGTTTTGCACATTATTAATTGAAAAATCGTAGACGCTTTCCTTGAGGCATTTAGACCATGTTTCAGAATTACCTTTCTTTTTTTTGCTGATATGTTGTTTATTTTGCAGAATTATTTTCCAATCTATTTTTTGAAACATATTTTGTAGTATATTATTTTATTCCCAGGATTATTTGTTAATTTATTAATCGTTTCTAACTTTAGAAATATGTTTTCGTTGCAATTTGCGTGATTGTTTCTAATTTATAAATCATTTATTACTTTAGAACTATTTTTATTTGTCCCTTTGTGGTAGTTACTTTGCAAATTAGTGGCTTGACGTTACAAACAGTGTAGACTTAATACTGGGTCTCCAAGGTCAATGCACCAGGTTGGCAGTGTGTTGGTTTTTTCTAAAATCATACACGAGTATGCATTAAACTTGTATAATTTAAACAACGAAGTTATGCACATTATTAATTGAAAAATCAGACGCTTTCCTTGAGGCATTTAGACCATGTTTCAGAATTACGTTTTTTTTTTTACTGGCATATTGTTTATTTTGCGGAACTATTTTCCAATCTATTATTTGAAATATATTTTCTAGATTATTATGTTATTCCCAGGATTATTTGTGAATTTATTAATCGTTTATTATTTTAGAAATATGTTTTTGTTGTAATTTGCGTGTTTGTTTCTAATTTATAAATCATTTATTACTTTAGCTTTTGTGGTAGTTGCTTTGCATGATTTCACAAATTCGTGCCTTGACGTTACAAACAGTGTAGACTTAATATACCATATTACTTTTATATGTTTCGTATTGACGGACGGGTTTACTTGATGCATATAACAAAACAATATTCGTTTCCCTGTTAATTGATTTCTATAATGAGAACTATAGAAAAATGACTATGAGAATTTCACAATAATATAGTATAGTTTGAAAGCAGTACTAGTCTATTTACCTATATTGTATAAAAATATGGGATAGTAAATACAACAGATTATTTCCCAATATTCAAATGATATTTTACCGCTCATCAGTGTTTACTGTCCGTTTTAGTAACTTTTAGGAGAAACACAATAAGTACCAACTTAATTTTCGTAAACTATGACTCATATACCTCAAAACATAACCTAGAAATAGCCCTTTTTAAATCAATTTTTAGGTACCTTAAACTAAATTCCTAAAAAAAGAAGGGCCATTTTAAACACGGCAAGCGTGAGCTTTCCGTTGGAATCTATTAAAATCCTTAACTCGATGCCCCTTCTACGGAACTCTTACCATTTTTTAAATACATGTTGATATTATATATATTACATTTAAAAATAAATGTATACGGTCAAAAGTACTGCACTTCATGTTATACGATATGTTATATTAACAAAACCTGTGCATTTTAGAACTTTAATACCCAAGCAAATCACAGCAACAGTTCCACGTCCCAAAGCAGTTCAAACATTATGTGAAGTCACTGTCATCTGCTATCTCTATTAAGAAACTGTGATTTGTGATAATTGTCTCTGATCGATCATAACCCATTCCTTGTCCGTTCCATTCCTGTTGGAGTTCAGAGTGGTTATTTATGCCATTCCTAACCTTACCTTTTATTCTGTCAAAGTAAAGTTTTGGAAACTGTGAAACCTTAAATTCAAACCTAATAATGTCGAATGAAGTACATTTTGTCCCAGTTAAGGAAGAATTAAATTCGGAACTTCTTTCAGTAAAAGAAGAACCACTATCAGATAATGAAACTTCAACAACCAATAAATATAAAACAACAAATGGCAATAGTGAAATTAAACAAGAGATTTCCGATGAGGAAACCAAGTGGGATATACCAGAAAAACTTGAAATAGTAAAAGTACCACAAGATACAGAAGACAGTTCTGATTCTGAAAATGAAGACCAAATAATTTGTAAAGTTTGCAAAAAATCCTTTGAAAGTCAAAATAATTTGGATCTTCACATGAAAGTTCCTTCTATTGCAAAAACATATGCATGTTGTGCATGCAGTAAAGTTTTTAGAGATATGTCACAGTTAAATGTCCATACGAGAAAACATACAGGGGAAAAGCCTTATAGTTGCCCTATATGTTCGAAAAAATTTTCTATTAATGGTAATTTAAATAAACACATTAGAACTCATACTGGAGAAAGAAGGTTTGAATGTTATGTTTGTGAAAGGAAGTTTACCCAATTTGCACACCTAGAAGATCATATACAAACACATTCTGGCGAAAGACCATATAAATGTGCAGATTGTGATAGTGCATTCAAAACAAAAACGCGTTTAAGAAAACATGTGAAATCACACTCTGAAATTGTCAAACTTAAGAAGCTATCCTGTCATCTGTGTACTAAAACATTCTTAAGCAAATCACAAATGATTTTACATATAAGTAAACATACTGGCGAAACACATCCATTTCATTGTTCACTTTGTGATAAGAAATTTAAAGACTATAAATACTTACGAAACCACACGAAAGTAATGCATAATGGTGCAAAAACTTATAAATGCCACGTCTGTCCTAAAGCTTATGCAACACCATACCATTTGAGGCGACATATAAAGACTCATTCTGGAGTTAAACCGTTTGTGTGTGATATTTGCATGCGCGGTTTTCCTTGTCAACAGAACCTTAAAAGACATATGAAAACGCATACTGGCGAAAAACCACATGTTTGTTCAACTTGTCAACGGGCGTTTTTGTCATTAGAGAATCTTAATCGACATACAAGAATACATACAGGTGAAAAACCATACCAGTGTAATGTATGCAATAGACGTTTTGCTCACAGCTCTACAGTTAAAGAACATATGCGGACACATACGGGTGAGAAACCGTTTGGATGCGGAGTGTGTAATAGACATTTTTCATTAAACAAAATGTTATACAAGCATATACGTGTGAAGCATCCTGAGCATGTTGACGTTTTAAGAGAAGCAAAAAATGAAGTACAACCACTTCAGTTCATATCCGTTAAAACAGAAGGAGATTCTAATAATAGTGTGGTTAAAAACGAATCTAATGATTGTGTTAAATGTGAGAATTTCTAATTATAAATCTCGACTATTTTGAACTTATGGAAAGAAATTTTTCGTAATAACAGAATATAATGTGTTATGTCTAACATAATTTGTAAAAGACATCCAAGTTCGAGAAATTTCATAATGTTAGTAAAAGGAAATAATTGAGTATGGAAAATATCTGACGTTAGATTTTACATTCTAGACAGCAACAACTTTATGGTTACTAACATGAATCAAAAACATACTTGCAACTGTGATTTTGTGCTGTAACATGTTACAGCAGAAGATGTAATGTGAAATAATACGTTAGACGACTCTTCTCTTATCTCAGAGTTGGGTGTAAATCTAAAGTATAAATCTTAACTATATTTTTAACACTGGACAACCCAATTATTTAATTTCTCTGCAAAATATCAGTGTTACAACATACAGATTCTATATTGAATTATTCAATACTCATTTTCAAATGGTAATAAGGGAACACTACTCTCACTGTAATTATGTAGACATCAAAAAAAATATTGTTTAAGTTTTTATCTATTTTTAGAAATTAATACATATTTCCTTATATATTTTAATATGATTCTTTTTTGTAATTTGTATTCCTAAATTATACCAATCTATCTGCTGACTAGAAATAAGTAACTATACTGACGTTTCTTAAGGCTCTGGGATTTTCAAAATTTGAAAATAATTTTTGCTTGCAACCTTAAAAAACGTGAACAGTAAGGTTTTAAAAAAATTATGCTCGTAAGTAAATAAAGTAATACATTTATTTGTATCTTTTTGCTAAATAAATACTGTTACATATAATTTTTCGCGAGATTTCTTTATAAATGGTTATACAACTTTTCCCATTCATTTAGGCCCATTTCATTCGTTTAGTTAACACTTTACTTTTAAAAGTGCGATTATTAGTTATTTCAGGAGAGAATACTGTTATATATTATTCAAATTGCTCTGATACCACATTTTTCAAAAGGAAATAAAAATGCCAAAGAACTAAATCATTCATTTAACGTACATAGACCAGTTGAACTTTGATTATTATCTCCAATTATCCTGATTTTATTACATTCTACGCGAACTGCAGTTTTTGTACAAAACTATTCCCTTACTTTTGTTTGATTACCTCTGATCTTTCTACACAACCTTGACTATTGATATTAGGTGTAGATAGTGATGTATTCATGGAATATTACTGAATAAGTCGGTAATCAATATAAGTAGCTAGTATTAAAAATCATTTATTACTCCCTTTCTTGGTTTCCCAAGTATGTAACCGGAATTCCTATTCGACGTCAAGGTATTGGAGCGTCAAGTAGACAGAGTTCATATACAGATACGGATGAAGGTTTACGGAAAGAACATACGGCAGTCGAACCAGAGCAAATCGGGCAGATAGTCGAGTTTAATATCTAAAAGGTTTACGAAAGTTATTTAAAAGAATAAAGGAATAGTTGGATTATTTTATTATTTATATTAATTTATCGGCACTCTATATAATTGAGAAATAGTACCACGTTTGGACTAATTTTCGTATTAACCCGCGCTTTTAACATATGTATTTTGCTGTAAGACTGAATATTGACTAAACGTTTATTGACTATTCTAAGAGACGTTTTACGCTATATTGCTTATTGAAACTATTTCTTTGTTTCTTATTTAATTCAGATGAAAATATAGGCAACTACTAAAAGTGTTCTATGTGCCAATAATGTAGAATAAATGTAATTATTTGATCAGTGAAATTACATTCTTAACTTCAGCCTCCTATCTCTCCGTTTAACTGCGCACAATGAGAACTAAATACAATTTGAACGATTTTAGGTTCTTTGCTAAACTCCAATTGCAACTAAGGACCATTGTTGAAGCGAAATACTTAATTGAAAAAAAAAGTTTTCGCCTTTGGAAATAAATTACCATCGATTGTGATATTTTCGTAAAAAGTAATATTTCGAAAAATTAGAAAAATTAAATATCGCAACCTTTACATCTGAGTAAATCTGTAGAAAGCGTTCTCTTTCTATTTATCATACTTTGTAACTACATCAAAAAAACTCTGCTCTGTTTTTTATTATCCTCCCATGGTTTGAATGTTCGACTGGTTCGAAATGGTACTTATTTTTGGTCCTTAAAAAGCTTTCGTTAAAGCGTTAAGCAAAAAAACATACACGTAGTTATAAATAATTTTACAGCCATGTTTGACATATGAAATTTTATGCTGATGATGATTTTTTTTATTGAGCAGTATTGGAAAAAAGACAGGAGGTCTTACGTCGGTAAGTAAACGATAAACATCTTTATTTGCTTAATATGTTAATGCAATTTACAGTAAAGAGTAAAAAAGATAAGTGCAGGCACTTAATTTACAACGGGGCAAGACGAATTTCATACTCTTAAGGTTTTTATTTATAAGTGCATATGTAAGAACATGTATATCAATATGTATTAAATCAGCTGCGGCTTTTATTAATAACATAAATTGTCCTTATTCAATAATCTCCTTAAGCTGCAGTACAATTGTTTCCAGTAAAATGCTTCCATTTTTCACATACAATATTTACAGTAATTAATTTAGTTTTCAGGTTTCTGCCAATAAGTGATTCCTATGAAACGTCGCAGATTTATAATAGGTTTCTCTACTGTGGCAGAAGTAATTGCCAATATATTTGGAAATTGTAATCGATTTATATGTTCGACGCAACTAAGGAAATATGGAAAAGCTGTGTTCGGTTATGAAGCGCCCTAGTAGTTTCCGGATTGCCTTGGAAATATGGTGTCTCTTGTCGGTGTTTCCATTGCTAGTTTCGCTATTATTCATAGTTTCCATATTAACTGGAATTTGTGTGTCTTCTGTGTAATACTTTCGGTATATAGTATAACTGATCAATGTGTCTTTTACAAATTTGATCATTGCCTAATACGTTGTAGTGTAATTTTCTGTATCTTCAAACTCCATTTCTTCGTAGGATTATTGTAATTGCTTTGAATTCCCTAATAGATTCAGGCGGTAACGATCGGTTTTCATTTATTTCAGAAGATGGATCTCGACGGACTAAATCTATTCTGGTTCGATTAAATATCATTTCATACTACTTGTAGTGTTCGGCGTCTTCCGGTACCGTATAAAGAACCTATTTAAACCCAAGTTTAGATCCTTATTTTTTTGTAATTGACATCTTAAACTTTTCTTTATAGTTTGAACGAAGCGTTTTGCCTGGCCATTTTGATGGTATGGTGCAGTCACCTTCTGTAGTATTCCATTTGACCGTAAAAGTTTCTGAAACTCTACACGTTTGAAATTTGTCCCGTTGTCAGATACAAGTGTATTTGGTAAACCGAAGCGTGCAAAGATCTCTTTCAAAATGTCGATACTTATTGCAGTGGTTGTACTGTTTGTAAGTATAGTTTCAACCTATTTTGTATATGAATCAAGAGCAATGATATGAATGTTCCATGAAATAGTCCTGCGTAATCGACATGTATACATTGCCAAGTCTTGTTGCGTATCCCCACGGATGTATTCCTACCTTGGGTGGGTTAGTCTTGTTCCTTGAGCATTTGCTACACTGATTTGCCATTCTTTCAATATTGGTATCAATTTTAGGCTAGCAAACGTAGTTTCGGGCCAATAACTTAATTCTTCCAATTCCAACATGTGAAGAAACAGGTAAATGCTCTAGTTGACCAATTTGATAAATTTCAGAAGCATCATGAATGTGATTGGTAATTCGCTCCTTTTGTACCGAATATTGTAATTAAATCCTACATTACACCAGCTATATGTCATGACATACAGCTGGCGTAATGTAGTAGACGTATTGCAGAGGTAGCATGTAAGTCTTTATGGAGGTGAAAAATCCGTGTAATAGGTTGATTATCAGTAATTAACGCAAATTTTCTACCGTAGCAATAGAGAAATTTCTTCAATCTCCATATAATCCCAGTTGCTTCTCTATCAAGTTGACTGTAGTTTTGCTCTGCAGCCGTAAGTGACCGCGACGCGAAAGCTATAGGTCGCAGGAATTTTTGCCATCGACATGGGCGCTGACCTATTCTTTTCTAGGAGAATCAGATCGACTGATCTCTGATGATTAAGTTACACTGCAGGCCTTTGGGGCAGATAGAACCTCCTCTAGACTTGCAGCTGACAACAAAAATAGTCTTAACGCACCGAGTAGTAATAACAGGGTTACTCTTGACTGGGTACCAGGACATATTGATGTTGAGGTAGCAGATACCTTTGCCAGTAACGCGGCCCGATGTGGTATTTGTCAGTCACTACCTAGGTCTATAGGTAGTGACTAACAAAATACCACATCTGCAGTGAAGTATATCCCCGTCACCATCCTTTCGTTTATCATTATACGTTTTGTATTAAAGTTGTTTTCTTTTTCGATAAATACTTTCTAAATGAACAACTGTTAACTTACATGGAAGTTGTTCTAAATTGTCAGTTAATTAACTAGCTTGCATCTAGCTCTAAAAGATGTTTAAAGTACAAACCCATGAATTGTGAACAGTATGTCTACCAGATACCTAAGCTAAAGAGGTGATGAAAAAACTAAAAGAAAATCAAATATTTATTGCTGCCCCGTTTGTCAGTATCGATGCTTGATAGTGAGGTTAGGTAGCATCTTCAGTGAAACATTAAGCACATTACTCCAAGAAACACGGCAGAAGCGGGAAGACACTACCTACTGTCGTTGCCGGCGCGATTATCTGGCGTTAGCTACAGTTTAGTTTCATAAACCTTCGCCCGCCAAAGTGTACTTGCGCAATGGCATCTATTTCAGTAGGAGAATTTGTAAAAAGTATGAAGTTAATCGTGATGTAAATGAATTAAACGATGTTCGTATGTTAAGACGATATGTTAGGGCTACAGAGAATTCTGTAGAATATTACACAGATAGCGAATTTAAACGACAATATTGTTTTCAGAGATTTATAAACGATTTTATCCTTGTTAGTAGCATTGAGGTGCTATCTCACTGGAAACTTTTAAATATGTCTTCTAAAATTAGTAGTGATAATTTTACCGCTAATAACATAGCAGTCGATGAATTTTGATAAGTCGGGTAAGGCCAAGATTCGAAAACGGAAATTTGCAAGGGTATTTTTTTTGCAGCCAGTGATTATCGCTGTTTACCATATCTCACTATTTCGTAACCCGGAAACAGAAACAGAAACAGAGCGGCCGTATAATATATTTCATATTTAAACCCAGAATACCGTAAAACACTTATTCGGATTGTGTACTATTTACTCTAGCTTGTGCAGCATTACACAACATTGGTATCCATGAGGCTGATATTGCACAAGATATAAACGATGACGAAATCGGCTCAAATGTTATTCTGGCGCTTTACCGTGGCGAACTCTTATGAATACGGGCGTAAAACTGTTTACACGTTCTCACTACACCATACGTCCCTAAAGAAGCAAGAGGTAATCCATTCTTTCAATTCAATATATTCCAAAATTACAATCTATACAACAGACACGGATACGACAATCGATACAAGAGACAAACATTATATAAATCGCAACTAAAACGAGGAGTTATGCTATATAATTTTATTTAAGAATCACTATTTAAACTTACAGAAGACATATCTTGACACATTTTCATATCACTCATATCGTTAGCCAGTGCCATTAAAATATCTAATATAAGTTCTTTACTTAGCACTCTTAGCTTCGGTAGCCTTGCAACCTTTGTAAAATGATGTACAATTAAATCTAACGCATACTTTTTCATGTCAGTTGCTTGCATCCTGTCTGCAGCTTCCAGTATTTGAATAACATTTTCAAATGTGACGTTCATTTCCAAATTTTGCTTACAAAATGCTTGAAGTCTATTATTGGAAAAATTATAGAAATAAGGTGCTGAAAAAAGATAAAGGGAATCTTCAGGAGGCATATTAACATCTCCATAATAAATGTATCGCAACAGAGAGTCAAAAGATTCCTTTGAGGGTGTCATTTCACCAATTTGAATCTGAAATTTGAACAACATTATGACAATTTAGAAGGCAATATAATATGATTACGTTACCCTCACGGTGTTATCTGATGGCATAAATGATCTGAACATTGCTTCAAAGTAGCCACATCTAGCTGCTAAAATTGATTTATGAGCCTTTATAACGTAATTATCTAATAATAAATCTATATCACAAAATTCTTTTCCAGTACTTTTCAAGAACATAGCCATATCTTGTTCCAATGATGACCCCGCAGTATCAAAATGAGGATCGCAAGAAACCATTTTAGTTTGAGGTGTTTGTTTTCGTCTGATTATTTCTACCATTAATTTTCTATCCAAAGTTTCAAATTCTTGACTCATCACAATTTGATTATAGTTACTTTCTTTAACAATAAATCGCAAACAAAATTCTTTAATGAATTCTAAATTTAAGGTGTCAGCATTGTGTAAAGCTACTAAAACGTTTTTTAAACAAATAGTAGCATTCAGATATTGGATACAAAGATGTTCCAATCGTGCCATATCGAATTTCACAGCCAATCTATAAACATCCATCATAAGTAACACAATACGATTACTATATGGATCTTCTTCATTTTTTGCTTTTTTTGTTGGATCAATACAATCCATGTATATGTAATTTAAAACCATCTCAAATGCTTCCGGATTTGCATCAGATAATTTAACAGCTACATGTGGAACATCTTTAAATGACACTTTAGTGGTACCGAAAAGTCTTTCCAAATGTTCATCTCTAGCAATTTTGCCGGCACGTACTTTGTTTCGTAAGTATAAAGAACGGGCTGATACTAAAGCAAGATGTGCAGGTATTTTTACTTCTTCGGCTCCAACCTAAAAAATATTATGAAATCACATATTTTCAAAATTGCTGAAATAATGTTCAGTCACTGTAGAATTACATATGCCATTTAAAAGAGTACTGTTTATAGGACCCGCACTTTGTTTTAAAACATAAACCACTGTCGAGGGTATAGCAAAATATACTATATATATAATATATATCTTATTATTTAGAATTACTTCTGACAAGTTTAAAATGTAAGTTGTAAAAGAATATCAATAACAATCCTTTCATGATACAACTTGTTTGCGAGGATTATTAGCGTAGTAATTAAATGAGTAAAGAAATACAGGTACAATTAAATAAAAATGAATGCAGTAGTAGGGATTTTCTAAGTTCCGTTGCACGTAATTAAAAATTCATGACGAAATTATGACGTCGCTTATTCAGCGTTGGAAACTTGCTTATAATTATTGACAAACAGTAACCTATGATGCAGGTTATAGTTATAGATGTGTTATATGCGCCTGGCAACGTTTGGTATGTTGCCGTACTATACTCTATTTTTTAATTCGGAGGAGTGTTTTTAACTTGAAGCGCCAAAAAGAAGGCTAGCTGTTGGCCAATTCTCCGTAAAAATTACACTAGAGATATTTGATATATTGCCGACCGTCATATTGTTACAGCAAACAATTGGAGTTTAGATTGTGTATTTTTCTGAGCGCGATTGTATTTAATTTTTTCCCCTAAATTTACGTTGTAATAACAATTACGTAACTACAACTTGTATAAAATCGCTGCTAGTTTTAAAACTGCCGCCCAAAAGTAGCTTCTGAATTAAAAAAATAAAGTACAGCAGCTATTAAAGGATAAAATACAAAACATTTTTTTAGTTATTCCACAACAAAAAAAGGATATAATTTTCTTTTAATTTTGATTAAATATACCTTGAATACAATTTAAAAAATAAATGATCTATGTTTTGCACAATAGTTTATTATTTATTGTCAAATTAGATGAATTTTAATTTTAATAAAATAACAACAGATTTAAATGTTTATGATGTCACTAATGACCTGCAATGGAACTTAGAAAATCTCTACTGTACTCTCTACCTATTATTATAGATTAGATTATTGGAGCATTTATTGTTGTTAGATTACATTTAAGAATTTAAAACGGACATCTGAAAGCAGTGTCGTTTTAAACAGAACACTATCCTACTTATTACTTACGATGTTTGTAAAAAAATAAATATTTATGCTTACCACAAATTCGACATCGCAAAACTGTCGAGATTCTAATATCTTTCCAAAGTCTTCATGCAAAGTACATTTTGGATAGCTAGAAAATTGAAAGCGGTACATTTCTCCACTTCTAACATTATTATCGATAGTTCCACCAAATATAAACATAGCATCTCCAACAACTGCGGCTGCATGAAATAATCTCCCAGAAGGTACAAACGATTCGGCTGCTGGAAGAATTACCGACCAAGTTTGCGAATCCAAGTCAAAGCAATGCAAGTCGTTTGACAAAGTACTATCAGCAGCTCCCCCAAAAACATAAAGATGCCTATCAAAAGCTACCATTGTATGTCCATACCTTCTAGCGGGCGGAGGAGGAGCTCCTCTAAGAATATGTTCAGCTGATATACGCGTCCAGCTACAAAAAGGATATACACACACAATTAATATTTTGCTTCAAAACTTACATCCTTATAACAAAGCTATATACAAATAAACATTTTGTTTTATACTTTGCTACATTGTTTGTGGTAATATCTTCAGCACGAATAATAGGATTTCTAGGCTACGCGTAAATGATCTATTTATTAAGAGTTGTTAAGTGGTTGCTCGCGACTTTTTTTTCATGAATGAGTACAACATAAATGAATATTACATACAACCATTTTGTAATTATTGGAAATAATTTAGCAATAACCAGTTTATTAACATCAAATAGAATAATAGTGTCACTTCTCCATTTCCGCTTTAGAAAGGATAGCTTTTGTGAACATGTTTCATTGAAGTGATATCTTCCAGATTTTGCAGCGTTCGTTGCTCTAACATACTTGAAGTTTTTGAAAAGCTTCATGCAGTTCTCCTCTGTTCTTCCTTATGTACGCGCCTCACTCTCTTTGCTAAAGCTATATCTATTATTGACTAACTTCATTATGGATTATCATCTTATAGCATTAACTTTCACGTATTATTCAAACTATAGCCATTTTCCTCTGCTAAAATTATTGATTGACTGTAGCTGACTTACTCATAGCAAGTATTCTAACATATTGTAGTCGATGACGTGATTGCTTTGATGGAGGACTGCTGATCTGTATGTGTCTTTATTTTGATATACATTGATTTTGCAGAATATACTGCGACTCCAATATACGACTGTCCACATCAACATTACAGCTCGTTTTCCACATAATTTTATTATTCCGTCTTCATTTGCAGAAAGAGGCTCTCTATCTTAGCCTCCTCTGCAAAGGCTTTTTTAGCCAATCCTCACAGGTAAGTTGGCGTTGTCCGAAATGCATCGAACACAGCAAGATCCGGGTCATTACTTCAATGGAAAATGCTAAAGCCCATACTCGACTTCAAGAGTTATTTATTACCACATGAAACCCGGTGATAAATTGGAATTTCCAGACCATGGCATCTGACTACTCTATGAATTTTTCAAACAATCGATCACTCCATTTTTCTTGTACTTAACAGATGTACCGCTTGTGCAAAAGTTATCTTGTATTTTTTGTATTTGAAGGTTTACAATTAATATAGAACTTGTTAAATGTTTGCATGATGTATGAATACGAAACATTCGCATTTTCAAAGGAACAAAAAAACCTAGTGGCACGGCGGAACCCGACAACCGTTACGACTATGACAAACGGCTGTGAAAGTCTGAGATACTATTTATTGGACTTGTTGTTTATTATACATATACATAGATGCCAACAGTTAGTATTCCATAATTTTATTTTTATATATGGCATACTGTATGGCTGACATCTCCGGTATAAATTCGGCCGTTACTATGTATTTTCCGAAGTGTTTAATTTATGTACTATTTATAGCTGCAGTATCAATTATAAACGTGTTTATCGTATAATGTAGATTACATTTAGGTTGAATATAAAACTTAATAATAACATTAACTAAATATTTATTCGCTATTATAATGAAGTTCAAGTGCGATTTATAAACTAAAATAGAATTAAATCCTTTTGACTGTGCTTTAAATGCATGAACAATGATTGCTGATGAACTTAAACAGATTAATATATAAATATGTATTATTTAATTTATCTCATATTTGTACAGCTCAAGCTGGCAAGATTTTTGGAGAGAACTTTCATGTATTTATCTAATCTGTAGAAAATAAGTTAATATTTAAAAAAATAATTATTTCTCCCACATGGATACATTCTAGGCGTTATTTATGATACCTATGTTAAGTATGTTATTCCACAGAAATCGCAAACTTAAATACAGAAGTATGGTTTTTAAATCACAGAATAACCTGGATCTCTTAGAAGTACTGGCGTGTATTTTACAAAAATATTTTAATAAAGACATTAAGAATGGTTTAGTTATGTATCCACAATAATGAATGACTTTTTGAGTATTTGGAGCAATTTGTCTTTGACGAAGTTCCTTACCTAAATAGTATGTTCACTTTTGTTTGTTAAAAAATTTACGTATTATTGTTAACTTTATTTCTAGGAATAAACGTGTTAAATATTTTTTCCGTAGATGGCGCCGACAATATATATATATATATATATATATCTTCTGCTTTTAATATATAACTGAATAAAGAGGATATTACTATTTCTGTAAATTATTTTTTTAAGCCCTAATCAAAAATGAAAATAATTAGGTATAAAACCGCTCTTCCAATAAAATGATAAAGGCTCGTGATTTCTATGTAGAGATAACGCTAGCACTATCTTTAAATTCCAGCTTACACAAATAAAAAAAATTATGCAATGTAAGAGATCAGAAAAAATGAACTATAAACTTTTAATATATCTTCTTATTCAGAAACATGCAAAACACATGCATATGTATTAATTAAATGACAGCAATATATTAGAGAGTGTATTTTCTTTTGAATCATAGGTTGTCAAAACAAATAGTTATTTCATCTTGTTATCTAAATTTTAAATTATTGAAAGTTGTCAATTGTAATTATTTAAGTAGAATGTAGAGAGTAACAGATTTGTCCATAGTAGATATAAGGTAGCACTTGTTAGATGAATGTTAAAAGAAAGGTGTAAATAATACTAAATGTTAATAGTGCTTGCTTGCAACTTACAGATATGGCTGTAAAAATATGCTCACGTTTTATCTTGGAAACTAAACTGGAATAAAGAATTAGTAATTTTTGCTCCACTTTGTCCACTAAATACAAACATACATTCTCTGGCAACAGCCACCGGGAAATTACAACATGTTGGAGGTCTTTCACCTTTTTGATCAACTTCTTCCCAAACACGATTATCACCCTAAAAATTGCAAATTGCTCGTAAGTCATGTCAAAATTATTTAAGTGATTTTGTAGAAAAAATAACAGGCTAAGTAGCAGAATAAGAAAACATACAACTAATGGAAAAGTCCACATATCATTTAATCTCGCATTTCCATCATACCCAGCAAATATCCATAACTTGTTTTCATATACTGCAGCACCATGAGCTGATCGTGGTACTGGAGTTTTTCCAGTAAACTTCCATTCTATCCATTGCCCTGTTAAAAATTTATATTCAAATAGATCATTTTTATTAGTCAAATTGGAGTTTGAATGGATATCTCCTGTGTATCCGCCAAATACAAACATAGAATTAGTATGAACCACTGCAGAATGATGGTATCTTGGAGCAGGCGGTGTTAGAGTTGAGAAGGCACGACCCCATGACATTTCTTTAACATCAAAACGTAACAAATCATTTAACATGCTTTTACCATTATCTCCTCCAAACACATAAATCGCCTCTTTGTAAGCTACAACTGTATGTTTGCTTCGCCTGCGAACAGTGCAAGTATATTATTCTCCTAAGATATTATAAAGCAATTACCTTGCACCCACAAATTCATCACATTCTGGCATACGTTTCCATCTATGTACTGTTTCTAATGGTCCAAATTCTAATGTTAATCCATCAAAACCAGATAAAGAATTGTCATTGTTCTGTAAGTTACCACTCATCCTATAATTTTTTTTTTATATTAGCTTCTTCATTTGTATCTTGTAATTTACGCCAATTCGTTAATTTAAAGCGTGTGTGAACTTCGACTTCATCCTTATTCAAGTAGCATAATGGTTGTATATACAGAAAATTTGATGAAAATGATTTTATTTTACTAATTTTCCAACTACATAAACAACAACGACCATATGTCAGAGCCATTGGGTAGAAAGCAAATACTAGTGGTGGATGATATCTCCCTGTAGGTGATTTTCTCACTGCGATTTAAAAATCACGATCACGCCCATGAAGTTAAATATCAGAAAACAGTGATCAGTGATTTGGCATCGAATAAGTGAAATATCTTTCAGTAGTTATTCAAGCGGTAACGATACGATGAAACGGTGATCACGGATTAGAGACTCATACGTGAATAAGTAAATACGTTATTAAGTGAATAATCATATGGGTTATAATATTTTTCTTTACACCTATGTCATTGTATTTTATTATATATATTATATATATATATATATATTATATATATTATATATATATATATATTATTATATATATATATTATATATATTTTATTATATATTTTTTGTTACTGTTATCGTTTGTAAATTCTTGAGTACTTAAATTTGAAAGATTATTGTGTTTGAATGTAGAAAAGATATATCTGGCATAACAATAATTAAAATGTGTATTGTAGCCTGAACACTCCGCAAAACAGACATGCCCTCTTGCCATGTAATATACGTGAATAACCAAATACGTGGTAAGAGTTCCGTATAAGGGGCATCGAGTTAAGGGTTTTAATAGATTCTAACGGAAAGCACACGCTTTGCTGTGTTTAAAATAACCCTTCTTTTTTTAGGAGTTTAGTTCCAGGTACGTAAGAATCGATTTAAAAACGGCTATTTCTAGATTATGTTTAGTGGTATATGAGTCATAGTTTACGAAATTTAAGTTGGTACTTATTGTGTTTCGCCTAAAAGTTACTAAAACGGATTGTGAACACTGATGAGCGGTAAAATTTCATTTGAATATTGAGGAATAATCTGTTGTATATTTACTGTGCCCTATTTTTTATTTTTGTATACAATATGGGTAAATAGATTAGTACTGTTTTGAAACTGTACTACATTATTGTGAAATTCTCAGTCTTTTTTTTCTGTGGTTCTCATTATAGAAAACAATTAACAGGGAAGAAAGGGCAAAAATAACAGACAATAATTTTCTAGCGAATATTATTTATTATAACATGCGAAATATAATAAATAAATGATTAGTTTGGTTTTGAACGCAATTAACTAATTATTACTACGAAGATTACACAAAAACTGTACCGAATTGGTAGTAAATTATAAAATGCACTCTAATATTAACATGATTTTGTTACATGCATCAAGAGGTTTATTGAAACTGGTAGTGTTACAAAACGGAAGGCTGATCAAGCACCATCTGTGCTGACAAGATAGAGTGGATGATATCAGGCAATGAATGGATGTTAGTCCTGACAAATCTGTTAGAAAATTGGCACAGCAAACAGGTACCCGTGTGATTCAGAGAATATTTCTTTTTCATATTTATTAAAATTGTAGGTATTCCTCATGGAAGTGCACATATGGCGGTAAGGAAGAAATTGCATATGCATCCCTACAAAATTCTAGTTATGCAACATTTACATCCGCAAGATTTTGAACAACGACAAAATTTCTGTCTCTGGTTTAATGAAACTCTAGGAGATGATGATTTAGATCGCAGCTTTTTTCTGACAAAGCTTGTTTCCATTTGTCAGGATACGTAAACTCTCAAAATTATCGTACATGGTCAGCAGAAAATCCACATGTTTTTGTAGAAACTGATCTCCACCCTATTAAAGGTGGCGTTTGGATCGCCATATCAAGAAGGCGAATTATAGGACCAATCTTTTTTCATGACACAATAAATGCAGTGCGATATAGAGAAATGCTACTATAGTCCGTCCCAACCTCCGTATTCAGTATACGTCTTATGGGAATTTGTTTCATGGTTGCCAAATCATCCGATCGGCTGTACATTACTATTTCCGGTTAATTATTTGCAATTTCACCCGATCAATTCATAACCTTTATTAACGTTTATTGGCGTTGAAGGTGCAAAATTATTGACATTCATATGACATTTTGCTTATTATTTTATTAAAGTAACTAACTTTTAACAGAGTGCATAGCGACTTAGCTGCACGTAAAATTATAGGAAAAATACTACAGATAAAATAGTTATATCTCAATATTTATTAACAATACTATACACACATCTATAAACAAATATACATATGAACGATATCTATGCAATGTACAGTGAATATTTGCTTCGATATTGGGGTGCTATGCAATTTATTAAATTAAAAAGAAGATGATCCTTATATATATACAAATAATAGTTTCCACTTTTGTAACAAAAGAACTGGAGTCATAGAAATGCGTATATGTATAATACAATAATATTTAAAGAAAGGAATAGCAATTACACACATATATCTATGTCTTACGTTAATTTTCTAGTCAGTCGAAGAATCACTTTGATCTTCAGATGATGACGAATATCTTCGTGAATAATAAATTCTTCGATGTCGTCTTGCAAATTATCCACTATCCACATTTCCTTTTCAATATTGTTTACATGTTTGATGTAGTTTTGCCAATTATTAGTTGTTACAGTGCTATACGCTCGTCGAATTAATTGCTCCATATCTTTTACCTTAAATGTGGTATTATTCATTCTTACGTAGTTTTTAAGTTGTGCCCATACCATTTCAATGGGATTTAACTCATAATGGTAAAGGTGGTAATCGAAGAACTTCATGACCTTTTTTTCTTTTGCAAATTCGTCTATCCTACTTTTATCATATTGCGGTTTAATTTGTGACACATAATACAGTAAGTCCCTTTTTAGCATATCGGTACTGATTTGTATTTGTTTTTTCATTGAGCCAATCAATGATCTCGTTTTTCCTCCATGCTGTTGTTGGAATTTTCTCCAATTTTCTGCAGTGGTAGGAAGCATTATCAAGAACAATGACTGACTTCTGTGGTATATTTGGAAGTAATTTATTTATAAACCAATCCTCATACGTTTCTGAATCCATCTCATGATGAACATCGGCAGTGTTTTCTTGCAAAGAAATGTATATTCAGCACCAGGAACAAACCCATTATCACTGCCTGCATGAACTAATGCAAAAGCGAGGTCTAGCCGGTTGGTGATTTCAAACCAGTGCTTAGTCCTTGAATAAGAGCTTGTCGACTACTTTGAATAGCAGTATCTGTCCAAGTTTTATTTACCGTATGTCCTGTATTCACCCATGACTCATCAGTGTATATAATAGTTCGACCTGAAATATAAAATTACAGCCATGTCAAATAGCAAGAGGTAAATTTTACCTTCTTCTCTAAATTTCTTGATCTCTACATAAGTATTTGTGCCTCCATCTAATAATCTCATCTCGTTCAATGAGTATACTTTTTAGTCCTACTTTTTTAAATTCAAGCTCCATATCGTGTAACAATCTATGAAAAGTTGTTCGACTGAAGTTAGGAGATCATAAATCAGCATTGACAGTAGTAAATTGTATTTAAAGTAGGTGGCATATTCTGTATAAAAAAATCCATGCACTTTAAATCGAATAGCTGCTTAGTGTTCTCACCATATGTATGCAGTCGATCATTTACTTGTATGCCCTTCCTTTTTTAGGTTTTTTGGACTTGATAATAAACCATTTTTGTTGCTCCTGTTTTACATGATATATTGCACGGTCTGAGATGCCCAAAGCTTTACTTGCTTCTAACGGCAGCACTCACATTCATTGATTTATTGAAATAATTGAAAACATTTGCAATCATACACTTCTCCTTGCAGGTTAAATTTGTCTCCTCTGCGCCGTTTTCTTCCTATAGGCTCCATTAATGTAGTAGAAAACTGTAATTACATTTATATTCTGTTATAACATTTATAAAAATAAATAAAAATACCCATATTACCCTGTGCACGCTTGAAAAGATAGAAGTGTTCTGAAAAGAACAATTTGTACAACTATATAAGCAAATTAACAATTTAACGAAATATTTCAAAACAAGGACGATGACGATTGACAGTTGATGCTAATAGACAGATAGTATACAACTGTTGTCGACGCCGACAGCATATGTAAATAAGTTGCAACATAGCAACCGGTTGTAGAGATAGCGCTAATGACAGCAACCAAGGATAGTAAGAGATAAAAGTTGCTATTCTATCCCATACTGAATACGGAGGTTGGGACGATCTATAGAACCGTTTATAAATAGCTTAGACGATGAAGAACTAACTCATGGATATTTTCAACAAGATGGAGCCCCAGTGCATACTGCATGTACTACATTAAATTATCTAGAATTCTATGAAGATAGATTGACAAGTTACAATCGCAGGCCTGCATATTCACCGGATTTAACTCCTGTATTTCTTCCTGTTTGGTTATCTGAAGAATAAAGTTTACAGCAATCGGCTTCACAATTTAGATGTGCTACAAGCTGCAATAACACATGTAGTGCAAAATATTACAGAAGAAATGCTGCAGAATATGTTTAATAATATCAGAAGACGAGTAAATTTATGTTTGCAACATAATGGTGAAAATCATTTGTAATTTATTTTAACCATATGTCCCCTTAAGTCTTTTGCTTGTTACAACTGTAGAATTTGATATTTTTTTATGTATTGCGACTTTATTGTACTGCCTTTTCTGCTTTGTGAAAAACATAAAAAGAAATTTCTTATACTTATTTGCAATTTCTAATTTTCTCAATTGTAGAGACTTAGTAAGTTTAATGATCATCAGTATTTTGTTTTTCTTTAAAAAAAGTTATCACTTCAGCGATGGAATTGCATACAATACATGAAATTTAATTATAAAGGTATTGAATACAAACTGCTAAAATAATCTTTACATAAGATATTCATTTTTCACAACTAAATACAATAAGAATTCAAGTTACCAAATCAAGGCAGGTAATATTACAGTTTAATCAAATTAAATCGCATTGCCAACCTGGTGCATTTGACTTTGGAGATCCAGTATTAAGTCTACACTGTTTGTAACGTCAAGCCACTAATTTGCAAAGTAACTACCACAAAGGGACAAATAAAAATAGTTCTAAAGTAATAATAAAGTAATAAATGATTTATAAATTAATTAATAATAACAATCACGCAAATTGCAACGAAAACATATTTCTAAAGTTAGAAACGATTAATAAATTAACAAATAATCCTGGGAATAAAATAATATACTACAAAATGTTTCGAATAATAGATTGGAAAATAATTCTGCAAAATAAACAACATACCAGCAAAAAAAGAAAGGTAATTTTGAAACATGGTCTAAATGCCTCAAGGAAAGCGTCTACGATTTTTCAATTAATAATGTGCAAAACTTCGTTGTTTAAATTATACAAGTTTAATGCATACTAGTGTATGATTTTAGAAAAAAAACATTTTTCTCATTGAAAAAACCAACACACTGCCCCAATACGAAATAATAAGAAAAAAGGAGACCTAAAATTTACACTGGGTACTGCTGCCTAATAGCGGCTAGCAGTTCCCTAAACAGGTCAACACCTCTTACGTATATATATCCCTACACCATAGCCATTCCACAAGGTGGTCTGCAAAAGTCTGCCGTGCAAAACGTTTAGTGGCAAACCAAGCCTTGGTGGTCTCCACCAACACTCAATCTTCTGGGTGTGAACACCTTCAGCTGCTGTATATATGTAATTTACTACCTGTTCGGTACACATTTTGCGTAATCTTCGAAGTAATAATTAGTTAATCCTATTCAAAACCATACTAATTCATTTATTTATTGTAACTTTCATGTATTTCGCATGCTATAATAAATAATAACATTCACTATGTCTTTATTTGTTTTTATCCTTTTTTCTCTGTTGTTTTCTATAACGAGAATCATAGAAAAAAGACTAAGAACTTCACAATAATGTAATACAGTTTTAAATCAATAATTCTCCATTTACCTATACTTTATGGAAAATTAAAAATATGCGATAGTAAATATTATACAACAGATTATTCCAATATTCAAATGAAATTTTGCCGCTCATCAGTGTTTACTATTCATTTTGGTAATTTTTAGGGCAAACACAGAGTATCACCTTAAATCTCGTAAATCATGACACATATGCGTTTAAACATAACCTAGAAATAGCCCTTTTTAAATCGATTTTTAGGTACCTTAAACTAAACTCCTAAAAAAAAGACGGGACATTTTAAACACCGCAAAACGTTAGAATCCATTAAAATCGCTAACTCGATGCCCCTTATACGGGAACTATAGCCAAATACGTAATTACGTGAATAATCATTGGGTTATAATATTTTATTAGTATTTGCAATTATATATTTTTTGTTACTGTTAAGTTTGTAAATCCTTGAGTACTTAAATTTGAAATATTGCTGTGTTTGAATGTAGAAAAAAATGGTTAAGGTAGCGCATTTGGGTCTCATTTGAATAGAATTGAGTAGGCGTGCACGGAGTGAAATCGATTCAACACGAGCGTGACCGAAGACGCGCCGAACTGCTCAGTATAGGCGCAATGCTGACAAAAATTTAAAAGAGAACGAAAAACAATAACAGAAATCTCATTATTTAACCCTCAAACATTCATACACACTTTTAAAGGTACGTAAAAAAGCTAATTGCGGACAATTAATATAATAAAGTTTGTCTTCCGAAGAGATATATGTGTCAATAAACAATTTATATATTGTTATCCCTTATACAATACCTACACTTACCATATAATAGTACTATCCCCGAAACTAGAAAAGATAGAACGAAGTATTAAAGGAGAAAATTGTAAGAAATTGTCATAAGAACATGCGTGTAAAATCTCGGACTCCTATATACACGACGGGGAGGGATCTTATATTTGTGACCTTGATCTTCTTTATCTTTTTTCATTCGTTCATAGATATTTGGAGCGCAAGAATCGAATTATACAGACAAATACGTATGCACATTCTTAAATATTAGAAGTTACGTGAGGTTATGTTTCTCTTGTTACACATGGTTATCAGTTATTCGTTTCGTTTTTGTGATTTAGTCGCAGTTTTAACGCTTGATTTTGTTGAATGTTTTACGTTTTTGTTCATAAATACATTAAAAAAAATTATTACATTTCGTGAACGTTTTTATACCACTTTTCGTACATAGTGTACTTCTATTTAATTTTCGTATATAAGTGCCAGGTATAGAAAGATTATACCTGTTTTCATTGTGAATATTTTAATTATTATATTTAATTATTTATTACCCTTAAAATGCAATAAATTTCGAAAATTTGTTGTTATTTATTTTACAATTCTGGTTTGTTGAGATAGGAATACATTGCTTTCCAAGAATATCAAGCAAGCAGTTCTATTTTGTATATTTATATACATAGTTATTTCGGCATACATGCTTTATTGTATAACAGATATTCTTCTTGCTATATTCGCAACATATGGAGCAGATAGCAAGAAGAATATTTCTTACAATAGAACTTGCAGAATATATTACATATACATGATTTGAAATCGGGATTTAGATTTGGAAAAATAAATACTTTTAAGACATACTTTTTAGACAAACGCTAGGTGGCGCTAAGCAACCACAAAATAATATCGAATAGATTCCTATCTCCTATATATATTATATCTGATATACACCTTTAAACGAATCAGCCGCGCAACACGTAAGCGCAGAATCGAGTCTACGGTATTGAAAATTATAAGTGATAGAAAAAGAAGTCATAGGAAAAAGTAATTGGATATCGTCTTCACAGCACACATACAAATTTTCAGAATTTTGACTGCACCCCTAAGCGTGCTAACCAGAGATAACTTCACGAGATGGGACAATTCCATAGTGAAGTTTGAGGCCAGGTCCTGGGCACGCAGGCGAAACTCCTATGTTACCGATTGGAGACAAGTTTCAGCGCTGCTGGGAAGTGGCTCCCGTACTAAACATTATGGGCGGGAGTAATGCAGTGCCGTCGTTATTCCTGCCTGTGCCAAAAGTAGATGGAAGAGAAAGTAAGTACATGAAGATATTATAGATACGTCCGTTAAGAAATTCTACCAATACTATCGTCTATAAATATTTGCAGATGTTTCTGATCACGAGCATTGTACAAGTATGGCTGAAAGTAACGCTCCAACACCCGAGCCGAATGGAGTCGACAGAAGTACTTGAAATATGTCAAATAAGTCAAAGCCAGATGAAGGTCTGGTTTGGGAATCGTTTTGCGAAACTGCGACAAGTGCGGCTACATCTATTGATTGCTGTGAAACATCAGTACAAGATAAGCGCAAAGCAAATGAGAAACCATCACTACTTTCCAAATGTTTTTCAATTACGGTTACATGGTATGGTCAGCGATAGCAGCATTATATTACTTGAAGTATTAGTCCCAGGACCTAGAGCTAAGCATGAAATAGACGTATATATAGATTTGATTCGGTCATACGAACATTCACTTGCGGCATTTCATTGTATCATTTCTCAAAACTGTATTCAATCGTAAATTAAGGACGTGTGTTAGAGGAAATCAGTTAAATCATCTAAATTGCAAGGATTTATTGAACATCGAAAGATGATGTATATACGAGCATGAGGAGCTTAGCACGCGAGTTAGAATTAGAAATTAAACCAGAGTGTATGTAAAATGTCGATTTGTAGCATGTTTCACGAAAGATCTTACAAACACTTTTCTAGTAGATAACGTGGGAGAAATCGGAAATTTACTATGTATATCGTAAACGCTGTGATCGAGTATATATTGGGCAGACAAAATTATCTTACAATTACATACAAATAGCATTTCATCTTTGATTTAGAAAGTTGCACATAATTAATGTCGCCCTACATATGCGTAAAAGAAATTATTTTGTTGATAATATAGAAATATTTGCGAATCTTTACATCTATTCATTGAAATTGTAATGAAGGCATGGAATTCACAAAGTCCAACTACTGTTGATTATTGCAGATTTCGGCGCGCTGAATTCCAGCCTTTACTCATTATTGCACAATGTAATACCACACTCGTACCGTGTAATTTCGTATAACTTTTGTAAAATAATTATTTTTTTTTTAAATATTCCATGAATATCAACCATCCAAATAAAAACGAAATAAATTTCAAATTTGCCGCCATATGCGCCCCGCGGTTTTTGACAGCACACGCGAGGGAAACTTGCCTCCCGCCCCAACAGGTGGCATTTTTTAGAGTCACAATGTTTAGTACGGAACATTCCCATCTCGGTGGAGTTATTGTCGTTTTGACATTGAAGTGTTTGAGACGCTCCCGTTTAAGCGCCCTAAAGGTAAAATCTAACCTCCGATCTCGGAAAGTACAGAAGATACGAAAATATACTAAAGGAGAAAATTGTGGCAAATCGCCCCAAAAGCACACGTGTAAAATCTCAGACTTCTGTCTGCACTCCTAAGCGAACCACCCACACAACCCCTGTAGGATTTGAATTTCCGGCTTATTTTTAAGAGATAACTATTATGCAGAAGTTGGTGTTAAGATATAAGATGTGTAAGACAGTAAAATAATAAACAGATTATTAGTGATTAGTTTTTGATTTTAATCAATCAACAAACAAAAACATTACAACCCCTTCGGGCAGAATCCACCCACCGATCGCGAAAATTATGTGTATAGAAAGGTCGGTGGGGCACTGTCGGTACGATTTCCAATCACTTCTTCCTATAACTTTTTTTTTCTATCACTTATAATTTTCAAGATCGGTGGGTGGATTCGGCCCGTAGGGATTGTGAAGGTGGTTCGCTTAGGGATGCAGATAGAAGTCTGAGATTTTACACGTCTACTTTTGGGGCGATTTGCTACAATTTTCTCCTTTAACATTTTTTCGTATCTCTTGTACTTCCTGAGATCGAGGGGGTTCTACCTTTGGGTTTTGGGGGTTAGCTCGCTTAGGGGTGCAAGAAAAATTCGCGAGAAAGGTCAAAGTTCGGCACTCGCGGCAAATTGACTGAAAAGCGCCGCTCACTTTCTTTAGGATGTCCCTCAGTAGACTTTGGTTGTAGGATCCAAAGTCGTTATCACGACTGTAATTCAAGCTGGGGCTGGGAAAGGAAAGTTATTTCCACCTAAACTGGAGAGATACCCAAACGTAACGGAACTGAATTAACTTTACAGTTTAGTAAATAACAAGAAAACACTAACGTAAAAAATTTAACGCTCGCATCCAAACAGTCAAAAATAGAACCAATAAATATATGTATTGTTTAATTGGAACGTCATGTACTGATGTATCATTCTGGATGGATTTGTTCACTAAGAAATTAACTTCTCTTTTAATATTCTTGTGTTCCTTACAGTCAGGCTTGAGACTGTAATATGATAGTCAGGAGTTGTGTACTGTTGATGCCTTTTTCATATGTTACGATCGAATTATACTATTAAGGATTTCTTCGTGAGTAACTATGGTTACGGGGTTATAACCACAAATAACCAGTACAATGACGTAGTTTTCTATAACCACGAACTTCGTCGCGAAAACGGTGTTTTCAAATATTTCAAAAAATCACATCAAGTAGGATGTGTTCGTATTAATATAAATGTTTTTTTTTATTATTTGAGTATAAATAATATGTGCAAAGAAATACGTTCTGCAACTGAACTTCCATGTGAATTACATATGTAAAATGAAATAACAGAAATGTATATATCACCTATTGTATATATTTTCCTTTGTAATTTACATTAAAATTTATTTGATCACACATTTTCCCAACAAGTAACCGATGATGTATATATCATTTCTGATTAACAACTACGAATAACCACCTTCCTGAAGTGGTTATAAAATATATAACCATTGTCGTATATATGACGTCATGTATGACAAACTAAAGTATAACTATTCGTCAAGAAAATGCAAATGTTTTCGAATTCTGTAACTATTTAAGTCCTTATTATGTGGGTGAACTGTATCAATGGAATGTTTTAATGGCCAATGAATTGTCTACATTTCATTTTCAAATTGAATACGGCGTTTGATTTGTATTGCTTCTTGCGATATAACGTTCCTAAAAGGTAGTTAATGCATTTCTTCATATTTATAGTTAAATTAGTTTGCTAGTGTATGTGTGAGCGTGAATTATTATATTACTAAAAACGGTGGGTTAGCGCGAAAATTAGGCCAAATGCGGTACTATTTCTCAATTATATCGAGTGCCGGTAATTGGCATAAATAATAAGACTACTACAATGCAACTGTTCCTTTATTATTTTGAATAACTTTCGTAAAGCTTTTAGATATTAATGACTATCTCCCCGATTTGTTCTGGTTCCATTGCTATGATCTTTCGTAAAACCTCTATCCGTTATCTGCGTGTGAACTCACTACCCACTTAACCATTCCAATACGACGATGCGCCAAGCAAGGGTTGGTGCAGTTTAGTCTGCATACCATATCTGCATGTGAACTTTCTCTACTTGACATTCCAATACCTTGACGCGTTAAATAGGAATTCGGTGTAACAATATGCCACAAACTTCTACTCCCTCTTTTTTCCCTGCTTTATGCAAAATACAATGCTAGAAAAGCTACAATAATTGAACACCACGAAAACTTAAAATTGTATATATTTATAGAAAATCTTGTAAATACAAAACGATACATACTACAGTTAAATATGGACGGAGTAATTCAGGTATAAATACTTAAACTATTAATGTAACAATTATAAAGATATAATTCCTGTTTCTAAAAAGCATTTAATACGTAAGTAGTTGATAATCACAAACAAAAAAAAATAGAAACATCAACCTGTTCAAGAGATTGCATTATTTTAACTAATACACAACTATATCAATATTGCATTGCGGTATTAACTTATACACTGAGTAAAAACTGTCATGTCACTTATAGTATAAACTTCCAAATAAAAAATTGATTTCAGAACAAAAGTGATATACAAAGCTATTAATTGCTAAATCAGTTTGCTTTCATTTAAAATTTTAGAACGTTGATTAATATTATGCCACGAATTCCTAATAAACAAAAGCCATAGTTTAGAATAGTTCCATCCAAAAAATGGACTGCTCCTAGCGTGCATTATATTCGTATAATACTGCAGATATTTAAAATTAAAATAAAGGAGGGAGGGGCAGCAAATAGCATACTATATAAAACTTATAAAAGTATTCACTTATTCAGGCATTCGCCTTTAATCTAAAAATAACTTAAATAACCTATCATATATATTAAAATATTTTTTTAGTCAAATATACTAAGGTACATTACAGAAAATCTACCAAATGATTTATCAATTCAAAGCTAGTCCCAAATGTATAAATAAAAAAAGGCGTAAGCCTTTCTTTATACAATGAGCGGGAAAGATTTGACAAAGAAATGTCGTTTCATTTGGAATGATTCTATTTGGTAAGTAAATTATACGTGTATTTTAACTATCCTTTTAATAGTTAAACAGTTATTTAAGAACGCCACATTTTAGGGTATAAAATGGGAACAGAAATAGAAAAAAAAATTGGTTAAGGCCCACAAAAAAAAACAATTGTTATCCAAAGTGAGGATGCTCATCACATAAAATAATGTCTAAGCTTAAATTATCTGATAAAAGGTTGGCTATGTTTATCTATACATCAAATTAGAAATGCTTTGTAGTAAAATACTGTTTACCTATTAACTATTACAATGCCTGGAATTATAGAAAGAAAATAGTAGACTTTTACTGTTAAAATACTATTCCTAAAACAATCAAAGGTGTTGATTTTCATTTCTAAATAAAAGTAGCTGTAGGATTCCAGAATACGAAAATGTAAAATATTGTACCAAAAATAGAGAATCTACAAAACTGAGCATGCATATTTTACCGCTTTTTAAAATTTTGATTCAAATGTGAGGTGTTTAAATACGACATCATTGTCGGATAAATATTACATATTTTTGATATCTTTGCAAGAGAACAAGTTCTTTTATGTTGAAAATGTTTGCTTCCATTCCCAGGAAATACACAAATGGAGTATTTATTTAACAATCATTTATAATTTTCTTGCCAGCGTTCGAAAATATTTGGATTGTGTATTTCCTGGGCCATATCCTAGAATCTGTCCTTTAATCCTATCCCTTCCATATCGGAGAGATATTGTAAATCTTGAAGTTCCTGGAATTTCTCGTGGTCACGAATGTGCGCGTAGTTTGCAGCTAAGCACATTAAATAATGTACCTATAAATAAAAGAGCTAACTATAATATATAATAATGAACGGATCGACTTTTGAATTGACGTAAATTATCACATCACAAAATACGTCAATGGTATATTTCACCAAATATCTAGTGAAAATGCGCCGCAATAATCCCATAAAGGGGAAAAAAAAAATTAAGGACGTACTTTTAAACAAACTCTCAATTAAAAACAATGACTAAAATAATATGTCAAAATTTTTGGATTGAAATTATGTTTTATGTAATAAATTGAACGTATTGGCTAGAAAAGGGAATTTGTCCTTTTTGCAAATTTAATTAACCATATCTAAACAGGAAATTATCAATTCTTTTAATGCCAATATTATGAAGTTTACGCCATCATGTATACCTTTGTAAAATTAGTTGTTGAGAAAAGATACAAACGTAAAAAAGGTGTTCTATTTAAAAGAAATATTAACAAAGTCCAATGCGAGTCATCCTGTACACATGCATGGTCATCCAGAATAATGTATTCGCTGCATTTTTTATAAATGCATATCCTGTTTGAACCACCAATATATTTTTGAATATTAAATTATATTCAGACATGACATATTTCTATTATCAATTCCTTTGAACGTGGGAATTGCTGTAATTCAATTACTACGAAGTGTATAGGAGTACCACATCTCAATACAATATAAACTAAAAGTATCGTTAAACAAAAGTATTTTCACTTAGAATTTCTAAAGCATTTAATATTTTACCTTTCTTTTCTCCCATTATATAATCGTTTCATATATCATAAGCGCATTTTATTTTTATCAAACATTATTTACTGAAATGTAATAACAAATATACATATTAAACTTTTTTTTTAAATTTGGTAGGGGCTTAATACTACCTACAGCAGATTATATAGATATGCTTATATGCATTGAATTATTTGCAGAAGTCACCATACAATACTAACTATAGCCCGGTTTATTTGCATTTTAGGTTAAGGGTATTTATCAATAATTATAAGCTAATTGGCAACGCCGAAAAAGTAGACATCATAATTTCGTCATGAATTTTTAATGAACGGAAAATATCTACTATACCATGGCATACGACACAAAACAATTTTAAGTGTAAATATTGTTTTCTTTATAGTGATCTGTCAGCCCGACATGCGTATGTTAGTAAATAACTTATTCTTTCAGATAACTGGAAAATACTTGCTGCAGAAAAAAATATATTTTACTAATGTAACATATGATTTTCGATGCATTTTCACGTCACCTAGAAACTTGATAGCAGCTTATAATCTTGTGATTTAATTGAACACGAGGAGTTACTGATGGAAAAGGATTCTTGCCTGGATCAGTTAAAACATCAGATTCAGAATTATCTGTATCGTCTATAGAGTCTGAGTCTTTAAGGCATACTTCAGTCAAGTATAATAAATTGCTCTATATCACATTAGAGTCCATCAATAATCTAGATCTAATTTACATTTTTTTACATGGTTAATATTATTTTATTTATCTAGATTTCAACTTTCATATTCTCATCTTAATTTCTAATATGTGAACGAATAAACATCGTTTCAACAAATCATTTTTAATAACTACATCTTTTACTGCTAACCAATTTATAATGTTATTCTGTATCCATACATTTATTAGTATTTTCTCTACTTTTCTGCTGTCGTATGGTGCGTTACAGTATTTTCGGGTGCACTTAGGATCAATTCATTAATGAACCATTTTTCATACGTGCCTGCATCCATCTCATTATATGCATCAGCTGCATTAAGAGAAATGATATTTTCTAAGGCGAAATGTATTTTCATTACCAGCATTTACTAAGCGAGGACAAGAGCCAATTAACGACTTTAAGCCTGCACCATGAAAGTGAAATATAGTATACTGTTTCAACGGCAATATTTATAGAATTTTCTTAGTACTATCTTTAAATATAACACTGTGCATATCTTATAATTCTAGAAAGCTTTTCCAGAAGATTTAATGTAATCATTTTCATACATACTTTTTGATCATAATTGACAGTACCATACCACGCAGACAAAACAAATGTGAGAATATTGAAATCTATTCGGTATTTTGTGAATTTAGTAGCGAACTTACTATGCTGTTTATATTTCCAATTTTGGCATGCACATTTTTGCGAAGAAGCATAGATATTTGAAGAACATATTACTATTAGTAACTCTATATATCAAAAGTATGTATGTAACGTGTGTACGTAACGTATGTATCGAGTTTTGGTTGTCAGTTTTCGTACATGTTTGCTATTTTTACTACCTTAACACGTTTGTCGAAGAAAATTGGTTCTTCTCACAAGACTGGGTTAGAGGATTTCCCTATTAATAGTACTCATTTGTATTAGATAAATGTGGTTCTTTTGAAAATCAAATAATTAGGGGACTCAATCAACTTTACATTAAATTCATGAGATGTAAAGAATGTAGTTTACTGAACTCGAGTAGAGCATTTAATCGCAATAGCGCCTTATTCCTTAACTTATTAATCATTGATAAAATAAAGCTTCGCAAGTATGTGCAACAATATTACTAATAGTGTGCTAACTTACCAAACTTAAAATTACTAGAAAACAAGCTGCAGTTGCAATTATAAACATAATTTCAGCTTTTTCAACGTAATCTTTGCAGAACATTTTCACATCTTGATCAGAACATATTTTCATATTTTGCTGTAGTGTGCCAGTAGGAAACATAAAATCTGAAATTAAATTCATATAAGTGTTTTTATGAATTCATTAAAAACTTACAGAACTGCGTGAAATCTATGCAATCTTGGCGAGCTGCTATTCTTGGATTAGCACACATGGACCAAAATACAGTAAAAACAAATGTTACAATAACCAAAAAGCAAAACATACAAATCCATGCAATTTTCAATGTGTATGTTATTGCCATAAACTACAAAATAAAACAATAAGATAAATCTCAAGAACAAGGTAGTACATACCACAGCACAACTAATTCTTCCGCCAACTCTTGAACGCCACGCTTTATAAACCTTATGTCTTGTCGCTCCTGTTGCTAAACAACCAACAGTCAATATCATGAACCCAATCGCAGCCATACAAGCTCCTAGGATAACGAAACTCATTTGAATAGCCTCCACCCTACAATTCAATAGTTTGAAAGTCAATATAGCAAGACAAAAATCTCCTTCATTCATTATTTCAGAAAATTAGCAATTGTTTCGCCAATACGGTTTTATACATTTTGTAAACTGTAATTATAAATTTGAATGAATTATAAGGGAGTAAATTAAAGGTAAGTACAAAAATTAGAATGAAATATATTTAATAGAAAGTAAAGTCGTATCAAAATACCATTACAATATATCACTTAACTTATGATATGTAAACATTATAATTATGCGAGTAGTTTTACAGGAATTCCAAGATTCGAAAAACATTCAAGCTTCAAATTTAACAAAAATTAAGAGCGTAGATTTACCTATATAAAAACAAATAGTCCGCTAACTTTTGCTAAAACATATGAATTGAAAACTGATTAATTATGTATTGTCTGTAATAAATTGATAAGTCTAACTCGTTATTAAATTTGTTTATAGTTAGGTCCAAAATAATGGTTTTTAAAAAACTGATTAGATGTATAATACATAATACGGGAAAACAGAAACTGGGAGAAATACAAACAGAATGGCATGCAAGGAAAAACATCAATCTGGCATCGATCCCCGTAACAGAAAAGGATATCAATATAGCAATCGAATAAAGAAAAATGGCTAGTCCATAAGAACAACATTTTCTGCTGAGATTTAGGCATCTCACTTTATATATATATATGCAATCATAGATTACAGTTTTCTCGTGTGATATTTTACATTTAAATGCAATTCCCAAAATTTCCTTTTGTTCTTATTATTAAAAAAAAAACGTTCTTTTGGAAAAAAAATAGACCCTTAAACAACAGAAAAAGAAGATAATGAAATTATTCCATTAAAAGTTTATACCATAAAACACACACACGCAAATACACACGGCAAATAGCGAAGATCGCATCCAAGGCCTACATCTCCATCTCTGAAAACGCATAGAAAATGTTTTTGTTGCCATGATGACCTTACCGTAGTCATTTGTCATCTAACATCAGGGTCTAGTGGTGTTGTGCTCCTAATTTATGCGAATTTTACCAGTTAATTGGAGGAAAATACCTCAGAATTGATATAAAAATTGTAGTCGACCGTCTCGCCACAGTATATTAGCCAGATTTTGGGCCAACCACCGCTTATCCAGCAGAAAAACTACGATTCAATCTTGGGCCACCCGTCGTCAGCGTTCCTATTGTGGAGATAGAAGATTCACCGACCTATAACACCGAAGTGCGTGTGTGAGTACACAAAGAAAAGGACTTTACTCTTGTCCAAATTATTCATTAAATTTAGTGTTCAAAACAAATTCGTTTTATTAGCTAACTAGGGATTGCGTTATGTAATTGTCGAGATCACTATCAGATATAACCTTATTAATTAATACATTGTTTTTTTTTACATTTTTTGTTATTAATTAGTGTAATCTAAATTACAGCGAGTAGATTCTTTTAATATAACAAATTTAGATGACTCGAATTAAAATAATGAGGAAATAGAATAAATTAAATCGAAAAATAACAATGTATTATATAATTTAGATTATATCACTCACATCGGGATAGTGCTTTCGACAAATACCCATCGCAATTCCTATCTAGCTAATAAGCTTTTTTTTTGAAATTTGAATTAATAAATGATTTTAACAAGAATGAAATCCTTTTCTTTCTGTAGTCACACGCACTTTGGTGTTCCAGGTCGGCAAATCTTCTATCCCTGCAATAAGACGCCGACGACGAAAAGTTATATCGGTGTTTAACTGCCGGATCAGCGGTGGTTCGCCCGGTATCCAGGAAATATACTGTAATGACACGGTCCACTACAACTTTTATATAAATTCTGAGGTATTTTTCTCTAATTAATTGGCGAAATTCGCATAAATTAGGAGCACGTATTCTATTGATGCTCTGGTACCTATGCTAAGCGTCTTTTGTCTCGTGCGTCGCTTATCGATCCACTCAAACAACACTACTAGATCCTGATATTAGGTGACGAATGACTATAGTAAGGTCATCATGGCAACGAAAACATTTCCTATGCGTTTTCAGAGATGGAGATGTAAGCTTCAGATTCGATCTTCGTTATTTGCCGTGTGTATATGCATGTGTGTTGAATATTTTTATATAAAAATTACATAAGACTTCGTGATACAAACTTTTGATGGAATAATTTCACTAAACACAGCAAAACGTGGTAGCAATGTATATATTGATATAGATGCCGTGTGAGACAGATAGAGTTGTAGAATAGATAGAAGATTTTAATTAAATATTTAAAACAAAAGAGTTGTTTAGAGTCTTATTGAGCAAGTGGATTTAATATCTAACAAATTAGAAGCGGGATTATTAAGAACTGCATATACAGTGCAAAATAAGAAAAACGAAAATTGAGTGTGGAGTCGATAGAGGTTAAACGATACTGAAATCTAATGGACGAGTTTGAGAAGTTTCAACAACGATTACCCGAGAGTGGAAATACTAGAGCTGAAAATTGTTGTGAAGAAATATAGCAGGTAATATGAACTTAAACAATTTAGTAGAAAATTTTATTAATAAGTCGAAACGAAAAGACAGTTTAATGAAAAAACTGATAGAGCAATTAACGAGTAAAAATGCGAATGAGTTGATCAATAGCATGAGTATAATGCCTGATGTCTTACGAAACATACAAAAATTCAACGGGGATATTACAAAAGCGAAATTGTGGTTAGAAAAGCTTAAGAGTGCCCAAATCCTACATCAACTGCCTGACACGTATATGTTGGAAACAGCGCGTACGAGGTTAATTGGTGGTGCTAGTTATTGGTATGAAACTAAAATAAACGAAATACACACATGATTTTATTTTAAAATTCACGAGTACGTTTGTGCATCAGGAAAGTCTAAGCGTTTGGTGGAAACGAATGGAAGATAAGTGACAGAAAAAAGGGCATTGAGAGCTACTATCACGAGAAGGTAAAATTATGCAATGACTTGTCATTTGATTTTAAAGAAGTGAAAGAGCAAGTATTAATCGGGCTTTATTCCAAAAATGTGTGTGATGCTATGTTTGCTAGACAACATGCGAATACAGATGAATTATAGACCTAGTAGAATACAGTACGATCGAGGAT
This sequence comes from Trypoxylus dichotomus, assembly GCA_023509865.1. NCBI lineage: Eukaryota > Metazoa > Arthropoda > Insecta > Coleoptera > Scarabaeidae > Trypoxylus > Trypoxylus dichotomus. The sequence continues at coordinate 33,944,967 of CM042077.1, read as the reverse complement.
AAACGAATGGAAAGGATTTATAAATCTGTAGAAGAACTGCCACATAACCTACATAAATATCAGAAACTAGATGTGGAAAGAACAGAGAGGATTCGAACAAAGGGAAGTAGAACGGAAATGAGAAGAGATGAAACAGAGGTACCAATTAAAAATAATTTAATCATAGAACGAAGAAGAAGTAAGAAACCTCAAATGTTTTAACTGTAGCGAAGTAGGACATGTAGCTCGGTGTTGCCTAGAATCTAAAAAGTCATTTAAGTGCTATAATTGTTCAGGTGAAGGTCATATTGCTAGAAATTGTCAACAAGAAAAGTCTGTTAGAACTTTGGTTACAGAAACAGGCGCGAAAACATATGAAACATACATCAAAAATGTTGAAATTGATGGAAAGTTATTCAAAGCAATGGTAGATTGCGGCAGCTCTGATTGCACTATGAAAGCTTCAATAGCATTAGAACATTTTGATATTCAGAAGGAACCATGTGACTTGCAAGCATTTGGTCCGAATAATTACAAAGTAAGGTCCACTGGGGTAGTTTTAACTGATATTAATATAGATCGAGTAGAGGCAAAGAACATTAAAACACGAATAGTACCTGACGACGTCCAACCATTAGATATTATCATAGGTCGCAACTTTACTGACCTAGAAGAACACATTGTGAATTATAAAATGGGAGACATTTTTGAATTTAAATATAAATATGATTTTCAGTTGCCTTTGCGAAGAAGAGGCAGATCAGGGATCCGGAGATATAACGGTAGTTGAAGCGCATAAAATGGCAGCGCATAGTATGTATATATTTTGTAAATACTGAAATGGACAAAAATAACTTCTACGTACCTATTGCAAATATGGATTCAATTGAGTATGAAATGAAAAAGGGCGAAGCACTAAGTGAAAAGATATTAATGGTAAACACGCAACTGTAGTTGCAGAAGAAGACCAGGAACCAATTAAATTAAAAGGAGCTAACCATTGGAGATAGAGCGACCAGTGAGCAGAAGGAGGAACTACTGGAGTTATTAAATAAGTACCGAGAGTGTGTAGCAAAGAACCTTAAAGAAATAGGTAATACAAACATCGTGGAGATGAAAGTTGAGGATGAAACTAATGAACTTTCCCCTGCCGAATTTTGACGAACAATTGGAGGTGTTACAGGGTAGCCAAATATATACGGTATTAGATTTGGCGCATGGTTACTTACAGATGCCATTGGAGAAAGAATCACAGGAAAAAAACAGCTTTTATCACCCCTGATGAAACAGGCGAGTTTACGCGAGCAGTGTTTGGTCTGATGAATGCGCCGTTTTATTTTAGTAAACTCATGCAAACCGTGTTAGAACCGTTGATGAACAAAATTGTAGTATTCTACCTAGACGATATGTTTATACCTGCACGAGATTGGCCCGAATTAATGGATCGTTTGACGCAAGTATTAGAACTCCTAAAATCGGCGAAGCTGACGCTTAAATTATCTAAATGCAAATTTGCAATGAACAGAATCCAGTATTTAGGGTATATTGTACAGCAAAACGGAATAGAACCTGGACCAAGAAAGGCCGATGCAATCCGCTCCTACCCTACACCTAAAAATTCACATGAAATACGACATTTCATTGGCCTAGCAAGCTTTTTCAGAAGGTTCGCTCCTCATTTTGCTTTAGTGGCGGAGCCGTTAACAAGATTAATTCGGAAGGATAAAGAATTTAAATGGACAGATGAGCAGGAATAAGCATTCTCTCAAATTAAGTTGACACTAAGTACCCGACCGTCCTTGATGATTTATAACCCTCTAGCAAAAAAGACGGAGCTACATACTGATGCATGTGCAAATGGTTTAGGAGCGATTTTACTGAAATCGGATGATTCGGACGTTATGCACCCTGTATACGCAATCAGCCGAAAGACTACCGAGCCGGAAAGGTCATATCATTCAAGTAAGCTGGGATTACTAGCTATAATATGGGCTGTGGAAAGGTTAAGAGTGTATTTGGTTGGGATTAAATTTACTATAATAACAGACTGTCAAGCTTTGATTTATCTGCATAAATTCAAAATTAAAAACGCTCAAATAATACGATGGTACAACACACTAGTAGATTACGATTTTAGTATTGCTTATAGGATAACATCGATACGAAGGCCTTAAATATTCTGTGGGCGATATCGTATATGTCAAAACCACACCTATCGCGACTGGTGAGTCCACGAAACTCCAAAGCCGTTATAAAGGGCCGTTAGTAGTTGTGGAAGTCCTTCCTGGAGAAATCTATCGAATATCAGGTATCACCGAGACATCCAAAAGACCCCAAACAACAGCACATGTAAGTCGATTAAAACTATGGAAGAATTACAATCCTGAAGAAGAAATGAATCAAACAGATGAAATGGAGAAAACTGATGAAGAGGAACAAGAAGATGGAGTTAGGAATTATAATGAACGTAGTAGGAGAAAGGCGAATAAGTCGAAATATTTGGAAGATTATACAGAATAACGCAGGATAGGCCGAGTGTTAAATAGTATTTTTTAGTTTAGTAAGTTCTTAATGTAAAACATAGTTGGTGGCAATGCATATATTGATATAGATGTTGTGTGGGACAGATAGAGTTGTAGAATAGAAAGAAGTCATTTTTATTTATTTAAATTAAACATTTAAAACAGAAGAGTTGTTTAGAGTTTTATTGAGCAAGTGGATGTAATATCTAACAGTACCTAAAAACCGATTGAAAAAGGGCTATTTTTATGTTTAGATGCATATGAGTCATAGTTTACGAAATTTAAGTTGGTACTTATTGTGTTTGGACTAAAAGGTACCAAAATAGATAGAAAATACTGATGAGCGGTAAAATTTGATTTGAATATTGGGGAATAATTTGTTGTATAGTCAAGGCACTCTAAGTTCACATGCACGTCATTAACGCGACGTCATAAATATGCAATGCGACCACACACACAAATTAAAAGTATTTTATATTAGTACATAATAATAATACAATAATACTTATTAATTAAAGTAAATTTCAATGCATAACGCAACACACTGTTTTTTAATGCAAACGCTCGTTCTATCAAAGTTGAAAATCTAAACGAAATAGTTATTTACTTAATTATTATATTTTCCATATCACAGTATTTTTACGTTGCTGTTATTGGCTATATTTGATGAAATACAATGTTGTCGGTTGTCTTTGGTAAACATCAAACGCTTTCCTTTACGTCGTTTGCTTAGTTTTCGTCGAATTATTTCACTGCTTTGCATATTCAAAAGTTTTTTTTGGAACTAGTTGACGTATATTTACGAAAATGCCACGTGCATTGTGTCAACAGGCGAAAGAAATAATCAGTTCACTGATTATATATTTTGAGCAAGGACGCAACAACAACGGTCCCTTGTTACCGTTGACTGGTGCCAGAGAGGTAGATTAGATTCTATTTCTGCATACACGATAATAACGGCATAAAATTGTTGCATTTTAGCGCGTTGCTGCTGCTGCAAATGCGGGTGTTTGGGTTGTGGGCAAGATATCAAGATCAGCAAATCGGTGCAAGCATTACCTTCCTGCAGCAACAGCAGAAACAAATTACAACCAATTGTGGATATTTATGCATTTACGCAATGTAATTTACCAAATGTACTATAATCGTATGTTAAAATGCATTCTACGTAATCAGATGTGCTAATGCCGATTTATTTTAGGAGAACACATTACACGTTTATCACTTTTATGTAAATTGAAAGAAAGTGATTTGTTTAGTAGAGGTGTTTCTTCATTAGGAAAAGTTTTAAAAAACATTGGGTTTATGTGGAAAAAAGATGATCCTCGATGAGGACTAATGGAACAACATCACATTGCATTACTTCATGTTGAGTCTATATAATTATACGTAAAGAACATGGGAAGCAATAGCCCACAGGATCCTGTTTACATAGATGAAACATGGATATCTGAAAATGGCAGCAATAATTATTCTTGGCAGGACAGTAATCGGAAAAGTGTAAAGAAGTTAAAGACTGAAGGCAAGAGGTTTGTTTTATTACAAATATAATTTATGTTTCTCACCAAGCTTGTTTACAGGTATGTAGTTTTACATGCAGGCAATAGTGATGATTTTATACCAGGTGCTTCACTTATATTTTGTTCAAAAACAAGAGGGCATGATTACCACAGAGAAATGAACAAAGAAAATTTTAGAAAATGGTTTACGATGCAGTTGTTACCAAATATAAAACCTAATTCTATAATCATTATGGATAACGCCAGTTATCACTCTGAATTAAAAAGCAAGGCACCAGATGCTAGTTGGAGAAAAGGCAAGAATGGCTGGCAGATAACAACATTATATATGATCTCAGCATGTTAAAACATCAGTTATTACATCTAGTTGCATTGTGAGTATTCGTTAAAATAAGTTGAAGCAAGTAAGTAAAGGTGTATATGTTTTAGACATAAACCACTGAAGGAATATGTGATAGACGAACTAGCTCATGCACATGGCCACACAGTGCTAAGATTACCTCCGTACCACTGTATATTCAACCCTATTGAAAACATATGGGGAATTGCAAAAACATATTACAATCGTCACGTAGGAAGAGATGGCTATGGTATTAACAATTGCATGAAGATGTGAGATGAAGCATTAGCAACAATTACGCAAGTAACTTGGTCGAACCGCATCCACCATACAGAAGCAGAAATCATACGATGGTGGGAAAGAGAAGTTGGATTAGATCGTGACGAAATTTCTACCATAATTATTAATTTAAATGATGATGATTCAAGCTCAGAGACTGATATTGAAGAAAATTAGCTGATTAATTTGTAAATAAATAATACATTAATCTTATTTTAACGTGTTTGTTTTCGTATTTTATATAATTTCTTTTTTTACAGTGCCGAAGCAAATATTTTAATAAAGCAATTCTGATTTATTACCTGTTTTTTTATTTAATTCGTAAATAATTTGAAATACTACTAATGAAACATTTTTTCCTTCAGGCAAGATATATTCACTTTTACGTATTGTTAGATGCTTCTTACTAAATTCTGTAGTGCCGATTATTAAAATTTTCTATTTGATATACCATAATAAATAAAGTAATAGAAGTTAGGTTATATTAGTATGTTAAGTTAGGTTTGATAGCGAGTTTATGTGTGTGTATCCGGCAACGGCGTAAAACCTGACATCACGATTTATTGATGACGTGCATATGAACTTAGAGTGCCTGGATTACATAATATTTACTATCCCATATTCCTTTTGTATACAATATAGGTAAATAGACTAGTATTGTTTTGAAACTGTATTACATTACTGTGAAGTTCTCATAGTCTTTTATCTATTATTCTCATTATAGAAAACAATTAATAGAGAAAACGGGGCAAAAACAATAAAGACAATAATTTTCTAGTGAATGTGATTATTTATTATAGCATGCGAAATACATGAAAGTTATAATAAATAAATTAGTTTGGTTCAGCAGTGGAAGGTGTTCACACCCAGAAGATTGGGTCTTGCTGGAGAACCCGCCAGGGGTTGGTTTGGCATGGGACACTTTCGCAGACCACCTTGTGGAATGGTTATGATGACCTAGGGATTGTATGTAAAAGCGGTGTTGACTTCTTCGGGGAACTGCTAGACGCGGTTAGACAGCAGTGCAGTGTAAACTGCAGGTCTTCTTTCCTCTTATTATTTCGTATTAGGGCAGTGTGTTGGTTTTTTCAATTAGGAATATTTTTTTTCCTAAAATCATACATTAATATGCTTTAAACTTGCATAATTTAAATATCAAAGTTTTGCGCATCCTTAATTCAAAAATCATAGATGCTCTCCTTGAGGCTTGACGTTACAAACAATGTAGACTTAATAAACCATATTAATTTTATATGTTTCGTATTGATGGACGTGCTTGCTTGAATGCATCTAACAAAATCACGTTAATATTAAAGTGCATTTTATAAATTACTACCAGTTCGGTACAGTTTTTGTGTAATCTTCGAAGTAATAATTAGTTAATTGCGTTCAAAACCAAACTAATTCATTTATTTATTGTAGCTTTCATGTATTTCGCATGCTATAAGAAATAGCAACATTTACTAGAAAATTATTGTCTTTATTGTTTTTGTCGCTTTTTTCCTGTTAATTATTTTCTATAATGAGAATCATAGAAGAAAGACTATGAGAACTTCACAATAATGTAATACAGTTTCAAAACAATACTAGTCTATTTACCTATATTGTATACAAAAATAAAAAATATGGAATAGTAAACGTTATATAACTAGTTATTTTACCACCCATCAGTATTTACTAGCTGTTTTGGTAACGTTTAGTCCAAACACAATAAATACCAACTTAAACTTTGTAAGCTATGACTCATATACCACTAAGTATAACCTACAAATAGCCTTTTTTTAAATCGATTCTTAGGTTCCTTAAACTAAACCCCACAGCAGAACGTGAGCTTTCCATTAGAGTCCATTAAAAACGTTAACTCAATGCCCCTTATACGTAACTCCAGCCTTAGTATTAAATCCACAGTATGGGGTTGCAAGAAACTCAAGTTATTTACAATCCCCCATCGCAACTTTAGTATTTACGATAAAAGTGGAATAAATAAATTTAGCAGAGTACTGAAACTTGGCTTGTCAAATCAAAAATAACTTCACTGTTTCATTTTATACGTATGATATTATTCTTATCTACTTATCTTGTAACACCACAAAATATTCATATTTAAGTAATTTAGACTTACCAAAACAGCCTCATTTTAAAAACTCGATCAAACATCAAAAAAGCTAGTGCTGCTCCTCGATACATTGTACTGCAAAATACTATTACTCCAAGCACACACATAATTGTTGCAATAAGTGTGGCATAGGGTATGCGTGCTAAGCAGGCATTACATCCACCTAAAAGTAAAACATGGATTTATTAAGTATACATAGGATATAACCATAAACCTTTCTCCACTTTTTCTAAAGAATATTGAACAGAAATTTCATCTAAATTGTTTTGTGAGGCAGATATATATGTATTGCCTTGTAGAATTCTTGTATCATTCATAGTAATAAAATTAAACAACTATTTCACAAGAATAGAAATGTTTTAATCTGTGATTCAATGAAACTAAATGTAATGATTCATTGTTGTACAAATACTTGTCTACGTACATATTTTATCGTAAAGTGTTTAGATTAGATAATAAAGATAATAAATATTATCAAAAGCGCCTTACCCATTTTAAATACTAATTCCAACGCAATATCTTCTATACAATTTTCTACGTTGAAGTTGACGTTAATACCACAGTTAATGTCTTCAGAAAAACTAAGAACTGATATACATCAATAAAAGATACTCCATCTAAAATATCCAATGGAATGTCTTCCTAACTGATATATACTATGCGACTTAAAAGAGTTCTTGAAGATTACCACTGATTAGCATTTTCAATCTACATATCAGATAAGACAAAAAAAAAACAATTAAACACCCTTACTCTTCAGTATAATAGTATAATTACTGCAAACTGCAATGCGTTTGATTAGTGCACTTGCAATAGATAATAGAGATGACAAAACACGCATATGTTTGTTCTAGATTTCTCTGTATCTAACATCTTAAGACAATCTGTAATAGGCTTTATTCATGATTTATTGTTCACATTTTACAATTAATAGACGTGTTCTTTATTATTGGAGTACTTAAACATGGATAATAATGTATTCAAAACTATTAGAATCCCAAAATATCATTTGAAAATGTATGAATAAAATAAAAATATGTTCAATGTAAGTATAATTTTTACAATGAAATTAGAATGTCATTTCGTACGATTTGTAATTACATGTCGCGTAGTTATACCTCACAGATGAATTATATATATATATCTATAGGTGATCTGTTATACCTCTCTAAATTATGTTTCCAATATAGCAAGGACGAACCGAAATGTTTTATCTAGTGGTGGACGATACTTCACTGTCGGTGAATTTTTCACCGTGATTTGAAAATCACCGATCACGCCCGTGAAGATAAATATCAGAAAGCAGTGATCGTAATATGGCTGCGAATACGTGAAATATCTTTCAGTAGATATTCAAGCGGTAACGATACGATGAAACGGTCATCACGGATTAGAGACTCATACGTGAATAAGTAAATACGTTATTAAGTGAATAATCATATGGGTTATATTTTTCTTTACACCTATGTCATTGTATTTTTGCAATTATATATTTTTTGTTACTGTTATCGTTTGTAAATTCTTGAGTACTTAAATTTGAAAGATTATTGTGTTTGAATGTAGAAAAGATATATCTGGCATAACAATAATTAAAATGTGTATTGTAGCCTGAACACTCCGCAAAACATACATGCCCTCTTGCCATGTAATATACGAAATACTCGGCCTGCGAATGCATGTAGACAAAAATTGTAATTATTTTTTCTCAAAAATATTCTTGTAGATGTATAAATGCTTTCATTAGAATTAATTACTGACGTTTACGCGACATTCGAATATCAAAGCTTATTCAAACAACCGAAAATACCTTAGCATTCGACTATATCTCGTTAGGATACAATATACTCGATATACATATGTCATAAACGTGATTACGTTCAGAGTTTAAAATCACTGTTATTTATAAATCAAGGTCACCATTCACGAAGTGATTTAAAAATCAAAGTATCGCTCAACACTAGTTTTATCTCCGTCTAATATAGTGAATTTGCGGTTAGGGTGAAGTTATCTTTGGTTAGGGTAGCGCAATTGGTTGTTATTTGAATAGAATTCTCTAGGTGCGCACGGAGTAGAATCGACCAAGCCTAACCGAAGACGGGCTGAACTGCTTATTATAGGCGCGACGCTAACAAAAATTTAAAAGAGAACGAAAAACAAAACAGAGAAATCTCATTATTTAACACTCAAACATTCATACACCATTTTAAAGGTACGTGAAAAAGCTAATTGCGGACAATTAATATAATAAAGTTTGTCTTGTCAATAAACAAATTAATTATTGTTATCTCTTATACAATACCTGCAGTTACAGTATATCGTACTATCCCCAAAACTAGAAAAGATAGAACAAAGTATTAAAGGAAAAAAATGTAGGAAATTGTCCCAAGAACATGTGTGTAAAATCTCGGACTTCTATCTACACCCTTAAGCGAACCACCCCCGCAACACCTAAGCGCAGAATCGAGCCTACGATATCAAAAATTATAAGTGATAGAAAAAAAGTCATAGGAAGAAGTAATTGGAAATCGTCTTCACAGCTCACATACAAATTTTCAGAATTTTAACTGCACTCCTAAGCGTGCTAACCCCCAATACCTAAAGGTAGAATCTACCCTCCGATCTCGGAAAGTACAAGAGATACGATAAAATGTTAAACGAGAAAATTGTAGCAAATCGCCCCAAAATCACACGTGTAAAATTTCAGACTTCTATCTGCACCCCTAAGCGAACCACCCTCACAATCCCTGAGGGCGGAATCCACCCACCGATCTCAAAAATCATAAGTGATAGAAAAAAAAAGTTATAGGAGGAAGTGGTTGAAAATCGTACCGACAGTGCACATATAAATTTTCAGAATTTTTCTCGCACCCCTAAGAGAGCTATCCCCCAAAACCAAAAGGTAGAATCTGCCCCCCGATCACGGAAAGTACAAGAGATACGAAAAAATGTTAAAGGAGAAAATTGCCCGTCTTCATTTACGTACCGTATACACAAGAAACAATAAGCATTAAGACAGCAGATTATTTACTGTCAAGAGCCAACATTTTAAAGTAGAACAAACCACATAGGAATAAATGCAGTTCAACCAATATAACATAATTTGCACATTCAATGAAAATAACGGTGATGATCTACCACGGGAGCTCTGTTTACCTAAGAGATCGGATTACTTAGGGTGTCGTGAAGTATACACCCAAATAGATGGGGTTATTCTTTTTCGAGTGCGAATGCTTTTACAATATTTAAGTATCAAATATTGATAGCCTCCATCCCGAGTCCCGCAGCCTAGACAACTGGACGTGATAAGTCCAAAACTATATCCGCTTGCGTGTTGCCATCGAAGTATTTTGAATCAAGGTTACTCCTTTTATGTTTATATTTGCGAGGTAACGACTTTTTATTTCACCTGGACAGAGACATACATACGATATTTTTTAAAATGTACAAGAAGTCCCTATGGCATGATTTTTCTAATCTTTCGCTACGTGCAATTCGTAATTAGAAGACAAAATATCGCCTAACACAGCGGTTGAACCGAACAATTGTACGTTTAATATCATCGGCAATGTGTGCAAATTATAAATAGAGATAAACGAAAGAAAATGTAACACTGGAAAAATGTATTCATTTTTTACAGAAAATATATGCAATAATAATAATCATGAAACAGTAACATTTCTGCAAGTCCATTAACACAAAACGGACAAATAGACAAGCGAAACAATAAATAATGAATGTTGCATCCTTCATTTATCAATGTGTTAGATACATAAATAGCAATCTCATTTTAACATCCCTTCACCTAGTATCTTTGTTGGTATTGCACACAGTACTTCATTCACAAAATGAAAAATTAAACTATACATATGAAAACAAGGAAATTGTATTTGGAAGGATAGGCTGTACGTAGTAACCGCATCTACTTAGGACTATAAGAATTTTTAAATGATTCCATTTTCACATTCGTTAGTTTACTTAAAATGAATATATCAATTATGTCATGACGTTCATCTAAGAAGTCATTATTTATTGACGAGGATGTTTGCCATGAGCTATAATCATCACGGGAATATGGAAGTCGAAAATATAGCTATTTTCACGAAATAATTATAGAAACAATCCTTTTAGTATAAGAGGAAGGAAGAGATGCAGCAAAGTCTACTCGTAAAGAGAAATATAGTAATTGCTACGACTTATAACTCTATAATAAGAACAAATATCCAAATAGTAAACTAGGTCGGACCAAGTATAAGAGGTATAGGTAAATTCTGACAAGGTCTACTCAACTCATAATATTGATATTGCTTGCTGTTGTCTAAAGCTCTTAATATAAATAATAATTGTTTTGTCATTAGAATACCTGGCCATCAATCTTTCTCTGTCGATAAATTTCAATGGTACTACATAGAACATTAGCGTAATTCCATTACCATGTAGAGAGAATAATGAATACTGTGCACAGTACTGATATATTGCACAAGTGAGTCGGCTCTCCTATTTATTTTTTGTCTTTCATTTGTCGATGATAGGGACGATTTGCCACAGCTTCATCCTTCAAAATTCGTTGTATCCTCTCTTTCCGAGTTCGGAGGGTAGATTCTACCCTTAGGTATTGGGGGTTAGCCCGCTTAGGGGTGCGAGAAAAATTCTGAAAATTTATATGTGCACTATCGGTTGCAATCACTTCTTTCTATAACTTTTCTTCCTATCCCCTATAATTTTCGAAATCGGTGGGTGAATTCTGCCCGTAGGGATTGTGAGTGTGATTCGCTTAGGGGTGCAAAGACAGAAGTCTTAAATTTTACACGTGTGCTTTTGGGCCGATTGCCTACAATTTTCTCCTTCAACATTTTTTCGTATCTCTTGCACTTTCCGAGATCAGGGGGTAGATTCCACCTTTAGGTATTGGGGGTTAGCACGCTTAGGGGTGCAGTTAAAATTCTGAAAATTTGTATGTACGCTGTGAAGACGATTTCCAATTACCTCTTCCTATGAATTTGTTTTCTATCACTTATAATTTTCGATATCGTAGGCTCGATTCTGCACTTAGGTGTTGATAGAGGTCCGAGATTTTACACGCATGTTTTTGGGGCAATTTCCTACAATTTTTTCCTGTAATATTTTGTTCTATCTTTTCTAGTTTCGGGGATAGTACGATATATTGTATCTGTAGGTATTGTACAAGAGATATCAATATATATTGTTGTTTATTGACACATATTTCTCTTCGGAAGACAAACTTTATTATATTTAATTGTCCGCAATTAGCTGTTTCACGTACCTTTAATAGTGTGTACGAATGTTTGAGGATTAAATAATGAGATTCCTCTGTTATGTTTTTCGTTCTCTTTTAATTTTTTGCCAGCGTCGCGCCTGTAATAAGCAGTTCAGCGCGTTTTCGGTCACGCTCGTGTTCGATCGATTCTACTCCGTGCACGCCTGAATTCTAATGAGAACCAAATTCCCTACCTTAACCAAATAATTTCATCCAACTCTAACTAGAGCTGATTTTTAAAATGGTTGATTTGTTCAAGGTCATTGAAAACGTTCCCCAAAACATTAAATTTGCGAGTTTTGCCCTTACTCGTTATATTGTGGTACCAGGGATGCGCATATCAATGGGTATTTTGTAAGACAAGCTTCAGACCCATCTAGCGACAAAGCATCGGTAACAGTTTAACCGCCAAACTTAAATGGTTTTATATTTTGTACTTAGGAATTAGTGGTAGAGAGCGCACTCTCTACCAAATATCTATGAACGAATGAAAAACGAAAAAGAAGATCAAGGTCACAAATATAAGATCGCTCTCCGATACTGACAAAACCCTAACCTAATAGTTACCATAAACATATCACGGTCGATAAAAATATAATCTGTACTTTAGATAAAACTTTTACGAAAAAGTGCCCTCGGACGACAGCGCAGTCGTACTAATTCTTCAACCAATCAAAATATAGCAATTTATTGCTAATTTATAACTGGCCTTGTGTGGTACTATTATTTGTCATTTGTTGTAGGTTAATGTTGTTATGTATTAAGTATATTTATAATCTATATGTAAAATTGAATAAATATGGATCAAAATATGGAAACTGAAGATATTTTTATTCAAATTAGAGACAAGTTACACAAAGATAATATTAAATTATGGTTACCACCATACTATGATTCTAGTGTTGGTTCAGAAGTAGAAGAAATAAAGGTTAGTGTTTGAATGAAAACTAATGTGATTTAAGATCCTGTTAATTTTAGCAACTGGCAATCAGTTACTCAACATCTTTAAATTTATGTTACGAGCTTTGCTATAGTACATTGGAAACATTACAGTCTAATGCATTAGAAAAGCTTAGTCAAATTAAGCGATTTAAGGAGAATGGTTTAGCTACCGTTAAAATAAAGATATTACAGCAAAATACTAATTCCAAAGTGGTTACAAAAGAGGTTTCTTTAAATATGTTAGGCTGTGACCTAAAGGCACTGGTTTGTGAAGAAATCAACATTTCAACGGAAAGGTTTGTTTTGAACTAAGTTACCTGCCTAATTCTGAAAAGATTTGTTTTTTACTAATCAAAGTAGAAAATGAATATAACTTCTTTATAGATGATATGCAAAAATTATTAGATAGGTTTTTTTTTAAACTGGCTAGTGTGCTGAGGGCATGTTATATTGAAAGCAAGTTGCAGTGTATGTGTTTATCTTTCTACATTTAAAATGTACAATATTTAGTACAACCTAATTATAACATTTAAAAATATTAATTCCATTGAGTTATGTACATATTCTGAATAAACTAGAAAAATTAAAGTCTGTAGTTCCATATAAGGGGCATCGGCTTAGCGGTTTTAATGGATTCTAACGGAAAGCTCACGTTTTGCTGTGTTTAAAATGGGCCTTCTGTTTTTAGGAGTTTTGTTTAAGGTACCTAAAAATCGATTTAAAAAGGTTTATTTCTAGGTTATGTTTAGAGGTATATGGGTCATAGTTTACGAAATTTAAGGTGGCACTCATTGTGTTCACCTACAAATTTCTAAAATCGATAGTACACACTGATGAGCGGTAAAATTACATTTGATTATTGGGAAGTAAACAGTTGTATATCTACTATCCCATATTTTTATTTTTGTATACGATATAGGCAAATAGACTATTATTGATTTGAAATTGTATTATATTATTGTGAAGTTGTTATAGTCTTTTTTCTATGGTTCTCGTTATAGAAAACAACAAGGGAAAAAGGACAAAAACAATAAAGGCATAGTGAATGGTATTAATTATTACAGCATGCGAAATACATGAAAGTTACAATAAATAAATGAAATAGTTTGGTTTTGAATAGAATTAACTAATTATTACTTTGAAGATTACACAAAAAGTGTACCGAACTGGTAGTAAATTACATATATACAGCAGCTGAAGATGTTCACACCCAGAAGGTTGAGTGTTGCTGGAGACCCACCAAGGCTTGGTTTGCCACCAAGCGTTTCGCACGGCAGACTTTTGCAGACCACCTTGTGGAATGGCTATGGTGTAGGGTGTACATACGTAAAAGAGGCGTGGACCAAAGATAACTTCATCGTGTGGACCTGTTCAGGGAACTGTTAGCCGTTGTTAGACAGCAGTATCCAGTGCAAATATCAGGTCTTCTTTTTTCTTATTATTTCGTATTAGGGCAGTGTAAAGGTTTTTCAATGGGGAATATTTTTTCTTTACTAAAATCATACATTCGTATGCATTAAACTTGTATAATTTAAGCATCGAACTTTTGCACATCTTTAATTGAAAAATCCTAGATGCTCTCCTCGCAGCATTTAGACCATATTTCAGAATTACCTTTGTTTTCTTGCTGGAATATTGTTTATTTTGCAGAATTATTTTCCAGTCTATTATTTGAAAAATATTTTGTAGTACATTATTTTATTCTCGGGATTATTTGTTAATTTATTAATCAGTTATTTCAGAAATATGTATTTATTGCAATTTGCATGATTGTTTCTAATTTATAAATCATTTATTACTTTAGAACCATTTTTAGTTCTGCTTTTGTAGTAGTTTATTTGCATCAACTACTGACAAATTAGTCCCTTGATGTTACAAACAGTGTAGACTTAATATACCATATTAGTTTTATATGTTTCCTATTCACGGACGTGGTTGCTTGATGCATATAACAAAATCATGTAAAGATTAGAGTACATTTTATAATTTACCACCAGTTCGGTACAGTTTTTTATAATCTTTGTAGTAATAATCTGTTAATTGCGTTGAAAATCAAACTAATTCATTTATTTATTGTATTTCGCATGTTATAATAAATAATATTCCTTAGAAAATTATTGTCTTTATTATCTTTGTTCTTTTTTCCCTGTTAATTGTAAAAGACTATGAGAACTTCACAATAATGTAATACAGTTTCAAAACAGTACTAGTCCATTTACCTATATTGTATACAAAAATAAAAAATATGTGATAGTAAATATTAGATAACAGTTACCCCCCAATACTCAAATGAAATCTTACCGCTCATCAGCGTTTACTATCTGTTTTGCTCACCTTTAGGCCAAACACAATAAGTACCAACTTAAATTTTATAAACTATGACTCATATACCACCAAACATAACCTAGAAATAGCCTTTTTTAACTCGATTTTTAGGTACCTTAAACTAAACTCCTAAAAAAAGAAGGACCATTTTAAACACAGCAAAGCGTGAGCTTTCCGTTAGAATCTATTAAAATCCTTAACTCGATACCCTCTATACGGAACTCTTACAAAATGAAAAATTGGTGCAACTAGCACAACCAATTTTGTCTTAAATGAATAATGCAAAAACTTAACCACTGATGTGAAGTTTGTAATAGATTTTAGCAATAGAAAATCAATCCGTTAGCTACATTCAACTCATGACTTTTGTATACGGGGTTATTGTCGATGTCGGTGGGAACTCGTTGGAAACAATTTTTATAAGGTATGTCACTCGCTACCGCAATGACAAAGAATCACTTATTTCTGCAATCAGCATGTGTCATTTGCTACCATAACAGATAAAATATTTATTATCTATTTGATTAACGAATGGGATATCTAAATTTAATTGTTTATAAAGATTGTTACAAATATGTTACACTTTAAGAATTTTTTGTTAAGATCCTTTCGACGTTTGCAATAGTCCAATTTCTAAAAATCGGCAATAAAATGTGGCGAATATTACGGAAATATATGATCCTTTATCTATTACATCAGCGAATTGGATACCCAACTTTAATTGTTTATAGAAATTGTTATAAAAATATTTTTATTTTTAAACTTTTTTGGTAGGTTTCTTTCGACGCTTGCAATAGCTCAGTGTGCAACAATCGGGGATAAATAATGACAGACACTATAAATAATGTTTTTTTTTGTTATTTGGCAGCGAATGGCATACCCAACTTTAATTATTTATAAAAATTGTAACACACATATTTTCATCTTAAAACTTTCCCAACGGATTCTCTCTCGGACATCGACAAGTCCACTATTCAGAAATTACGGATTAAATGTAGTGAACACAGATTGATTTTTTATTGCTGAGATCTATTGCTAACTTGACAGCTGCACTAAAGGTGAAATGCTGGAAAACCACATTTACAGTGACTCAATTATAATTCAGCTTTTAACCTTTGCAGTTGCACATCATTAAAAATAGTAGGGCAACATTCTTTTAAATTGTTTAAAGCATCTATCGGTAACTCTTTGAAAAAATTTTCAAATTTTGAAACATCTGTTAATCTAACAAATTTTATTTTATTTGTATCTTCAAAACGGATATTAATTTGCAACAAAATTGTATCTAATTGTATCGACGAACAAAACTTTATATTTTTCAAAAACTTGATTTATGTGTCACTACTGTGACCCTCACGGTGATCAGTGGGAAGCGTTGTTCGTGATAAAACCGTTTCAAAAAATTTCATAAACGCATTTCCATTTCTTTTACTATCTAAAAGTTTCTTAACATTTGTAATTTGCGAAATGCAATAATTCCTGCCTAATGTCTTCTTTTAGAGAACATGATATCTGTAATTACGAAAATGTCACTAAAAATAATCACCCAAGAGTGCAATTTCAAAATCATTAAATTCTTTAAGGAAATCCTTGCTTGTCTGCTATATTAGTGCGATTTGCAGATGATGAAAAAATGTTGGTAAACCATTACCGATTGTAAAAAACGAACGACATTTTGAAATTGAGTTGCAACTTTACTGTAATACCAAATTTATACAATGTGCCATGCAATGAACAAAAACTGCTTGTGGAACCACTTGTTTGATTTTTACTTGGAGACCATTTACATGCCAGACATTACGCTTGCGCCGTCATAACTTGCGCAACAAGTTTTGACTTATATTTATCACTATGTTTCTCAATGCAACTACTAACAAGATTAAATAAAGTGTTAGCGATTCGATTTGAAATTACATAAAAAATCCTAAAAGTCTTTCCTTTACCGTTCCTCCAGCAATAATCTATCTAATAATAATATTGCATTGGGATTTTTGACTAATATCCATACTATCATCCACTTGAATAAAAAATAATTCACAATCTTTAATCCTTTTGTCGATATGTTCATCAATATACTCGGAAATGCAACCAATTAATTCATTTTGAATTGTTTTAGAATTGCCTGTAAATACTGACGCAGGTGTTTTATAATTTTCTTGAATGCCAATGGGACTTATCGCTACAAGTTCTTTTTTATTAGAAAGCAAATATTCACGATGTGCACGAATTCTTGTTTCCCCAAGTAAAGTGTTGCGCAAATTGGCAACTGCACTAAACATGTATTAAATTGCACGTTTTCATTACATCTGGCTTATGGCGTAGTGTCGTTAGCAACCGTATAAGCGGGAATTAAGTTGTGGCGAATTGTTATTTGATTCACTTTGTCGAGTTTGTCGTTTTGCTTAAGGAAGGGGCGCTCCACTCTCGTTTAAAATATGAAAATATGAACATATTTAATAATACTTTTTCATTGTAATACTATGTTATTATTATGTATAAATAATACTATTTTTCTTATACAAAAGGAATTAGTAGTATTGTCTACCATCAGATCCTGGACGATTTATGTTAGTATCGAGTACATAGCTTATTGTGGACTGTTTTCTATGTTTTCTGTTCCATAAATTAACTAATTATTTCTTACGCGCAATTCTTCTAAATAACTGCTCTTTATTAAGACGGCGTCTAATTGTTTTAGCGGATATACCAGTGCTAGATTCTCTGAATATTTGTGGTCCTATTTCATTAGGTCCTAGCCGTTTTTTTTTTTGATAAGCGCACATTTCTTGCATCTGTTTTAGTAGTTAAGTGAAATTGTTTTCGAATTCCTTAAACGCTCGGCTATCTTTATATATGTCTAAGTTTTCTCACGCAACTTTACATTATATTACATTTTTCGTTATATATCCGTAGATTTTACTTTTCCCAGTATTTACTTATTAATAACAAATATTACAGCTGCAATAGTATCTTTTCAATATGGGCACTAAACGAATTCAACAACTATTTGATATTTGTGTCGTTCTTAATTATGTGTCCAAGAGTATCGTGAGAACAATAACGGCTTTATTTTATTTTGTGGAAACGCAAATTAAAAGCGCACGGAGGTGATCTACAGAGAATTCTTAGAATCACATTTCTTTTAATGAAAGAATTTTATATACGGGGTGTATAAAAGAAAATCAAACAAGTACCCGTTATTTTGCAAATTGTTGTTAATTATATGGCCATCATGTAAATTAACAGCTAATATGCCGTTAATAAGTTGAATGTACTAATCAATCATGAGACCGGATTATATGCAAAGCGTCTTCTCGGCCAGCAAAGAATTGATCTTTACTTCGCGGGAAGTAATTCGAATGAGGTCATCCATTCGTCTAAGAGATTTTGTTTTTATTTATTGTTTTTTCAATGAACGCATGAATACTGAAATAAACGAAACAATAGTTCAATACTATCACACTTACTGTTATCTTCAGCAGTAAACTGAATTGTGTTTCAATAGTGATTCAAATTTTCACTAACTTGGTATAGTAAAATGAACAGAAATATTGAGCTGTTTCAAATTATTGGTATTATATCTTATGATAAAGAATTACCAAAAAATTGAATTGAAAAACATCGCAGTCTATAAACATTATTGTTTCAAATATCTTATATATATATAATATATATTAATTTTTATAAAATTTGAAAAATGTTATACTATTTAATTATAAATAATTACTACTAATTAGTTATAACAACGATTGCAAGGACTGTATGGTTGTATAATTCACAGGTATCGCAGTCGGTAACTTGGTTGATAATGAGAGTCCATGTGCTCTTGAAACGCTGTGCTCCGAATAAATTATTAATTTGTGTGGTGTGGAGTTTACTGTGATACCTGGTAATTAATTATTGAAACAAAATGGTCATGCTTTCGTTTTTTGGTGATACAAATGAGTAGGCATTCAGTAATAATAAAGCATATATCTATGATCTATTTAAAACATATTTCTTTTCTATACAGAGTTAAGCTGATAACCAGTGGTTTTATTGTGAGGGACGAAAATAGTCTGAAAAGTCAAGGCGTTAAAAACACTTCTCATGTATTAGCATTAGTTTTAAATGAAAGCGTAACTAACTTAAATGAAGATGAAAGTAGAATTCGAGAAATTGAATCAACAAAGGCAGACACGTCTCTTTTGGCATTAGATGACGGTTATATGCAGGTATGTATGTTTTAAGATAGTGTGTTGGGGTATTAAACTAATATTTTAAAACTTAATTAGTAATAGATTTGTTTCATAAACGTGTATAAATATTAAATGGTAGCTTAAAGTGCTCTTTCCTCCATTCCTACCTTTATTCCAGTTTGCAGCAATAGTTATGTTGCTAAGTAAATTTATCCTTATTAGCAGTACTCTTCTTAAAAACAAGCCTATCCTTCGATTGCTGAGAGCATATTAAAACATGTTGTACGTACATTCGCCAAATAAACAGAGCAGATGCTTTAGGTGTAATCAACAGTATATCTGCGAATGATCTGGACTCCCCGACTCGTTATTGTGATGTGCAATAGCCCGAAAAAGGTGAACCGTCGAAACCGATTTCCAGGAATGTAAATAAATAGTTTCTGAACAAACTTGTTCCTTTTCTTCTTCATAAAATTCATCAACAAAATTGGAAAATTAATCATCTATATTTAGGAATTGAACTTTAGAAATTGAAAGTAAGAACAAGGTATACAATAAAAATAAGTTTTCACAATAGCTTGCTTGAAACCAATTCTTTAAACCTAGTAAGTCAATCTAAATAAGAAAGTAAAGGCATTGTCACCCAAAAAATGTTTCCTGTTAAATGAAATTCTGTTCTAGTTCTATTTTCTCAAGATATCAGATTTATTTATATTACATTCCTTGTAAAATTTGTAATGTTTCTCCATCCAGGTTGCTGCATTCATTTTGGCTAGTAATTTTTTTGCACGACGCGCTTTACACTTATTCACATTTTCTGAATGTTGCAAAGTAGACAGGCTTAAACGTCGCTCGTTCGCGTTCTTCGCGAGACGCGCTGAGTTTATTGATTGATTTGATTATACGGTTAGCAATGAAAATCCACGAATTTCCTTTTTTTATAGAAGTGGTTGAAAGTACAAATTCAGAATCTTATTCCTCAACAACAAATAGTAATAGTAGATAATTCTATTTTGTTATCACATCATCGTTGTTAGTATCTAGTATAAATATAATAATATTATAGTTCATGTTTTATTTTCTCATTATTTACGTCACTTAACTGTTAGATTACGTTGCTTGGTAAAATTGAGTTAAGGTTGTACGTTTGATACTTGTTTTGCCGTGTTGGACACTAAATGCACATGTGTTTGGTTGAATTAAGGAGAAGTAAAGAATAATTACCTACTTCGTAAGCCCTAAGGGATTATATCTATTTCGGTGTTCAATACGAATTAAAAAATGAGCAATTAAAATGTCTAGAGAAGCTGGTAATGCGAATAGACTGCTCGCAAGAAAGTCAGTACATAATTGACTCGGGAAGATCAGTGAGCAATTGGTAAAAAGGCCAAATCTTCAGTAGTTCGAATATGTTTCAAATAGCCGGATTGCGAGGATGCGTAGGTATAAATAACCATTTCTATCAATAGAAGTAAAGCTAAGAAATCAATACGCAAAAAATATGACTGCAAGAGAATGCTATGGACAATTGAATCCAAAGCTGAATTATTTGTAGTTGGTGAGGCGCTGAGTAAGCGCTCTAAGGTTGCATAACTCTTCCAAGAGTGACCAATTTGGTTAAAATACGGGGAAAGTTAACTCAAAACCACAAAAACACTATTTCATCTGTAATAAGAGAATATGAATTGACTTTCTTCAGAAACTTGACAGCCTTAGTCAAAAAATTTAAAAAGTAAATAGGTAACTGTAAATATTTCAATGTACATATTAGGGATTTAATATTAATATTATTTCCGAATTCTTATTTAGATTTTGTTGTTAGGAAAGCCCATGCGTTTCATTAACAAATTCTTGCTAGGAACGTCGTTTAGGAGTGGTAGCGCAGTATAATTAATTATGCTTTATTTACTTAATGGATACGATTCTATCTTGCAAGCAATTTTCAAAAAGGGTGCGCCCACATATAATTTGGCGTATCGATTATGTACTGGGGTACGTTCGAAATATCGGTGTGCTGGTGCGAAAAATCTAGTTTTCACACGGAGAGTTGTACACCATCGCATTTTGATAATAGGAGATATTTTACCTAGGGAAAAGAGCCGATTATGATCCATTTCTATTGTTGAATGCGTATATTTTATATATTTGCGTAGAACTCCACGAAGATGACTTTAAATGAAAAGATTAAAAAGTATGGACAAGAAATGCTATTCTAGATTTTATAAACATTTCATCTAATAACCTAACTAAGAAATATTTATTGTGAGAATTCAAAGTCTCCTCCCTCCTTCATCGCTTCCATATAGTTGCGCCCAAGACCGCTTGAAAATTGTAGGAACACTCTTGTCATGTGGTACGCACACCGACGGTGCATACTACACGTCCTCTATTTTCGAACGCACCTCTTATTGGTTGAAGTACAGAAGAGGTTGTATGCTGTTTTCGCAGTGTTTACAATATTTTGAAAATGGCAGTTAGCTTTCATTTTGAGGATAACTTTTTGACAAATGCCTTTCAACTATTCTTTGAGTTTCCAAATTGTTTTTTTTTTTTTGATCGAGTGACTAACAATTAGTTGGCATTTATCTATCTATGAAAGTGAGTAATGAAACGTAACACATGTTGTATATATTATACAGGTTGCTGCCGTTACTTTGTGGAATGAAATAAAGTGCGGAATAGTGAGGCATTTTATATTATACATTCGTGGTACGTGTCCTACAGGATAACTTAATGTTTCTTATACGGTAACATTCCTGATAAAATAACCTTTTTTAGACAAAAACTGGATTTTTAAGGAATATAAGATATCTGCATTAAATTGATTGCGAATATTTATTTTCAGCTGGAAGATCAATGTGGAAATGCAGTTAATATACCCATAAAAGAAAAGAAAGCTTTAATGGTAGCAATGGCTCTCCATGAAAAAGGAAGAGTTGCATTGAAGGAACATAATTATACCAAAGCTTTGATATTTTTTTTAGACGCTGATAAGGAATTCAGGTGACTTCTGTTTTTCTTTTATACATATTTAATTTCAATCCTAAACGTACTTGTAGCCAATGTAACTCTCAATTGCTAAACAACGTGGACAACTGTGCTTTGTTAAATCTTGATATTGCTTGGTGTTACTTATGTCTACAAAGTTTTATGCATTTACCTGAAGCACATGAACGTCTTAAGAAATGTGAAGAAAATTTTCATAAAAGCTATGGACAAAACTTTGAGAGATTGATTGCTTTGAAAGGAACGTCAGGTACATAATCTACTTTTTAAGATTACTATTAATGGTTGGAAATTTGCGAAAATATAGTTATATAGTGTATATATATATATCCTCCTGACTGGGCCAGTTAACCTTCAGGATTTTAATAATGTTAAAAGAAAAAAACAAGATGATATAAGTTTTAAAATTTGTTGTGTTTATTCACTAACGATACGTTAGAGAATGTCATTTTTGATTATTCATGACACATTTGAACACACCAACACCTATAACAACTTCTCGGGTATCCCGCGTCGTCGTTTTATCCTTACTAGAATACTGGCTACGCTGACGTTTCGATGAAATCACATTCATCGTTTTCTTAAGCTTCTTCGAACGGTGTCCGTATGTTCGCTCGCTGACTCTTGGTGTTAGTCGTAGGTTGTCCTTTGTCGCTGCAGTTACTGATGCGCTTGATGTTGGTGTATCTTTCTTTATTATATTACGATCGGTGGATTGTCTTGTGAGCTCTTCATGTTGTTTCGTGAGCACGGTTCTCCAGATGGTCGGGAAGCGTTGTGAATCATCGCGCTTGTTTAAATTAGCCGGGGATTTTCGATTTCAATTTCCTGACGTCTTCGAAATCAATCTTATGACCTGTGTCTATCACATGTTTTGCCAGAGATGATGTTGTTCTTTGTTTGACCGCATTTCTATGTTCTTCTTTCCGTGTGGTGATCCTTCTGTTCGTTTGGCCGATATACGACAACTGGCATGTCTCGCATTTTATTTTGTAAACGCCCTGATTCTCCAAGGGGATTGTCTCTTTAGGTGTAGGCAAGATTTCGGCTATTTTTCTTTGCGTGTTAAATGTGGTGTCGATCTCGTGTTTTCTCAATACGTGGCTTATTTTATCTGTAGTGCCTTTAATATAGGGTAAAAAAGCCCTCCGTTTTGGTTCCGGTTTTCTGACGGCTTGTTTATTTTGCAGAGCTCTATTGATCGTTCTGCTGCTGTAATTATTTACTCGGAGGATGTTTGTCAGAATTTCCATTTCTTTTGGTCTGTGCTCTCTATACGTGAGTTCTTGGGATATAGTAATGAGGGTTTTCGTAACCGAATAGAGTTGTGTCGGGTGGTGGTGTGACAGGGCGTTGAGGTATCTGTCGGTTTATGATAAACCGTGAAACCTATTTTTCCGTTTTGTTTTTTCATAACGAGCACGTCTAGGAAAGGCAGTTGATTTTTTTGTTCCTTCTCCATGGTAAATTTGATGTTGGGATGTACGCTGTTCAAATATTCTAAGAATTCGTTTAACTCCTCCTCCCCGTGTGGCCAGAACGACGTTCAGCCCGCAAAACCGACACCACTGAGGCCATCCGATTGCTTTAAGTAGCCCTAGATGAAGCAAGCGACTCGTATTCGTTCTATGGAGTTCTTGGACGACAATTGGAAATACCTCCGATGGTGCCGCCGCCGATTCTGAAGGTTTCCGACCACCGTTAAGGAGACAGCAGCGGAAACGTAAGGTCTCCCGAAATTCTGGTTGTGATACCGGAGATAAGAAACGCCCGGGGGCGAAGCTAGTGCCAACTGGTGGCACTGGCCCCCAACTCGTCCCGGGCACCACCGTCGTTCTGAGGGAGAACGCGAGGTGAACGGCGTTAAATACAGAAATCCTCCGCAGAGGAATCCGTACCACGAAAGTGGTAAATGCCAACGTCGGCATACGCATCCAGCCGACTACAGCTGACGACTACAGGCAGCTGGTACAGGCGGTAACTGCACTGAATATGCAGCTCCACTCCTACCAGTTGATAGAGGATAAACCAATGGAGGTCGTCCTGCGGGGAGTGCCGTAGGACATCACGCAGGATGAAGTCACTCAAGACCTGGCATGACAGGGTATGCGAGTCCTGGCGTGCAAACGAATGGTTGTCGGACAGGCACGCCGTCCCATCCCACGAGTCAAAGGGAATCTTTAAAGTCACTCACGTCTGCGGAATTAACGTCACCGTGGAGTCCAAACTGCCCAAGAAGGGCCAAGTCACCCAGTGCCACCGGTGTCAGTTATACGGACACGGCCAACGGAACTGCCACGCAGTTGCGGTATGCGTGAAATGCGCAGGACCACACCAGACCGCCGAATGCACCAAACGCAGAGATGCGCCAGCAAAGTGTGCTCTGTGCCAGGGCCCGCATACAGCAAACTGAAAGGTTGCCCCAAGTCGCCGTAAGCGAAGTTCCGGCCCAGCAACCCAAGACGGCAGCGCCTAAACCAGCGCAGCGACCCGCCCCACGAAGACCGGAGGCTCCGAAGGTTTCGGCCCGCCCTGCGGAAAAGGGCTCCGTACCGATGAAGGTCGACCAGCACGACGAAGCCGCCGCCGTCAGGAAGAGTACTGCAAAAACGGTGAAAACCAAAACTTCGAAGAAGGGCAAAACACCTTCCGCTCCATCCCTCTCCAAACCTTCTCCTAAGAAACCCGTCGCATCCAAGCCCCCAACCAAACCAACCCCGGCAATCGTCGAAGAGGTCGCAGACTATGACGCCTCGGAAACAACTTCCCGCCCGGAAGCGAACGTTTTAGCTACATTCACCCAGCTGATCCCGCTCATCCAGAAGATCAACTGGCAGAAGCTCCTACAAGTCGCAGCATCCCTGCTGCCCAAACTACTGAAATGCAGGTCCACCTACAAGACGCCTTGTCAATATTCTCCCATGATAAATGGACGCCATCGACGACCGCAATCGATGACCATCACGGTCAACTTGGTGACCGCCCCGGTCAAGCTCGTCGCTGCCTACAAAGCGTCCAACAGGCAGCTTTTGGAGGACGAGCTATCGGAAATCTTCGACACCCGGGGAGCAGTCATTCTCGCCAGCGATCTCAACGCCAAGCATCCGTCGTGGAACTGGAGGGTGACGAACGCAAGCGGCAACTGTCAATGCCGTTTTGCCGACGACTTCCACCTCCTGGTAGACGCTATCGCCGAGCCCACGATATTTCCGCACAACAGATAACCCGACGTCCTGGACATAGTGGTGATGAAGGATATCGCACAATTCCACCAGCTGACCGTTCTCAACGAGCTCTCGTCCGACCACAATCCCTTGTTGCTGCAACTTGGACAAGCGGCACGGAAAGGCGAGGAACTCCCGACGCATCAGTCGGTGTCGTGGCCCGCTTTCACGGACAGCTACAGCAGGAGTGCCGCAAGGGTCAGCGATCTCACCCATGCACCCATGTTCAACATCTACACCAGCGACATCCCGACAACCACGCACGTCAACCTGGCGATATACGCGGACGATGTCTGCATCTTTTCCAGTTCCTTCAACGCGAGAGTGATCGACCAACGTCTCCAGACAGCCCTCGACACTTTGCAGGATTGGTATGTAAAGTGGAGAATCGCCGTCCACCCCGAGAAAAGCGCGGCCGTGCTTTTCTCGATAGGAGGTCGCTGAAGAAGGAAGCACGGCAACCCGGCCGAACTCACCTTCCAAGGAGGCATTATCCCCTGGCAACAAGTCAAGTACTTGGGAGTCACGTTGGATTCCCGAGTAAACTGGGGTGCCCACATACACCGCGTTCTCGATCGCGGACGCAGATGTAGGGAACCCTCTATCCGTTAATGGTGGGGCGAGGGAAGCTAGATCCCTCACTTAAGATTCGGATATATAAAACCGTTCTTAGGCCCATCATAACGTACGCATCCGCCGTGTGGGCAACCGTTGCGCCCACCCACATCAAGAAACTGGAAACGTTTCAGAACCGGACACTGCGTACGGCCCTGAACGCTCCCTGGTTCATAAGGAACACCACTATGCAACAAGACGCCGGAGTGGAGCCACTCATGGACTTCATCCGAAGAATACCAACCCGATTCTTCGACCAAGCGGTAGATCATTGGAACCCGCTCGTGTCGGAGTCCCAGCAATACGACCCCAGGATCCCTTGGAGGTACGCCCGCCCACGGTCTCGTCGTAGGCAACCAAGACCAAGACTAACGGCCTGCTGATCTGCATCTAGAAATGGAACCCTCACACTTCGTCGCAGATGCGGTTACCGAAGGAGCCGAAGGTGGATTGAGTAGCCGAACGCTCGGGTAACTTAGCATCCCGATGAGGTTGAGACATTTCTACCCCGTCGAAGACACAACTCGCTCGAGCCGAAGGTGGATCGAGTAGCTGGAAGCTTGGGTGAGTTACATCAAGACGGGAAAACACGCCCACCAACTGCGTTAAGAAAAATTCGCTCGAGCCGAAGATGGATTGAGTAGCCGGACGTTCGAGCGAATTCCAATCCGATGGCGAAGTTGAGGAAACAGGATTTCCGGTACTTCGCAGACCTTATTCGATCTACGATACGGACACCAGTTCTGCGACAGACACCGTTCGAAGAAGCTTAAGAAAAAGATTAATGTGATTTCATCGAAACGTCAGCGTAGCCACTATCTTAGTAAGGATAAAACGACGACGCGGGATGCCCGAGAAGTTTCCGACACATCTTACACCCGCGAAAACATCCGACGAAACATATATATATATATATATATATACATTATCGCATTATATCATGAAATATAACCACTTTGCCGAATTTACCAGACATTCTTTGCTTCATATCGTGTATTATTTCGTCGATAAAGTGGTTATTAATTCATTTTTAGAACACATGCAGGAGAATATTTTCAATTAACAGCAAGTTTGGTTTAACTGCTAATCATAATTTAAAACTATTTTGTCCACCGGTAATTGCTTATTGTTTTTACATTATCCAATATTTAGTGAACTTATTTATTACACAAATCGGAAGCTATCTTAAATAGGTTCAATAATTAGTTGAAATCAAAGAATAGAATTAGCTGCATCGGGTAATTATGACCAAATTGGTAAAAATATTTTCGCAATGCGTCGTGAGAAATACTTTGACGACGCGAAGATATTTTTCAGTGTATTCGTCCGCATGGCAATAGACTTATTCGTTCATACAAAACTCATGATTATGCATTTTCCATTTTAGGAAGGTGTATACATAACCTTTATATAAGATATTTAATTCTCGTTAGAATCAAACACTAGGTTACACGTAAATTCTTCAAAAAAGATTGTATAAGTTGGATATCTTCAGATATCCAAAATCAGCAGTGCTTTTGGAAGTAAATTCAAATTCCTAATATAATCAACTGGAAAGTCATTTCAGAATTTTCACTATTTTGCACGTGCAAAGTATAAAATGCTTTTGCCATACAGGAATTTATTATATACGTCCGGAATTCTGCATCAATTACAAATATTTGATTCCAAGCTGCGGTTTCCGCGAACGGTAAAGTTACAATCCGCGCGTCAAGAAAGCTACTTCCAAATTAAAGACCCGTTTTTATGACCTTTATTAAATTATACAACATACATATACATATGTACGCACAGAATAAATTCAGAAGGTCCAGGAAAAATTGACCATTGTTAATTTGACTAAAATACAAACAAACTTTACAGGATGTTTCTTTGTGTTTCAACTAATAGCATTTTCCGTTAATATTATTCCTATATGAAAGTTTATGTCACGAAGATAGCCGACTTTTATACTAAATTATTTAAGACAGATTTTTTTAATGGAATATCTTTCTCTGGTTGCCCAGTAGAATCATGTTCCGATTCCAAATATGACCATTCTTTTTAGTGGTTTTCGGGAAACGTGGTTTCTATTGTGTAAGTTTGTGTAAACGCTGCTAAATATGAGTAAATTGCACAAGCTATATTTCAGCATTGGATATTTAAAACCTCGAAAACTATTAAAGATAATTCGAACATATTCACATTTTGATAATTTATATCTTTCTTATAGAACAGATATTAACACAGAGATGCTATTGATTAAAATATAAGAAAGCACGGTTTACATTCTCACCATGTGTCTGTTTAAAACTTGTGTGCGAAATAGGATTACATTAAATTTTAATGAATACTTTGGATTGTATTGTATCAAAAGCTTGCTCTATTCTCATTTTAAATGCACCGAGCTATAATAATTCATCATTCTTTTATTATTAATAACGTTATAAATGTATTTCAGGAAATGAAGCCGCACTACTTATGAGATTGCATTTACTTCAAGCAATTGTTTTATATCATCAAAATCAAAGACAAGAAGCAAGAAATTTACTACTAAAAGCTAATAACGAACTATTAAGTTTGAAAGTTGACGAACAAAGTGTATTAATTCTTATAGAATTGGGTACATTTGGTTCTATATTTTATACACACAATTTACTTCTTCTTTTGTAGGATATTCGCCTGCAGAGGCAAGACTAGGATTAAGGGCTACAAGTGGTGACACGAACATGGCAGCGAATTATATTAATGAAAAAAGGAATGCGAGAGAAGAAAGTCGTCGGAGAGCAATGGCACAAAGAATCTTTAGAAAGTAAGTTTATTAAGTTGACGTAGTGTTATAACATAATGTGTTACTAGAAGGATTGCATTTATGAAGTGATCTATATCAAATTGATTTTTTTCCACTATTTTAATTATAGCTATTAATATAACGAGAATATTATGCGCTTTATAATAATCGAGGACGCTGCTAGATGACGAGGCGTAGCCGAGTCACCTGGGTAGGGTCCGAGTTAGTTAAAAATCGCTAATATTCAAGGTTATTAAATTTATCGTTTCATCAAAGATGAAAATAAATCAATAATCTCATTATGATTATAATTGATTTTCGAGACAACGAAAAGTGTAAGTACAGATTTTTAGATTTACTAAAAAAATCGATGTGATTCCTACATTTGTATCGTATCTTGGACGACGAAAACAAAACAGCATGCGCCAATGTCACGTTTCCATAAGCAATGCGTCAAATACTAAAGAATCAATGGAATGTTCACTATATGCAAATGGCAGAGAAATTGAAGATTTAGCAATCCCACACGCGAACGGCATATCTTTTAGATATAATATTTGCGGCAAAATAGATATTCATGTTCCAAAATAAACTTGTATCATAATTTTGTATCTAATATATTACGAGTTTATATCTATACTTCATTTTTTAATTCGGAGGAGTAAAATGAAAAGACGCGTTTACAGGATGGAATTTTTCAGTTACTTCTTGGCGGCAGTTTTAAAATTAGCTATGATTTTATATAAATTGTAGTTACGTAATTAATTATATATTCATTACTCATTACAAACATAATTAATCAATTAAATATAGAAAACACTGCGGAATAATATTTATTGATCAAATACACATCATACTAGATTTCAACTTTACCTTTCTTAATGGAGGTTTCTAAATATTGCTAAATTCTACTATAATTCTTTTTTTTTTTGATATGTTTATTTACAAGCGAACAACAATTTACACTAATATTCAATATAGCATATACATGTTAAACAATAAATTGACCTTATATGCATGTGAATACATTACATTACCTTCTAAAATAATTATTCACTACCACTTTCCATTTCACTTGAACTACTATCTTTGCCCACTGATATAATAAATGGCTTGATAGTATCATCAATTAATCCATCTAACTCACACATTTTTCTTTCTTCTTTAATCACATGTTCTACACATTTCTTCCAACTATCTGTAGTGATATTCTGGATTGCCTGTAGTAAATTACCATCTATCCAAAATTTTTGTTTGGTATGACCGTCAAAATAATAAATTGGCCGATTTAGACAATGATAATATTTATTGTCATCAAATACTTCTCCACCTGATTATATCATCACGTTCTATCAAGACACTTTTGCGATTTCCATTCAAGTATCTACAATAATAATTATACTTATTCTAACATATCAAGTGTGTA
The DNA here is from genome assembly GCA_023509865.1 of Trypoxylus dichotomus. Lineage (NCBI taxonomy): Eukaryota > Metazoa > Arthropoda > Insecta > Coleoptera > Scarabaeidae > Trypoxylus > Trypoxylus dichotomus. The sequence goes on along the minus strand of CM042077.1, from coordinate 33,914,450 downwards.
AAATATATATTGAGTAGCTATACTCAAAACTTATTCAATATATTTTGCTCTTCTATCAAATATAGATGTCCTATAAGCTCAGATATTTTCGCTTTCTCGGCGGAGATATTTGGGTTCCTGAAATAGTTGCTACTTCCTCCATATCCACGAAAAACGCTGTGAAAATGTTTTGCACGGAGAATAGATCAGCCAATTTGTTCTCAAAAGAACTTTTTTTTATTACAATAACGCGAATTTAGAGAGAAAACTGAATACAAACATACTCAGAAAAATACTCAATTTAAACATCAATCAGCTGTTGTAACAATATGGCGGCCGCCAATATATCGAATATCGCTAGTGTAATTTTGACCGAAAACTGACCAACAGTTAGCCTTCTTGTTGGCGCTTCAAGTCAAAAACACTCCTCCTAATTAAAAGATAGAGTATAACATATTTATATCTAACATATTATGGCTAACCAAGTTAATCTAGTAACAAAATTGTAATAATAATAAACTACCTCAAAACAATATACACACGCTTTAAATTATAATTAAAATAAACAAGCCAGCGGAATACAATGAAACTTTCTAGGATTCGTTATTGGTGACAGGAACAGACATATGCAAAAAGTATCCGTAATGTTAAAAATTTGCAATCATTTTTTGACGGGAGTGGTCGAACTGTTTCATCAATGCGCAAACTCAAGTAATGACGTCAATTTCTTTGTCATTTTAGATGTGAGAATTAAATTACCATAGATTGTCACCCAAATTTTGAAGTACTGCTTTATATAGAGATAGTACAAAACGTTGCCAGATTTCTATACAATGGTTATGCCAAATAATAAGTGGTACTCTGTAGGCTTATTAAGTCATTTTAACAAATTTTGGTAGAAAATGTTTTCATATCGGTTGACCTATGATGAACAGATTTTATGAAAACTACGTTTGAATACAATATACGAGAAACAAATAGATAGGACAAAATGCATGAGTTTAAGCTTTTTGAAATGTTTATTGATAGAATAATGTGAAACATAACTTCATTGTGTCTATTAGAAAAAAACAAATGTATAGATTATTCATAGCCCAAAGCTTTGCAGGCGACAGAAACGGTGAACAACACTAAACATATGAAGTAATTGCTAATAACATATTAATAGCACTGGTATATGTCAATTTAATGTTAGTCAACATAACACTAAATGATAAGATTTTTTAAGGTAAAAGAATATTGGTTAAAGGTTGGTGTAGAATATTCATACTAATTCGTTCTAATATATTACAATAGTGTATTATTTTATAATTATTGGTATTCATGATGTAATCTTTATACGCATATGAAATGACAAAGCAGAAGATTTATTATACGCATTATAAATAAATATATAGATGACACATCAACGTATTGTAGAGAAAGTCAGAAGCTTGGTCTGTGTGTGGATGGAAAACAGTATGTAGATCCAAATTTCGTAAAGATATTGGTAAATATGGGTTTTGGAAAGGAGGCTGCGAGAATTGCGTTACAAAAAACTAATAATATAATCTCAGACAGCATTCAGTATATTCAAGAAAACCCATTGCCAGGCCCAAGTAGTTCTAAAAGCTGTGAAATTTTATCGCTAATCGAAGAACTAGTTCCGGAGGTTAGTATTCACAAAATAACTGTTGTTTCATTTTAGTAGCAATTGAAAATATACATTTGACCGAACTTAATGCGGTTGAGAAAAGGGTAATTTGCAATAATAATGGGACAATTACTGTTTACTATTTACAAATAAGCATTCTAATTGGAAAATTATGCAAATACCCTTTGTATATATTTTCAAATTATGTACTGGTGTCAAATTCCTAGGACAGAGATTCTATTCACTGTAGCAGAAAAAACGATTTTATAGTAGCTTATGTGCTTACAAAAACTAACTAAAAATAAATAAAAAATAAACGGAAATAACTATATTATCTACAAATCCTAGTGAAGAACGAAAAAAGAAAATAGTGAATTTTCGTTTTCTACTTATTTTTTTTTACAACTGTAAAAGGATTAACAAACAAAAAATACTTTGTTGTAGTAACTTTTGCTGAACAGTACGGAATATGTTCGAAATATTAGAATATCTTCAAATTAATTTTTAATGGGTGTTTTTTTTCTGTTCCAATAACATATTAATTAAAGCGATGTAGTTTTTAAATGCGAATCGAAGCGACGTTGGAGGTAGGCAGCCAATTTAACAAGACGTCGAATAGTAGTGATACGTAAACTAGAATTTCTTTTACTGTTACTTACAATAAAATATATATAATTAAAACGTTGAAACAATTACAACAAACGGTTACGTAAACATTTGAGAAAATAACAAAAAACGGGCAATCATGACATCACTTGAAGGAGAGGAAGTATATATCTTCGATGCTATCATAATATGGAATTTTTGTGACCTTGAGCAAACTAATACGTCCATAAATAGATAATTGAAGAAACGGAATCGTTAGTGTCTAAGAAGCGGAGAAGTGGACGCTCGTCAAACACAGAATTTAAAATACCACATAGAAATCCTGAAAATATTCGTGTATATATATTCATTTGAAGGAATTTATTACTTACTTAAAACTGTTTTAAAATGTCGAAAGTTTAATTAATATTGTATATGTATACTTCGTATATATATATATATATAAAGACACATTGCTAAAAATATGCAAATAACGACGAAAATGTTTAAGAAATAATTATTAATACATAAATAAAATTCTGGACAAAAAAAACCAAGATATCTCATATGGCCTAAGTTAATATAAAACGGGAACGTTGAGAAAAACCCAACATCTAAGAAAGTAGTAAATATTTAAACGCGCCCCGCGAACGTATTTGCACACTAAAGTTTGGCCCGCAACATGTCAAAGGTTGCCATGCTTGGTTTATAGTAACAGATTTTTAAACTTTTGTGACTGGAGTTCTATGCAGTAAATTAATACGTCCGCAAATAGGTAATTGAGGAAGTGGAATTCATTTTATTAAGAATTGGAATGTCGCGCTTGTAATGAAGTATGAAAGTATTCCATATTTATTTCACGGAGTGGCGATGTGTGACGATGAGCCGCTAATGTTAGTTCAAGACAATAGCGCGGTACACACATCACGTCTAGTTAGAGACTGGATTGAAGCCAATCTACAAAGTCGCAAAGTCTCCTGATCAGAATCCCATAGAAAATTTGTGGGGTTACATTGCAAATCGATGGGATGATTTTTGTGTCAAGAGCGAAATGCAGATCTACTTTATGAACATGCAAGTAGAGTTTGGGAGGACTTCAGAACCATAAGGATCTGCGACGAACTCGTAGGCTCAGTGGGAAGATTACGAGATGCTATGTCCAACAATCTCTTTTGGACGAAATATTAAATGTTATCCCCTTTATATTAATTTCTGTTTTACTTGCTTTTTTATTTTGCCGTTTTATTGACCGTGCAATTCAGAATGTTTTTTTTTTAATATTGATAATTGAATATAAATATATCTTTTCTAAGTGTTTTATCGGTAATTTCCTGTCCAATGAAAGAAGTAAATGGTCTACATGAATTTATATTTCTGTCGATATTGATATATTATTAATTATTGGTAATACATATTAGTCGTTATTTGCATATCCGTTGTAATGTGATATACAGGTTATAAATTTTGCGGTAATATATAAACAAAATCAGTGTATTAAATACTGATTAAATACGTTGTTGAACAATTTTGGTTAAATAGTAATACGAACTCCGCAAAAAAAAAACACCGTTTGCGAACTTGTTGCGTAGAAGTTAAGGTCACAAACATTTCAAAATGAGCGGTTATGAATGAACCCTTCGCAAAGAATAAACATTATGAGTACTAATGTTTACGTAACCCTTTCTTGTAACTATGTTTAACGCTTTGATTACATACGTTTCCGTTTTATATTAACTTAAGCCAAATGAGACTGTATTAATAATTATTTCTTATACATTTTCATCGTTATTTGCATATTTGTAGCAATGTGTCTTTATAGACCATTACATATATATCAATATATATATATATACAACAGCAATACACTATACAATATACACTATAGGGGTATACAGATACAATATTAATTAAACTTTCGACATTTTAAAACAATTTTAGGATTTCAGGATTTCTATGTGGTATTTTAAATTTTGTGTTTGTCGAGCGTCCACTTCTCCACTTCTTAGACACTAACGATTCCGTTTCTTCAATTACCTATTTATGGACGTATTAGTTTGCTGAAGGTCACAAAAAGTTCCATATTATGATAGTATCGAAGATATATACTTACTTTCCTTCAAGTGATTGTCTCTTTCAGTCACACGCACTGTCATCATTGCCCGTTTTTATTATTTTCTCAAATGCTTACGTAACCGTTTGTTGTAATTGTATTCAACGTTTTAATAACATATATTTTATTGTAAGTAAAAAAAAAACAAATATAATATTTCATCATGAAATAAAAATTGTAAAAAAAAAAATCAAGATTACGCATCACTACTATAGACTGCTTGTTAAATTGGCTGCCTACCTCCAACGTCGCTTCGATTCGCATTTAAAAATTAACAAAGTGTACGCAAAAATGTATACTATATATAAGTATTGGAATATTCTTTCAAATACACATGTAGAAACATATTGTTTGGCGAAATAGACTATTACGTTAGTTTACGGATTATTTTCGTTTCATTAAAAATAGTAACAATTTATTTAGTAAAAGAATATCTGTAATCCTCAATATTAAAACTATCGTCTCCAATTTATTTATATATACATTATTATGAAGGATTGAAAGTTTATGACTACCATCAGGTATATGACGAGAGTACCTGCTACTACTTCCTGCATCGCAAAAATTAGAAGCAATTACAGCTACACTATTTCAAAACTTATTTCTACATTGCTTTTGTTGGCTCACAATATTCAATTTACAGTTGCTCCAGTATGCTCTATTCTTCAAATTTCTACAGATAAGTTAGTTATAGTTAGGTGTAAAAGTAATTAACACAGATTTGTATTGGTAGAGTCTGATCCATTTCAAATGGCGTCAAAGATGCACAAGGCGTAGTTTAAATTGCTTGCTAAAGATATCAACGCCGATGATAGCGAGAACAACGCTCCCGCAGTAACTTAAACATCAATGCTTTCAGGCGTTACAACGTAACTTACAAGTTTTATTGTAATCATCAATCAAAATCTTCTTCGAAGGAGTTGTGATCCGAATTCGATCTAACTTTACCATTACAAGTTGCGCCAAACAAAAGATAAATATTTCAAGTTCTAATACCATAAATATTTAGCTGCAGGCTGCCGGTTTCGATCATAATATGTCAAAATTGGCGCTACAGAAACATAATGGAGATATTATGAGCGCTGCAGAGGAATTATTATTGAACAATGGCGTTATTAATGGAGAAATAAAGGATGGTAAATTACAGCAAAATAAATTTCATACGGAATAATGTTATTTATTCAATTTTAGAACCAGTTGATGGAATTCATGTAATCAATAATGACCATGAAAGGAAGCTAAAGGAATTAAAAGAAGATGCATTGAATAGATTGTCTCAAGATATATCTATGGAGGATGATGATTATTTAGATTTAAATCTGCAAACAGAAGAAATGTTTTTAAAGCAATATCTAACGTTATTACAAAACGATTAACATAAATGTACCTTGTTTATTATATTTTGGATCTATATAACAATATCAATAAATACCCGGAATATAATTTAAGTATCTTTTATGTAATAAAGGTAATCAATTCCTGATCCATATACTTGTTCCAATATATGCTGTAGAACTATCTCTACTCCTTCTCTCTGGCTTGTGGTTAAATTAAGTACAGCTTCTGTGAATTCTTCTTTTTTAATATCGGTATAACTTGATGTTATTTTATCCACAATAGATAAGATAATATTTTTCTGTAGTATAAAGCTTGTTGGTAATTGTTCTATAAGTTCATTCAACATTTTGCCAATATCCTCCACTATTTCCGAACGTAAGACGGTCTTCTGCAAAATATTATTTAAAATTTCAACAGCATATTCCGTTTCTGTGGACTCGTTATCCTAAAATATAGAAAAAAAGTTTAATATTAAAATGATTGCCATTCACACGTATTGCAGCAAACTTTACCACACACAAATTAGTAATTTATTCGGAACGCAGCGTTTCGAAAGCACGTGGAGTCTCATTGTCAACCGAGTTATCGACATGAGAGTCCACGTGCTCTCGAAACGCCGCGTTTCGATTAATAAATTGGGATGGAGTTGAGTTTACTACAATATCTGTCAATTATGCAATCGTTGTAATAATCGTCAGTCACTCGTCGATCTGACGAACAAAGTATACTTTTTTGTTCAATTTTTATATAAGTGTAGACATTTTAAGATGCAATGTTAACTTATAAACCAATGTACGCAGAAGTGTAACTGTATATGTTGTATATTTGGCCAGAGAAGGCTCATTTACGATTTATATAGTGTACAAATAATGTGCAATGCTGTGCGTGCTACAGCTCTATACGCTGCTGTCGTTTCGGATCTAGGATGTATAGCGCATCTTATATTATATTCTGCCATACTTAAGATTTGTCTGAATTTGCAGTTCCAAGAAATTATAAAACTAATGTCTATGCGATGTAAACACAAATTCTTTTAAAATGAGTAATTCTTATGGTTAATTACATCGACGCAAATTGAAATTTAATCTTGAAATAAATTAAAATGATAGGTAGAACGTGATAATCTTTGTACTGTATGTGATAGCAACTGACATATTCTGTCGGTCATTTTAATTTAATTCAATATTAAATTTTAATTTGAGTTGGCTAGCTGAGAGTTGTTAATTTTGCGTTTGATTAGATATAGGAATTCTTTACTGTTTTGAACCGTTCTATTAGTTGTTGGTACTGGCCAACTATTTAATATACCGAAGAATTCTGGGGTTATATAATAAGAAAAGAGGTAAATTATGTTTTGCACTTTAGCCCGGTTTCGTATTACTTGAGTGTAGCGGCTGCAGTCAGTGTACAAATGCGATCACTGATGTTATGTAAAAAAAGAATTAAAACGCTGTGTGGCATATAAAACATAATTCTGTTTAATAAGAAAATAAGATACAATGAAATGAAGCTTCCATAGAATTGAGCAGAAATTTATTCCAAGTATTTTCCGTTTTTGTTTTTCTATACTATCTTATAAAACTTAAAGAGATATTGTGTATATGCACAGGTATCGCAGTAAATTCTACATGATGCACATTAATTATCTATTTGGAATGCAGTGTTTCAAGAATGTATGGATAGGTATTTTTTAAAATTATATAAGTAATATTTTGGTGTGTTAAATTGGTTTATCTTAATAACATATCATAATTGTATAACTTACCTTTAAAGCGTAAATTTTTTCTGCTACAATTTCTAGAACATTTTGCTCTGTATCTTTTGGTTCATATGGTACTATAGCTAGCAGTTCTTCTATAATTAATGCGATACTGTCCTTCTGTAATACATCTGACACAAGCAGATCTAAGTCTTTGATCGATGCTTTATCAATGTTAAGGTCGTCTAGCATTTCTAGTACTATATCCTTTGCTATTAATGTACTTTCTTTCTCTCTAAAAGTTAAAATAGAAAGAGATTACAGGATTACCTAAAAAATTTCGTGGATGTTCAGGTAAAGATCCTTCAGTTAATGTTTTAAGTGTAATGACGAAAATAACTTGATTTAAATGGACCCTATGCAACAAGAGAATACAAAGGTGAAGAATATTTTCTTTCTTTTATTGATGGCCATAGTAAATTAGTAAAAATGTACACAATAAAATCGAAAAGTCAACTGTACGATTGTTTTATAGAGTATGTAAACTTTGTTCAAAATTTAACAAACGAACTAAGGTGCCACTACGGAACCGAATACTGTCCTCTATATGTATACGATCTTAACGGAAGAGTATATCATAACACTTCAATTGTACACTAATGAACAAAGCAACATATCTACTAGTAGAAGCAAAAGTTCGTCGTTAATATTGGCCAGAATGTGTGAAGACAGGTGCATATATGTGCAGTCAATCATTAGCAAACATACTTGAACGAAAAATACCTTACCAAATACAGCAAACAATCAGAAAGTGTTGGAAAAATTTCCTTTACTTCAGTGATGATTATGACGATGAAGACCGGTAACCATCATTAGAAAATATTTACTACCTGATGCTGAAGTTATTGACAGTACTCATCGGACGTTCTCAATTAAAAGCAATAAATCCCGATATTGTTTGCACAATTACCGATGTTAGGTTATGGAATGACGATAAAGAGATGGATGATGCACATGAAGAGGAAGATGGGGTGAGTAAAGATGACGACCCTTCGATTGAAATAAAAAATACGGTGAATGACGCGCAAGTTGTGGGAATTTTTAATCGGACGTTAGATTGGGCTGAAGAAAAAGATATATTATATTCCGATATTTTAGTGCTCCGTAAACTACGGGCAATGGCATTAGAAAATACCAAGCGTAAATTTACGCAAACAAAAATAGGACATTATTTTTCAAAATAATCTAAATTTATTTTTTAATATTATATGTATTATGTTATTCATTGTTCATAATTTATTTTTAATAAACATACATACTTTCTTTTATGCAATTTCTTTATAAATAAAATAAGGCTAGTAAACGTTCAGTAATATGAACAGTGCTTGGGTAATATCGTTCACATAATCGAGCGTCTACTGTATTTATATTAATTAGTTAGAATTCAAAAGAAATAATTACGATTTTGGTTTTTATGGTAAAAATTAATGTAACGATGTAATATCAATTTTATTATTTGTTGACGATTTAATAATATATGGTAAAAATAAATGTAAAATATAAAACATAAGTTAGTCAACTATTTTATCTGCAGTGTATCAACATTTATTTTAAATCAGAACGGTACAGCGTCCGGAGAAGCAGCCCTGCACCCTGTAAACCACTACAATATAATGTACAGAGAACACACCGACAAAAGCCACTCTCCTATTACTTTTTGTTACGACCAAAAGAGCTATCTATTAACACAGCGATTATTTATCCTTAGTACAGCAAAATAAACGTTTTATCTCAGTTAAACGCCAAATTAATCTTTCAGAATTTTATAGCCTATTGGCACATTCCTATATAGTTTATTTCTTATTTTTATATAATGTGCCAATAAACCGCATATTATTATTTTGTTTCAAACGTAACAATAATGAAGTAGCCCTAAATTGTACTACACTTACAACACATGATATAAAAAGCACTCAGTGCAATGTAGTTCAACAATATTGTTGTGATACCCAACAACAAATGCGAAAGATAAATAGATAAATTCATGAGATAAAACAGGAAAATAATTTCAATGATTTTATTTTCTTTTGGTGTAATATGGACATATCACAAGAAAGTCCTAAAGAAATAAATATTGTAAATTCACAATTTTCTCTCAAAGATGAAGATTCTTCTCTGAAACTCCAACTTAAGTACTAATCTAAAATTTTTTTGACTATACGTTTGACGATGCTACTCATCTGTATAGATTAAAATGTAACTGTAATATATTAAGCGAACAAAAACGTACCTTAAACAAGCATTTTGTAGACACCCAATGGACGTCCACGAGCGGATGTCCACTGAATGTCCAGAAGCGGACGTTCATTGTACGTCCATGCGCGGACGTATACTATACATTTTAAGTACAAATATCCAACAGAAAGAAATTTATTAAGTAGCGGGTATAACTTCGTACTACATATAAATTATCCTTAACAATATTTTTGTGCTATATGAATATTTATCTACGAGTGTTCATTATACTGAAAATGTAATAATCTTAAATCATCCGGTTTGAATATAATATATTAAACGTACCTCTGAATAATATGGTACACAGTGTGTGCGAAGTAGTACTGGCCCTTTTTCGTCTTAATATATGATGCTATTATTATCATTTTTGTATTCAAATTTAAATTTATTTATTGCTTTTTTTTAAGTTGCTGTTATTAATTACAGATATTTAAGTTACCAACAGTATTCCTAAATTGCACAAAATGTTATTTTTTGCAACAACTTTTACGGTAAGCACTTGACAACAATTGTGTGTATTTATATGTTCTATTGTAGGTTTATTACAAATGATTATAATTTGGCACAAAAGAAGGCCTTTAGAGCGACTTACATTTCGAATTTGTAGTCGGAAGGATGGTTTACCTACTAAATGTAAAATAACAGTGAAACGTTATTCTAGTATACCGTTAGTAGAAGAAAATATATCTGTTTTTAGTAAGTAAAGGATTTTGCTCAAACATTTAGTCGTTACCATAAAAAAAAGAAATAAATGAGTTTTTCTTTGTTTTTATCCAAATTAATTTACTTATTCGTAAATTACAATAATTAACAGTGTAGCTGTAGCAGTGTAGTCGTTTGGTTTAAATGAAATAAGTGTTTAGCAGACAATGTACTCAATAGTTTGCTACTTCTTAGTCTTGGTGTAAATCCACAATAAGTCTGTATTTCTTTAAAACAGTACTTCCAGTATACGAATGGGGCATCCATTGAACGTACGAGATGGAAACATCCATTGGAGATGCAAGATGGGACATCCATTGGATGTGCAATGGACACCCAAAACAGTGCCATAAGGATGTCCACCGACGTAGGTTGCACGATATACGGACGTCCAATGGACGAATCAAACGTTCATGCTGGACGTTCATTGGACGTCCAATTGATAAATGTTGGTTATTTAGGATATTGTTATATACTGACTCATGATTTTGCATCTTGCGCACCAGTGGTCAAAATAACAATGAATCCAATAAAAAGACCTGTTTCAAGTTTATAAAAGCCTGAAATAGAATATGGAAAGCGAAGCACACTAAACGGATTGATCTAATCTATAGATACAACATTTAAGTAAACCAATTTACGCGTGAGTGTATGGTCACAGTTTTATGACTAAATAGAAGAAGATTTTAGCGAAAGCGTAATGAAGAAGCAATTTAAAATGTTGAATATATATTAGGTGGAAGATATTTGTTCCTTACGAATTTTACCATTTACATCTAATAATCAAGATACGTTATCGTGTCTCAAATTTAAATTCATCTAGCTCATCTTAATAATGACATAATTTAAACGGAAATTATCCCTTAACCATGAACTCGTCTAACAGACTTTCCAATTAAGAATTAAAGTGCTACAGGATACAGTGCACAGACGATTTACATACTTTGATATTATTGAAACATGCTGAATTTCTCTATCGGCTAGTACGTAATCGAATTCAATCACATCGTCGGTTTCATCTAATTCCATCAATTCCAATTCTTCCTCCTCTTCGACTTCTTCCGTTTTATACATAACCGTTAATTCTGGTCTTGGTTGAAGACCTTTAGTTTTTAAAATTTTGATTTCGTCATTCAGTATCTACAAAGATAAATGCGGCTTTATATTATTTGGATTTAGTGTATGGTAAACATTTAAATCACCTGTAATTCATTGTGTTGTGTGCGAACGATTTCCTTCAATTTACTAATATCTTGCTTAAATTGTTCCGAAGCACCCGCAACGCTTTCTAAATGCAAACGCTTTTCTTCTTGATGTTGTACTAGACGTGTCAATTTTGTCTTTTCATTATTGAGTAAACCCAATAATTCTAATTTTGAAGTATTTTCACGTATCGTTCGCTTTAATTCCACTTGTTTTTTCCCGTATTTTACCTAAAATGTAAATTAATTGTGTAAACAATAATTAGGGTGTATAGAATATAAGTGATATAAAAACAGAGGAGGCTTCTTAAGGAGAAACAGGGAAACCAAAGTGGCACGGTAACTCATGCCGATTCCCACCATCATCCGGCGCAAAAGCTAAGTATGGTAAATTCCCTGATACGTCGTGCTGTTTTTATTTGTGAACCTGACAATCTGTCGAAAGAACTACAGCACGTCAAGTCATCGCTTCAAAATAATGGTACCGATGTCGGGATATGCAGAAAGTCATCAAAAAACACATACATCCCTCACACCCAGACAAGTCAAAACTCTGAAGGTATGGCGTATCTTCCTTTCATTCATGATGTTACCGAATGCATCGGCAGAATCCTTAGAAAACAAAACATCAAAGTAGTGTTTAAGGCTCTTGCCAACATTCTCACTTCTCCTAAGGATCAAGTTCAGACCCTAAAAATCCCCTGCTCTTGCTGTTTAGCATACAGAGCACAAACGTTGTCTAAAATCGGGGCACGCATCTTCGTCTGCGGTAGCCGAACATCATCTGGGGACGGGCTACAATATTTTGTTCGATGAAACCTCGGTTATCGCCAAAAATCCTCATTTCTATGGTAGAAAAGTCAGGGAGGCAATGGAGATTCAAAAACACCCCGGTAACATCAATAGGGAAGACGGATATCATCTATCAGCGATTTGGAAACCGTCTGAACATATCACCTCGAACATGGATAAATCTACACCAACTGCAGCCATTATGCTAGACATCGAGAAGGCATTCGACAAGGTCTGGAATGATGGTCTCATACATAAGATGAGATTGCATCGAATTCCAGACACGCTTACCAATCTCTTCTGTTAAAATAGAAGGCGTCTCCACTTCCAGAACAACGCCAGCAGGAGTTCCGCAAGACTCGGTGCTGGGACCGCTCCTGTTTAACATTTACACTTCGGACATGCCGCAGTCAAACACTTGTCGCATTGCCCAATTTGCAGACGACACCGCTATTTATTACAGCCACAGGCAAATGAAACCATTGCACGATAGATTACAAGTATACATCGACACGCTTTACGAATGGTTTTCAAAATAGGGAATAGAAATAAATACAGGGAAAACTACAACCATCTACTTCACGCCACGCAGAAGACACAAAAAACCCGACGAAATTCAAATTAACAACCACGCCATCGGATGGGCCAGGAAGGCGAAGTACCTGGGGGTTGTTCAAGGCGAACAACTTCCATACACCTGGCACATCAAGGAAATCAAAAGAAAGATAGCGGGAGCCTCGAAGGTCCTGTACCCACTATTAAATGAAAGAAGTAAACTATCACTGGATAACAAGGTCAAGATCATTAAAACAGTAACACCGATCACCACCTACGCTGGTGAACTTTGGCCCTCCAAATGCAGTTCCATTCGTATCAGCTCACGGAGGACAAGCCACTGAAAGTCGTCCTACGTGGAATGCCAGACGACATCGCCGAGGATGAAATCAGTCAGGATTTGGCACGACAAGGAATCCGCGTCCTGTCGTGCAAAAGAATGGTTGTGGAACAGATGCGCTGTCCCATCCCGCTAGTCTTCGTCCAACTGACGAAGAACAACCAGTCGAAGGAAGTATTCCGGATCACGTTTGCGGGATCAACGTCACCGTGGAATTCACCGGTGTCAATTATACGGACACGGACAACGGAACTGCCACGCAGATGCGGTCTGCGTTAAATGCGCAGGACCACACCAGACTGCCGAGTATACGAAGCCTAGAGACGCGCCAGCGAAATGTGCTCTGTGCCAGGCTCCACAGACGGAGAATTGCAAAGGATGCCCCAAGTCGCCGTACGCGAAGAAGGTGGAAATTCTGGTCCAACCGGCAAGACTGTTAGCTGTAGTACCTTAGGCTAGCAGCATCTAAACCATTACAGCAACTAACGCAACGCAAGCCATAGGCTGCAAAAGACTCGGCTTACCCTACGGAAAAGACCTCCCAATCGATGGAGACCGACACCCCGCAACCATCTACCAAGTCGCCGCCGTTAAGAAGAATGCGGTGAAGAAGGGTAAAACACCTTCCACTCCTTCTGGTTCCAAACATTCTCCTAAAATCCGAATCCCAGTCCCCAACTAAACCATCTCCGGCAAACGTCGAAAAGGTCGCCGAGCTGGAAGAGTTCATCCACAGACACCATCTGGATGCAATGCTGATCGGAGAAACCCATCTCCGAGCCAGCAACCAACTCTCGCTTCCGAATTACCGAGTGTGTCCGACAGGGAAGGCGTCCGCGAAGGAGGCACCATCATTCTGATTAAATTCTCCATCTACCCCCACGCTGACCTGGCGCTGGATCTCAACAACGTCGAGGCCACCGCCATCACGGTCAACATGGCGACTCTGGGCGCAGTCATTCTCGCCGGCGATATCAACGCCAAACATCCGTCGAGGAATTCGAGGTTGACGAACGCAAGCGGCGCATATCTACGCCGTTTTGCCGACGACTTCCACCTTTTAGTAAACGCTACCATCGAGCCCGTGATATTCTCGCACAACGGACAACCCGACATCTTGGATATTGTAGTTATGAAGGACGTCGCCCAATTTCACCAGCTGACCGTTCTCAACGAGCTCTCGTCTGATCACAATCCAGTGCTGCTGCAACTTGGACAGACGACATGAGAACACGAAGAACCCCTGTCACGTCGTACGGTATCGTGGCCCACTTTCCCGGATCACCTCTCTAGCAATATCGGTCCTATCACCGCGATCGACGGTCCGATTCAGCTTGAAACAGTAGTACGATAAGTCACGGGGCGCGTATCGGACAGCTTAAGATACGCAACAAACACCTCGTGTGCCGTCGACTGCAGATCGTTCATCCCCAGGGAAGTCCGACGACACCCAATACGGGAGAAGAACAGGCTCCGAAGACCGTGGCAGAGAATGCTCAACCCGGCTCTCAAAGCGGAATATAACCAAATGGCGAGACGCACCAAAGTCGCAGTCGACGGATTTCGCAATCAACACTGGGGCGACTTCATGATTCAAGCTTCAGAATCTTCATCCGCATTCTGAAAGGCAGTAAAGCTCATGAAGAAACAGCGAGCTCCCGTTCCACTGATCCATGGGGCGCACGGTGTCGCCTTCACCACCGAGGACAAGGCGGAAGCCTTCGCCGAAACCCTCGAGCGATAATGTAGCCCTGTCTACGGGAACGTGGACGTCACCAAAGAGTGTGAGAAATCCTCACGTTGCAGGAAGACAAAAACCCGCTACGACCAACATCACGTGAAGTGACGAAGGCCATCATCAAGGTATTCCGATCCAACAAGGCCCCAGGACCGGATGGCATCACCTACCGCGCTTTCAAGCACGCCCGCAGAAAATTCGTTATGCATATGACCAACATATGCAATGCCATACTTCGCCTGGCACTTCCCATCTCAATGGAAGCAAGCAGACGTAGTCATGGTCACCAAGCCCGGACAGTTCGCCAATTGGTCGCAGAATTACCGACCCATCAGCCTTCTCTCGGTCATGGGTAAGATAGAAGATCGGATCATACTTACAAGGCTACAGGAGGAAATTGACGATCTCGACGTCATCCGCAACCGTCAATTCTGGCTCCGCAGAGAGCACAACACCATCTACCAAGTGCTGCGCATGGTCGAGCAGGTTAAAGAAGGCTCCTGTGGGAATACATAGAAGCGGACTCTTGAAGATGCATCGGATCGGCATCCCCAAGGCAACGGTCAGACTCGTCAAGTTGGAAGGGCAGCGGTCCACAGTCAGCAGGAGTGCCGCTAGGTTGAGCGATCTCACCCCTACTGTTCAGCATCTACACCTGCGACATTCCAGCAACCGCGCACGTCAAACTGGCGATGTACGCGGACGACGTTTGCATCTTCACAAAATCCTAGGACGCGCGGATAATCGACCGCCCTCGACACTTTGCAGACCTGGCACGCAAAGTGGAGAATCTTCATCCATCCAGGGAAAAGCACGGCCGTGGTTTTCTCGAGAGGCGGTCGCCGAAGAAGAAAGCACGGCAACCCAGCTGAACTTACCTTCCCAGGGGGCATCATCCCCTAGCGACCTCAGATCCAATACCTGGGGGTCATATTGGATTCCCGAGTGAACTGGGGTGCCCACGTACACCGATCGATCGCGGACGTCAAATGTCTGGAACCCTGTATCCGTTACTGATCGGGCGTGGAAGGCTAGATCTCTCACGTAAGATACGGATATACAAAACCGTTCTTAGGCCCATCGTAACGTACGCATCAGCCGTATGTGCAACCGCTGCGACTACCCATTTGAACAAACTCCAGGCGTTCCAGAGCCGGGTACTGCATATGGCCGTCAACGCTCCCTGGTTCGTAAGGAAAATCACGATACAAGAAGACGCCGGAGTGGAGCCACTTCTTCCGAAGAATAGTCACCCGAGCGGTCGACCATTGGAACCCCTTCGTGTCGGAGTCTCAGGATTACGACCCCAGGATTCCCTGGAGGTGCGCTCGCCCACGGTCACTGGTTGTGGGCAAGATTGACAGCAGAGCACCCAGCCTGCTAATCACGATCCAGAAATGGAATCCTCACACTTCGTCGAAGATGCAGATTCCTTCGAACCGAAGGTGGATTGAGTTGCCGGAAGCTTGGGTAATTGGCATCCAGACGAGGTTGAGACTACATTTCCACCCCTGTGGAAGATACAACTCGGTCGAGTCGACGGTGGATCGAGTAACCGGAAGCTTGGGTGAGTTACATCAAGACGGGAAACAACGCCAAACCAGCTGCGTTAAGAAGAAAATTCGCTCGAACCGAAGGTGAATTGAGTAGCTGAACGCTCGAGCGAATTCCACTCCGATGGATAAGTTAAAGAAAGATGATTCTACAATCTACGATCTAAGAGGAGAGCGGAAGAGAGTCACTCGTTGAACGTATGTCGTACTGTAAGTTTCACGATATAAATACAGAATATATATAGGGAGCGAGAATGTGCATTTTTCATTTTGATTTTGTAAATATTGTATATATTTTTATGCCTTTTAATATATGTATGTATTAAACTTGATTCGCAATTTATTTGTTTTACCAACCCTAGCAATATACCAGTATTTGTCCAATAAAAGATTTTTTGTGGGAAAAAATAATTTACGATAAATTTGAAAAGAAAATATAAATTTCTGATTATTATTGTTTATGAGGATTAAATGGAGATATAAGCAAAGGTATTTTGAATTGTTGAGATCTACTACCAGAGTAACAGTAATATCAGCTATTACTAATAAAGTAATAATTCACCTTCCACATATGCAATTCGTCTTCGAACATAGTGCTGATATCCAACATTGACATTCTTAAATCAAAAATAAGTTTTTTGATCAGTGCTTATTGCACTTCATCTAGATCCACAACTTTTCCAAACTTTTTCTTCATGCTCTCTGCAATAGTATTGTTTAAACGATAGATTCTATTTTCCATAGTTTTACAGTCCGTTTTCATTCTTGCCAAGTGATTAACATTTAGTCTAAAAATATTTGAAATGCATTATTTATACCTTACTTACAACAGGTACTTACTTATGCTTGTCTTTTTGTTGTAATGTTTCCATTTGCAATTGACCTACTCTTCGATATAGTTTGGATAACGTCGATTTTGAAAAAATTAAAGTATCTTTGACATTATTTACACAAGCATCTGTGAGAAGATGCTGTAGTTGATGTAGTTTCAATACAAGAGTACACACTACTTGATTCAATTTTTGTTGTTTTTCACGCTGAAAACATTATTTTCAAACAATAAAATCCAATATATATATATATATATATATATATATATATATATATAGAATATACCTGAAACTTCTCTAAAGCATCTTGACTTTGCTTTAGGTTTAGTTCAATACTTTTCAATTTCTTGGATGTTTGTTCCATATCTTTCTTAGTTTGTTCAATAACTCTATTATGTTCCTTTATTTCCAATTCGACGGCATGCCTTGTAATATTAAGTAATTAGCATAAAAGAAATTATTGAAAAATTATTATGAGTTTAAAAAAAAAAATTGAAACTTATGAATTTTGCATACCTCTTAATTACTGGCTTAATCTATGTTGGACCTGCGTTAGTTTATATATAATAAACTTAATCAAGCTTACGTTAAGAAATGCATAACTTAATTTAGAGGTTACCTAGTAACAAAATGCTAAAAAGCACTTATAGATTATATTTATCATCTATGTTTTAAATACACTCAATTAATTAAAATATATGATTTGCATTACTCTAAACTTTATCAAGAAATGGGCATGTAAATAGCTTTTATGTATAAAATAATGATACTGTTAAATTTCTGTGGTCAGAAGAAGAAGCAAGACAATTTGATTATCCAATAAATGCGAAACTTGTATGTATATAACATTATCGTATAATTTGGTGCTTGCGTTATATCGCACTATTTATATAAAGCACCTATGTTTTGATTCCAAATATTTTCTAACTACAAATTAGATTTATTACTTAAGGACAAAACTCAAAAAATACTTTATTTAGAAGAAAAATTAAGTGAAGCGTAGGTACCTTTCAGATCTAAGTTGAAAAGTTAAATCATAGAGTGCTTGATCACAGCCTTTTGGACACACACTGTCATCCAATCGAATAGGACCCACTTCTCTGGAGTCTATACTACCGGCATCTTCATCATCGTCATCAGAAGAAGAACTACTGGAACTATCGGAATCCGATTCTGAATCTACAATGCAATATACAATTTGTAAAAGCATGTAACTTATTAAACACTAACTTATACCATTGGGATCTCTGGCCTTTGGTGGTTTATACTTTTTTTTAAAAATTCTTCGCAAGAAATCATAAAATTTATTATCACTTGCAGCTGCCAAAAATCTTTGTTGTATTTGTTTGCCTTTCTCTTCTAGTGTTTCAATTTCTCTCTTTCGGGCGTCAATCTTGTTATTTTGATCAGTTGTAAGATCTTGCATATCCAACATTTCCTCCATTATACTGTGCACGTTTTCCGTGTATATATCTTCTACGGCTTCCGATTTTTTAAGAATGAGTAATTCTTGATTTAATGGTAGAAGATGCAAATCCAAAAATGTAGCATCTACGGCAACTTGTAATCTCATATTATAAATGGACTCCACAGCGTTATCGTAGCTCTTTATTTTGTTGTCCATTTTTCTAATCGTATCTGTCTGTTCAAAAATCTTCCTAAATAGAAACACAGAATAATTTTAAATAATGGAAACATTATGAAAGATACACGTTTATAGAGCTCAATTAGTCAGAAGTAAATGGCAGTTTCCTACAAATATCTACATACATTTGAATTTTATTCCGATAAATCCATTTCTTTCCCTGTCCTCTGCTTTTTACATTTTTGGTTTTTGACATGAAATGATAAAAAGTAAATTTCTTATCCGGGGTTTACGTTTGCTATAAGATTAGTTATATATAATTTAAGCTAATTTGTAAAAGAAACTACAATTTATAAAGGAATCTATCTAATGTCTTAGTGAAGTGCTAACAAAATCAATGGGAGTCCAACAATATTGCGTCTCCTACAATAAAATGTATTAATAGAAAAAAATAAATAAATAAACAAAATTGAATGCTAAGTGTAAGCGAAATAGAAAAATTTGGGATATATTCTTGAAGAGAGAAAATCCATGAGAAAAGGGAGGAACCTCCGAAGAGGATGGAAGAGAGGGGCTATTGGGTGTATAAATAAGGGGGATTGTATTGTTCATAAGCCAAATTTAATGATAAAATGGCAGTAGCTATTGCATGGGGCAACATATAAATTAGGATTGATGTCAGTCGCGCTGGGCTTAATTCTGGACAACATTGCTTCACCTCCACCAACGTCGGTGCTTTAGGTTCGTTCAGATTGCGACCGGTTACCGTTCGCATGAGGGTATTTGTGTAAAGCTCTTTATATAGTGCTCGTGTTGGAGCTTACCAGTTAGCACATTACCCAGTATATTGGACCTCGATCAATCGGTGTCCTGATGCTTCTTGAATTCATCTATTAAGGAGGTCGTCCGCTGTGCATACGGTGTAGACGAGCGGGAAGCGCAGAATGAATGTGGTGCAATAAGGTGATTTTATTAAGGGAGCATAGATATGACTCATTTGCGATTTATTTAATTTAGGAAATTCATGATGCTAAAACAAGCTCAGACATGTTTAATACGTATAGGTCCGATCATAGTTGAGTTGACCAACGAATTTGGGACATTCTTATCAAAACACTCGATGTTAACGATATTTGGTGACGCAGAAGGTAAATCAAACTTTTTGCTAGCTTTGAAGGATGTAATGAAAATAACGAAAAGTAAATGTGCTATTATCAAATTTATAGAATAGTTTCTCATATGCAAGATAATTCGTATTTTAATCCTGTTTGTTTTTATATTATTTTTGTGTTTTAGGTTACAATACTTGATACTTTAATAAATCTTATACGAAAATTATTTAGCTTATCTCACAATTTAGTTGAATATACTAAATTACAAAATTTGAGTCACGGTTAGTTCGCACTTTTCTACCCGTTTGTTGTATTCATTTAATCTTACTTTGATTCTACTGTTGTTCACTGACTGTTCGGGTTCTGTAAACACCACATCTCTACTTACTACGATTTTTCTTGATGTTTTATCCCATAAACGATAACCGTTTAATCAGTATGCAACAAATATATATTTTTCACTTCTTGAATCAAGTTTCTGTGTGTAACCCACTGTTTTTGCATATGCTGTAGAATCAAAAATCTGCAATCTTAAGAAATCTGGTTTCCTTCCTGCCCAGCATTCTATAGGAGTCTTATCTCCTGCTTCAGTTGGGCTTCGATTCAATAGATATGTTGCTACGTAGGCGGCCTCACCCCAAAATTCTTGACTTATTTGTGCATCAAAAATTAATGCTCGGGCCTTTTCTAAGAGTGTCCTGTTTAATCTTTCTGCTTTCCCATTAAGCTGTGGCGTGTAAGGTATAGTAGAGTCTAACACTATTCCTTTGTTTAAAATTTGTGTTTGCAACATTGTCACAACGTACTTTAGCTACCTTTATATTTTGGAATGCCTCTGCTTCCTTAATGAACTCTTTTAGATATTCTGCAGCTTCGTTCTTATATGTCAATAGATAAATTCTGCTGTAATGGGTGTAATCATCAAGCACTGTCAATATATACCTCTTCTCAAGTTGTGGGTTCGATAGATACTGATGATAATTCTACATACTGATAGATATCTGTATGTAGAATTTCTAAACACCTACTTGCTCTCTGTCTTGATGTCTTAAATGGTAGTCTTGTTTGCTTGGCCTGTAGACATATTTCACAAACACGTTTCAGTTCATTGCAGTGGTCTTTCTTAAGTTTCATTCCAGTTGACATGTCCCAGTTTTCTGTGCCATTCTCCTGTTTTTTCTTGATTTTGTGTTAAGTAATTTTCTTCTGTTTGATCGAGATCCACCAAATATAAACCATTATCACTCTTTATTCCTTCAAGTATTTTACTATTATTTTTCTTTATTACTACCTTTTCTTTTCTAAAAATGACTTCTCCGTCATTCTCCGTTATTGCATTCACCGAAAGAAGGTTTTTTCTCAAATCTGAAACAAATAATACATCTTTTAACACGCATGCCTTTCCCTCTATGCTTCATTTTACTTCTGACTTCATTTTCTAATTTTTCTTGGCAACTTGTATACTTGAACTTGTTGCTTCTAGTGTTGAGAACAGATCTCTTGAATTTGCCATGTGTGACGAACTGCCAGAGTCAACAACAAAACTCTCTGCACCAAAATCACGATCTTCTGTAAAGAATGCTATTCTATCTTGATCTCGCTTGTTTTTGTTTCTGTAAAAACAATCTTTCTCCATGTGATTGGTTTTCTTACAGATGCAACATGCTTTCATGTGTTTCTTTATACTTGAACTTTCACCACTTGGACTTTAGTTACCCGTATGAGAATCAGAGCAATTCCTGGCTATATGCCCTGCATTTCCACACTTAAAACATTTTCTTTCTTCATTATCTTTTTTACAAAATTTTGTATTGTGTGTTTTGCTTTTGCATCTTCGGTAATATTTTTCTGTACTTTCGAAAGCTACTTTATTTCCACGTTCTTTACTCTTATTTCTTACCTCTCCCGCCAACAATCTTGCTGTTAAAAGTGTCCATACTCCGCAGGCAAAGTGGATAATATCTTAGAAATTATCATGTTCTCATTAATTTCTTGCTTTAGTGTTTTTAATTGATGTGCTATATTTTCTATCTTACTTATATGTAAACCCATATCCATGGAATGAGGTAACGAACAAATTTGGTCTGTTGTACTACTCTCAAATATGCTTGCAATTTTGTCAAACATCTCTTTTGAATTCGCGTCTTTCTTAGTCCAATCAGCTATATCTTCGTCCTTCGTAAGGCTACAGTATAATTTCGCCCCATTTACTACATCATACAATTCGTGAGCTTTTAGCGTTACAATTAACTGAAATTTCCAGATCTGGTAGGAAGTTTCACCTACTAATTTTTCGATATGGCACAACTCTTCCGAATACGTCGCCATCTTTTTCTTTATTTCCAGCGTATTACTTTTTACGTTCTTTTAATGTTTTACATGCACAACTTAACGTTTTACTTTACTTTTACATATCCAGCGCAACTACGCCCATAACTTGTTGAATTTTATAGGTTTTAATGTTTATTATTAGCTGGAAATAAAACACTTTAAACAGATAACCAAAATCACTTGTCTAATTTGTTCTGTGTCTACTCACACCTTACAATATATTATGCTCTCTGCATAGAGGTTTTTATATTGACCAACAGAGGTCGCATTTAACTTAATAACTAATACTTAACTTAATTAACTAAACTTAATATTAACTTAAATTCAAATTTTAACATTTTGAAGGAGGTGGGTACCGCTTTTCAGTCTTTTGTTGCAATCGTACAATGATGTATCGAAATGATCAATGCATATTCGTAAATGTCGCCAATCTGTATAACCTTCAACACTTCGAACCATATTTTTACTCTATGCAACATATATTAAAATTAGTACAGATGTAATGATAAACGAATAACTACAAACTTTAATTTCGTAAATGTATTTGCAGTTTTCTTCTTTTTTAACATTCTAATTTGATTTTAGTATAATTATTGTTTGAAATATGCATTTCGTTGCACTCATAATTCCTTGGGAAACAATACACTTTTGGTACTTCTATGACACATTTACCTAATTTTCCTGTAACTGCATCTTAGTTTGTCATGCCATCTGTAAATGGCCAGGTCCGGCTGCTAACAAGACATAGATCAAAGGTATTACATAGATCGAAGGCGTTTTTAATCAGGTAAATAGAAATGATCGGTCTAATTGGAGGTCTGTAGTAGTCTATCTCTCCCCACGTAGCAGGCACTACAGGTTTGATGTTAAATTCGGCTCATCCACTGGTCCTTCGAGCCGGTTACATGAATTCAAGCAAAAACGATAATTATTATGAACGATACATAACAACGTGGTGTAACTGAGTTACGGCGTATACAACAGGCACAATATTGCATAGGTGACGACAAAGCAACGTTCTCCTCTTGAAAAGACGCAAGTTCCATCAGAGATAACTCGGGACGTGTAACACAATATTAAAGATTTATTCGCTGGAAACTATCTTGAAGCATACGCTGGTCCACTGTATGGACGGCTGGCGATCTATGGCGTAAGGTTGCAAAAACAAGTTTTGTGTAGCATATTATTGTAAATAATTTGGAAAGTTTATATAAAAAGAAATTATTTCGATCACGCTGTACTTACGTATCTCCAAGTTATGGATTTAAATAGACATTAAACTAATATATACTTCTAAACCTACACATAAATTAAAAATGAACACTTCTGAACACAATAATAAAGATAAAAGCACAACAACTAACAAATGCCCGCAAATAAAAACAAAAGCGTTAATAATGGCGACCAACGGTCATTATTTCCTTTCTTGTTGTTACCCAGACTGTCATCTGACATATACCTCCATATCATGTCAATCGGAAGAATCCGAACGCACTCGAATGTTGTCGCCTCTTTAGAATTGTAGCGCGATCTGACCTCAATCCCCCAGCTTAGTGAGTGAAATAAATTTACGGGCTATGAGCAACGATAAACATAGATTTAGAGACCAGTATTTGCTATAAAGATGTACGTACGTCACAAATTGTCTCTGAGTGGAGATAATTAGGGCCGTAGCGAGCTTTTCGTATATTTTTTTCTGCCAAATGCTTGAAAATATGCCCGCTTTTACTATGGAAATTTTTACTCAATGAATTCACTCATAAAATCAGATTTATATGGACGGACCATATGCGTTATTATTTTATTATAATATATAAAATAATAACCAATGCGTTAATTATCAATATCAGAGTCGAACTAGGTCATTGATGAATCTTATTTAAATTTAGTAAAGGAAGTTGCGTAGATTACCTTATGTAGTTGCTAATAACTAATAAAAAACCGTGAAATTATTCTTCTCACCGGTCATTCAATATGTGCAAATACGGGGGAGTACGAGTGCTCAGTCAGAGTTTCTGCTTACACTACCAGATGGCCATTAAATCCCAAAATATTCTGACTTTCAACAAACCAAGTATTAATGTTTGTTAGTGACGCTGCTAACAGTATGCGTTGTGTAGATCCTTCTTTTTAAAAATAGTGTGGTAATTTGGTATATGTTAGGTGCAAAATAATGCTTTACATCTTGTGGCAGAAACTATTCGACAATGTTATCCACAGGTCGATGGAAACGTACCCGATGATTCCACAGGGGTTCAGCCGAGTCGTTGCCAATTCTTATACAATGGCAACATGGTCGAGACACCTTTCTATTATGCCAAATGCTTTTAATGAATAAAGGCCCATTGTTTTAAAATTCGATCCTAAAGAAACTGCTGTTATGAAGACTAGTCAGAGAAAATGTCGTTAAGTAGTAGTTGATGTAACAGATAAAATACTGAATCCTTTGGTGTTGTTAATGGTGTCACTGCAAATAGCGGATGATGTTCACTTACTGCTATGCGCTGTAAGTGACGTCGGAAATGATCGTGTTGCAGTAAAGTTACGCAGACTGTTATTGAAAATGATTTAGATTTTACCACATTAAGGAAATTTACGATGGTGCGATGTGCTTTAAAGGATTCAAAAGGTTATTTCAGTGATGTTATTAGATGTCGGACGATCCTTTTCTACGTATAAGATTTTTTACTTCGCTGATACAACTCTAGAAACATTTTTAATGCTGCAGATGTTTCACCGAGCAATTTGTGGAGTAGATGATATTGGTCCCGTACCCCTTAAAGATAAACACGATAGAGAAAAGTAGCAAAGAATATATGTATATGCCTTTTTATTTGTTTTGTAACGAAGGCAGTGCAAATTGAGCTCGCAAAGAGCCTATCCACCGATCATTTCTTAGCAGCACCAAAAAGATTTATTTTTAGATGAAGTAAACGAACAAAATTTATTCAGGTAATAGGATAAATTTCGTCAGGACTTCACGCAAACGCAGAACATTCTTCAAAAGCAAGATTAGTAAATTTCCTTAAAAATTATTAGATGATCAAATAATATGGATCACTTACACCCACACATCTTCCATACTTTGGATGTTTTTTTTCGAGCAGGGATAAATTTGATTTGAAAAAATCCTATACTTACGAGAGATACATTACGATTTTGAGGCAAACAAAAGGAATCTTGAATTCCCGTCCATTATCACCACTATCATCTGATCCCCAAGACCCAAATCCGTTAACTCCTGCGCAGTTTTTCGCGAGCCGATAATTGGTAGCGTCACCTTGTCATTTTAAGCATTTATACTTATCAGCATTGACCAACATCAGATCGAGATTTGAAGCTGGAGTCAATCGAGGTGTCGATCGACGAGCAGAGTCACAATAATCACACTTACGTAAACATGTGTTAAAAATAAACATAAAGTATAGAAACATGTTGTAGCGTTCTCCTTAGTTCACATTTCATGGTACTTCTTTACCATCCATTTACACAGTACTACTACCAGTGCCCTTGCTGTAGATTCTTTACGTCAATCACCACAATTTACTTGTAAGTTGCATGTGTATGCATACCGCAAAATATACGAAACTCTACCAGTATCATAATAAGTAGTATCACTGCAATATATAATCTCACACATACACGTTTAAATCGCATTAACTATTTTAATGGCACTGCTAGTTTTCTTTGATGATGGTGTATAATGTTTCAAATATGATGTAAAAAATTGATACAAGGTAGAATGTTGAGAAGATAATAGAAATTGATGTCCTTTTTTAGTGTCTTTTAAAAATTTTCTTGGAATTTGCGATCATATGTGATGTAATCTAATTGAATGTGCTCTTGGTAGTTAAGATTTGACAAGTACATTATTGAGTCGTTTTACAAAATGTTGTTCTTAATTTTGTTGTTAGGCCGATTTCAAGATTGTATGACTCTATTTATAATACGCGTGATAAAAAGGTAAAGTGTAAATTTAGTTGATGCCAAATGCGGCAATAAATTATCATCTAGAAATACTGCAGTAGCTATGCAAAGACAATTTCTGATTAATTGTGGATCGTTACTGATTGTTGTATTTTATGGTTGTTAAGTCAGAAGATAGTTACTGTTAGTTAATATCTAATCAACCAAAATAGTAAACATTTTACCTCTAGTAGTAACGTACATTCCAATAAAAACTTTTGTCGTAATTTGTACTGTTTTCAGTTGCATTAGTTATCAATTTGGCAGAGTATATGTTCAGATGCATAGTTATTAAAATTGTACTGTATTATTTTCCTTATGCACAATATTACTTACAGATGCTATATTGTCAAGGAATGATATTTGTATCAGTAATGACATTTATCATAATTTCACGGGGACTTAAAGTGGACGAGTATGTTGTCCGTTGTATTATTTTTATTGTTATCATTATCGTTATGGTTATAATTATCGCTATAGTTATGGTTATCATTAGTATTGTTATTATTATTAGTGAAAAAACAACAATATAAAGAAATTTTGGAGCAGTATAAGATTCTATCTGGTTTGTCGTTGGCTGGGTACCAGTTTATTTTTCAGCACGACAATGATCCCTAATGCTCTTTGAAACTTGAAATAAGTTAATAAAAGGAACGCCAAAACTGTGACAAACTGTAAAAAGAAAACACAGAGGCAGAGTCGTCTTTAGCAAAAGCGGGGCCTGGTGCAAAATAGTTTTGCGGGCCCTTTATGTAAATGTTTAGACACAAACAAATCCAATATAAACCATTGAAAAGAGAAGGTTTCAACTAATTCCTTTTTAGTCCGTATTATCTTATTCTAAGATGGTTTTATTGTGAAAGGCGCAGGGCCTGGAGCAGCCGCTTCACTCGCTCCACCCTAAGGACGGCCCTGCACAGAAGTTTTTGACGGAACTGCCATTTAGCTGTGTCTGTACAAAAAGATGTCTCCTCTGTTTTAGTACTAGAATTTGTAAAGATACATTTTTTTGCTCAATAAAAATGCTTAATTAAATCTTAATACAGGATGATAATATTATGAGTGGCGATGTATTTTAAAATATTTCGTGTTACATAATATTACTGATGTTTTGTTAAAATAATTTTGTTAAATAGGAAAGTATCAAATAAATATTGAAGAAATTTGACTTTTTCGTAAAGCCAGTTCAAATAAATGTTTGTTGTTTTACCTTTTCAACCTGATATCCTTGGCTTCAGTTTCCCACGAAGAGATTCCTTCGCCTTCATCTAAAAAATCTTCTCCTTCTAAACAAGGTAATACTTCCTTTTCTAAACCGTCATCTGTTAGCTAAGTTTATAACAGAAACCAGTAGTTATTTATAGAAAATAAGAAAGAATACTGAAATTTTACTGAACAAAAAAATAAGAAGTTTAATTTTAT
Source organism: Trypoxylus dichotomus (assembly GCA_023509865.1). Classification (NCBI taxonomy): domain Eukaryota; kingdom Metazoa; phylum Arthropoda; class Insecta; order Coleoptera; family Scarabaeidae; genus Trypoxylus; species Trypoxylus dichotomus. The sequence goes on along the minus strand of CM042077.1, from coordinate 33,886,683 downwards.
ATGTTCACTTAATTAAACTGCAAGCAAACTTCTTTAATACAATTTCCTGTGTAATATAAATTCTTTGAATAATAAATTTAAAAGCAAGCTCAGCGATGAGAAGTACAATATTTTCCTACAAATGTTTACAAATGTAAAGTTTTATTGGAACACCTTTATTTTTTTTTATTACTTAGATAAGTTAGTTTTGAGGATTCTAATAAAAACCTACACCCATTTTTGATAAATAAGTATCAAAAATTCTAAACACAATTTTTTTTTGCTTTTTTTTATATATACTTTCTATTTCTTACTTATCTGTATAAAGTGTTGTACTTTTATTACTATTAATTGACAGTGTTAAGCGATATCTAAGGCTGTAGAGTTGATGTATAAATGTCTCATCGAAAACTACGACTATCGGATGTCTATGAGAGTATGAAATGGAGAAATTTTAAGATTTGATAGGTTACTAATATTAATTTTACGTAAAAGACAATTTTACGTAATATTATTCATATGTAGGTGCAGTGTTTTTTTAGAGGGAGCGTTATCTACTACAATTATTAAAAATTGTAATAAATTTCAATAATACGCTGCATGTGAATTGTAATAAATAAGTTAATACCTTTAATAGCTTAGATGTAATGAACTATAACATCCAAGCTTAATGTTAAAATATCATAACTAGTAACAATAAGAAATTGAATTGTAAATTGTAAAAACACTATCATCGCGAAAAACGAATCAGTGGTTCAATGGTAAGAGGATCTACATCACAAACTATATAAAACGCCTGCACTCTCTTCCGATAGAAATATGTTTACGATCTAATCAAGAAAGTTACGAATCGAAATACTTTTAGAAAGTAAACCTCAATTATAACATTTCGTTAATTTAAGCTATTCTGAATTGTTCTGTAAAATATCTGGGTTATTGCTTTACCTACCTTGCTAATAATTTTACATCTTTGTTCTGATTCTTTTGTAGGTTCTGAGTTAATGATCAATTCCAAATTTTTTTCGGGGAAATCGTACTCAAATAATTCTACAAGGGCAGGGCCATCGATATGTAGATTTTCAGGAATTTCACGATGTATCGCGTCTAGCTGATCATGCAATACGATTAAACTATCCCGTAATCGAACTTTCTTCCGACGTACCTTGTGGACCTTTATATTAAAATTATGTCGTAAATTATATTGCTGAAACAAATGCCAAGATATAATAAACAACGATGAGCAAGTCTATTGATACATTATTTGGTCAATATATTTTGCAGGCGATAGCAACAAATAAGGCTAATTCTGGTAATCGGACTTTAGTCGAATTAATATTGAAGTTTTGTCAAATAATAGAACATAAACATAAGGATTTTATACGCCGTAAATATCACTTATTAACTGCTATGCCTACATTACGAGAGCCTAGAGCGAGTTAATTCATCAACAGGGTATACTAGATCAAATAAAAGTTACGTACAAGTAACTACACCAATGTGAGTATGCATCATTATAAGTTAAATCTATTGTCAAACTAAGTTACTAGTGTCTTTCACCAAGAATTGCAACTATCAATTAGTGAACTACCGATTTAGAGTCAACTTATTTAAAATACATCTGTTGTTTTCTAATGGGGAAGGTACATACACCTTTAGGCTTAAGTGCTAGACTTATGAAATTCAGCCTCAAAGGTATGGATAAATGAAGAAACTTAAGAAGAAATTTATCTCTGGTGGTTAGTTTATTTTTTTTGTGCGTATATTTTAAAAATAGTTCCTTCAAGGAAATATGTTTAGATAACACGCACAAATATTTAAGGGGAGCAATTAATTTATCAATAAATTAGTTTATTATAACAAATACCAAGCAAGTCATAATTAAGCTTTAATAATATTTTTTGAAAAGATTGGTATAGTAGAGATTTTATAAATTCCGCTGCACGTCATAAAAAATTTATGACGAAATTATAACGTCTCCTTGTTCGGCGATACAAATCGCTTGCAATTATCGACAAACACTAATAAAGCTTAACTCGGGGCGTAACAAAGTTGTTGAGTATGTTGTGTCGTACTAGCAATTATTAAAGTACCTAAAAATTTTGTATTTATTGTACAACAAAAAGATGTAATTTTTCTTTGCTCTTAATGAAAATATATCTTGCATGTAATTTAAAAAATAAATGATATGTGTTTTGCATAATAGCTTATTATTTATTGGCAAATTATATGAAGTTTAATGAAATGGTAATAGACTTTAAATGCTTATGATGTCAGTAATGACGTGCAACAGAACTTAGAAAATCTTTACTATAATCAAAGAAAAAACAAATATCGTACTTTCAAATTTTGTTCTTTGTAATTGTTAGTGATGGGGTAGCCATTTACTTTAATAGCAGATTTAAATTGTTTTCCATTCGAATGTGTTTAATTTAGTTTACCAGAAGTTTAATTTATTTTACTGAAATTTACGGAAAATAATGTAAAATATGCAATTACGTAAGCCACCAAATAAAAAGAAGACTTACTAACAAATAAACTGATTTAAATAAGTACCTTTACGGCAAAATAGTTGGAATTTAGCTAGAACTATAGCAACTGTTCAAAGTTCTTTTATCATTTTGGCCATTAAATGTAGTGCAACGCATGTGGGCAGTAATTTTCAATTTCAACGTTCTCTTGCTGTAAAAAGAAAACATTTTTTGCAATTTTTAAACATTTTAACTAGAGCATGTACAGTGAAATCTTACTTTTTTTATTTTAAATTATGCAGGTTATAATTTTGAGGATTGGTTTTCTTCTTTAGAATAACAGATTTTCAAACTGAGTAGTATTATTATATAGTTCTTGTTGCTTTAGTGAATTCCAGTAGTGGTAGACTAGCATATAATTTTAATTCTAGTTATTTTTCCAATATTTTATGTTATTATTTAATTTTTCATGTTTTGTTGTTGGATATATATTTCAGAGTGCTTAAGTGTCTTTTGCATTTTACTGGACGGTTATATTTGTGACCAATACAATAATTCTTTTTTCTGTCCATGATATTATAGCGAACAAAAAACACGTGGAGGCTGCTCTATTAAGAAAAAGAAATACATCTTTTGGAAATTTGTATATATAAAAATTGGTGGACCGAAACTAGCATCCATAACATTTTTAATAATGATCAGAGCACACAAATTTGGGAAAGTTTCCAAAGGCGTCGAGTGAAATAGTTGAACGGCACAGCAAGCATAGGAAAAATGCTAGGAATATCTTCACAGCTCTTTATTATTACACAAGTACTTCGTTCAGTGCGATGACTTTAGTAAATTTGTTTATCGGACAATTCCCGTTTGGTTGAGGGTTTGAAATAAAATGGTGCTAAAATAGTCTGACGAAATAAAGGAGACTGTTCTAAATACGCAAACAGTCAAAAACACGATATATAAAAAATATGGTCCTAAATCTAAGTAGAAATTTGTTGTCAGATTTAATTTGTATGTTGAGGGCTTGTAATATATCATTTAAAATAGTGAAGAAGGAACCCTTTTGTTAATTTTAGACCAAATATAATCCTGACTACTACGACTATTTATCGAGCGACTAAATATTATTAATAGTGCACTCAGATATTCCGCAAAATATACACTGAAAATCAGAAGAGTTAGCGCTACATTAATACGTTCCGGTAAAATATGTATAGCAAGCTTTGCCTGGAGAAGAGAATTTCTATCTTGGGAGGAAATAATCTATGCAGTGCGTTTAAGGTGATTTAGCAGGCAGTCGTGTAGCGAAAAAGGATAAAAGATTGCTAGATGTCATTTCGTTCAAACAAGAAGAAACGACATTGTTCGGACGCAATTGAAAGATTATAGTATTTCTAGTTAATCTTAATTCTCACTCGTGGTTCATTCGTGTATACTTCGGATTGTAGGTGTTCCTTTATATGTAACAGTGCAATAACATAGGGAATGTTAACTCTTGTAATAGAAATGCTTTAAATTCAGATAGAAGAAATACATTTGTTTCTAAATTGCAGAATAGCTTACAAGGGAACATTGGCAACAGGCATATTCAAAATTCCATGATACTTTACAGACTGAAAGGGTAGGTTAATAGAAGCACTACGCAATTCTTTTCGGAGGAAACGGCCGATTTAGGGCTGCAGGCCCCTCCAAAGTTTGGCGAAATTATAACAGATATTAAAAAACATTTTAATATCAGTTTCAGTAGATTACATGGTCCCAAGGATGACATATCCCATCTTCGCAGAAAGCCAATAATGGGGGACGGTGTTTCCCCCTTCTCCATTTTTTTTAATAAGTTTCCTTTTTCTTATTTCTCAAAAAAGTCATTTTTACGTAGAAAACGACAGTACATAACAAATACAGAGAATTAATAGGAATAATAGTTTTAAAAAATAATAAATATTTAAAATAAGTAAACTTGTCTACTCATATACATCATATAATAAAAGAGAGAGAGAGGGAGAGAGAGAGAGATTAAAATGGAAGTAAGCCACTTATGAGTAATAATTGAAACAGTAACTTTTCGTAGCAACGCCTATATCATCTAATCCATATTAAGATTAAAAATGGAATTAAGGCACTTATGAGTAGTAACTCAAACAACAACTTTTCGTAGAAACGGATGTATAATCCAATCCAGATCAAGATTAGAAATGGCATTAACAAGTCACGTTGGATATATAAACAAGATGATCGCTTCAAATGATGTATTATTTTCCGTGTTGCGTAAAATTGTTATTTGGTGCAATGGCAGTAATTAATGGTACTTGTAATAGAATACAAAGACAATCACATTAAACATTTTAAAAATATGTTCTACAACTATATATTAACTGTATAAAATATTCATTCTTTAATACTATTTTCTTGAGAAAGTGTATAATACCTTTTACTCATTTATTTCTTATTTTATGACATTTAACCCAGTATAAAAGTAGTTAATATGCTTGTAACAATTAATAACTTTTCGAAAAATAATAGAACAAAGTTAGAGAAACATTGTAACACACTGTAATGCTATTTCATTGATGGTATATTATAGTAATGGCAGTTTGTGTAAAAATATTCAAAGCACAGATTTTGCTTGCACCAGGAACCGCGTGCAATTGCGGGTTTATGACAAATACTAGATCCTGCATCTTTAGCAAAACAAAGCTTTACAGGATTCTTAACGGGCCCATGTCTTGCATTCACCTATCCACTCTTATACCACGAGTACTTCAACACCTCGAAAAATTTTGGAGAAGAAAACTGATTGTGGGTTAGGGATTACAGTCTAATATTATTTTTTTAATGCAAATCTATGTCATGATTCATAAGAACCGCTGTATTAGAAAATTTTCTAAAAAAATTTTTCCATAGTCTAAAATCAAACACATCTAAAGGTTGTACCATTGCTATGTTATTTTTAAGTATATTTAATATGTTTAAAGTTTTATCTTTTGGCAGTAATTTCTGAAGCTCGGCAACACAATGCTCACTCCAAGAATCAATGGTGCTGTATGTGGAAGGAAAACATCAGTTAACCAGGTTTTGAAATGATTTGAAGTGAGTTTTTCAGATATTGACGAAAAATATATACATTTGTAGGTCGAAACACTGATTGTGCAACTCGAGGTCCAAACGTATTCGTAGATTCCTTTAATGCTAAAAATAAAATAAAATTATGTAACTATGTGTTGTAGAGTGCAACGATTGCACAATACCCTTAGCAGTTTTCTGACCTTTTACAGCTAAAGTACGACCGAAGTGTATTTCAAGATTAAATCCACTCTTATCAGCGTTATATATGTACATTGCTTCTGCCAATGCTAGTGATGTAGCGTTTGACGTGATTAATAAAATTGTCGTTTACCTTGTGTGTTCCGTATCACTGCGTGTAGAGTGAGTAACAAATCTTTGACGATACAATATTATATATGTACATTCTTAATGTGAGAAGTCCACCAATCGCCTGCTTTAAAGGATTCGTGTCCAATTTGCTCTTTAACTTCTAAAGCCCACCCTCGAAGATCCATATCATGAATTATTTTTCCACCGACCACGGTACTTTCAAATTTTGCAAGAACGTATTCAGTAATAAATCGTAATTTGTTCTTATTGATGCCATCTCTATTATCACTTTCCTCCTATTTGTATAACTGTCGTAGTGACTTCATCTTCTTAAACTTCTGTTTGACGCTTTCGAGAGAATGTAGTTTCATTTTACTACCCTTCCAGTACTCACCAACTCTTGTTTTGTAATCTAGGTCAATAACACTTCCGCCTTCTTCAGGAACACATGCCATTTCTTTATAATTGTCTTCTTCATTTTCTGCTGATTCTCCTATAAATTGCGCATCGTGCGGTCTGCTGATTCGTCAAACTCCAATCCTTTTACATCTTTAAAGGCAAACATGCTGTTTGTTGTTCAGCTACAATTATATTTTGCAAGGCATCATGCAACTCACTTTCTTGTTATGTCAAAGGAATTGCTACGATATACTACTACATAAGTAATATGTTTGACATATTTGCTATATTAATTACGGCCATTGTACCAACAATTTTACACAGCACCAAAAACAATACATTATTTAAAACGATCGACTTACTTACATATCCAACGTCTACGTGACTTACAATTAATCCCATTTCTAATCTTGATATGGGTTAGATTATATATGCATTTCTACGGAAAGTTATTGTTTCTGTTATTACTCATAAGTGACTTAATTCCATTTTTAATCCCTCCTACTTTTGGTAATTGATATATACGAATAGACAAGTTTACTTATCTTAAATATTTATTATTATTTAAATTATTATTATTCTTATCAATTCTCTGTATTTGTTATATACTGCTGTTTTGTACGTAAAAGCGACTTTTTTTGAGAAATAAGAAAAAGGAAAATTATTAAAAAATAGGTTCCGCTCCGTTCTTCATTATTGGCTTTCTGCGAAGGCTACGTCATTCGTGGGACCATGCAACCTACTAAAAATGATGTTAAAACAGTTTTTTAATATCTGTTGTAATTTCGAAAATATGCCCAAAAACTAAAAAATGGCGTAAACTTTGGGGGGGGGGGGACTATAGCCCTAAATAGGGCGTTTCCGCCGAAAAAAAATGCGTAGTGCTTCTACCAACCTACCCTTAGTTTGTAAAGTTTCAATGGAATTCTGAATATGCCCGTTGCTGGTGTTCTCGTGAACGAGGGCGACCTGAAACGTTTTCGGAATCGGAGATGATGCACGAAGGTTGTGGTGGATTCATTGGCCGGCAAGGCAACCTTTTTTATGGCTACTGTCAAAATTTCAGACGTCTACTGTCAATAGTTGTTGTTTAAGCGTGTGTTTTGTGTAGCAAGTCAGGTGGTTTCGCAAAAATGGACAATCGAATTTCGTGCAGTCATAAAACACTTCTGGATGGCTGGGAAAACGGCCACGGAAATTCGAAATATTTTGCTAAAGGTTCATGGTGGATGTACTCTATCATTTTCGACTATAAGCTTCTCGGTGAGAGAGTTCAAACGTGGCCGCACAAGCACAAGTGACGAACCACGCATTGGACGCCCAAAAACCGCTACTAACGATGATCGACAAGATTCATGATGTCGTGTTAACCGATCACCGATTGAAGCTGAAAGAGATAGTAGAGGCAACAGGCATTTCAAAAAAACGCGTTGGCCATATCCTACACGAAACGTTGGGTATGAAAAAGCTTTCAGCGCGATGGGTCCCGCGCTTGCTCACACCGGAGTGTCTAGCCACAATCTAACGCAATCCAAAGGATTTCTTCATGCGTTTCGTAATCGTGGACAAGACTTGGATCCACCACTACATATCAAAGACCAAGGAACAGTGGAAGCAGTGTACTTTTCGGGCGAACCGGCTCCGAAGGAAGCAAAGACCGTTGCATCGGCCGCAAACATCATGGCGACCATTTTTTGAGATTTCCAAGGTGTAATCCTCATCGACTATCTGCAGAAGGGAAGGACGATCACATCTGCAGAAGGGAAGGACGATCACAGGACAATACTAGACTGACTTATTTACCCGATTCCATGCAATATTGAAGGAGAAACGGCCTCGTTTGCAGCGGAAAAAAGTGCTTTCTTACCACGATAATGTACCGGCTCATTCATCCCGCATCGTCGTGTCAAAATTGAATGAGTTGTGCCACGAATTAATCTCTCATCCTCCATATTCACCGCACCTAGCCCCTGGCGACTTTTTCCTATTCGCAAACCTGAAGAAATCACTGAGAGGAAAGAGATTTGCCTCAAATGAAGAGGCCATCGCCACTACAGATTGCTATTTTGCAGACCTTGAAAGATTCTACTTTTCCGACGGCTTGAAGAGTTGTATTGACATTCGAGGAGACTACATCGAAAGATAAAAATAAAAAGCTACACCAATAGCGTGTTTTTCTTGTCGATTCTGGAAACATTTCAGGTCGCCTTCGTAAGCTATTGTAATAATAGTAATAATAATAGTAACAATAGTAATAATAATAGTAATAACAGTAACAATAATAATAGCAATAATAATAATAATAATGAGAATTACAGGTGCGGTCCAACAGTGCGGATTTGTTTTCGATCCTGTTTGGTGTTTGGATGGTTTTTCGCACGTGTGTGTACACTCTGTTAATTTTTAAATACGAATCCAAGCGCCGTAGTAAGTAGGCAGTCAATTTAACAAGTGGTCATAAGTAGTGATGCGTAATCATGAAATTTTTGTTACTGCTTTCCATTTTTTATCTCACGATACAGTTATTTTTCTGTTTTTTTTTTCTTACAATTAAATATATGTAATTACGTAAAGATGGCAGAAAATAATAAATACTGGCTATGATAGAAGTGCGTGTGACCGAAAAAGACAATAACTTGAAAGAGGGAAGGAATATATCTTCGATACTACTCATAATATGTATTCTCTGCGAAGGGTTTGTTTATAGCACAACAACCGCTGTAAGATTTGATCCGGCCCGCGAGACATTTTGAAAAACCCAAATTAAAAAAAAATATTACACTACTTACTCATACTCACTCCAAATGAGGAAGATCTAGTGATATGAGGTTTGTCGCTTGCTGCTGCGGAATCAAGTGAGCGAGCAAGCCGAGTGGCGGCGATCGTCAAAGACAAGCAACAAAAGATTATTGCTTTTCAATTGTTCTACACTAAACGATTGTAGATCATTCCTTCCTTTTGCCTATATAAGCGGGTGGATGGCCCAAACTCTATTTCAGTTCTATTTGAGCTACCGAGATGATAACATCGACAAGCGATATCCTAGCGCACTGTTAATGCCATCAATTTGCTTTCTGACTTTGTGTACATCTTGAATGCTTTCTAATTATATTTTGTTATTAAGTTTATCGAACGAAAAGTAAACGAAAATGATGTCTGATGGAAAGAAATGAAAAGTAGATGCAGGGGGTCGCCAGTTTCAAGAAAAATGGACTGAAGAATTCTTTTCTATCTTGCACAATGGTAAGCCTATTTGTTTGCCGTGTAATGAATCCATTTCAGTGAAGAAGACCATTTTTCGGAGCTTAGAAAATTCGTAAGAAGATTGATTTGTGCGTTTGGCAGTACTTATAAATGCAAACAGTTCATTTCAATGATGAAAGTGAATAAATCAAAACATCGTACAAGGCTGACTGACGATAATTTGGAATATTCTTTACGTCTTAGTATCAGTGGAATTAATCCAAACATCGATGTGGACTAGTTTCCCAAATTCAAGTTCAAGTGTCTCATTGATTTCGTTGTCGCTATTTAACTTTTTTTTTCATTTCATCCTCTTATTTTAATAAATTGCATTATAATAACATTGTCGTATTCACAGGTATAAGCTAATGAACAAAATAGACAGCTGGTAGAAAAGGATGGGCTCATTTCTGATTTGACATCAAGAATCGTGGAGTTAGAACAAGACGGTATAGAAATTTAGGGACTGAAGGAACAGAAAAAAATAAAATCTACAAAATACTGCATTTAAGATAGCACACAAGTTGGAAATCAATATGGATCGAGGTCATATATTGTCTATCGAGAGAATTCAGAAAAAGATTATAAAAGACGCTCAACCGAGACCGATATTGGAGAAATTAAATGATATAGAAAAAAGGAAGTATTCATTAAAGAAGAGGAAGGAAACAATAGCAAATTAGAGACATAATTGGTCCAGGTTCCAGCGAAAACATATTAATATTCGAACATATATCACCTCACTTAAAGAAATTGCTGTGGGAATCAAAAATTAGAGCAAAGGAACAAAAGTGGAAATACGTTTGGGTTAAAAACGGTCAATTATTGGCGAAAAACCAGGAAATACGGGGAGTTTTGCACATAAAAGCGATAAGGATATATTGAAAATAAATTAACAAAAAGACCACAATTGAGCGGTCATCAAATTTTATTATTATATAAAGAACTAATAAAAGTGTAATATAATGGATTTTCTCAACCAAATTGAAAGCGAATCGGGAAACGATAGATTAGGCGAACAGTGGCAGATAGCTTGTTCACTGGACTTTCTGTGGACACTTGAACCTGCTATTACAAAAATTAATGTAATACATTTAAATATAAGGTCCGTAAGAGCGCATTTCGAGGAATTCCCTGTATTCATCGAAGAATATTTGCAAACTCTTTACGTGATACTATTATCAGAGATAAACTTTAGCCAGAAAATCATGCAGGAGTATTTAGATATCCTAAAAATTCCACACTTTGATATTTATTATAAATGCAGATCTAAAAAACAAGGAAGGATGGGCAGAGACAATAGCTGTAGAAATATTGATGGATAATACTCTTTTTCTCTTGCTTGCATTATACAGGCCACCAAATGAGAGCTCCCGAAAATTTCTAAATGACTTGGACACTCTCATCTACAGCTATGATTATGCAAATACTATTTTTATGGGGGACATAAACATCGACTTGTTAGAAGATTCTGCAGGATTGATCAACGTGTGCAATACACGAATAGAAATATCTTACGCACTGAGTTGGGAAAATAATTGATAGAAGAAAACTTGATCGGTTTTTACAACGTCAACGACTTATACGACTACCTACGGCATTCGATAAGAACTGCTCAGACCAGTGCTACAACATTCACAGTTATAAGAAGAAGAAATAACCAACCCTGTAGGCCATGTATGAAAACAAGTTACTGAATGCAATGCGAGACAGAGACAAATATTTTAGAGCATGGAAAATAATAATATAGAGATAATATTGCGGTTAAAACAGAATTAATAAATAAAAGAATGGCTAGAAACAATGTGACTAAACAAATTGATTCCTGGAAAAGGGGTTATTATGGAAAGATTTTTCAACAAATTAGGGGGGACATGAGAAAAAGTTGGCGAAAGATCAATAAAATATTAAATAGAAAACATACAGATGGTGGAAGAACTAGTATTACACAATTTTTTAGTCAACCAGAAACTATAATAACGAATAATTTTAGCAATACCTTCACTCGAAAGGTTGACAGACTTTCACATAACTGCAAAAACTACACAACAAGAAGCAAAACGCAATCTATGACGTTACTCAATTGCGGTGCAAGAGAGCTGTAAAAGGTAATGGAACGGGTAAAAAATAGATAATGAATTAGGGGACATCCATTCAAGTACAAAGGAGTTCCACAAGGAAGCATTCTCGGACCATTGCTTTATCTACTTTATATAAACGACATTGGTTCCTGTTTTTCCAAGTCAAAATACCTTCTATTTGCTGACGATTCCATGATAGTTTCTCTCCATAATGACTTAAATATTGCAGTACATAATATAAATCGGGATTTTAAAAGAGATGGGCACATGATAAGAAACTAAATATTAACAACACGAAAACAGGGGCGATGATCATTGCTTCCCCACGTATGAAAGAACATATTGTCACTAAGATATTATTTCATGATTATAATTGCTTACATGGAGATGAACAGATTGAATGCATATATTCCGAAGAAATTGAAATTGTCGACAGTCATACATACCTTGGACTTGTAATTAATCAGCGCTTTGTATGGAAAGAGCATACGGTTCATATTACAAAAAAAAAACTACGGCCATTAGCAAACAAATTATATTATGCCTAAATATATACCCAAAGAAGCACTAATGACTGCGTACCATTCTTTGGTGGAATCAATCATACTCTATGGTATCGTTGTTTGGGAAACATCATCTAATGTACATATCCAAATGGTTCAAACCATGCAAGACAGAATAATTAAATTTATATCTAGGAGAAAAAATTCGTTACAAACTGATCCCTATGTAATGAATAATTTGTTAACAGTCAAAAAAAAATTATTTACATGCTCCTACAAAAAAATTACTTTACATCAAATTTGCTAACACAACTCAATCATTTTTACGAAACGAGAGGAAGACTTATGTGTTAGGTGCATATCCCACTCATATTTAACAAATAAGGTGACCGCGCGCTAAACTGTGGCGAAACTAGTAATCATTTTACCATCTGAGCTAAGAAATATTCTATCTTACAGCGTTCTAAAGAAAGCATTGAAACAGTGGCTAATCCATAATCCCGGTTACAAATTTTAATCGCCACTTTCGTACAGGATGGAAAAAGGAAATTATCGTGAAACTAGTGGATTCAATTCTTGAGTGAACACGGCGAGCTGCTTATGACTTCGACACTGCACAAATAATAGCCACTGACAAGCATATGCTTAGTGGCAAAGAACTGTATAATGTATGTCATTGTCATTGTAAATCTTTATTATTATTATTATTACTGTAAATGTTTATTATTATTATTAATGTTTTGGAGAGGCGTGTCCGCTGGTTGTGGATTATTATAATAATTTTATGAACATTCCTGAACCATTATCAAAATTACTTTTGCATACACTATTTGATAGCAAATACAGTAACCAATTAATCAAAACCGTTTTTGAAATTCGAATAAATACAACATATGCTGTTCGGTCTTTATTATAACTCCAGTTGAAAAGCACGTTAAATAGCAGATTCAGAGAAATTTAGGGTGTATTCAGGAATCAGCGAATATGAGGTTTATTGTCAGAACGACCAACATAATTCGCCGTGAAATTTAAAAAGATTTGTTAGGAATTACATCAATGCAAAATTTTACCTTTTGACGCATATTTAGTAGTTGTTTGTATTTCTTAACAGTAGATTCACGTAAATGCCGGGGAACTTTATAGTCTTCAGCTGATTTCAATTTGTAATCACCGATAGTCTCCATAGCTTCAGCTAGCATTTGCTCATCATCTGGATGATTTACTCCTGGGATCGGCTTCAATTGGTTAAACTTTTCCCACTATAAAAACGGAGAACAAGTACTATTGCATATAAATATATGGTAGTTATGAAGATGATTTGATGGGAAATGAGAAGGGCGTCAAGTTTTTATTATTTTTCAGTATATTTTCCTTCAAATTCAACGCACTAGGATTAACGATGAAAATACTGCTCTGTTACTGCAATAGTCGTAACTTCTTTCTACTAAAGAAGAGTTTTAGTTTGGGTAATAAGTCAAAATAATTTGGAGCTAGACCTGGGGGCAGGATACCTTGTAGTCAATTGATCCCATTTTTCGCGAACAGTTTGACTACTGTGAGACGATGTACTGTTGTGATGAAAGTTTTTTTGATGAGTTATTACAAATCGTGTTGCAGAAACTGATTCCTTCAATTTGTGTAATAAGGTGACATAATTTGAGTATCAGAAAATCGTTTCTCAATTGACTATATTTTCTGGGATACAAATGCTGCCTTATTGACTTCTAGAATTACACTATAATATCGTTAGAGTTTTTTTGTTGAATTATATAAGTTATATAATGGATACCAAAATGTAAATGAACTGCGGAAAAAATATTTAACATTGCAATCAACCACTTTTAAATCTCGCGGGCAATTAAGTGGTATTTTCGGCAATGTAGGTCATATATTCGCAGTCTTTTTCAGTTTTTTTAGAACACGTGTGAATATGGCGCTTACTGCCAGAACTACAAACTTAAAATAAATGTCTGCGAGATTTAAAGATGGTTAACAGATATTTAGCATATGCGTTAATATCTTTTATAAAGTTTGTGTTTTTGTTTTATTGGTCTTTACTTTAGTCTTTATAAACTAAACATAAATGTGAATTTTCTATTGTATTTTTTTTAAGTAAGACATTAATAATGTAATAACTGATTAAAACTTCTATTTCACAGACGATTTAAGTTGGTACTTGCACCAGTAAAAACCATTATTGTACCAACATAAAACGCCTTCAAAATTTAAAAATGATTGATTAGGAATGCAGAATTGTATAATTCTCTTTTTTATAATTATTGTTAATATATTTAATTTAATTTGTGTGTTTAAACAATTTTTTTTAAGATTACTACAAAATATCTAATACAAATATATAAGAAAAATGAATGAAGAACATAAAAAAAATTAGAAAGTAATGTTTCGAAGACTGTCGGCTCCTATTTCTGAATAAAAAAGGCTAGAAAATGATTATTCTATACACTTTTTTTCAATTAAAAAGTACAATTTTTATTTCAATAGAAAATATAATTTGTAAGTTTAGATATGAACCATTTATTAGTCACTATCTACCATTACGCTGACTACCCGCTAGAGGGCGTTCTCTATTGATCTCTCGAACGTGTGAGAGTTGCCTTTTACAGTTTTTTCCAATGTTTGTGACAGATGCTTGAGAGAAAATATAGGGGTATGCTGTTTCTAACCTCTAATGCAATATAGGAATAATGACTTTTCAATTTTTTACAGAAAGAAGATTAAGATAATAGAATGTCAGATCAACCGTCACATTTATTTGGATGGGATTTGTTATACAGTAGCGTAGAAAGCGATATCCACAACAATCAAGATGTTCTTGTCTGCCTTGTGCATTTAGTTTTAATTTCTAATGGTTTCAAGTGTATTGGTATCGGCGACTCTAAAATTTTGGACGGTACTGAAAGTAAATCAGAATCTTTGCCAAGAGGATGGAATGACGGATATGCCCTTCGATATATCTATCAGGGTCGATTATATAATTTAAAAGGTACTGCACTTGATGATGGTATAATAATTAATCTTATAAGGGTAGATGAGCGTACAGTCAGTATGGTTCAATTAAATACAAGGTCTGTTGTTCAACGAACTGGACCTTTGATGGAAATGATACCAGAGTGTTCCTCAATTGTAGAGGTTGTAAAGAAACAGTTAATTGATAAAATAGCTATATCAACAAAAACTAAGGATAGTGCAAATCAAACTCAACCAGAACCTACAAAGCCAATGTCTAGCATAGGAATCAATCCATCTAGATTACAAGAACCATCTCGTGATCCAGTGTATCCATTTATGCCAGATGTACGACCCTTAAATGTAGGAGGTGCAGATTTAAATCCTTTCGGTATAAATCCACTAGGAGTACCAAGAAATCCAGTTTTTCCTGGTGGAGGTGGTATGTTATTTGTACCCCCTGGGCATGGTGGACCTCCAGATATAAATATGGGCATACCAGGAGGTTCTTTGCCACCAGGAGCCCGATTTGACCCATTTCGGCCACCCGATATTGACCGATTTCCAAGACGGTCCAATGTTCCTGATAATGATGAAATGCCTCCCCCAGGTTTTGATGACATGTTTATGTAAGGTATATATTGGATTTTTCATTTGAATGTAATATATTATAATAAAAATTTAAAATAAAATTAACTTACTTCTTGTTGTCTTTTTTCTAATTTTGCTTTTCGTCGCCTGTATTTGTCCAACAACCTATTTAATTTGGCTCCTAATTTGTGATGAATTACTGATGGCGAAAGCCCCAATAAAAAATATTCTAACTGTTTTTTCTTTCTTTCGGGAGCTGGTACTACTTCAGCAGCGATTGCTGGGCGTTCGGGAGGCCTATTAAAAATAGAGGTAATCTTCCAACAAGAAATATATTTCTTAATCTAAGAAGCGTATCCATAGTTTATTGATTAAAATAAGTGTTAACGTATATATACACAATTTAAAAATAAAATGGTGCAAATAATAATAATTTTATATACATAAAGAAGTTAATTTAAGCTGTTCAAATACCACAAAAATACACATTTTATATGTACTGTATTATTGTAGTAGCACAATTCCGAGAGGGCTCAGAACAGCTTTTGTGTAAATAGGTGGCCGTTATTGCAGGAAAGTACAATAATAGGTAAGCTAATTGAATAGTATGTATATATCTTGAAGGAAATAATATTTTTAAGAATTACTATGCAATGTGTTGTTGGAAATTCTTGGTTGAGATACTGCTCTAGACGCCAAATTAAACGGCGAGCGGTGGGGATGCGCTGTAGTCGTTTTTAGACGTGCACGTCCACTTTCTAAAGTAATAGCCAGAGTATGTTTCTCCTACTATTTCTAATGCTGCGAGGAATTACTCCCACCGCTCGTCATTTTATTTGGCGTTTACAGTACGATGTTAACTAAAATTGGTTACAGAAAATTTAGCCTAAACATCATTGTGATTAATCATGTAGTAATGAAAGCATATTTAGAGAAGAATAGCATATCTATTTTTCTCAAATTAGATACATTTATAAACACATTCTCGGAAGAAAAATAAGGAGGACATAAATTCGCTGAAATCCTTTTTTTTTAAATTTAAATTACTTGGAGTAAAGCCTAACAAGTTCATATGTATTAGGTGCTTCTGGAAAAATCTATATTTTACATACTATTTACCATACAAATATAGTTTGTAACACGAGAGAATGATACAAGTATTATTTATATGGATTTACAATTTATCAAAAATACAAATTATTATTTTTCTCTGTATAATGTGATTGTGTGCATATTAAGCGAAATTGTGTTAAACATAGTGGTGTACCTATCCAAATTTCACCAGTTGATTCTAGTTAGGCTTTCTTTGGTATGATTTTTTGTTTGCTAGATGTCATGGGCTTTATTTGTTTTGCAGCAACTTTTGCAATTCTTATAATTCAGCCCTTTCGTTAAAAATACCCAACAATGGAGGAAATTTCGTATTTGACTTCGTATGAAGGAATGTTGGTATTTTGGACATTTTATATAACCCATAATACAAATAACATACATTAACATTTTGATTATTATACTCTAAGCGATCAAGTATTCGATCTCGTCGAACGAGAAGGCCCAGAAAAAGGTAACCAGATGTTATCGCGGAGTCACCGAGAAACCTACGATACATATATATATATATATATATATATATATATATATATATATATATATATATGATTGACGTTTTTGTGGGTACTATGTATGGTAGCGTTGTTTCGGGTTTCATTTCGTTAGAGTCTCATCTATCATCTTCCTGAAATAACGCTATCACATATGTATATATTTCTAGTCCGCTCGCTCCTTAAATTTCAGTGTGGCTCTTATGGGAAATGCAAACGCGGTTGCCACATTGTGTTTGCTTAGGATTCTTAGGAAATTCTTAAAATTCTTAGGATGTTTTAAACTCTACAGTTGGTTACATAAAAAAATAACATTGGAACATAACCAATATTTGTTATGTATGCATGTTTATTATAGTATTATGTTACATGATAATATTTAATGTAAATATTACTAGTTGCTTCTATATTTTCTAAATTATATGAATTAAAATATAATTTGCAAATGCGACATTTTTGTTCTTTTAGAATTGATTCTACAATTGACTCTAATAAGATTAGTAAATTGATTTACTTATTGGAAGTAGTGCTGTAATGATATAATATAAATAGTGGTCTTTTATGTTAAAATTTAAATTTATGAAATTTAATAATAAGATTAAAACCTATAAAATTCAACATTTTATACATATTAACATACATTAAGAATAGTGCACATAAAGCTATTTGATAGTAAAATGAAATAAAATAAATAGTAATTTATTTGTTGTCTGTAATAAAATCAACACAAGGAAAAGAAATAATAAAGTTTCAAACAAGGCACATAAAATACATACAAATCACGGCGAAATATGAAATTCTTAGATTAACCGAAAATGTAAACGTAATGGAAATAGTGGACAGAACTGTCAAAAAAGAGTCGCTAGTACAAAATTGCGCAACTCTGCCCAGGTGGAAAAGAGATACACATTCATAAACTCTCTGTTAGTAGAAAGAGAAGATAACGTTGCATAAGAGCCAAGTTTTAAAGTGTGAACCGGTCATAACACCAAAGATAAAGACCCTGTTAAATACAGTTTTTTTAGGGTATTGGTGAAATCATTCCCGAGAAAGATACACGGGCATGTTTGATGTAAAGATAATAATATGATGTCTTCGTTTCTTCCTACCCGGCGTCATCAGCGCGGTTTCGAGTGATTTTATGCTCGACACATTGTCATTCCCTCTCTGCTATTATCGCCATATCTAACCCTACAACTCAAGTGATAATTGTTGGTGCTAACTAGTGCCAAAAGAATGAAACACTTGTCTGCAAAATCAGACATAGCAAGAAGAAACGGGTGCAGTTTCCCACACATCTCTCGAGTAATACGTGGATTATTAGTGCCGAGTGGACGTTCGCACCAAGGGCAGTGCATAGGGAAAACTGGATATGTGAATGATTTCTCAGGCTTACCATGACGTATTTAAAACACATCTAAAGGAATGCCTAGAAAATAACACCAAAGATAAAGACGCTGTTGAATACAATTTTCTTTGTTTTGGTAAAATCATTCACGAGAAAGACAATATGAAGAGACATAAAATCCTAACACACGGACATGTTTCTACCTACCCGGCATCATCAGCGTGGTGTTAGCTGTTTTATGTCTCGTCACATCGTCTTTCTCGTGAATGATTTAACCAAAACAGAGAAAAATTGTATTCAACAGCGTCTTTATCTTTGGTGTTTTTTTCTAGGCATTCCTTTGATGTGTTGTGAACGGCCATATACATATAAATGAGAAGGAATGAGAATTCGAATGTCAAAATATTTTAATGCAAACATAAGTTGTATCACAATTGGAGCGAATTTTCGACAAAAACCTAACGCAATCTCTATGGTTAACTAATTTTGAAATTTAATAATAAACTAATATATGAATAGAAAATAATCAATACAGGATTGGTACAGAAAATAACAAAAAAAAAGTGGTTATGAAAATTTGTAAAATAAATAGGATTTTAATAGTCTCTGTTCTTAAAGAAAGGGAATTTTGAAATAATAGCGAAAATGAATTTGGGAAAATATATCAAATGCTGAGTTTTAAAATTGGGAAACTGTAATCGACAATCAATAAAGAAACTTATCTATCCAGCCTTAAAAAGATAATAATAGTTTATATATCTGATAATTCGAATCGAAAGGGCATAACATAACGGAATATATGACGTATATTTTGAAATATACAATATAAACCTACCAACGATTATGATTTTAGAAGCTATAGAAGTAAATGTATGTAATTGAAGATGTATTATCACTTAATATTAACATTTAACACATCGAAAATAACGCAATTAAAATTGATAATATGTATTATATTCTATAACCACTGAGAAAAAATAGATAATACGTTTTCGTATATCCATAATTGAAGGAAGATAAATTGCTTTTCAATTTAAAGGTGTTTGTTCGAAAAGTATATGAATCGGGTTTTCTTGTATAATCCGAGTTGATTAGGTTGAAGCTTCCTTGTATTGTTCTTCTTCATCATATTTTTACTTGTTTATTGAATATATATTTTTACTATTATAGAATATTTTTTATAGTATGTTTTCTTTCTGCTTTGCATTTATTTAAGAATCACCCGATTTCTTCCATTATCGAATTTGTTGAACTTTTATTACTTATCTACTAGAGTTTTTTGAATTTCCCACAGTATGTTTACTTTTGCCGCATTTAATATTCACATACATTTCTAGTTCATAAAATAGCCCCTTATCTCTTTTACAATAATAAGCAACCTTTCAAATTTGAAATAATTTGTACATGTAGAGGGACACTAAGAATAATTGCTTACTGTATTCCATTGCAATTTTAGTATAGAAATTATGGATGGAAATAAAGCATATTTAAATTGCCAATATATGGGTCCTGCATGACTCTGCCGTATGCAAAGATTCAGGAAGGCGCTGTTCATCTCGTATCCACAGAGAGAACATAGTTTTGATATTAAATATCACACTACGACATTCGTCGTCCCTACTTATGTGTGGATGGCATCATTCCTAACGCATACAGTCTTTTATGGTGTGACGAGATAGAGAGCAAATGCAGTTCCAGCATTACCATGGATACATACCTAGCACAAGAAGTTCCATTGTACACTCCCGTTCATATTTAATTAACTTTTTTCGATACAAAAAATTGCTAAAAAACCGTTGTGATACGAGAAGATAAATATTTAATTTTAAAACATTTTTTGACAATGTTCAAGACTTGTATTCAATGCCATTTAAAAAAAGTTTTTACGGATAAGAACAAGCAGTTTATTTTTGTACCACCGTACAACAGGAACAAATTCTATATTGACGTATGATAACTTTAAAAACAATTCTTAGTTTTTTCTAAACATTGGTATACTGCAAGTTGAGCACTTCCAGTTGGTACATATGTAATCTTTTTTGGTGCTATATCCGGTGCTTGCACAAAATGCTGTCGTTTGCGTCTCGAATTTCACTCTATTAAATTTTGCCAGGTTTCTATCATTTTTCAAGAGAAGACATTTTGATGGCGGCTATTTAAAACCAAAATTCAACATAAACTAAAATGGCTCTCTTTGTATATAATATCAGTGTTAATTGTTTGTTTGTTTGCATATTATGGTATGGTAATCTACACACAACATAGAGGAACAGGAATTGTGACAAGAGACCAATTTTGAATACCTGATCCAATGCAAACAATTATGGGCGCCTCTTATTAGTGGATGGGATATAGGAAAAACTCAGTAGGTAAATGGTAAAACTAATTAATATTTACTCTTTAGTCGTAGTAAATAAATGAATTACTATCCTTACGCAGTTGACATCTATTCATAATTAACTTGGAATTATGTTCTCGTTCTACTTTATATAATAAACTATAAAATATCGGCAAAATAATTAAGTATACTTGAATATATTACTATAACACTAATCTTATTTAGCGAGTGCTAGTTATAAACCCACTTTTTGAAGACACCTGTGGTATTTGATCTAAAAATCACAAAGTTTGGCACATTTGAACATAAATTACTGATAATTTCCGATTTCAAATTCGATACTGATGCAGGTTCCGATTCCAGTCAACAAGCTAAACTAGTGTCGAATGCGAGTTACGGAATCTTACTGCAGATTCGGATAACACGATATTATTTCCTATGCGAAATTAGCAACGGCTTTGTTAGTAACGCTCTAATAGAATTACAAAATTTTAGGTAGTCGAAAATTAAGTGAAAGTAAGATCACAAACATCGATTTAGCAAAGCTTTATTAATTAAATGCAAATGCATTTTTTTGTATGGTAAACAGCAAGGATATTTGTATTTCAAAAAGCCGGATTCCGTAAGCTCGACATTGTCGAACTCGATTCGGGATTCTGTAAGAGCCACTCGATACGTAACTATCGTCAAATTCGAAACGTTTTACTCGATAGATACTTCGCTTTCGATTAATGACTATCTTTCTTCCGCTGGCATAATTTGTCTTCTATCCTTCTTTGGAAGCTACGGCGGAATGGGGGTAAAGTGTTATTTTCAAGTGTGCATTTTGGATACGTCATTACTAAACTCATTGCCTTATTCTACCCAGCGACTAGTTTTGAAACAACGTTAGTGATATACTTTTACAAACATTATTCATCTTCTATCTATCTATTCATCTATCTCAAAAGAGGCGAAGGAAGCCGTCTAAGATATAGGGAACATTATTGACAACGAATGGCATGTCTAGGCATGAGGCATATAAATAAGAGCAGTAGCGCACTATTATAATTATTTTATTTTAAATATAACTTTGGAAATATATATTAATTATATTTTGTTGTTTTCCTTCATTTAGCGAATCATTTGTTGTGTCCAAATTATTTGCAATTTCATTATGAAATGGGGCAATGTGTTCAGCACAGAGATTATCCCGAATAATACATGCAGTTACCAAGCCTAAAAGAACGACTTTTGAAATACACTTTAAAGAAATAATGAATTGAGAAAAAAATAAATGTATGGTAAAGTAATTCTGGAATATACAGTGCTAGATATGTATATTTTAGTACATATCTACCACTGTATCTTCTTAAGGTATATTTAAAACATATTTTTAAAAGCCAAATACTTCTTTCAAAAATCGTAAGTAGAATCCCTAAAACATATTTAAAATGTTCAGGTTGTTATCACAAATTACTTGTACATTTAGAGAATAGTATCCATTTCAATTAATAAAGCTACTAACATGAATTTATTCAGCAATTATTATCGAAATAATTCGGTAACCTTTTTTTCTACTTTCCAGATAGATTAATATATATTACGTAACTGTCTTTGATATAAAACTAATTGTCGATTATTTTTCGCATCAGCTTAGCATAGAAACATGTGAAAGATAAAATTAAACTCGCCGAAATTATTTATTTATATAATTAATCCACCTCCTACTCGAAAAGCTTGCGGAATCGCTCTTACTTTCGACTTCGAGTAGAGTATCGTTTCGAATGAGGGTTTCGTATCGGCCTTACGGAATCTGGCTTCAAATGCAAAAAAGATCTAAAAATTTATCCCACCGGTCACATTCAATTGAAATGTGAAAACAAACTAACTCTTGCTCAAAAATTCTTTTAGGCAACAGTATTGGGCTAACACTACCTGCAAATCAGCAAGAGTTCTATTATTGGTCAGCTCCTGCAAAGGGTAGAAAAATCGACATGATGAAAATACCATGAAATTTGCGGTGCCGTCGGAATAAGATAATTTCTGAACACAAAGTAGCTTATAAGCAATAATTACCCTCAGCAGGGATAGTTGCTAATATCCCTCTCTCAAGTCATATGGGTATCAATGTTTACGAGGTCGTAGAAGAGATCGAAAAAATCCAAAACACGTCAGGGGTTGTTGAGTTAACACCATTCTATTAAGTCGTATAGCTCTAAGTTGGTATAAGGACAATCATTATATTTTTTGAATAAAAGCATTTGTTTGTTGTTAATAAAATTTATGTTTTCCCCTCTTTAAATGACTTTTATTTGAAAATTGTCAGGTATTAAAATTTTAATGGTACCATTTAGACTATTAAATAATACAGTAAGACCTGTGTTAACGGCCACCTGTTGAAAGCGGCCACCTGAGGTAACGGATAGTTTTAAAGTTCCCCGAATCCACTATAAGGAAATTCCCATATACGAAAACATTGGGTTTTCTGAAGGGGTCCAGTAGTTAGGGGTACGGTTGTATTTCATGAACGTAGCTTGAATTATTTTATTAATACTCGCTTTTGTATTAAATTAATACACATTTTTGCTTTGTATCTATAAACATGCTTATCTTATCACTGTAAGAAATACAGCTTTACCTATAATTATAATTTACTTAAAATAAATAGATTGAATTATGATTGGCATGAAAAGTAAAACTAACAACACTAGAAGTGGTTGGTTATAGTTAGCACGCGATTCAAAACCAGCTACAAAAAAGTATCACCGGGAGATATCCCAACAAATAGATGTACCAGTGACCAGGTATTAGTCATCCACAAAATTTCCAAATTTGTACGATTTATATTTTGTCATATATTGATATTTGTGGTGGCATATCTCATATACACATATACAATTATTTAAGCAATGTATGCACATAATAGGTGATGTTGGCAGAACTCATTACCAATTGTCCTTTCGCACCTTAAAATTCAGTACGGCTCTTATGGGAAATGCGAACGCTGTTGCCACGTTGTGTCAAAATTATATTCTTAGGATGTTTTAAACTCTACAGTTGGCTGTATAAAGAAATATCAAAGGAAACAACAAACATTTCTTATATATGTATGTTTGTTACAGTATTATGTTTTTTATTTTAGTTTTATATATTATGCATAAGTTGTGCGAAACGGTTTTCATTGAAATACAATTTATGAATGTGACATTTCTTTTTCTTTTAGAATTGATTCTGCAATTAACCATAATCAGATTAGTAAACTGATTTATTTATTGAGAATAGTGCTGCAATGATATAATATGAATTGTTATTCTATATATACAGAATTATTCGTATTCGATGGTTTATTAGATACGATCACCGATCGTAACACGTTCAAGAAGAAGGTAGCTGCGATGCCATCGGAACGTCAACAAGGTCCTAGCCAGGACAGTCAACAAACGCAGAGAATCCGAGAAAAAGGAAACAACACACACATATATATTAAACATAAGAAGTTATACCGGTGTGAAGTTAGCAATAAATTTCAGCAATAGAAAATCTATCTCAGTTCGCTAAACTTAACTTGTGATTTCTAAACACTAAGTTATTGCCGATGACAACTCGTCGGGAGAGTTTTAAGATGTAAACATGTTTGGAACTATGTTCATAAACAATTAAAGTTGGCCATCTTATCTTCTAATACAATAGGTAAAGAATCATCTATTTCCGTAGTGTTTCCCACATCTAATTCGCGATTTTTTGCGCACTGGGCCACTGCAAAGAAAGAAAGTAACCCCCCAGAAAAGTTTTAAAAAATTAAAATTTTGGTAGAAAATTTTAGAAACAATTAGACCCGGGTATCCCATTCGCTAATACAGTAAGTACTGAATTATATTTTTTCGTAGTGTTCGCCACGTTTTATTTGGGATACTTGGACTCCGAACTATTGCCAAGGGAGAGAGGCGTTCGCCAGAAAAGTTTAAAAATGTAAACATTTTTGTAACAATTTTTATAAACAATTAGAGTTGGGTATCCTATTCGCTTATGGAATAGATAAAGAGATACTTTTTTCGTACTGTTCGCCACGTTTTATTTGCGATTTCTGCACTCTGGACTATTGCCAATGGAGAGGAGAGTCCGCCAGAAAAGTTTAAAAATGTAACCATTTTTGTAACAATTTCTATAAACAATTAAAGATGGGTATTCTATTCGTTTATGGAGTATGTAAAGAATTTTTTTTCTACAAACAATTTTTATAAACAACTAAAGTTGGGTATCCTATTCGCTAATAGAATAGCAAAAAAAAAGTTATAAACAATTTAGGTATCGCTGTTTGTATCTATTCCAGAATACCAGTCAAGTAAGTATTTTTTCTAACAGGTTAGTTTCTATCTTTGCAATTGTACTGTGTACAAAAAATTGCGAATAAAGTGTGAAGAACACTCCGAGAAATAATTATTCTTTACCAACTGTACTAGCGGACGGGATACTCAATTGTTTAGAAAGTGTTACAAAAATGTGTACATTTTTAAACTTTTCTGGCGGATTCCCCTTTCCCTTGACAATAGCTCAATGTGCAAAAATCCCAAACAAAACGGGGCGGACGCTCCGAAAAAAAATAATTCTGCATTAGCGGATGGGATACCCGGCTCTAATTGTTTCTAAAATTTGTTACAAAAATATTTACATTTTAAAACTTTTCTGGGGGGTTGCAATGGCTCAGTGTGCAAAAATCGCGAATTAAATGTGGGGAACACTACGGAAATAGATAATTCTTTACCTATTATATTAGTAGATAGGAACTTCAATTGTTTATAAAAATTGTTGCAAACATGTTTACATGTCAAAACTCTCCCGACGAGTTGTCTCGGACATCGACAATAACCCAGTGTTTAGAAATCACGAGTTAAATTCAGCGAATTGAGATAGATTTTCTATTGCTGAAATCTATTGCTAACTTCACACCGGTTAAAGAAGCCTCTTCGAGTTAAAGCAGAACAGCAATAGTAGAACTTAAATACCAATTTATTTGTTATTCAAAAAAAGTCACTGGTACAAAATCGTGGAACTCTGCACAGGTTAAAAAGAAATGTACATATATAAACTTTCTGCCGTACCGAATTTTAAGGTGCCAACAGGCTATAGATAGATTTTTCCAAAAACACATTTAATTCAAATATTGCAAATTTTATAATTTTCTCCGTTAATTGTAAATCTTAGAATACAAAAATAACGTAAAGTAAGATATACATGTATACCATATTATTATTCTAGTGTATCTACTTACTTTAAAACTTTTTTTCCGTTAATGGCTGCCGTAAAAAAAACATTTTTAATTTATTATTAGACGTAAGTACATTTTTGTTCTAAAGTAGACAAAATACTTTTTCAAACTTGTATATATTTTGTCTAATCAGAATATATTCAAGAAATAAAAGATAAAAATGTGATTTAATGTACCTGCCTTTCAGTTCAGCTTCAATTATTTTTTGGTCGACAATACGATGCATTTCAAAGAACTCTGGACTTAATTTTCTTTGTCTTAACGTGGCGACCCGCAAACGATTATTTATTCCTTGTACAGAAATTGGAAATAAATCTAAAGGGTCGATGAAATGGTGCATTAACTTTTTCATTTTAATTTCTGACTTTTCTACATCGAACGCTAATTTTCTCTTCACAAGTGCTAACTGAGCATCTAGTTTTTCTTGTAAATCTTTTGAAATCCTAGGGTCTATTTCTAACACAGACCTTGATATAATTTGTGTTGGCAATAATTTCTTATTTCGCTTTAAAAGTTGATGAAACTCTTTTCTCAATGAAAATAGTTTATTTAGATAAAGCTTCTTGTTGTAATCCGCTAGATTAGTTTTCCTATCTTCCTCTGTTTTAACTATTGCTTGCTCTAAACTTAATTCAGTATAGCTAGTATCATCATCGTACACTGATTCTATTTTTTTTAAAACAGGTATCTGTTTTGGGGGTGTAATTTTACTATAATCATCATGTTCAGGGTGAAATCTATATGAAAATACATTTCCATCATGTCCACAACTAAAGAAATATCTTTCATCGGAACTAAAACACATTCTTGGAATAAATCCATGGTAGTTATCGTGCATTGATAGCTGCCAATAGTCAGAGAGGTCACGAAAATCTTCTTTCACCCTATTAATGCGTATTGCTCCATTTTGCATTGCAAATATTAAATATTTTCTATTGTAGCTAAAAGATTAATTGAAAATAATATACATACTTATAATAATATAATATATAGTGGAAACGGGTTCAGTGCCAACGCACGTCATTAACGCGACGTCATGCATGTAATCAAATGACGTCATAAATATGCAATAATATAAATTAAAAGTATTTTATATTAGTATATAATTGCAACATAATAGTTAAGAATTAAATTAAATTTCAACGGATAACGCAACACACTGTTTTTTAATACAAACGCTCGTTCTATCAAAGTTAAAAATGTAAAAGAAATAGCTATTTACTTAATTATTATATTTCCCATATCCCACTACTTTTACGTTACTGTTTTTGGCTATTTGGAAAGATATTTGATGAAACACGATGTCGGTTGTCATTGGTCCTCCAGCCATTTTAAATGTTGACAGTTCGTAAAGTATCAAATGCTTTCGTTGTTTCTTCGTTTATGACAGTAATCGGCAAAGTGTGGAAAAAGACTGAAGGTAAAAGGTTTGTTTTATTACAAATATAGTTTCTGTTTCTCATTAAGCTTGTTTATAGATATACAGTTTTACATACTGGCAATAGCGATGCTTCACTTATATTTCCAGATGCTTCACTTATATTTCGTTAAAAAACAAGAGGGCATGATTACCACGAAGAAATGAATAAAAAACATTTTACAAAATGGTTTACGATGCAGTTGTTACCAAACATAAAACCTAATTCTAAGATTATTATGGATAATGCTAGTTATCATTCTAAACTAAGAAACAAGGCACTAGACGCTAGTTGGAGAAAAGGGAATATACAAGTGTGGCTGGCAAATGACAACATTGAATATGATCCTAGTATGTTAAAACATCAGTTATTACATCTACATAGTTGCATTGTATTTGTTAAAGTAAGTTGAAGCAAGCAAGTAATAGTGCGTATGTTTTAGACATAAACCACCGAAGGAATATGTGATAGATGAACTAGCACGTGCACATGACCACACAGTACAAAGATTACCCCCCTACCACTGTATATTCAACCCGATTGAAAATATATGGGGAATTATAAAAACATTACAATCGTCATATAGAAGATATAGCACGATATTAACAATTGATTGAAAAAAAAAATTCTCCTTTTATTATTAATTTAAATGATGATGATTCAGACTCAGAGAGTGATGTTGAAGAAAATTGGCTAATTTTTAAATAAATTATCCATTAATATTATTTTAACGTTTTGTTTTAATTTGTTATAGTTGCAAAGCAAATATTTTAATGAAGTAATTGTGATTTATTGTCTGTTTATTTTTATTTAATTCGTAAATAATTTAAAATACTAAAAATAAAGCATTATTTTCCTTCAGTTGAGATATATTTACATTTTGTAGTTTGATTTAACACTTTTACATATTCTCAGATGCTTCTTACTAAATTCTGTAGTGCTAATTATTAAAATTTTCGATTAGCTTTACCATAATAAGTAAAGTAATAGGCGTTACGTTACATTAGTATGTTAGGTTAGGTTTGAAGGCGAGTTTATCGTGCCTCTAGTATATGATATATAATTGGAAAAAAGGATGTTTTTCTTTAAAGAAGATAAGTAAAGAAAATCATTGCAAAGTAAAAATATTGTGCGCGTATCAATTTTTATACCAAATATGATAATTTTAGTGATTAATTCCCAGTTATTTTGCAATCTTTGAAGTTTTATTGAAAACATACTGTTAAACCTTTTTTAGATAAGTTTAATCCAATTATAGCTTTTATTTTAAATTTGGTGAGTGTTTGTTATAGATAGCAGCAAGAGGAAGCATCGCGATAGTGATATTTTGTTATGTTGGTAATACATATTACTCACTTCATGTTCGTGAGAGGAAATCCACAAGAAATACTAGAAAGACTGGTGCATTTTGAGAAAGTAACTAGTTGTTGCGGTTTACGGACTAGAGCAATCTGATCGTATTTCTATAATGAAGATGGCAATTCTGTTATTATGACTGGAGCTCAATATCTTAACATGTTTACAAACGCATTATTTGACGATTTAGACAGTATAAATGTCGGAAACGTTCGATTTCAGTAACACGGTGCCACATTTCATATAACCGAAGAAGCATGATTTGCGCCAATACTATGGTAATCGAATGATTTCTCGAATAGGAAACATCAATTGGTCGGTTAAGTCATATGATTTAATTAATACCTTTAGATTTTTACTTTGGGGTTATGTAAAATAGAAGGTTAGCGAGAAAGCTAGTAATTTAGAAACAAATTGTGATCTTATGGAGAATATTATTGATGGTATTTGTAAAATTGAACTACAGCTATGCCAAAAAGTTATTGAAAATTTTGACTAAAGAACGGAGGACTACCGGATAGTAGCAGGAGGTCAGTTACAAGATATTATTTTTCATTACTAAACCGTAACCCCCTTAGTAGCATTTTAAATAGAAATACTGTTACATTTTTAATAATTTACGTGTTCTACTAAAAATGAAAAAAAAGTACCTTTAAATTCGAACACCGTTAATAAAAAATATGTAATTACACTATTCGTATGTGGTTATCTGAAAACTGAGTCCAAATCAGATCTAACGACCTATGTGACTTGTTTTAAAATAAATGGCATTTTTAGGAATAGTCAAAACCAAAATAAGACTGTTTTTTGAAAAGTACGAAGAATTTTGGCTAAATTTTATTCTCAAGTACTAAATTTCAAGTAAACCTAGACTTTGGAATTTAAGATTTCCGTTTTTTTGGTTATAATATTAATGTATTGAATTAGAATGACTCAAACAACACAATAATTTGTGCAATTAAATATTTGGAACATCGTGATTTCTAATTTTTAATGTTTTTACGTGAAGTATCTTTAGTGACTACTACAGCACTGTACTTTGCAATTTTTGTATATAATACTTTCCATTTATTCTTAATTTAAGAGAAAGTTTATTTAAAGTTGTGAAATAGAAAGTTTTTCATATTAAAGCTAGCGGTGGCTCGTGCTTAAAAATGTGAGGGTTGTAGCTCTAAAATTTTTCAACAGGCTTACCTTTAGCCATATACCTTACCCATATACCCCGTTTTAGTCCATAATTCTTCGCCTTTAGATAGTAAACAAGGAAAGCAGAATAGTACATTTTTTTATTACAGCCACAAAACCGAAAATGCTTATTATAAATATCCGCATTAAATAGTTTGTGAAAGTGTTCTACTGGAAATTGATTGTTTCAGATTGAAATTCGGAGTAGGTCTGCGAAGCTGTTTTATTTCAATTTCTTCGGCGAATGTCATTTTACCGAACTGGCTCCCTATTAAACACTGCACTGAATTCAGTATTACTGAAAATTAAAAGGCCAGGAACACCTTTAAGATACAAATATACATTTATTAACTTATATAACGTAACGCAATCTCCTTAAATTATTGCGGATATAAACAAGTACAATCGCTTAGGTTGCACTGACGCTGCAACCACGTTGTACTATATCGGGACACATCCAAAAGACTTTCGACAAAGTTATATTCATTGTGGAAATAGTATACAGAAGACTTTACATTATAAATAGTTAATTTGCTCTGTGAGATAGTATAAATTATTAATGTATAATTTTAAAAATATGGAATTACGTTTTTTTTTCATTTAATTAAATATTTTTTCTATTGCTATTTTTGGCGCTTGCGCAAGAGTGCAAACCATCGAAGACCACTGATTAGATCAACTAAAAAAACAACCCCAGCTCGCGGTATTGCTTAGTGTTGTGGTGATGTAATGACCCAGTCTTTTTAAGCAATGTAGGAAATCGTATGACAATTTCTAGATGGCAGTGATGTAATAGTTACTGATTGACTTAAATTTGTTGGTGGTGTACTTGATACGTAGTTTAATCTTTCTTATATAATGTGCTGCAAATGTTGACTATTGCGTTATTACTTAGGTTTACTTCTTAGTTAAAGTTTAACATATGACAATAAAATTTGGCTGAAGTTGTTATGCTTTTCAAAAACAGTATTACATATTTTATTTTGACTGCTCTGAAAAATGTCATTTATTCAAAAACAAATAATAACTCATCATATCGGATTTGGAGGCTTATTTACTTTTCAAGTAAGCACAAACTAATAGTATAATTACAATTTTTAAGCAAGCGGAAATAAAAAAATGCGTATCTCACGACTTTGCTAACTTATTTAATGCTTCTCTTACTCACAATTACGGCCATCGACACGTCGAGAGTGCGCTCATGATATGTGTATAGTAAGTTTGATATTTTGACGGGTATAATGTACATATATCATAAACTTCGCGATGACCTTGCTTTGGTAATAAGGACCGTTGATTCGATGTTTCGATAACATCTCCCTCTCTGGGGCCTCTGACCACAGATGATCGAGTGCTGTCTGTACCCCGCGGCTTTTGTGTACTCCGATTTCGGCCATCGTGTGCTACGATACCTATACGGTTGACCAAGGGGCGCTTGATGCGTGACAGTTCAAACGATGACCGGTGCTAGTGTGTCTCCGGTTCGTGACAATGTTTTTGCAAGGCAAGCGAGTATCTATGTAAGCTTGCGTTGTAGGGTACTTTTCCATTGGCAGAATATCCCAGTTATCCAACCCAGTCCTTCGTTCCAAAACGGGCGTAATGTCGTATAAACTACACATTCGCCTCATACTGATCTACGTCAGCTCTTCATGGACCTTTGCGGCACCTACCTACATACAATATCTCGTGAGAATACAAACCCTCTGTTTGCGGTAGTACTCCACATCCCTCGCAGAACGGTGTTGGACGCGCTGAAAGCCCTGTCCAACGGAGAAGACCTGTGGGACCTCTTAAACAAGCTCAATAGGGGTTTCCTTGAGAAAACTCTCGCCAACGAGAACCCAGCAGTGAAGATCGCGATCACACAGAAGACATGTGGAGCAATTAAACACAGGACAGTAACCGAGTCTCTCGGGAAACTGTAACCTGTCAAATTTTTACTTTTTTTATTTTAAGTAAAAGAAGAAGTAGCGAGGAAGTTCATGGAAGACTTCGAGGATACAAGAAGATACCCAACGATAGGTTGCGGGTACTTTTCCATGTAGCGCGTCGTATCGTTTGTTTAAGATGTCGGTCCTTTTTAAATTTTTATTGCCTCTTCTTAACTTCGCATTCTCTATAAGAACTATGCTTCTTGTTCCGTCAAAATCGATTTTGTGAAACGTGTGTTGTTTTGTGCGCGACTGCGTTTGAATGTTTTTCGCGGCGTACATTAATTATTCTATTAGTTTGTCCGATGCAGGAAGATTCACATTCACCATAGGGAATTTCGTTGATGCCTTGGCTCTTTAACGGAATCCGTTGTTTAGGAGATTTAGGAGCTGGCAATTTTTTTGGTTCGTTGTGGAAGCTGCTTCAATGTGGTATTTCTTGAGAATCCTATCGATCATAACTGTTTTGATTGATTTGTTCTTTTTATTTAAGGCGTTTTTGATAGATTTGGAATCCGTTAGACGTCAGAGTGTGGGTGGTATATTTTACTTCTGATCTTCGGTATTTTGTGTCTATGCGATTCACTGCCCTCTATAATAGACTGCAAACGACTGCTTGGTAGTTGCGCTGAATGGTGATGTGACTACGCGTTTAGGTACTAGTTTGTGTGTGTTGGTTTCCTATATATTGTGTGTGCTAAACCGCTGTCTTACCTTTTCTTAAGGATAGGTGGTCATTCTATTTTTTTTTGTAGAGTAAATTAAATTTTCAGCTGCCTGTTGTTTAATTGAGTCATGAAGTTATTTAGTTCTTTGGCTATTCATATGGCCAGATTATGAAGGTATCACCCACACAGGTTAAAAGAGGACTATACTGCGTATGACCTAATACTTCGAAACCTGGGTGACAGTGTATAGTGGTGCGTCTTCTTCTGTGCATAATAATTCTACTTACTTTGAATTTTAAATATTTGCTTTATTTCTGTGTTCAGTGGCCGATAGTAGAGGACATACGCGTCAGCTGTCTTTTCACGCATGTCCGAACGGCGCAGGCATTCGCTGGTAGGAGTATTTGAATACTTGCGGCAAGTCAGTGCATGTATTGCATACTTTTTAGTATTTGACTTTTTCGCTTCTGTAAGGACGCTGTGGCGTGAAGCAAATTTAGATGTGGACAGACTACCATTTACCACAGTAACCCTATTAGGTCGTTCATCACCTAAATAAAAATTTCCCAAGGAATAAATGCAAAATGCGTATTTAACGTAGCAAATACTGATATTAAAAGGTAAGGCTTGCTCGTACCCACATATGCAAATATATAAAGTACACGCGTTTACGTAGACATATACAACGAACGGCTTGCATATTCAAATAAATAGAACTTGTGTGAAATTAGCAACGGCCTGCCAGCAACGGTTCCATAGATTAGAAAAACATGTAGATAGCCGAAAATTTAGCGACAATAAATCACGCATATTGAATCAACCAAGTATAATGTATAAATCGCGAATATATAAGTCACTTTTACAAACTAAGAAGAGCACCAACCCTTCCAGGCCGTCAAAGGGGTAATAAAATCTGAAAAACTTAAAAAAAGCGCACACGGCTTGATAGGGGGATGTCGCAATAACCCCTGCTAATCGAAATTATTGCACACGAGCTACTTTCATTGCAAATTTCGATTCATTTCTATTACAACGATGTTTCTAATGTTTTTTAAAAGTTTTTCCGATTTTATTACCCTTTTGATGGCCTGGAAGGGTTGGCGCTCTTCTTAGTTTGTAAAAGGAGTGACCTATATATTCGCGATTAATACATTATACTTGGTTGATTCGATATGCTTGACTTATTGCCGCTAAATTTTCGCTATCTACATGTTTTTGTAATCTATGGAACCGTTGCTGGCAGGCCGTTGCTAATTTCACACAAGTATAAATAAAGTGTACGCACTAATGTGCTATTTATAAAAACGCACTGCTTGCCCGCAATTAAATATACAAATACAAAGTATATGCATTGACTTACGAATGCTAAAGGCATTGCTTCTGCATACTTCAAAATTATGTTAGGCAAAGCTTAACAAAGGTACAATTATGATTAAAATCAGAAAACAAATTGCGCAGAAATCAATTTACGTAGTAAAACGAATGAAACCTACGAATCTATAAATAAAATTTGTCAGAATGACACAGTAATCATTCAAGATAATCTATCATTTTAAATAACTCTCTTTTTTAAATCGGACAGCGTTTAGCGTCACCTCCATAAGAGCAATACTTCGAAGTCTGGGTGACACAGTCTGTAGGCAAACTGATATACCTTTCTCGTGTAAAGCTGTACCTACAAAATCGACTGTCGATCAGATGTTTGTTCTTTAGCTTTTTTATTTCGTTTCTTATTCAGTGAGTCATTTTCGTAGATATTATATTGTTACTTCATTACATGTGTAACCTTCTGCATGCATGTGTTTATAATTATTTCAGACAAATTAATTAGATTCTTGGTTAGAATGTCGGCAACGTTAGAGATATTAA
Source organism: Trypoxylus dichotomus (assembly GCA_023509865.1). Lineage (NCBI taxonomy): Eukaryota > Metazoa > Arthropoda > Insecta > Coleoptera > Scarabaeidae > Trypoxylus > Trypoxylus dichotomus. Next base: position 33,852,112 of record CM042077.1, on the reverse strand, counting down.
CTTTGTAATGTTCTTCCATATTCATGTGATATATTTTTGTTTTGTAAATATATAATAGTTGGCAGTAGAATACATCTGTATTAAACATGTATATGGTGTGTTCTATTTTTATTTACCAAGTTAAAATATAAAACGTAAATAACTATTGATAGTTTACGTATTCCACAACAGGTTATTGGCCCAGAACGACCATTATAGAATTTAATATTGTCAGATTTGTCACTGTTATTTAATGAAACACGATGGCAGACAAAGATGGACGATTAAATATCAAATAGTTGGAAGTTTGATATGCGAATATGTTTGATACATGAAGATTTGTGGTGCTGTATAGAACCAGATCATGACGAAGATGGTAACGAAATTGTTCAAGACAAGGAAAGAGAACAAACCGCTCTTGCAGAGATTCGTTTATTCGTAAAGTCTTCCTGTTACCTCCTTGCGAGAAATGCAAAAGAAACTTGGGAAAACTTACAACATACTTTTGATAGTTTTAATGTTATATGGTTTACTAAGTACGTATGATCCAATGGTTATGACATGAAAATTCAGGTGTGAATTTAACTAGATGTTAAATTAGGAAAATCTGAAAAAACCAAAAAGATGTTGCTCTGATCACAAAAATGAGGAAAAATAGTGATAAAAACAAGAAGTTTGTTTTTAAATCCTTTAAATGTCACGAAATTTTCCATAAAGCTTCTGAATGCTCAGATAAGCCAGTCAACTATTTTGCTAATGCTAAAAAGAAAGGTACTAATAGCAACTGGTCTTTATTATCAGCCATGGTCACAAAAACAGATTATAACAAATGGTACATCGATTCAGCATGTACAAATCACATGACAGGTCAGAAAAATATTCTTACAAATTACAGCGCAAGTAATTCAAATTTAGCAGTAACTGTGGCTAATAATGAAAAGTTAATTAGCGAAGAACGGGGTGATGCTTTAATTAATACAGATAGAGGAGAAAGAAGAATTACAAATGTAATGTAACACATGGGCTGAAAAGTCCCGGGCCTAACAAAGAAAACACGTTTTTTTTGGTTCAAAATTAGCTTTATTCATCAACGTAATCTCCATCAAGAGCAATGCAATCATTCCAGCGCCGCTCTAATATTTCAATACCACTTTTGTAGAACGATTTATCTTTTGCCTCAAAATAGGCCTCAGTTTCAGCGATAACCTCTTCATTCGTGCGAAATTTCTTACCGGCGAGCATTTTTTTGTGGTCCGCGAACAGCCAGTAGTCGCTGGGAGCCAAATATGGCGAATACGGTGGATGTGGGAGCAATTCGAAGTTCAATTCATGTAGTTTTGCCATTGTTTTGATCGATTTGTGACACGGTGCGTTGTCTTGATGAAACAACATTTTTTCTTTGCCATATGCGGTCGTTTCTTTGCAATTTCGGCCTTCAAACGCTCCAATAACGCTATATAATATTCACTGTTGATGGTATTTCCTTTCTCAAGATAGTCGATGAATATTACACCACGCACATCCCAAAATACCAAGGCCATAACCTTTCCAGCCGATTGTTGTGCTTTCGGGCGCTTTGGACGAGGTTCACCAGTTGCTGTCCACTCAGATGACGATCGTTTTGATTCCACAGTGAAGCGATGAATCCATGTTTCATCCATTGTCACATATCGATGCAAAAATTCCGGTTTGTTACGTTTAAACATGGCCAAACACTGCTCAGAATCATCAACACGTTCTTGTTTTTGGTCAACAGTGAGCAAACGCGGCACCCACTTTGAACTGAGCTTTCTCATAGTCAAATGCTCATGCGATATAAAGCCAATACGTTCTCTTGATATCTTTATGATGTCAGCTAACTCACGCAACTTCACTTTTCGATCATTCAAAACGATTTTGTGGATTTTTTTGATGTTTTCTGGTGTTACCGCCTCATTTGGACGTCCACTGTGTTCTGCATCATCGGTGTCTCTACGACCACGTTTGAAGTCAGCAAACCAACGTTTTATTGTTGTTACTGATGGAACGGAGTCCTCATAACACTTTTCAAGCCATTGCTTCGCTTGAACGGTATTTTTTTCCCATCAAGAAGCAGTGTAAAATTAAAACACGAAATTGTTTTTGATCCATTGTTTTGAAAATAACAAAAGTAGCGTGGCTCTTAGCACAATAACTCACAAACTAATGAATAGAATATCATGAAATTTTAACAGCTGTCTTTTGAAGGTTAGTGCTAACTGAGAGAAAGGTGACTGCAATGAAACTAGCGTCATCTATGTGTTAGGCCCGCGACTTTTCAGCCCATGTGTTATATACCTGATTTATTTAAATTTACTTTCTGTTCATCATAAAATAAAATGTTATTTAACTACTTTCTGAAAATTGTTGTGATATTTACCAAAAAGAAAACTGTGAAATAAAAGGAGCTTGCTCATACAAGTTTTACAGGTGGGTTATGTGGTCTAGATACAGATCCCAACACAATTGATGAAATGAAATTAGGACCTAGTACATCTGCAATTTTAATTTAAAGCAATGACCGACTAGCACATTTCAACAGGAAACCAATGATTGTTCTAAAGAATAAAATGGCTACTGACATGCATTTTACTGGAAAAAGCTAACCTTGTAGCTCTTGCATTGAGGGTAAACACACCAGAACACCCTTTAGAAAAGCACGGCAAGAAATAAGGGCGAAGGAAATATTGGAATTGTAGCATTCAGATCTTTATGGGCCGATTAGTGTCATCTCTCATGCTGAACCACCTTACATGTTTACAATAATTCATGAAATTCAAAGAATGGAAATTGTACGCTGAAAATGAAACAGGAAAGCGGCTAAAATGATTCGAACAGACAATGGAACTGAATATATTAACGCTGAGTTTCGAAATTGTCTAAGACAAAATGGGATAAAAGAGACCACTGCACCGTATTCGCCAGAACAAAATGGAGTAGCTAAAAGGGCTAATAGGTCCATTAATGAAAGAACGAAGAAGTGTGGTCAGGAAGAGAAATAGGTCTGAGTCATCGACGAGTTTTTGGGTGAACTGCATATAGTCATATTCCTAAAGAACTGAGGAAGAAAGTTGACCCGAAAAGTAGAAAGTTAATCCTCGTAGGATATTCAGTAGAATCTAAAGCTTATATATTAGTTGACCCGAAGTTTACTTCTAAAATAATTATATCTCTGGGGTGAAATTTTTAGAAAATCAAACTAATGGAGAAACTTTTGACATAGACGCTCATGAGTTTCAAGATCGTAACGAAGTACAAGATGGCAAGCAAAATATTGTCATTATTGAAGTAAAAAACGAAGATATTGACGAGGAAGAAACGATTTATGATGAAGGCGAAGAGAAGGAAGAGACACAGGTTGAAAGAGATCGAGAAATAGAAGAAAGAAGATATCCGCCTAGAGATAGACGACCGAAGGAATTTGCAGATTGTGAAGTATAGAATGTAATGAGTGAAAGAGAAGCTCCACAGAGCGTATCTGAGGCGATAAGCGGTGACAGAAGAATATTTTTCTTTTAAGGAGAATGAAGCATGGACGTTGGTAGATCTACCCAAAAGCAAATATGTTGTGTAAATTGGTTTATAAAATTAAGAGAGAGACTGTGATGGAAATATTAATCAGTTCAAAGTTCGTTTAGTTGCTAGAGGTATCTCTCAAAAATATGGGATTGATTATTCGGAAACCTTTTCTCCTGTGGTAAGAAATTCATCAATTAGGCTACTATTAGCTATGGCAGTAGAATTAGGGTTAATGGAGATTGAGAAAAAACCGTTCATATGGAACAACCCGAATATTTTATTGTGAAAGAGAAAGTCATTTCTTTAAATCGTACTGAAAAAAAACATACAAAAATCGTATCAACAAAATGTAAACAAATACGAGCCAAACAGAAGTTAAAAAAGAATGCAATGAAAACTTTGCCATAAAAATTGATGTACTCGACTCTAAACAAGATTATCATTATACTTAATACGGTACGTTGCTACGGTTTGTAACATTAAGTTGTAAGTCATCTATTTATTAAGTAAAATGTTTTCTCTGAAAACAACATGTATATACATTTTATAACAGAAGCACGAGCACTTGAGCCATTGTTATGTTATTTTCTTATCGAATTCTACTTGATTAGCTTGACTACTGTAACGAACGATTTGCATACAGGATCAATCACAATTACCGTGTGTTACTATAGTTATTTTCAGATTAAAAGAAAATATTGTTTTGAATTCTGCAAATTGATTTCGTTTTTATGAATGGAATGTACATACAATATATAATTAGATGCCTAAATAGTCGTTTCGATGATGAATTCAACGATGGCATCCGTACAGATTTTGAGAAATTTGACATTTTCTGAAAATTTTTACCGACGCATGGATTCGCGTATTTGTTAAACATCTTTTAATAGACATTAACCACGTAAATGATTTTTGTTCTGTATACGTACCAATTTATTTTTGTCAATCAATAGTTTCTCAGACTGGACATCTTTAGCGACGAAAATGTCATTTTTCATAAATGAAAATCTTTACTTGTTATGTTCTCTACTTATTTCCCTTAAAAACCGAAGCGAAAATATGTAACAACCTACACCTACATAAGTTGACTTAATCCCAGATCAGTTTATAAAGGAAAAATAAATAGTTTAACTCTCATTTGTGAACAAAACTTCATTGTACCGGTTCTCTTGAATTTTGACAATCATCCATTCGCAAAATTCTCATCTGCGTTCTATATCTGAGAGAATCAAAGACTGCGTTGTAGTATATTTATTACTGTAGATTCTTTGTACATATATAAAACGAATTTCAAGAGGAGCTTGTGCAGTTGTAGTTGATCGAAGATCTGCCGCTAAGTATGCGAAAACATATATGATTTTACGCTCGCTTGCTATACGTTTTATTATATTTTTGAATGTGAATATTATCCATTAGAAATTCTGAGGGTTATAGCGGCTATTAAAATATCTTCATCCACATCCGTAACAATAGTAAATAATGTTGATGTTAACGATAAAGAGCAATTCTTATATGTATACACTGCAATGTATCTGAACACAGCGGATAGATGTACACTTTTCGGAACGTACCAATTTCAGTAGATTGGAACCATCCGGAGAGTAAACATCGGTAGATATACTGTAACACGTGTTGTATTAGTAGTGTCGTTTTACAATAAACTTTATAGTGTACTATTTAGCTATCTTTCTTAATTAGTAAATTCTACAAATAATTGTAAAATGGAGGCACTGTACAACAAACTTACTAAGAAGATACGTCCAACACACGGAAACTATCAATGGAAATCTCCAGGACGCGTTAAAACGAACGATTGAAATACTTTGCATACGCTTTTCCTGTGATGCGACTGAAACAAATTCCCTGTATGTATTACCATCACAACTGACTTTTTTCTTATATGGAATATAACAAATCGTTATGTTAATTTGATTTCAAGAAACATTAATGCGAAAACTTTTAAGCTTCCTTTTGTGTTTTATGTTAAAAAACTTCTTGTTGGATTTCGTTGTAACAGGTTTCTGTGCTCATTTAAATATTTCGAGCACCTACAAAAGTTAAAGCTATCAAATGTAAATGAAACAATACAAGATGACGCGTATCTATAAGGTAATTTTTCTAAGAAAGAAATATGTTATCAGGTTCAGCAGATGTCGATAATTACCATTTCCTGTGTTAGAACATGGTTTTTATTAATAAACAAACAACTTGTAGAGGAGACTTACTTATACACGAAGCTACTAACTTCTACATCATCGGCGTCACAAATCATTCGGAATCTATGCGGAATTTCCTCTTTTTGGTCTATAAAATATTCGTAAATATATCCAGCATCATATCCGCCAACAGACAGCCATAATGTACCGCTAGGCGTATGTTGAATCCATAATATATTATTCGGAACTTCGGGTATAAACAGTGGTTCTAACTCTTCTTCTGATTCAGAGTCAGCTATGTATTAAATTATGAGATTGTAAATATGAGATACGCTGGTATTTTACTAAATACCGAGAAATATTTCTTCGTCAACTTCAAGTCCAGGGTTTTCTTTTTTGAATTTTTCCATTTCCACTCGTTTTTTTTCTCTTTTAGCAGCCTTTCGGGCTTCTATTTCTCTTATTTTTATGTCTCTCCGAATTTGAGCTTTATAAGTAACAAAACGTTGGTGAATTACTTTTGCATGTAACATATAAGTAATTTTTGTATAATCCTGAGGCTCCATTGGTACGGTTATTTGATCAATAAAACCATGTAAACAACCCAGAATGACTGTGTCATCCTGAAATACATAGATAATAATATTGGTAGCGATAAGTTATAATTAGAGACAGGATTATATGCAAACTGCATATATTTTATTTTTTGCATATCTTTAATTATTAGTCTATATCTAGACGTATTAGCGCTAATTAGTGATTGCATATATTGCATATTTGCACCAATTACATCTGTGGATGTTGATAGAAGCCTTTCTATTTCGAAACATATGTATTCTGATAGAAGACAAAACTTTCTTTTACACAAATTTGAAAAACATTTAATTATAAATTGGTTTAGAAATATGTTCTAAAAAAAAATGTGAAGTTAGTAACACCGCATCTTGTTTTTGGTAATTTTAAGTAGGTAGAAGTTGGCTAACCTTATAGTAACAAGGCGAGAAATAGAGGTTAAGATTAGATGGTGTAATATAGCATGGAGTAACGTGTAATAGTTAAATAAAACCACAAATACGTTTTAAACAAGTTCCATTGCGTTTTACTTAATACCCTCTGCTAAAATTCAGAGGTTATGGGCCGAGTATACGTATTGTGAATGGAATTTGTGGTTGTCGAAAAGGTGGAATCATACAAAAATAACACGTGCTAACGAAGAAGGTTAATCCGAAAAACATGCCATCGGAAAATCGAAATTCTGCGACTGCCGGAATAAAGCAATTCGTTGGAAAAGGGTTTTATGCCTGGTAAATTCGAATTCGTACAGCCCTGGATGAGATGAGTATCTTAAAGGTAATCGGGAACGATTTCGGGAATATAAGTGAAAGAGCATTTGTGCCAGCTAACCGGAAAGTGAGGAATGAAGCAACATGAAGTTCAAAAGTGGGCCTTTAACTGAATATTTTGAGGAATTTGACCGAGTTCTGACTGAACTTGCCAATGCTGGTTCAAATCTTAATGACCAGGAAATTGTTACAATTCTCTTAAGCGGAATGCCTCGATCATACAGTTCCGTAACCGCATCCCTGAGTATACTTTCTTCAAGCGAAAAAGAAATTAATATTCGCTTTGTGAAAAATAAATTGTTGTTAGAGGAATCAAGACAACAGAAACAAGAACACGACAGTACACCATCTGCCTTTATGGGTCAATGTGGTCGTGGAAAACCGAGACGATTTCAAGGTATAAAGAGTTGCAATAGCAATACATTCTCGTACAAATGTTACAAGTGCCACGAAATCGGTCACAAGAGTGAGTGTTCGCAGAATAACACAAATGAAAGCTGGAAATCTGGCGGGTTCCAAACTCAAAGTATTGCCTCCAAGTCAAAAACATCTGGTATTACTCAACGTGATACTCCTCCAAGTACTGCACGAAACAGACGAAGAAATCGTATTTGCTTGTAACTCAGAAAATTCATGGGAAAATTCCAGAAAAGCCGCGCAACATGAATGTACACCGACTGTGGAGTTCCTTGTTGACTCAGGATCAGCGATCACCTCATCAACGACGACACCCACCTGACGGAGGTAGAAGAGCTTCAAAAGTGGCCATGAAAGGAGAGTCGCTGCTAGCTATCAAGAAAAGTACACTTCGCACGACGACATGTCAGCTTGAAAATGTATTGTTTGTTCCTAATCTAAGATGTAATCTCTTGTCTGTCACTAAAATGGTAAATTCAGGTTTAGAAATAGTTTTTAAAGACTCTAAAGTTTTACTACTTAATAAGAAAAAGCAGGTTTTTCTAGGACAAAAAAGGGCATGTTAAAAATAACCTTTCAAGTTAGAGTTCTTGATCAAAGTTCAGCCCTTAAAGCCTATACAATCACAGCGATCGCAGGCTAGATCATGCGTCTGCTGGAATATTAAAAATTATGCTTGACAAAGATTTGATAAGCATCGATAAAAATCTCGGTAAAACGGAGGAAATGTTTTGTGAACCTTGTGTCAAAGGCAGACTAACTAAGGATATTTGTGCTAGGTACGATGGTAGAACTAATCGACCATAGGAATTAATTCATTCAGACGTGTGTGGGCCAATAAACCCTCCAACACACGATGGCAAACGGTATATTCTGACTTTTCATGACGATTTTTTAAAATCTTCGCATGTTTATTTGCTAGAACGTAAGTCCGAAGTGCCTGAATGCTTTAAGCAATTTGTTGTCAAAATAACTGCACAATTAAACTCAAAAATTACACGGTTTAGGTGCGATAATGGCACAGAATATATGAATAGTGAGTTACTTAAGTTTTGCGAAAATCAGGGAATTAGAGTCGAAAATACTGTTCCATATTGTTCGTTTCAAAATGGAAGAAGCGAAAAATTAAATCGGACTATTATTGAAACGGCTAGGACGTTAATCGCCGAATATTCACTTGACCATGAATTATGGGGTGAAGCTGTATACACAGCCACCTACATATTCAATCGAATTCCAACTGTTGAGAATATAATTCCAGCAGAAAAATGGCTAAGTGAAAAACCGGACTACGCTAAGCTGAAAACTTTTGGTTGTACTGCTTATGATTTGATTCCATCTGAAAAACGAGCTGGTAAATTTGATGAAAAATCAAAGAAAATGATTTTTGTTGGTAACACAACTAACGGTACCCGTTCGTGGGATCCTGATGCCAGAAAGATTGTTCGTTCTCGACATGTAGTTTTTAATGAGTCTCCTGTAAAACAATTGAATTTAGCTACTCCTGCTGCTGAAAGCGAAGAAAATGTCTCTGAAGTAATCAATCTGGAAAATGATAATCTGGAAACCGTTCAAAATGACGTCGTACAGCAAGGAGAGGAGCCAAATGAACAGGTAACACAAAAACGCGAGGGAAAACTCCCTAACTAGCATAAAAATTACGATACCTCGGCTCGTTATGCGTTTAACGCAGCCGAATCGGTTTTCGACGTTCCCAAAACAAGAAGAAAAATTCGTGGTAGAACCGATGAACACCTCTGGGAAGCTGCAATCAAGGAGGAGCTTTTGTCCTTGAAAGCTCAGAAAACGTGGACACGAGTGGGCCTAAAAACCAGGAAATTGTCGACAGCCGTTGGGTTTTTCGAATCAAAAATAATGAGGTTTCTGGCGAGAAAAGGTACAAAGCTAGGCTTGTAGCAAAGGGCTACCAGTCCTCGAACTACGCTGAAACATACTCCCAAGTAGGCAAATTGTGAACTTTCTGCACTCTGATGTCAATTGTCAATGAATTCGACTATGAAATGGTTCAAATGGATGTAAAGGCGGCCTTCTTCCATGGAGATCTTAAAGAGGAGATTTACATGAAAAGAAATATGTTTGTAAACTAAACCGCTCAATATATGGTTGGAAACAATCCCCAAAAAATTGGTAGGAAAATTCAACGAATTAATGATGAAAAATAATTTTAATCGTTCATTTCATGATTCATGCCTTTACTTTAAATCAACCGAAAAATTCAAACTCTTGTGTTTTATTTATGTCGACGATTTAATTTTGATTAGTGATAGCTCTGATGAAATTGAAGGTTTCAAATTAAAGTTGAACCAAAATTTTGACATGGTAGATCTTGGTGAAGTCAGGTCGTTTTTGGGATTAGAAATTGACCGTGATAGAAGTAAGGGGATTATAAAAATACACCAATCTGCTTACATTCAACAATTGTTATTGAAATTTCAAATGCAAAATTGCAAGGAGATAAACACCCCTATTGAAAGGAATTTAAAATTGAACAAAGCAAAATCTGAAGACAAGAAAACCCTATCGCCAACTAGTAGGTTGCTTAATGTACCTAATGATAGGTTCCCGCCCAGACATTTGCTTTGCGCTAAATTACTTCAGCAGGTTCCAGGATTGTGCCAAAAACGAACATTGGGTTCATTTAAAACGAGTCTTGAGATATCTGAAAATACTCATTGCTTCGGGTTAATTTTCATACGAAGCAAATCAAGTACCGTGATCGATACTTACGTAGACGCCGAGTGGGTAAACGATTTTGACGACCGTAAATCAGTAACGGGTTTCTTTGTATCTGTGTTCGGCAACATCGTTTCATGGGGAACTCAAAAACAGAGTACTGTATGTCTAAGTGGCACAGAAGCTAAATATAAAGCTCTAACTACAGCAATATGCGACAGCGTAAGAGAAACCGTCTTAAATTCTTCAATTTAGCAATCTTCTCAGATGTTAAAAGCTTTTTCTTAAGTGAGTCACAAGCTATTATAGTTTGAAAAACTCTAAATCAAAAAAACCTTTCGTATTATCGCCTGAGATTATTCATTACAAAATGTTACAGGATAACGAATAAAGAAGACGCACAAAATTATTGTGTGATGGGGAATTTGCTGATTTTGTTGTATGTATTATGCAACTTCACAGTCCTTGCAATCATTGTGAATAAAGAAGATGACATTCATTTAAATTGATTCTTTACATGCAGCGAAATTTGTATAGTTCCATATGAACTTTTGAACAGAATATTTGGTTTTGTTAAAATCTTTGGCAAATTATGCGTCGATCGTCTGATCTGCAAAGAAACATAAATGCAAGAGAAAATAATATTAAAAAATTATTACATTGTATACAAAGAATATTTACAATAATAGTAACTCGAAACAGCGAAATTTCTATAGGTCAATTAATACAAAATTAATAAATAAAATAGATATATAAAAATGTGTATTTTTTTCTAAACTTAGTAGTGAATGTTAGATCGTCTATTTAAAATAATTACGGGTCTTCATACAGTATATCAATTTGGTCAATGTTCAAGTAGGAATATCATTCCAACACCTCATTTTCGTGGATTTTCCTGTAACAGTCCTGACTGCGGACTGCTGACGAGTCTGACCAATGCCTTAGAGATGCCGGCGCGATGCATCTTCAAAAATAGTCACTGGTGCCAGACTTTATCGAAGGCTTTGGCGACGTCGAGGATAGGTTGAAGCCTTCTTTGATCAGTTCGGCGAAGCGTAGCACTTGGTAGATGGCGCTGTGTCCCCTGATGAACCCGAATTGACAGTTCGGGATAATGTCGAAATCCTCAGTTTCATCGTATAGCCTTTTGAGTATGATTTGGTCGGCGATCTTACCGGGAGAAGGCTGATAGGCCGGTAGTTCTGCGGCCAGTTGGCGGGCTGTCCGGGTTTAGGGATAATAGTCACGACCGCTTGCTTCCATTGAGGTGGGAAGTATCGCAGGCGGAGCATGGCGTTGCATATGTTGGCCATTTGCATGACGAATTTCCTAGGGGCGTGCTTGAGAGCGCGGTAGGTGATACCATTCGGTCCTGGTTCCCTGTTGGATCGGAATACCTTGATGGCCTTCACCTCTTCAGGTGATGTTGGTCGCAGCGGGTCACTAAGGATAATTAGTATGCGCACTGGTTTTTAATGAAACTACAAATTATGGATAACTGCATTGTCTTGCTGAAATATCTAGTCTTGCGTCGGCATATAGGGATTTTAGAACTATTTCCAGAAGTTGTATAGGGTATGGATAAAAACCGCACAAACTATTACACTACCGCCACCAAAATTTCGGCTCACCGCAATTTCAGTGTTCTTGAGCAAATCGTGCCAATAAAATTTGAAATCATCAGGTCCGTCCAAATTAAATTTCTTCTTGTCAGAAAATATGACGTTGTTCTAACACATCGGCTGAAAAGTCCCGGGCCTAACACATAGATGACGCTAGTTTTATTGCAGTCACCTTTCTCTCAGTTAGTACTAACCTTCAAAAGACAGCTGTTAAAGTTCATGATATTCTATTCATTAGTTTGTGAGTTATTGTTATTTTCAAAACAATGGATCTAAAACAATTTCGTGTTTTAATTTTACACTGCTTCTTGATGGGAAAAAATACCGTTCTAGCGAAGCAATGGCTTGAAAAGTGTTATGGGGACTCCGCTCCATCAGAAACAACAATAAGACGTTGGTTTGCTGACTTTAAACGTGGTCGTAGAGACACCGATGATGCAGAACGCAGTGGACGTCCAAATGAGGCGGTAACCCCAGAAAACATCAAAAAGATCGACAAAATCGTTTTGAATGATCGAAAAGTGAAGTTGTGTGAGTTAGCTGACATCGTAAAGATATCAAAAGAACGTATTGGCTTTATATCGCATGAGCATTTGACGATGAGAAAGCTCCGTTCAAAGTGGATGCCGCGTTTGCTCACTGTTGACCAAAAACAAGAACGTGTTGATGATTCTGAGCAGTGTTTGGCCATGTTTAAACGTAACAAACCGGAATTTTTGCATCGACATGTGACAATGGATGAAACATGGATTCATCGCTTCACTCCGGAATCAAAACGATCGTCATCTGAGTGGACAGCAACCGGTAAACCTCGTCCAAAGCACCCGAAAGCACAACAATCGGCTGGAAAGGTTATGGCCTTGGTATTTTGGGATGTGCGTGGTGTAATATTCATCTAGTATCTTGAGAAAGGAAATACCATCAACAATGAATATTATATAGCGTTATTGGAGCGTTGAAGGCCGAAATTGCGAAGAAACGACCGCATATGGCAAAGAAAAAATGTTTCATCAAGACAGCGCACCGTGTCACAAGTCAATCAAAACAATGGCAAAACTACATGAATTGAACTTCGAATTGCTCCCACATCCACCGTATTCGCCAGATTTGGCCCCTAGCGACTACTGGCTGTTCGCAGACCTCAAAAAAAATGCTCGCCGGTAAGAAATTTCGTACGAATGAAGAGGTTATCGCTGAAACTGAGACCTATTTTGAGGCAAAAGATAAATCGTTCTACAAAAGTGGTATTGAAATGTTAGAGCGGCGCTGGAATGATTGCGTTGCTCTTGATGGAGATTACGTTGATAAATAAAGCTAATTTTGAACCAAAAAAACCGTGTTTTCTTTGTTAGGCCCGGGACTTTTCAGCCCATGTGTTACTTATGATCCCCTCTCATATGATCTTGCGAAAATTTCAGTTTTGCCTGTTTATGTGTCTGTTTTGAGGGTGGTTTTAAAAGCTTTTTTAACCATAGAAAACGTTTACTGCCGGATAAAATTTGTTATACATGTCTGCTAGTTTTCTTTTATGTAATTTGGGTTATATTTTATTTGTTGGTTACATTACTATAATCGAAATATCGATAAGCGCTGTCTTCAATTTAGTTTTTCATTTCTCGTTAGCGCGATTTTTCCCGTAGGAATTGCACAGTTTTATAAAATTGTTGATGAGATGATGGAATCGTTCTATTTCCTTAGCTATGGGCAATAGGGCAGGTTTGAAATTTTTGATTGAATAATTGATACATAAAGGGTGCGAAGGTGTGCTTCCTAGAAGGTTGCTAATAGTCAGCAATAAACAATGCCTAATTAGGCTGTAGTAATAAGGTAAATATAGTTATTACAAGAGAAATACTAAATAAGTTCTTTTCTTCTTTTCTGTAATATTTACTGCTCTGATTTTAAAATTATTCTTTGATATTAGTTGCTTATTATATCAGTGAATTTGTCATGAATACTTTCTATTTTGAATAGTCGTAAACAAACAAAATATTTTTTCTTACCTTGTCTTTGTGCCATGTTATATAGGTTACAATATCGGTAGTTGCAACTAATCCAATTGGTACTAATGATACATAATCTTGGGTATCTTTTCTAATTTTAAAAACAAAAATTGTTTTATCTTCACCACTGGTTACTAGTATTGATCCACTTTGATTAAGGGACATATATGTAAGAGGCTTATGATGAGGTTTAGTTTTCTAAAAAAAAACACCAGTAGAAATTTATATAAAGAACGTGCATTATATACCTACTTGCAGTAACGTTAAGTTATAGATTCTCGATCTTTCCAAAATTTCTAGAATAATTACTCTAAGATTTCCATCATCAAATCCTAGGATTAAAATATTTCCACTGGGATCCACCTAGAAACAATAGCATGAAGTGGTATAAGCTGTCTCTTCGTTACTTGTACTATGAGTGCACTTACATTTAAAGGAAGCCACAGCATGCACACACCTTTAGCGGGAAATTGATATTTAAATAACTTCTGTCGCGTCATGTAATTGTACAAGTAAATTCTGCCATCTTCACCAAGGCTTACAAGATACGGTCCCCATGGACAAGCAGCTATATCTACTACGCGCCCGGCATGACATTCATATAATTGTATAGGTGGTGAAACATTTAATTCAGTCGTAAGATCAATTTTCCATAAACCACCATTACCATCCTAGATTTTCAAAGTTTCATAATATCGCAATTCAATTTATGAATATAATAAGAATTTTTACTAGAAAGCGCTTATTTAATACTATTAGCGTATTTAAAATTGACCCCATTTGGCATCAATAAAATAGTGGTATTTTACTTTCTTAAAGGACTCTTTGTTTATCTATTATGATTTTCTACGACCTATTTACCTGTGCATAGTAAAAAGTGTCGGTAGGGTCATTTAAGCACTTAGAAATACACATGAATTCTACATTCGGTGTGTAAAAATCGTATATGGGTTCCAGTTGAACAACTCTGTCATCATCTGGAGGGTCAGCTTGATCAATCGTATCGTAATGCCATACACGAATTCTACCATCCATTGAAACAGTCCACAGTTCGCCATCTTTAAAATCAAACTGCACAATAGGTCCGTCATGACATTTCTTCCGTAATTTTCGAAATACTTCTAATTTAATAAGGCCAGCTTCCCATACTAAAAAATTTCCCCAAAAACAACCAGAAATAACCTGCAAATATTAGACATGAATGTTACGTTTGTTGAGTTATAATGTTAATTGCAATAAATCAAATCAAATAAGGCAAGTCGCTGAATATTCGGTATTTTTTAAACGACCAATGTAACGGCAGTTAAGTGACTGTTATTAAACATTGCTAATTTCAATTTAATTTCTTTATGTTTATTAAATGCTATCTTGGAATCATAAGTAAAAATCAAAGTAAATAAAAAAGTGCAGAGATATAAAGCCTAAAAGAAAATACTAGATTATAAAATTATCTTAGGGGTAACAGCATAATCTTTTTATAGTTCTTATCAAAAAAGAGTTTACGACCTCGATGTCGGATTAAAATTAGCTTTTGGTGTAGAGACTAGGAAGTTAGGTCTGTTCGACATTTAAGCTATCACATGATCATCGAATTAAAACAAAACAAACTTATATGCTCCGCGTGTTGATAACTTAAAATTTAACAATGTATATTATATACAACAGATCATTATTAAAACTTAAGGACAGATAGTAAAGCGATATTGCGAACATATGCAGACATACATATATCAATTTATTCATTACACTTAAAGCAAATATATATTCCGTGCATAAATGGATGTAATGAATCGTCGAACGACTGCAATAATCCGTGCGTTCAGGGAGTTCGGGTGCCGCCGGCGCTGAGCTCCGCTAGCTCGAGTGGCGTCTTGAACGCGACCGCTAGGTGCCAGCGCTCGAGCTAGCAGTCGCCATCTTGCCTAGCGAAAAAAAGCGCTGGAGAATCTAGCGGAGAGTGGCGATAGGCGGCTAACATTCAA
Source organism: Trypoxylus dichotomus (assembly GCA_023509865.1). Lineage (NCBI taxonomy): Eukaryota > Metazoa > Arthropoda > Insecta > Coleoptera > Scarabaeidae > Trypoxylus > Trypoxylus dichotomus. Next base: position 33,836,379 of record CM042077.1, on the reverse strand, counting down.
ATACGAATTTGTAGCAACATGCGTTCGGCGTAAAGAAGAATGGAAATATCGTATTTTTATGTTAAAGTGACTTTATTAAATTAAAATTAAATTATTGCGCGAATTTAATTCCATTTTCAACTAACTTGTCAACAGTTCGTTCTAGCTACAGCACCACACATATCGCACTGAAACTTCATTCGGGTTCATTTTTAATACTGACATTTGGTTAGTGACACCCTCTATGTCTAGTATGCAAAACTTAAAAGATATCCCTCGTATCTGCACATACATATAATACAGCCGCTACATATTGAATTAGGATTATTAAAAATTATAGCAATTTCGTATACACAAGTAGAAACCAATTTTCCTACATTTCTTTGCTAACTATTAAAATAAATAAATGTACAAATAAATTTCTACTAACTATTAAAATAAATAAATATACATGTAAATTTTTACTTTTGACTTCGTTTCGATTTAATAATAATATAATAGCCATGTGTTCTACTGACAATTTTATTTCACCGGCGTTTTTCTAAACTTCTTTAACGTCTTTCATTAATCCTTTTTTGTTAGTACATTTCCCTGATGACATCACGTTTTAATTCCACGGATTTTTTTGCTGAATTTAGGTCCCAAGAATTTTTGAATAGTTTTCGATCTAGGGTTCTCTTTAGAAAATACAGCAGCCTAAACCTTGTGTTGTAAAACATGACCAAATTATTATAGAAGGTCGATGTTTGACTGTTTTTACAGTTTTTACAACGATCTTTATAACGTTCATCTGAACGTTTTCTAACATACTGAAGACACATTTTTAGCGTCTTGATTTTTGATTTGTTACTAAACACAATGTGAGGATAAATAAAGAAAACCAAAAATTCTCAAAAATTACGTTGATAAAATTATTACTACAGCTGCTAAATGTTGACAAGCCAGTGTCGTGAGACACGTGAGTGTAAAATACCATACATAGCTTATTGACGGAGAAAGATGTGAGAGAACTGTGGTATGCGATGGTCGTAATATTATAGCAATTATTGTGAATAGCGTAATTATAACAAAGAAGAATGTGTTGCTGACAATGTAGGTTTATAAAAGAATTTTCTGACAAAATACATTTAGAAATTGTAACAGGCAACCTCACAAGAATTGGATATATACTCAGCGAAATTTCTATAGTTCCATGTGAACTTTTGGCTTTCTTCATATTTTTGGCAAACTATGCATCGTAGTTAATGCTGAATTACAAAGAAACAAATGCAAGAGAAAATAACATTAAAAAATTATTACATTTTATACAGATAATATTTACAATAATGGTAACTCAAAACAACGAAATTTATATCGGTCCATTAACACAAAATTAATAAATAAAATAAGTGCATAAAAAGTAGTAATTCTTTATAAACTTAGTACTGCGTGTTAGATCATACTGTCTATCAATTTGGTCAATGATGAAATAGGAATATCATTCCACCTTATTATCGCAGATTTTAGTTCTTCGAGGCTATCATATTCCTTATTATTGGCATACACCTCTCTTGCAAATATTCCCCAAAGATTTTCGATGAGGTTCAGATTGGTCGAGCGAGCAGCTCCTTGTAATAAACTAATTCCCTTTTAATGAAACCACTGGAAATATGGGTAATTGCATTGTCTTGCTGAAATATCCAGTCTTGCGTCGGCAATTGTTCACCAAAGTCTATCAGAACTATTTACAGGAGTTGTGTATGCTATATATATATTTAAATAAAGATTCAGATTTTGTCACGTCAAAAATTTGTAGTGATAATGACGTTGTTTTTTCGAATCTCACACAACAGTGCAAGTAAGCAGTGAAAACGATCATTTTCTTCGCATAAAATAATTTTTCATCGCGCAGAACATCGCGTATTTTAGAATATTCCAAACAGTTACCCTTCACGAAATATTCTCAAAGTGAATGATCTCGTCTATACTTCACTGTGCGAATGGGGTAGCCCTTGATCCAGGTAATAAATATTAATGGCTAACGATTTATTACTAGAACAATTGCTGGGTCTTGAATCGATGATATGCTTTTCAACTATCCTGTAGTAGAGGTCAACACAGTAAAATCCGATCTTTGAACGGGAATATGGAAAATATGGAGAAAGGGTTATTTTTAACCTTCATCAAAACAGTTTGCAAACAGTAGATGGCAATGTGGAAGGTACGGCAAATTGTAATGAGCGTACCAATGGTAGCTGAGGAACAAAAGGAAGGTGTACGTCCTATATTTCACATAATTTTAGTTGAATGGAATAAAGTTTCTCTTTTCTAAAAGCAATGATTGGAGTTGTGAAAACAAATGTCGTTCCTTATTACGTAGATGTAGAACTCCCCCGACTTCGTGACCGTGGCTTCGAAGGTTTTCAGCACCGTTAAACTTGGGCCGAAACAATGTAACTATTCCTTTCCCCGTCTGTGCTAGTGCATAATCTTTCGGCGCAGAGAATGGCTCTAGCTTAATTTCAGGAATGACACATTAAGGACTTTACGACCATTCCCGTTATGTCCCACAAATTTAAGCCCGTTAGTCGGTTAAAAATTCACAATTTTCCATTAAATCTTCTTCTGATTCAGGAAACAACGCAATTAATTAAGAGAATTAATTTTCTTGATCATTTCATAAGAACCTTCGCATGATCTTTGTAGTCTTCCGCATAATGTTCCTTCACCCTTCATTCTTCCGTCACTTGCTTCTTGGATATTATTCTTCACAAGGTTGTGAATATCGTTCATTCGCTTGCTGAAATTCAAAACGTATTTTTTCCCGACGAAGGGGTGCGTCTAGTTTGAAGCCGAACTGCAGATTGGTGTTCCTTCGTTGAACTTTGGCGGATATTCGTTGAATTTCATCAGTGGTATCGAGAATCCGTCTCTTCCCTTGCTGTTGGTTCTATAAACTGTCTGTTTTAAAGCGTCTACATTCTGCCACCGTTATGCTTTTCACTACAACCAAACATGCTGACATTGCTTTGGTGAATGACTCCCTCTCTGTTTACTTTCAATACTCCGTTTGGAAGGTCTAATTTAAATCCAAAGTTTTTATAATGTCTATTCCGAGAAGCACGTTCAGCTCTACGTTCGCCACCAATTCACGGAACTCGAATACTATATCGTCGATGCGGAAGGTGGCAACTCTCTCACTTGTTAACTGATTCTCCGCATGCCGCACGTAATTCCCTTTTTGTCACAGAGGTTTGCTTTCTCATGTCTACCACTTCAAGATGAGGGATCGTCGTTATTGCGTCAGTAAGTAGCAAGTCTTGAGGCTTACCACTGACAAATTCGCAAGTAAAAAGATTAACTTGATTCGGAAGTAGAAAGGCTAATTTGACTTGACATTTCATAGATGCAACACTTAGAGGTATCTGCGCTCATAAACTGTCTTTAGTTTTCCCTGATGCTTTGATTTTCGATATTGGGAGCAGCGAATCCGTAGGTGCTCTATTTTTCCACAATTTCTCAAGAATTTTGGCAAGCGTTTGTTTAATGTCATGCGGTATCTCTTCCTCTTTTCTGTTAGGGCCTCGTTTAGTGTTTTTGGACGAGATAATTTTACTAGCTACTGTATTTCACTATCTTGAGACGATCAAGAAATCTGTTTATTTCCAAAACTTTCATAAATATCGTGCGATGCCGTGGGATACATATTTCTAACGTAGCTGACCATAGCAGCTTCGTATTCCTGTAAGCTTTTACCTGGTTTCGGCTAATAGTTTCTTAACTGCGAGCGATAAACTTCTTCCATGTGTTTGTTGTCGAAAGGTATTTCTCATTGTTTAGGGGTCTCCTGATAGTTCCTTTCGTTCTAGAGAAATGGATTGAAGAACTCATTTTCACGGCAACTCTTTAGTTTCCTATGCTCATCTGTTTATCGGAGCACCTGTCTCAAATAGAGTTAAATAATTTTCTAATAACGTTGTTAATGTTGTTGTTAATGATGTCTGTTTGTTTCTCCCTATTTATTGTGCACTTCCGCACATTCTGTATTTTCCGCTTTCCTTGTATTTACACGTAGAAACTTTCCTCCAAGTGTCTTGAAGCATTCTTCCAAGCTTTCAGAATTTTTCATGTTCCTGGAATTTTTAAGAATTTTCTTTTCTAATTCTCTCCATACGTTCCATTAGTTTTGCCTCTATAATTCTAGGGTTTTCCAGGAATTTTTCTTGTACACTTCTGGAATTTTCTGTAAGTTTCTCTTTCATTCACACGAACTCCGCTATTGTGTTTCTGAAATCTTCCACTGTCTTGTTGTCACCTCTTTTCTTTCATTTTTTACTATTTAATACTCTTTATTTTAAAGAAAATTTCATCTAGTCTACACTTGAAACCACTTATTACATTCTAAAGCAGTCCCAATAAAAACAAGCGGTATTGTTTAAATAAAATGATTCATTTATAAATTAACAAAAATACACAATCATAACGAACCATGAATGGAAGCACTAATATTAAATGAATGCTTGTCTATACGGAATCTTTATTTTCACTATGTATATTGCATGACCGCTTCCGCTGCAACTATCTCTCTACTAACAGCGAACAACACTGTGACAGATATTTTTCTCTAAACTTTTAGCACGTTTCGAGAATGTTCTCGTGCTTCCCGTATTTACATAGTTGTTAGCGCTTTACAATATTTTTACCTAAATGTGTGGTTTTTAAACAAAATATTTACAATTACCATATTACTACAACTGGTAGGTACTGTTGTATTTACGGTGTCCAATTGCTCGTTTGTATTTGGAATAGTTAAGATAGTATATAGATTATTTCTATATAGATATATATAAAACTGCAGAAGAGTTCTGCGACAGAAGAAGTTTAAGAAAAAGATGAATGTGATTTCATCGAAACGTCAGCGTAGCCACTATCCTAGTAAAGATAAAACAACGACGTGGGATACCCGAGAAGTTTTCGACACATCTTACACCCGCGAAAACATCCGACGAAATATATATATATATTAAAATAGTTTGAAGTAAATATTTGTACCTTCTCATCTGGCATTGGATATATGCCTAGTATGTCTGAATATTCTGTTTTTCCAAATCTACCTAGATCTCCTTGAAGTTTTAACCCAGTAAACGTTTTTGCCATTTTCCAAAATTTAATATGGGCTAAACCTGTAAACAAAAAGTGTAAGGTATTGAACTGAATTGAATTTGAATAAGTAAGCCTACCACACGTAGTCAAATGACCAGGCACATATGGTGAAAAGAGGACTCTGTATACATCATTCACATAAGATTTTGTTCTAAGAAGGATAACTGATTTTCGCCAGTTCCAAACTGTAATTAGGTGATCTGGTTCTCCTCCCTGTGAAACCAACAATTCACCATTGGGACTATAACAAAATTAAAATTAGGTATCCACGTACTACATATATGTAAGTTACTTCCATTCATACTTTTTACATTCATATATGCATTTAAATAGAGAGTTACTGATTCTCAGTTCTGTTATTATTGTAATTACTTATTATTTATAGAAATTATATTTTACAATAATATTTATTTTTAGTCAAATATTATTGCATAGGTATTGATATTTCTCTCTGAATAATATAATCTATAATCTTAATAATAAATTACAAATTTAAAGAAATGAGAAATTTTTATTTGCAATTGGATTTTGACAATTTAAAACAGAATTTAATTATCACTTCCTTTTAGCAAAGCAAAACAATGTGCTGTTCAAGGTATGATTTCCACGATTGTGGTATTAGTATTTACAATGCAAAAATTTGGGACAATTTCCATAGGCACCGGGCAAGACGGCTCATTATCATCACACAAGTATTTCGCTCGATGTAATTACTTCAGTAAGTTTCTAAGTAGAGATACATATGGGTTTTTGTTATGTTGATAACTGTGACTCATAAAGACCCTTTTACCACTTGTTGAAAATGAAATTGTATCAATCACGTTTATAACAAAAAAAAATCAAGTAATTGTGCTGGGTAGGATATAATCTCTAAGAATTCTAACTATTCTTGGCTTATCAATAAGAATAGCTGGATTTATTAAAAAGTAGAATGATAAGTAGTAATTAACTTACTAACATAATATATGACAAGAAGTGAAACAAACGGTAGTCGTCTGAAATGACACTGAAAATTATGACTGTTCACGTTTTTGTTCCTTCTCCATTGAACCCTCTTTTCTAGTAACAATATGTATAGAAAATATATGTATATACACTTCGTTTATTTTCAGTTTTTATCTACATCATTGATTTTTAACCGTATGAAACAAGTCTATACATCTGGATCAAATTAAATACCGTATAAACAGTTAATTTGAAAATAAATTTAATGTATTGCAGCGCAAATTTTATTTTAACAAAATTAATTATTTTTTGATTTATTAATGTTTTACAGCTATTTACAACAACGATGCTAACCTACATTTGACAAACGATAACAAGAGCTAGAAGATAAACAGTTCACGTAACTTGAATAATACAGTAGTATATACCACTATTCTTGTCTGTTACTATAATAAAATCGAACCAAGTAAATCTTTGTCTGTGAGCCTGACTTGAACCTTATTTTTAACAAACATTTTTAAGTTCAATACTTGCAATATGTAATTAGCGATCCTAACAACCTAGTAAGTAAGAGTTTGGTAATAGTTGTTGGGAATCAAGGCTTAAGGATAACCCACAAAGAGCGAAAAAAGGTTTTCTCATTCACTAACTCACACACATCACACCAAGATTTTACATCGACATAGAAAGTTCAACATTTCCTCTTAAAGTTTTAAAATCTGCAAATCTAATAATAACTGAATTTTATGTTTCACTCATAGTTATCAACCAAGTTATGAGTAGATAAATTGGAACTTCAATTCCGGTTATGTGCGAAGTTAATCTTTTTTAGGAACATACGAAAAAAGAATAAAAATGCTTTGTTTATTGATATTCAGTATTACTGTAAATATTAAGACGTAGATTTAAATATATTTTAATTTATATATCGGAATGTAAACTGTATTTTACCGTTATTTCTTGAGCGTAGAAATTGTCAAAAGTGGGAATGGCTATTTAGAACGCTGAATTTTTGTATGTATATTTATGAATATGTCTGTAATTGAACTAGATCTTCTGAATGCCTGTATAACTTTTGTTGATATTTATTTATGTTCATAAGAAAACTAGCTATATCTTTAATGAAAAAAATTTAAGACTGCTTGACTTAGCTTTCATAACTACTGACAGTAATAGCCATCGATTAGGGCTGCTTTTGAAATCGATTCTTGATGATTATTATGACTGTAAGCACTTAATACATATATATATATATATATATATATATATATATATATATATGAAATACATGCAGAAACTCGTATTATTTAACATACCTATAATTTAAATGATTGTAACATTTTGCTGTACCTTCCCGTAGTAAACAAATTATGTCCAAAGTTGGCCATTCATAAACAATTATAGGTGGTTGTTCCCCATTTTCAGCCACAGCTATGTGTGGATTTTCTTCGTGTGGATTTTTCTATCGAAGATAACAAGTTGTGAACGTTCATTGCAATTTTTCCGAGATATAATAATTAATATATAAAAATATGCATACTATAATACTTAACTGTTATATGGCCTAAACCCCCTCCAAATGCGCTTCTTCTAAACGTCAATTCCTTAGTTTCCACATTGAAAAAATTTATTAGATTTCCAGAAATAAAAATAATAGTTTTTTCATCTGCTACAATCATATTGTAATATTTTTTACAATTATAACCATAGGAGAAACTAGGCAGTGTTCAGGAAATATAAGCTACTTATCTAATGTTATTATTATCTTGAAGGATACTCGAATTCCAAGATGTCTGATGGTAGCGTTGAATCATCTGAACAAAATGGTTCAGAAATAAAATCTTCTGATCGCAATACCAGGGGTTCTTCTTCTATCACTTCTTCATCGTATAATAAAGACTCCTCGTCCTCAATGTGTGAATCTTCGGGTAATTCATCGATACCACTTTCTGTGCGTGACATTTTAAATACAAATGTAAAATACTAGTTCGTTGTCTAATCGATAAACATATTTATGTATATATACGTTCCCATAGTTATCTTCTTCATCGTGTTTTTGAATGTCAATTTGTCATTTATATCGAGATTATTACGAAGTATTATTACATTCAGGATAAATAAGGTTTCGGAAAATTATAAAACAAAGATGAATGAAGGTATTTAAAATGTATCCAAGGTTATAGCCGAAACTGCTGCCGAAATTTAAAACGCATGTAGTGACTTAGCTGTACTTTACTATTAAAATTTTTTCGACCGAGTACTCTGAGGGAATTGTCCTGGAAAAGCCGTAATACGTGATATATCACTAACAGCAAAAAAAAATGGGAAGTAAGTACATATATATGTTTTAAACTATCGGAAGAAAGATAACATTTGTTTATTGTAGGTAAGATTGGTACCATTGTTTATAGGAAAACGCAGAATATTTAAAAAATCCTTTATCATTAAGTGTTCTATATGGTACTATTTTTGTTTTATAATTTTCCGAAAACTTATTTGTCTTGTATGCAATAATACTTCATAATCGTCTCGATATAAAATGAGAAATTGACATTCAAAATAACATTCATTTTTTATAATGAGGTCAGATTTAGAGATATTTTTCTTTTGTGGAGTAGAAGGATTCGCATATTTATGGTTGTGTATGCAATTACAGAATTGTAGAGTTAAGTTGATTTCGATATTTGAAACGGCATTAGTGGAAAGGCACACATTCACAAAATGGTGTTGTCATGGTAGAAATACATAAATTACGTTCCTTTATAGATCAAAATCCGTCCTAACCACACATTTTCAGTCATGCCATTGTAATATTACATTCCAAGTATTTCTATTGAATCAGTATGCCATAGAATACTCCTGGTATTTTTAAAAAGATCCAATCTATTCTTTCAGCTATGCGAGACATGTAATAAATGTTTTAGTTAAAAAATCAATTTCATGTGTAATATGTAATGCTATCCACGAACCAATATCAACAAATTTTATAAAAAGAACGACAGATGGTAGCACTACTATTTTTCTTCATCAGGTATGTTTTTAAATGAATAGATAATATCCAGTTAATGTAGAGCAGCAGATATTGTAATCATTTTTTTTGAGACATCCACTATAAAACCGCCCACGTGAGCAACCGATCATGTTGCATTTCTAATTGCTATTCATCCTACTTGATACCTCGATCACCACTTACCAGATCGTTTAATACTCGGTCTTAAGACTACTTATAACTGTGAGGCAATAGGACTGCCGCTGTAACCATAGTCAGATCATATGGCATCAAATTTTTCCAAACTATTTTCGTTTGAAGATCGGTAAGATTTGGACCTTTTATAAGCCACCAAATTCCTTCAACTGATTAACCAACCCAATTGGGAAGGTGGTTTTGCTTCCGTAATACTGCCTGACCTGATATTTCTAATAAAATTCTGCTATCTCATAATATGTGACTTTGTCCAACATTCTAAGTGAAGAGACCAATCTCACGTCTAGCAAATTCATGCAGGTATTTTATTTCTTCCATTAAATCTTGCTAATCATTCATCATCGACCTGGTGTATAAATATAGTTGTTGCATTTGTTCTTTTAAGCAAACTTATTAACTGAGCTGCTACTCTTATTTTCATTGTTGTCTGCATTTTACCCAGCACTCCGTTTAATTTATGCATAATCATGAATATTAAACATGACTGTTGATCAATTGTGGATTTTGATATTGACAAAATTTTATACGCATCAGTCATTTGAAAATTGTGTTTTCATATAGCTCTCTCGTCAGCAATCTTAGCTGGCTGAACTAATTTGTATTTCTAAAATAGTACTGTGTACATTTGAGATGTAGAAGTTCGTAGATGGTACAAATTTGTTTTCTTTTGTTCATGAAATAATATTTACTTTGGATGCCTCAATGCAATGTGGTAACTACATTTAATCTAGCTAGATTTTTTGCAGCGCCTAAAACAAATTTACACAGAAAACTGTAGCATTTCGAATGTCTACCTTTTTGGAGCATGCGTACTACAACAACATCTTCTACTTGCAAGAAATTAGTTGTACATGAGAGGATGTGCTTTAAGAGATCTTTACGGCGGCCAAACCAGCTTGCATGTCATTGGGACAAAGTATTTCCAGGATACAGATGTTATTTTGGCAGATAAAGATGCTGTTCTGCGAGGGACGTGAAGTACTACCCGCAAACAACGGTTTTGTACTCTCACGAGGGATTGGATGTGTTTATGTGGCGCAATGGTCCATGAAGGGTTAGCGTAGGTCAGTATGGGGCGAATATGTAGCGTATATAACATTATGCCCGTTTTGGGATGAAGGACTGGGTTGGGTAGGAGGGTTAGCTGGAATATTCTGCCGATTGCCCTTGTCCTCTTCTCAAGTGCTCGGAGATCTCCATTCCAAGATACTCAATGTTGTCGCTCCATTCGATTTCCGTTTTGGCAACGGTGATCTTTTGTTGCAGCTCTTAATGTATCCGAGTGAAAACAATCTCTTCTATGGGCAGGTCATACTTATAGTAAACGGTGAATACATTCTCAAAACTTCCAGTGCGTTCCGGAAATATTCTTGCACTTCCCGTACTTCTGCTGCTGTTTCTAGCGCTCGCGACACTATATACTTACGTGAATAGATACCGCAATATCCTGTAAAGTTATTCCCAACGCAGCAACGATATTCTACCAATTATTTACATTTTAGCTCTTGACCTTTTTACCCAATTGGTTTATTAAAACCTTGGAACATGCTCAATCAAAGCACATTGTGACAAATATCTATGTAACTGACCACCGTCAGTACATTTGATTAGTTTACGGAGGTTTGATTTAGATTGTTAATTAATTATTTTTACTTTAGTGTCTATCATAAATCTTTTTATAATTGTCTATATTAATAAATTAATTACAAGAAGAATTCTGTATGTGTGCCTGTTAGTTATTTCTATTGTTAAGTTTATTGTTAAATCTAACTAATTATTGCCAGAGATTACTATGCAACTTAATGACCCTCAGAGAGATTAAAGGAATAAGAATTGGTATGTGGCTTTCTCTCGATTTTTATCCTCTTTATGGGAGAGACGTTTTATCAATTTTTATGAAAAACAACCTTATTTGAAATTTTTCCGGAGTTGGTCTTATTATATCAATAATTCCAAACGTGAGTAGAAAAATTAACAAAATTATACATATTGTAATGATACAATCTACTTCAATTTGGAATTCACTTAATATTTTGAATTTTCTCTAAATTTAAAAAATACTGTTAGGACTCCCTCTAATTTCAATTTGAACTTTCAAACATTCAATCTTAGTAGTTTTGTTCTTGTGTATTGAATATTACAGTTATCTACGTTTAGTTTACACCTTACAATTAGAAATTATTTATTTAAATTAAAAAAGAGTGTCCCTTGAACTACGTGCAGTATGGAGAGATAAACTCTATCATAATAACGTATACATATATAGTTTCTCACTAACTATTTGTTTAGTTTTAATTTCTTTAAAGTGATCTCCAAAGATGAGAAACATGCTGTATTCACACGCGCATTATTGAATTTACTCTCTTGGAAAAACACACAATCTTCTAAATTCTCGTACGTGGAAAGGATGGCACGACTGGCAGCTTTATTCATAATTAATTCCATGAAGAATCGAACGAATAAAAAAAACTTCTTACTCATAGTAATTCGATTTTATCTTCGAAAATAATATAAAAGTTTATTAAACTCCTGCAAAGTGTGCACTAGGAAATAATTTTCAAAATATCGAACATCCATTCAATTAAAAGTTGCCGTTATTCTTACGGACATCCAAACGGGGAAACCAGTGCGTGTGTGCGGGCGTACGATTTCATACAGAAACTTAAACCAAGAACTCACAACAGTATTTACTATTTAAAAAAATAATAGCTAAACAGGGATTGATATAGGTAGTTATCAAATGTTTGTCAGAAATCGATGTATAATTTTTGTTAGTACATATTTATAAATCGTTCATTTGGCTATATTAATTATTCAATTTAATATAAAAAAGAAAAATATTTTAATGATCGAAAAATTTTAAACAGAGGGCCCATTCAGCAGAATAATCGCCGGAGATTTACAACCGCAGAAACCGTACAGTGATAATAATTCTGTTTCATGTGCACGTCTATAAAATAAGTATTTTTATCGATATTTTGCATATTTTAAGTGGTTTTAATTGGCCTCACAAGAAAAGAACGTGTTGGTGATTAATTATAGCAGTGGACTGTATTTTCTTTTTATTTAAATTGTTTTATTGAAAAATAGACTCGTAAAAATAGATGTTACATTGTATACATTTCTCAAAGTTGATTGTTCTTCTATGTACTTTTTTACTTCGCATGCGTTATATTTTTATGTGAAAAATGCGCTTGCGCACATTACAGTTAGTTGTGAATATAGGCGCCAACATGCCCCCCACCTTGGAAGACTCTGGTCTTTCAAACAATAAAATGGTGCATAGTAAAAAAACTGGTAAGTATGACTAACAACACATTATAAAAGTAACAATACAGAGTAATTGTTACTTTTATAATGTGTATAGGTAACAATATTATACTTCATTCGTCGTCAACCTTCTTTTCGGGTTTCAAACGTAATGGGCAAATCTGGGACACCGTTCTGTTCAGAAGTCCATTTGGAGTACTAACGGAGACAACTCTGGTGACGCCATCGCTTCCTGGATGAACTTGTGCTATTCTTCCTAATTGCCATGAGGCAATAGGCAAGTTATTTTCTTTTAAAAGGACCAATGTTCCAACTTCTATGAACCTTGGATTGATTATCCGCACTATTCGTTATTGGAGTTGTGCAAGATATTCTTTAGACCAATTAAAAAATGTGCTGGCGTTAGTGGTTGGAAATCGTGTGGAACTGAGGATATAGGGGATAAGGGTCTTGAATTTAATATACCTTCTATTGTTACTAATAAAGTGAGAAAGTGTTCAAACGTAATCGAGGTATTAACAAGTATTCATTTTAAATGAAATTTAGTTAACTTCACCTCAGCTTCCCACAATTCTCCAAATTTAGAAGCGTATGGAAGTATGAAATGCCAAGTTATTCCCTATCAGCTATTTTATCATATATATTTGAATGGTTGCTATTTAGAAATTTGCCTAAATCGCCTAGTTCCTTGCTTGCCTTTACATAAGTTGTACCATTGTTAGAATATATGTGTGTTAGTGTACCTCGTCTAGCAATAAAGCGCTTGAGGCTATCAATGAATGAGTTGTCAGATCAGTCACAGGCTCCAAATGTATGGCCTTAATTGACATGCAAATGAAAAGACATATATAGTATTTAAATTTTGATTTTCCGCGACCTAATTTTTCACGCAAAAAAGGTTCCGTATTTATCTGTCCCTACAACTCAAAATGGTAAGGTGGATGTCGTTCTAACCAATGGTAAATTTCCCATTAAAGGTGTCGCAGTTGATGGTTTTTCGTACAGCGTACAGTAGCATTTGAGCTCCAGCATGTAGTAATCGGATGTGCTCTTCTTGAAATATTAGGGCTGATAGCTTATGAGTTCCCGACAACAAAATAGGATGTTTTCTTAGGTAGTCTAGACTCGAGTTCTGAATTCGTCCTCCTACCCGCAACATACCTTCAATGACAAAAATGGAGCTAATGTCCGAAGATGTGAATTTCTTTCAACACGACCTCTTTTTATAATTGAATTGATTTCGCTTGTGAATGTTTTCTGTTGTGACAATTTGACTAATCTTGAGTGCATCATTGAGATCCTCTACTGTTAAAGATTTATATTCTCTTTGTTGAGGATTTTTGCAATTATTAAAAAATCTAATACAAAGCGCGATTACACGATTAACTTTTCTAAGTGTATTAAAGTTTTTCCATGGAAATTGGCTTTGACTTTCTTGTAATTTAAAAGTCTTGATGGTTTTCTTTAAATCCGGAAGTTCTGATGCTTAATTGACGGCGGGGCCAAGTTCCTTCATTTTGACGAAGCCAAGTTGGTCCTTTGCATCACATAGAATTTTCTTCTAAAAAATTTGAATGACATCCACGGGATAACATTTCTGCTGGATTGTCTGCTGCATTTACGTAGTGCCGTTAGTAGTTAAACTTGTTTGCTGTATATCTGACACTTGTTAGCAACAAATGTTTGTAACATAGCTGATTCAGACTTCAAACACGAAAATACTACCTCTGAGTCTGTTCAATAGTAACAAGTTGATTCCACAGTCAATGAATTCTGCACCATCTTATTAAATAAAATTAAATCAAATTAAATCAAATTAAATCAAATTAAATCAAATTGAATCAAATTGAATCAAATTGAATCAAATTGAATCAAATTAAATCAAATTAAATCAAATTCAATCAAATTAAATCAAATTAAATCAAATTAAATCAAATTAAATCAAATTAAATCAAATTAAATCAAATTAAATCAAATTAAATCAAATTAAATCAAATTAAATCAAATTAAATCAAATTAAATCACATTGAATCAGATTGAATCAAATTGAATCAAATTGAATCAAATTGAATCAAATTAAATCAAATTAAATCAAATTCAATCAAATTAAATCAAATTAAATCAAATTAAATCAAATTAAATCAAATTAAATCAAATTAAATCAAATTAAATCAAATTAAATCAAATTAAATCAAATTAAATCAAATTAAATCAAATTGAATCAAATTGAATCAAATTGAATCAAATTGAATCAAATTGAATCAAATTGAATCAAATTGAATCAAATTGAATCAAATTGAATCAAATTGAATCAAATTGAATCAAATTGAATCAAATTGAATCAAATTGAATCAAATTGAATCAAATTAAATCAAATTGAATCAAATTAAAACAAATTAAATCAAATTAAATCAAATTGAATCAAATTAAATCAAATTAAATCAAATTAAATCAAATTGAATCAAATTAAATCAAATTGAATCAAATTAAATCAAATTAAATCAAATTAAATCAAATTGAATCAAATTAAATCAAATTAAATCAAATTCAATCAAATTAAATCAAATTAAATCAAATTAAATCAAATTAAATCAAATTAAATCAAATTAAATCAAATTGAATCAAATTGAATCAAATTGAATCAAATTGAATCAAATTGAATCAAATTGAATCAAATTAAATCAAATTAAATCAAATTAAATCAAATTAAATCAAATTAAATCAAATTAAATCAAATTAAATCAAATTAAATCAAATTAAATCAATTTAAATCAAATTAAATCAAATTAAATCAAATTAAATCAAATTAAATTGGTGATGAAATGTTGACAAATGTTAGGGGGAAGAGATCAGACGAAGAAAGACTGCATAAATGATAGATCTAAATGGGTCAGCGTGGATGTCACAAAGATCAGAGATGCTGTTGAAGTTAGTACACATCAGGTGCACTGGGGACCTTATACGGACATTTGTTCGAGCGCGACCACAATAGAAGGCAAATGAGGACCTGGAGCCAACTCTGGGAACAAGAAAATTACACTTACCCAAGAGCCAGGGACAATCAACCTTGTTATGTACTAAACAAAATAAAAATTTTAGTAAAGAAATCGTTCGTCTGGTAGAAAGATACAAAATTAAATCAAATTAAATCAAATCAATATTACACCATGTTCAAAGCCTCTAGGTGGATAAGATCCCTCCAACAGATAATAGAGAAATTTCAGAAACTTTCTCTGTACTGTCTCAATATAGTTTATGTGTTTCATAAATAGGAAACCAGATCAACGCGGCGTACTCCAACTGAGATCGAATGAGAGAAAAAAATAACGTAGATAGAGCTTGTATACTGCAAAAGTCCCTACAATTACGGTAAATAAATCCATATATTTTATTACATCGCGGTACCAACTGAGATATGTGATCAGAAAAAGACAGAGTGGTGTCAAAAAGCACTCCCAAATCTTTGACAGATGTTGACACCTGCAGTGGCACTCCATCAACGTTATAATTGTAAGTAATAGCTTGCTGACGCTTAGTAAATGTCGTTGGTGGTGCATTTTGAAGTATTTAAGGACAATCTGTTAAGTTTACACCAACCGGAAACACAATCGATACTTCTCTGAAGCAAAACACAATCTGCAGTAGAATCAATGCTTAGAAACAGTTTAATGTCGTCAGCGTACATTAGCGTTTCGCATTCAACAATAGCAATGTCGTTAATGAAGAGCAATAATATTAGAGGTCCAAGATTAGATCCTTGATATACCTGAGATAGCGATGTGCTTGGAAGATACATAATTTCTATAGCATACTTGAAATTCTCTATTGATCAGGTACGACTGTAAGAGTGAGCGTTATGCTCCTGAAAATCCGAACGAATTCAGTTTTCATAGAAGAATATAATGGTCTATCTGATCAAACGCTTGTGTCAACTTGGCTTCTGTTGTCTATTGCTTCAGAGACATATTGCGTAAAACAAGCGGGATTAATAACGGTTGACCGCTGGGATACAACACCATGTTGTTTTTGAGAGATCCAACCGCGCAACTCTAAAGAAAGATGAGAAAAAAGAATATGTTTAAACGCTTTTGAAAAGTTACAAAGTAAAGAAATTGGACGATAATTGTGGACGTCAGAGAGATCTTCTTTCTTGAGTACTATCTGTGCCAACTTCCAAACTGTTGGAAATTTAGACTGCTTTTAAACAAGATTGAAAATAGCATGCAAAGGCTTCGCAAATACATAAGCGCAATCACGAACGACAAATCCCGGAATATTATCTGATCTCGATGTAAAAGAATCCTTCGACCGCCTCAGAGCCACCTCAATTTCTTCTAGTGTAATCGACGTAATTGTTACCGTCGAATTTATCATATAGTGAAAGGCAGGCAAGTGATTATTTCGGGACTGAGTGTATACGCTATTGAAATATTCCGCGAAAGCATTTACTATATCAGCAGGTATAGGAAATTCAATGTTATTGTAATTCATACGCCCAGGTATTCTTGTACGTCCGCGTCTGCTCTTAATATAAGACCAAAAACGTTTTGGATCCCTGCACAGCCCCTGCTCTATATTAGCAATATAATTCTTGTATGATGCTGATGTAACTTTCTTAATTTCGGATTGTAATATTTAAACCGAGGGGGCAGGATCCTTAGATACGTCACAAAAAAAATTAGAAAAAACCAAGTCTAATAGTCGTTGACTAACATTGACAATTGTATTCAGTTGCTGCAAGTTACTAAAATCCTTGAAACTATTGAGTATAGTAGAGTACGTATCATTACAATCATTAACAAAATAAGGAACATTAAAATCACCCACAATCATTATACAGTCAGATAGCATACAATCTAAAGTATTGAGTACATCGAAAAAACCTTGAAAGTCAGTGGCAGGCACCTTCGGTGGTATATATACCACAATCACAATAATGGCGTTACTTGGAGAGCCAAACAACTTTACCCCGACTATATCAATGGCGGAACAAGCATCTGACACCGATGAAAACAGCTGGCACCGAATAGTAGACTTGATCTCTAGCAAAACTCCACCTCCTCTCGTTAGATTAGTTGCCCGAAGATCACGGTCCTTGCGAAATATAAAAAAATCCTTGGGAAAAAGTTCGCTACTCGCTACATTGTCACCCAGCCAGGTCTCAGTGAGGGCAATAATATCGCAGTTATTTGTGCAAACAGCATTATAAAACTCGTTGGTTTTCGAACGAAGCCTTCGAACATTCTGGTACTTGCAATGTAAACGATTGCAACTGGGCGAAGGACCCAGTTTAAAGGACATTTTTTTGGCGAGGCGTTGACGTATCTGATTCTGAGATTATTCTATTATATCGAAATGGCACCATCTCATTTTCAGTAATGTGTTCTTCCAGAAGAAGCATATTGTCCGCAATGATAGTGTATGATTGTGTGGGGTGTGCTGCTACTATTCAAATGCGGGAGTTTTTATTCTAATAATATGTATATCGGATTGTTCATAGATGCTCTTATTGGTATGATACCAGAAATCCATGTTTTCCAAAAAACAGTATCCTTGGCTTTTACTTCAAACCAATCAGCTTGATCTAAATGATTCGGGTTTGGCTGGCATCCATAGCGTAAATAATAATTTCCTCTCGAGTAGTACTATAGACACAATATTCATTTAGCACCCAATATCTTCTAATAATTCTTACAAGTGATGTATTTAACTATTAGTATCCAATTAACAAAATTCTATTTAGAACTTACTTCTTGTCATACGAAAATGTCTATGGAAATCGTCGGGGTTGTACAGGAAGTACTTCTACTGCATAATATTCATTCCTTATGGGGACATTCTCTCTTCCAGCGGCTATCGCTTCGATACCCACATTAAAACAGATAATACAACAATCTATCCACATTTATACGAGAATAGCTAAAACACATTTGTCAAGTGCAGCAGCGCAAATTGTGCTTAATTCGCGCCAATCTACCAATCAACTAAGCAATGGGCATGCGTTAGAAAAAATAATACTGCGGCCCGTTTAACCAGTTCTAGCTCTGAGCAGTGCAGAGTTCAAGTGACGTCGTTATGAGTTTTAGCGCCAAAACTCCCTGAACGCACTCAATGCTTCTAGCATGTATGCAAGCATTGTAAGCCTTGTTAAAAGCATCACAAAATCCATGTAATTGAATTGTAATCGGTATTTTGCAAAAGACATGCTTCGGTATCTGTATATTGTTCAATTTTTGAATATCACGTCTTAATTGAAACCACCTTTCTTTTAAGTAATCTGGTACTGGATCGTCCCATGCTAACTTTAACGACCACAAGTTTTGAAGAATAAGTTTTATTGTCGTTACAATTGGAGGTAATAATCCTAAAGGGTCGAATATCTGTGCGAATTTAGACAAAATTGTGCGCTTTGTTACATGGAGATGGTAAGTATTGTTTATTTTATAACTTAGATTATCTATTTTCCAATCCCATTGTAAACCCAAAGTTTTACATCGCTCTTCACTGAAATTCTCCGTTGCTGAAAGTAACTTATCATTTGAAATATCTTTGAGGATACCAGAGTCGTTAACAATCCATTTTCTTCATACCATATCCGCTGAATGTAAAATTATTGATATATATTGGCATAGCATTCTTGCCTTTTCTATTGTATCGGCTCCAGATATCAAATTGTCCAGGTAAAAGTCTCTTACTATTACCTTGCTAGCAGCTGGGTACTTGGATATATTATCTTTTCCTAATTGTTTGAAACATCGAATTGCTAGAAATGGTGCTGATCTGGTACCGTGAGTAACGGTGTTCAATTCATAGGTTTCTACGTCATTGTTGGGACTCGATCTCCGAAAATCTTCTGCAACTTTCTATCCGTTTCTCTTACCAGAATTTGTCGATACATTTTTGCAACTAAGGTAAATACATGGTTATATTGTCTAAATCGAATTAATACAGATAGATATAAGTTCTTGTTGAATTTTCGGTCCAGTGTACTGGATATCGTTAAATGAAATACCATTTGAAGTTGCAGCTGAACCATCAAATACCACTCGATGTTTAGTAGTTAGACTGTCTGCCCTAAAATTTCCATAATGTAGTAGGTAATTTGAATAACTTTCTGATTGCAATTTGCTCATATGACCTAATTGTTGATATTCTTCCATAAACATCTTATAGGGATGCATTAGTCGAGGCTGTTTTTCTTAGCGTCTTTCTAGAGCTGACAATCTTCGCGTTGCCATACACTCTGACTCCCCAAGTACGTCTGATGTGTCTTTAAATGGAATCAGAACTACAAATCTTCCCATTTTATCCCTGGTTGTACTTTCAACGAAAAATTGTTCGCATTTGATGTCTTCAGCTGATGCCAGATGGTCTTTGTAGTCTGTAGTGTTGTGTTGTGTCTCTAAAGCCCAAAATCGTTGTAATTGATCTTGTACATCATCTTCAGTTCTGGTCAAATGGCAATGAGATATCTTCGTTAGGTTTTGCGCATTGACGCCACCTACAATTACCCATCCAAAAGTTGTATTGTGAAGTATTGGCTTGTTTTTACCCAGATTTACTCGTCCATCTCGCAAGATTTCCCAAAATAATACTGCACTCAATAGTAAATCAATTTGTTCATCTTGACAGATATTGGGGTCTGCTAGTTTAATATTTGATGGAATATTTAATAATGCTGAATCATAATAAGAGCTGATTAAATCTTTACTAATCGTTTCTATGATCAGGAATGGTGGTGTTCGTTGAAAATTGCTGATATTTGACTGAATGGTCAGTTTATATTTCGTGTTAATATTTGAAGAAATTTGATTTATCCAGATGACAGAAATATTGACTTCGCTTTCATCAAGATTTAATTTCTTACATAATCGCCTTGTGATAAAATGACATTGTGATGCGCAATCAAGTAATGCCCTACATTTATGTTTTATACCATTCTTGCTTAAAGCAGATAATTCCACTGTTGCTAATAGTACTTCTTGCTTTGTTCGACACCTTGCATTGAATGTTTCTTCAGTTGCTATTGACCTTTGATCGCTTGACTGATTTGTGTGTAGTAGCGTGTTGTGCTTTTTCTTGCATTTTTTGCAATTTCCGGCTGTGCACGAGTCTTTTGTATGCCCAGTGATTTTCTCCACAGTAATTGTAGCAAATGTTCCTGCCCGGTGCGTTTTAGGGCCGTTAGTTATCTTTTTCTCGCTTCTAGCTTCTAGTGTCTCTAACAACTCTGCCTTATTTATTAAAAAATCCTTAAAATCTTTAAGTGTGATATTCTTTTTTCTTCTCATTCCCTAGCAGATTTATAGTCTAACATGTTTGTGTTTTTGTTGCAGAAGTTGCAGAGATCGTAAATACCGTGAAACATCGTCTGCTATCTGACGAAATACTGAAGCTGTTTCTTTCGTTACAATAGGTATTTCAAAAATGGCTTTAATATGGTTGTGTATTAGTAATTGATTATTATCATAATGACTGCAAAGTAAATCCCAAGCTATCTGGTAATCTTGTGACGAAAACTCAAGTGATTTAATGACTTGACTTACGTTATCATCAAGAGCTGCTCTAAGATAATGAAATTTTTGAATTGGAGAAATTGTTGATTCATTATGAATTAATGAAATATACGTGTCTTTAAATTCTAGGCAATTTGTATATTTTTACCGAGTATTTTGGTAAATAGTAGTTGAATTGTAGGGTTAGATATGGTGATAGTAGCAGAGAGGGAATGACTATGTATCGAGCATAAAACCGCTCGTAACCACGCTGATGGCGCCGGGTAGGCAGAAACATGTCCGTGTGTTAGCGTTTTATGTCTCTTCACATTGTGTTCCTCGTGAATGATTTTACCAATACCATAAGAAAGCTGTATTTAATAGCGTCTTTATCTTTGATGCAAACTGAGTATATAAAAACCTTCACATTTAGGCAATTATAGAAGAATATTTACTATGTGAAAGTAATTCAAGAACTATTCTCTTGTTTTCTGTTTGCTACATATTTAGCATCGTTTTCCATATTCCTTTCCTCTAATTTTAACAATTTAAAGTACAGGATGCGGCAAAATAAACAGTACTGATATTATGAAACGTATATTATTTGTTATGCTTACATTATACAGCGATACTTTAACATTTTATAGCGTTGCAAACATTATTCACGACGACGTTCCCGATAAAACAGATGTTCAAGATGCCCTCCGTTCAGTTTCAAGCAGCATTCGCGAAGATTCACAAACATGTCTGTGAACACAGATTGTTGCATGGCACGAAAAAGCCTTGAACTTTAATCCGCAATTCCGGAATGTCAGACGGTGGATCGGTACGGAAAACAACCTCCTTCAACATTCCCCATATGTATTAAGTGGTGTTAAGTGAATGCGATGGGTATGGGAAATCAGTGCCACGCGAGATAAGGCGATTTCCAAAATGATTGCGCAGCATCCGAAGAGACTCCCTAGCCGTGTGATAGGTTGCTCCGTTCTGCTGAAACCATTGTTCATTACATGGTAGGTTCCTGGCACGACAAAATCGCTGAAGATCATGCAGAAATGGTGTGATAACCTGTTTTCTGTAGCGCCCCTGATTCACGGTTAACGGCGTTCCATCGTCTGCTTCAATGAAATACAGGTCCAATATGTCATGTGCGGATACAGCACACCAAATGGTAACACGGTCACTATGAAGGGGTTGCTCGACGATTATGTCGGGGCGTTCAAATCCAAGAAACCGTGTTGTCTGCTTGTTAATGTATCCGTTTAAATGAATATGGCTCTCATCAGAAAGCCAAACATTCGACAAGATCGACGCGTCCTCATAATCTGTATCCAACACACGCGCACAGTATTCGGCTTTTACATGCTTGTCAGCTGCAGTCAAACGCTGTCCGGTCTGTATTTTCTATGCAAACCCACCAATATTCTTCAACATTCGACAGAGCCATCGAACACTGATATTCAAATTTAATGATGATCGGAGGCTTCGTTTCGGCGATTGCAGCACCTGATTCAAAACACACCTGTGATTCGTATTGGATGTGACTATCACTGGGCGCCCCGCGTGACCTTTACGTTGACAAAACACACTTCCTATACAACGAAACTTGTCAACAATTACTAGCATAACGGTGTTGCTCGAAGCCTGTTTCATAAACTTAGGCCTAGGTGCGCCGGCAACGTCTTTTAAGTTTGGACCGTTTTCCCGTCCTTTTCCGTATAACCGAAAATAGTGCTCCACGATAAAAACTCTTTCTGTAATAGTGAGAACCATCCTAAAGCAACTAACATTGAAAAGGCATTCACATACGTTGTAACCGCGTTCAAAAAGCACTCGGTACGTTTCAGCAGATGCCACATACACATTTGACACATGCGCATTTCAGTGCTGTTTATTTTGCCGCATACCGTAATAAACAAATGAAATCTTCTCTCAATGTACTTATTTATTTACTATTGATAGGTTAACCAAAACTGAACTTGCAACTATCTCGTAACATAAATGGACAGGTTGAATGTGACATTTTTCTACTTACATAACGTTAATTGCCAAAATCTAGCTGTGATGTTAACTTAATTCGAGATTAAGCTTTAATTCTCATTGGTGCGAGTGGATACATCATTCGTGTGCCGAAATAATATTACTAAAATGAAGCACAGACTCAACTGATGTATTTATACTTCATTTAAAATAAATCGATAATTGAATATACTTATATTACTTTTAATAGGACACTAGAAAAACAGTGGAGTAAAATCTTGAAATGGGGTACATAAAAAGAACACCATATTATCAAAACCCAGTACGTTTTACAACAGAGAAAACATCTATTTTCGCATATACGTATACGCAAATAATTTTTCAATCAAAAAAAGATATACCTCAAAATTTTGAAAATACTAAAAATTCGGAAGAGAATCTGCAAGTAAAGAGAATAGTACGCAAATGTAAAGTAGAGGTAATGAAGCAATCAACAATGTTTTGATGCAATATAGGTCATCTACTATTAAGTGTGGGTAGTAGTAAATTACGTAATCAATACGGCAATTTGCACCTTTACTGAATGATATAAATAAAATGTATTCATATTTACGGAAAAGTAATGGTTTTAATTAAATCATCAGTTAAAGTGTAGACTCATCACGTCACATTAATCCTGTTTTTATTCCTTTCTATAGGCTGCGCCGTTTTCACAAACCACATTTCTATTATTATTATGTTTATGTTAATCAACGATTTACTTCATTTTATTTTTGCCCATGTGTTATTGCTTTTTCGGAATATAAACCGCGTTGATACATGTTAGTCAAACGAGGTTGACGTAAAATTTACTAATTTTTAATAGCTAAAAGTTTCACTAAATGTCAAACCACACACATTATGTAATGCGGTATTTTCTGTGACAAACTACAGTGAGCGTATTACTAAATTATCTACATATTTTGTCTATCCCGTAGGCATACTATGTTCAAATACCAAATTTTCTTCCAAAATTACGTAGTTATAGAATAAGTAACAGTTTCGTTTGAGCAGCATATGACAAATTGTGATAAGGAACAATAATTGTTAATATACGAGGGCGCATGAAATGTTTCCGGAATCGGCAAGAGATGGCGCACGAAGGTTAAAGTGAATTCATTGGTCGGCGAGTACAACTTTATGGCAACTGTCGAAATAGTTGTTGTTTAAGAGTGTGTTTTGTATAGCAAGTCGGGCGATTTCGCAAAAATGGATAAAATCGAATTTCGTGCAGTGATAAAACACTTCTAGATGGCTAGGAAAACGGCCACAGAAATATTTTGCTAGAGGTTCATGGCGGATGTACTCCATCATTTTCGACTAATAGCTTCTGAGTGAGAGAGTTCAAACGTGGCCGCGCAAGCACAAGTGGCGAACCACGCAGTGAACACCCAAAAACCGCTACCAACGATGAAGTGGTCGACAAGATTCATGCTGGTCGCCGATTGAAGCTGAAAGAGATAGCAGAGACAACAGGCACCTCAGAAGAACAGGTTGGCCATGTCCTACACGAAATTTTGGGTATGAAAAAGCTTTTAGCGCCATAGGTACCGCGTTTGCTCACACCGCAGCAAAAACAAAATCGGGTGACTGTTTCGGAGGAGTGTCTGGCCAGGATCCAACGCAATCCAAGGGATTTCTTCGTGCGTTTCGTAACCATGGATGACACTTAGATCCATCAATACATACCGGAGACCAAAGAACAGTTCAAGCAATGGACTTTTCCGGGCGAATCGGCTCCGAAGAAAGCAAAGAGCGTTCCATCGGCCGGAAAACTTATGGTGACCATTTTTTGAGTTTCCCAAGGTGTGATCCTCATCGACTATCTGCAACAGGGAAGGACGATCACGGGGCAATACTACAGCGATTTATTGGCCCGATTCAATGCAGCATTGAAGGAGAAACGGCCTCGTTTGCATCGGAAAAAAAGTAGTTTTCCACCACGACAATGCACCGGCTCATTCATCTCACATCGTCGTGTGCAAATTGAATGAGTTGCTCACCAAATTAATCTCCCAACCTCCATCTTCACCGAACCTTACCCGCAGCGACTTTTTCTATTCCCAAACCTGAAAAAATCATTGGGAGGAAATAGATTTGCCTCAAATAAGGAGGTCATCGCCGCTACAGATCTATTAGGGATCAGATAAGTAAATAAAGTTCCTCGAGTATGTCTATCCTTGCACAAAACTCCAGAAGTTTTCTTACAAACAATGGCAATCTGATCCTGAATATGGCAGGATAATGGCAGATAGTGCCCAGATTGTAGGTCTGTTTAATGAAAGTTTTGCAGTAGTAGAATTCTGCACTAACTTCGATGTGCCCTTTCAAACTATCAGTATGGAGGCTTATATTAGCTTTGACTAAGGAATCGTAATTGCTACCCCAGGTGTTTCTGTCAGGAAAACATACACTGATATATCTACTGATGTCACACCACACACCATATGCGATAGCATACGTAAGACTTCGTCCGCAAAAAGTTTAATCACTTTATATTCTGTGGTGATTGTATTGCTTAATGCCAATATTTATAAATGGTGATTTTGGCCTCCTTTTCATGCGAAAGGGAATAAGATTCAGAAATATTTCTGAAACCAGCCCCGGTGTAAGAGAACTCTCTGGAGTGCGGAGACTACCGCTACCTGTTAGCCCCTAAACAACAGCTACGTAAGTTATCACTGGTCTTACTATTGCCAGGTATAGCCAGTACATCATTTTGGGGGATAATCCCAAAGTCTTGTGAGGGTGGATTGACAAACCTTACCCTCTGTACTATACTCGGATTATATGGAGCGCTTCCTGTAGGACCTTGGCTAAGTCTTGTGTGGCTATGTCTCTAATTAAAACAACCAGATAGCTAGCATATGTCGACAGAGTTCTAGTTTGAACATTATATGTTCGCTTGTTTCTTCGATTTTAGTAAATTGTAGCTACCGTTGTGTAGAACCGTGAATGCTGATTGGTATGTTATCATGTGTTTCCCGACGTCATCGATGAGATAAGAAATAATAGCGATTATTGAATGATTCTTCATCATAAGAATGTCACCTCTCATTTAGTACGACAAAACCATTGATCTCTTTAGTCAGAAAAATGTTAAATTAATAATATATAAATGTATACGTACACGTAGCAGTGGCGTATTAGTACAGTATCAGTATTATCCGTGACTGAGCAATGGTCTCCATTTGCATCCGTCAGTAATCAGCACTTTCATACCACCTATTTTTAGTTCTTTTGTTATAGAATTCCAAATATTACGTTTATATATATTATATATGTATATATATATATATGTATATATATATATGCGATAAATCACAGCTCAAGATAATTCCATCCAAATTCGTTAAGTTTTTTTATCCAGTAACAAATAGCAAAAGAGAAAATTGAATCGCGTCAGTTTGTCAGTAAAAATTTTAAAACTACTGTTGTTTACGCATTTTCAATCACGGAATGGAGCACTGGTAGTAAAATACGTCACTGTATCGAATATGTATAAGCAGGTCAATCTAAACCCTAGGCAATGGTATTTGAAATTGGTTCGACCGCATGCAAAAATGTACTGATGTCAAAACTGAATAACACATGTTTACTAAATTTTGTTTTCTTTTTTTACAACTTTTCCATAAATATTCCCAGTAACCCTGATATGACACAAGTGACTAACAATAAGTTGTAAGTGCTCGTGAGTTGCATACATGTGCTGCTGCTCTTCTCGACGTGTTTGACGAAATTGAAGAACCTCTGAGACAAAGAATTCCCGAAATTGCATATGTGAGCAATATAAAGAAAATGACTTTGTTCAATCAGATTTATTTTTAAAGTTTTTCAAAGTTTAGCTAGCATAGGGATTGCGTTAGGTTTTTTCATCATACTTGATCCACCTTTTTTCTTAGTATATTCGTTCTTTTGCTCCAAATTTCATATTTCCCTCTTTTAAAAAGACTTACTTATTTAAAGCAAAATATTAAATAAAAGAATCCACTACAATATACATTTTATTACGAATTAGTATATAGCGAACCATACCGAAAAATCGGAATATAGGGAACACAGTGACATGAAACTCTTAACCAGTAATTTCTAACAATTTCTTTTCAGAATTAGAAAACTAAAATGAATAGATTACAATAGGTATGCCTATCAATGAAATATCAATAAATAAATTAAAATGAACGTAAAATTATTTTAAAAGTGAAAGTTCTAAATTTAACACATGAAAATAGTACAATTGAGTACAAATTATTAAGAGGTTCAGATAAGGGAATTTACATCTTAAACAAAATATTAGATTAAATATTTAAAATGTATAGAACTTCTATAATTAATCTCACAGATTGATTATAAAAATGTTTGTTTTTAACCTTGGAGCAAAAATTTAAAATGCCCAATTCTAGTAAACACGTTGACAGTGGATCGAGACTGACGTGCTCTTTCGAGCGTTTATATATGTATGTGGCCAATGCACTCAACTTTCGCCTCCTTTTGCCTGAATGATTCGTTATCGTTAGGTTGCTTAAGACGTTCCTAGCAAACTTTAATTTGATTTTCTGACTGCTGTTTGGTTATCAACCTAGAAGCAAATTTTGTTGTAACTCGTTATTCAATTTTTTGCTTAAAATGTCATTATACGGCCTTGTTGCGAAGCTAATCTCTTCTGCAAGTTCTTTCACAGCCAAACACATCAGATCTTTGATTTTCTGAAGGTGGCTGCACCAGTTGAAATTGAGGACGTTTCTGGTTGGAAGACATTTTCAATTGATGACTTTTGCATCGTATAAATCCTTCATAACATTACGTGTCACCCAGAACGTCATCTCCATAATCTTGCTAAGTTGGAATGTTTCCGCCAAAGCTTTCCCCAGTTCCATGGAAAATTTTAAGTTGCATCGTTACTCCTGAAAAAAACGTGCAATAATTGCAAGAACTGTATGGTTATATAGTTCCGATTCAAACTGAGCCGGTTGACAATGAGAGTTTACATTCACTTGATACGCTGCGTTCGGAATAAATAATTCATTTGTGTGATGTGGAGTTTACTACGATACCTATGAATCGCAACGAAATATCTAGCACTTACATATCAATAACACGAGGAACTACATTGTATTTCGCAGTGCAGTATTGACTCTTATTGAGTTTTTATCACTCGCTTAGTCAAACCAAGAGTTACTGTTATAGATAATTTTTTATTCCAAACGTTAAAAAGACATTAGCAATATCAATCGCTTAACAGAAAAAGGTGTATTTATTGAAAATGATTTGTTGAAGTAAGATTTATTGATTTACTACCAGGAATTAAGATGCAGTATGTTAAATTATCGAAATTTTAATCAGAGATGTTTATCACATTTACCACTTTACCACCATGAGTTGAATCCAGTAGAAATGGTTTGGACACAAGTGAAAAATTACATAAGAATGCACACAACCCTATATTCGAAGTAAAGGATATGACTAATGACTGTACTAATTCAGCAATGTAACAGCTGGTAATTGGATAAATTATATTGAGCATGCAAAGAAATGTAAATTATTATGCTTGCGAAAGATTCGGATTCTGTAAATGATGCGGATAATTTCAAATTTCATACTTTACAACGCATTTACTAACTTCCCACGCAATGCAATTATATTATACGAAGCTATTAATCAAAAAAGCAAACCTTTCATTTGTTACAGTAACGAAGCGCATTTTTTTCGGCAAACGTAAGTTTGTATATTTTTATAATATAATGTATGCTGAAATTGTTTCTTCTTTTTCTTGCATCTAAATAATATAATTTTTGCTCCTCATTGCTCATACAGCAATGTACATGCAATAACGAAATAAAATACATAGATATTCCAGCGTGATTATATTATTATATTATATTATATGTTGCTAAATTAAGCGTTGGGAAGTGCCCCATACATGTCTTGGCAACTATGTAAGCTATATCTATAAGATCTATATGCGCCATGAACATGAACAGTCTATAGACGCGATGTCAACCAGCAAATATCTACTTGACACAATGTTGCCAACAACACGTCACTAAGTCTCTATTGGGGCGTAATTTAAAACCTTCTGTTGCTGTCTACACGTACTGTGTCTGTATACAACGGTTTCCATGACAAGAAATGCAGCAGTGCACTGTTTTATTTCCGTAGCTATGTTCACATTAACAAAAAGATTTTTTGAAAAGCATTAAAATATATTCTTCTTTGAATACAAATTGAAAACATATATGGAATTATTTTATTTTCCAGCTCAAGTACTACGTACTCTTCTTGGCACTTTAAAAATCTATTGAGCGCATTCAAAGAGAAAGAATACTGCTATCCTGCAAAGATCGCCGTTGCTTGTACCTAACTATGTAACGATTCATAAAGGGCGTATTCCATGTTAAAGTCTTGATTAAATGACTGTAGTAAAACATCAATCGTGTTTTAGCATTCCATTCCACGCAAAAGTCATTATCCCCGTTTCCAACTGTTTCATCTTCGGAACTAACCTGTATGTCTGACTATAACACTCTAGTTTTTGATCCATATCATTAGAGATGCCATCCAAAACCTTTTTAATAGTGGTAAAACCAGATAAAAAAGATTATCTAGTATTCGACCTTTTCAACCAGTATCTTCCAGTACTTTCGTAAGAAGGCTCCGCTAGATGTAGGAAATAGAGACTTTCAGCGAAATTGAAGAAAATTGGTAGTTCTGCTTAGCATTCGGAAGCGCACTTGGCATCGAAATTTAATTAATATAGGGAATGTATTCTTAATTCATGCTTGTAAGCAGCGGTACCTTCCGCTCATGTTGCTGGCATTGTCATAGCTTTACCCACAATTTTTGATATGAATGCCATTCTTTTTAAAAAATCTAGTAAATTTTGGGCGAGTTGTTCAGCAGTATGGCCCTCCATACCCAAGAACTTCTCTCCACTGGTCCAGATGGTAAAACACAGTAGACTACTGCAGTGATCTGATCAACGTGCAATATGTCTGGACTACAAGTATTTGCATTTCATAATTTCGCAAATAATACGATTCGGCATGCTTGCTACAATTAGATGGATAAATTCCTCGCGTGTTATTTTCGACAAGTATGATGTGTGTCTTTTCCTTTATTTATATATATATATATTTATATATATTGGACCAGAAAAATATCTAATTTAGTTATTAATTCCAATACACCTAAATAATTTCCATTATGAAACGAACCCCAATAGTTTCATCACTTTTTCGAAACACAAAACGTCGTCCTGCTAAAAATTTTACGGCAATTCGCTCTAAAAATGTACACCAATAGTTTTGTTTGGTCTCAATTTGGCTTAAAACTTAAGAATCTACATGTGCATCCTTCTTTTTGTGAACCAACGCCTTCTTCATGTCTTTTCAACAATATATTCGCGTTCTCTCAGTCATTTAATCCGTCTTTCGTAAACCGTGACGAGCCGTTTGAATCCGTAACTTTGTAACGAAAACAGAAAAGTTATCCTTACAAGACTTATCTCTCACGTGACCTTTATTCGTTAGTTTCCATCTCTATGTGAAAAAAACGATTTTTGACTTTCTCGTATATTTTGTTTAAAACAAAAAGTAACTGTTTATATGTTACACATCACTACTTCCCTTCGCAATTTAATAATTGCCAGTTAAAGCCCTCGGTTATCCACCACATATTGTGGGAGTACATTTTACTTTCGTTTTGTATCTGTAATAGATGTAGCAACATCGGAAGCATGTGATGTGCTTTCGATTTCTCGCTGGATCAAGAAGAGTTGCTGTGCTCTTAACTTTTCTTTTGTTTAGAGGCGATAAGCTCAATTGGGAAAACTTGCTATCCGTTGGAATTCAGTTTCACTTATGGAAAGTGTAACTATATTAGATCCGGATGTAATAATGAATTGTTTATATCACTGCCATCTGTATAATATAATTTTCTATAATATATTTTTTCTATAATATAATTTTCTGTATATAATTTTCTGCTTCAATTTCTTTGGATTCAGCATCAACATTAAAAATTCAGACAGCTTACGTGTTTTTGATATCATGGCTTGGTTCTTTTTTCCCATTTCATCTTTTGATTTACGATGCGACAAGCGTAGTATCGACCCGTATCTTTAGATCTGCTGCACATGTTGACTCTCGATCTGGATAGAAGGATTAGAAGGGAAAATGAATTACAAAATAGAATGGAATCCTACTAAACATCTAATGCTCCGTACTATTGCTGGATTGGTTGGCTAAAACTCTTATGATTCCATGCAAGTTGTTCAATGTTCTCTCTCTAAGCTAAGATTGACTACCCCATACGGACCGGCGTACTTATATACGCGCCCAATTACGGGCGTAGTAGTAGCTTCGCGATTTATTAAGAACCTTCCAATAACCTCTAGTAAGTTTAAGAATCCTCCATAAGCTTCTAGTAAGCTCTAGAACCTTCCACAAATTTCCATGATTTTCTATAAAATTCTGTAATTTCTCCGAACCTCCCACAAAGTTTTTGCCGACTATTACACAATTCCTACTCTAACCGCTAACCTAGTTAGACATTATATCTATTAAATTTATAATATATTGCGGACAATTAGAACAGTTTTCACTAACACATAGAATCCACATGTTTTTGTTTTTTCTAACTTAATAGAGTATATAACAAACACATAGCTTACCTTATGCTTCACACAATCGCCAAATTCGTCAATCATTAGATAAGTTATACTCGTTGTTTGTATGTTTTACTATTACGTAGCGTCCATAGTCGCATAGTCCATAGCGATCGACAAGGAAATAACACAAAACAAACGCAAGAACCGCAAAACTGCAACAGGATGTAAAAAAAATACTTCGCAAAATAAAAACAGCCTTTACTAAAGATGGGTTGTATTTTGATACGGTAAGAGAAAGATAATTATACGGTATAACGGTAAGAGAAAGATAAATATATGGTGTAACGGTGGAATGTACAGTTACTTCTTGTAATGACTAGAAAGCTATTCTAATTGGTTAGGTTATTACGAATAATAGGCTCGGAGACAATATTAGGGAATTTCCCTGAAAGTTTTACGGTGTTGCCAACTTACCACACGTACAATGTACGGTGTACTGTATTCAGAGTTCACTTTTAGAAATTAAACTAAACCTAATTCTTAGAGATTTCGCCCAGCTGCGGGGCCCTTCAATGCGCGGGACCAACAGTTTCTCTTATATGCTATTCTACGTGGCTAATCTGACGCTGATATAAACTGTAAAAATCAAACATGTTTTATGTAAATGCTATTTTTCATAACTTTTTTCGTTGCCCCTAGTCAAATAATTTATTACTAACAAAATGCAGGTAATAATATTTTCGCTGTAGATTTCTATATATATATATATATATATACATATATATATATATATACATATATATATATATATATATACATATATATAGTATATAGATATAGTACCCTAAATATATACACTGCAAACATTCAATTTTGTTTTTTTTTAACACAAATGTGCCTTTCATAAGCATGTAAAGTAAAG
The DNA here is from genome assembly GCA_023509865.1 of Trypoxylus dichotomus. Classification (NCBI taxonomy): domain Eukaryota; kingdom Metazoa; phylum Arthropoda; class Insecta; order Coleoptera; family Scarabaeidae; genus Trypoxylus; species Trypoxylus dichotomus. The sequence goes on along the minus strand of CM042077.1, from coordinate 33,803,794 downwards.
AAATACAAGATAGCATATCGTATATACACATATAGTACCGTATGTAGTATCTATATGTTTGTTGTATAGTTGTTGTTAGTGTTTTCAGAATATTTCCAAGATGTGCGACAAATGTGTACATACGCATGAAACCGTCAGTTTGAGGTAGATTTCTGAGGCAATCCGAGGGTGACACGCTTGAAGGTTACTGGTTTCCGATAATTGGTAATGATTAATAAGAAAATGAGTAATAACATGCGGGCTATCCACTTTTCAGTTTAACATTATTCTACATTCCGTCGCGTTGAAAGTGTTTGTGGTGCCATTTACTCTCTGAATTGCTATTAACTTCAATTAAAATTAATTTTTAACCATCCTGTCTAGAAAGGGTATAGGGCGGCTTCCATGCTAATCGCAGTGCCGCTTAAATTTAGAGTGCGCGTGTTTTATTTATTGTCTGAAAGAGATTTTGTATTTTAAGTATTGAAACTTTAAGACAACATGACAAGTGCTGGAAACGTAACATCTGAATTAGTGAGGTAAGTTTTAATTTGTAATACATGTTGCGTACGAGATCTAATACTAAAATAATTTTACATATGCGAGACATATGTAATAGGTATATGTTTTGAAGTGAACACACTGAAGCGTATGTAACACAATCATATTATGCATAGTTGTATCTATAATATATGCATAACGTTTTGATTTTATTTGAACTTGACACAGTTAGAAAGTTTATATTTTATTTTACTGGTATATAATTAAGAGGCTAGCTAACATGTTTAAAATGTAAATGTGAAACTTTTGTTCGTTATACTTTCTACAACATTTAACGTTATCTGAATATGTGCAAGCGGAAACTTTTATCGGTCACAAAAATGCAATGTTTTCAAAAAAATTCCGAATATGTATACTAATATTACTAATATTTTTGTCGCCACTGTTTAAATATTTTCTTTCCAGATATTCAAGATCGATGTTAACAATGGCAGGAGTAATTACTTTAATTATTATGGTCATAGGAGTCATTGGCAATTCACTAACAATTGTCGCTTTGGTGAGGCATTCAAAACTAAGAACAGTTGCAGCTGCTTTTATAGCAAGGTTAGTGTTTTATTATTTCTTGATACAAAAATTTAAGAAAAATACAAGTTTGCCATCATACGTACATACGTCATGTTTAGCGATGAATATAGTTCTAAGTAAATGTTTCATTAGGCAATTTAAATCAATTAAAGCGATGAGTGAGCTCACAAAAGAACAGGAAAGCGTCAATTTATTGTATTCTTTAAAAAATGAATATGTGTAGTAAACATTTAATTAGGGGAGTAAATATTATATATGATTGAAACAACAAATTTGGTAATCACTTACTGCCGTATGAAATTTCAATAATGACATATTCTTATAAGAATATGTTTGCAGGGCTTTATGCAGTATTAAGTTGTATAAACAGTGTGTAACTTCCCTATTTATATTATTTTCCAATATGAATAATTGAAATAGAAAGAGAAGTTAAAGGTGCGAATATAAACTTAGCTGTTTAAAATGTTAAGCAACATTAAAACGCGTTTTGTATATGGTTTTACGAAATGGTATTCAAATGGAATTAAGTATGTACTGTTGAGTGGAAATATAAAGAACAACATACATAACAAAAAAATTAATATTTAATTCTACGTGTAATAACGTACTATAAGGAGAGATAGTAATACAAATACTTTCGATAAGGAAATTTTAAATGGTATTATACATATGTATATATACGCTTGGATGATGTATGCATATATTACAGCACATGCTACAGTAACAATTAAACCAGCCTGATTAAAGAATTAAGGTTAATAGCTAGTAGATATTATCCGCTTGTTATGTTACATACATATATATATATATATCCAAAATAATAAAATTTTAAGGTACTTATAGATTTGAACTACGATTAAAAAGATATGGACATATCAAGTTTTAACGGATTAAATTAATTCTACCTCTTAAAGATGCAAATATTCATTCCTTCGATTTTCTGCATTAGGTACCAAATTTTAAATTATTGAAATTATTATCATGTGCAGTATTTCTTCAGGTAGATATTAAATATGTATGGACTTTAAGTTTACGCACTTGGTTTGCCCTTACTCTAGTTTTTCTTCTAGCTCGCGTTAAAGTACCTATTCATTTAGATTCAGTAAGGCGTGATATATGTATACCTGTTAGCATTCTTTTCGTGTCCATTTACTTTTATTTCACATTTGTCAAATATCACATCAGTATATTATTTATGCGCTCTCAAGTCAACTTTCAACAGATATGCTTTCATAGTCAGCATAGAACGTTACTTTTTACTGCGCTGGTACACAGTATATCCAATTTCAAATTTATTATTTAATAACGATCATTGAAAAATTACTTGTATAAATAAGATACATATATTTATATGATATTTTGAATTAATCCTGTACTCATAATTTTTATTTTCAAAATATCATGGCGTAAAAAAGTTCATCGTATACCATTTCGGCAACAAAATATACATTTATTATTTTGCTTTAAAAGTCAGATATTTTCTTTTAAATGTGTCAAATAATAAGAAAGAAGAGGTAGAGCTTAGTAATGTAATTTATACCATTCAAATTAACCATGTAACTTACACGTACACTTCTGCCTCTAAGTTATGTGGCATTAACGATTAATTCCAAGTAGTACTGTGTAATGAGGCACTTTTTATTTCTTCCTCTCGCTTTTTATTTTTTATTTTCGTTGGGTGTCTTTGCTACTGAATCGATGCTAGCAACGCAGTTTGAATCCCGAATTATTACATATTTTCTTGTTAATTCATTGTATATTGTAAGAAGAACGTTGAAACACTGTTACTGTATTTATACTTATAGTACCTTCTTTCTAATAAAAGTTAATTTCATCTGTTTACAAATATCTATACATTTGTATACAATTTCATTCAATCACATCTAATAATTTCTATAAAGAGCTTGCTTATGAGATTGAATCTTAAGCTTTAAGCTTTAATTATCTGCCTTCATATCTTATAACAATTAAAGGATTTAGACAAAGCATTTTCAATGTATTTCTGCATATTAATGCTATTTTTTACTTAAAGGAAGTAAAAAGCATTCAACAAAAACACAAATATAATATGCTGTAAATAATATAAAGAAATTGTTCGAAATGTGTATTAGGCAATTGTATCTATTGGGAAAGATGTTAGTAGACGAGGAAATTTTATAATGATAACGTGGTACGATACTTATTACATTTACTTATTAGCACGCTTTACAGAAAACGCGCTGATAATGTAGTAGTTAGCGATGGTAACAACATATAATGATTTCTTAAATTAGTTGGCAAATTTCTACTAAAAACTCAATTAAGACACTTTAATCTGTCTGTAACAGGTGCTATCTGTATTATTTAAACGATAACGTTTAGAAATTGCACATGATTCATTGTGAAGCATGGTCACCTTTTCATGGATTCTGAAAAGACAAGTATGATTCATGAATTTTAAATCCATGAATCATCTATATTACATAACATTATTGCATGTGTGATTGTAGAGATGAATAAACTAATGCTTTTGGTTTGGAATTTCCAAACAAGTTTCTACTACGAATGATTACAAGGAATATGGGAAAGTTTTAAATTTGTTTACAATTAAGTAAATGGTGTCATTTATTGGCAATCGCTATTCACAGTAATTCATCATGAATCGAGTTTTATGAAATATGAGGAACATCTAGATTTTTATATACGCATATACAGTGTCATCGAATAGTTAAAAACGAAAAAGCGTTCATCTAGTAATAAATAACACGAAGTATTGATTGGTAATTATACCAGTCAATTTCTATTTTAGATTACTAAAATAGAAATATGTCTAGCATGCCAGCAAGCAAAAGATAACCTGCTATTTGTACGAAAAGTCAACTCTACTCCCTGTGTACCTAAAATAATATTTATTTAAGCACCGAGAACATTTATTTTGTGTTATTTTTTGAACAAATGATTTATTTTTTATTTATGTGCGTTGAAACTTAATATTCTTTCTGCATCCTACATACACTTGATTCGCATTCTCGGAAAGATAGTGGGTTCTTTTTTTACTTAGTATCTGACACTATACTCAACACATATTTACGATCATACTAGTCAACATTCCCTAGTTATCTTACATTATTAGATGGACACCTTCGTCGCCACTGTATATTATACAAACTCCTGAACAGGAGTATAACAATATATTATATTAAAAAGTTAAATAGAAGAAAGATTATAACATGGTGAATGTAATAGATAAAGAAGAAGCATAGTAGCAGAAGAAGATAGAATCATGGAAAGATAGAGACAACTCTTTTAGGAATTAACAAAAACTGAAGCAAATGGAAATTAAGTATAAGAAGAGACAACAAATTCAGGATGGAATTGGACAAGCGATACAAAAGCTAAAATTGAGAAAAGCACCGGGAATGGACAATATAGCTCCCAAGATGTAAAAGTGCATGAGAAAAGAACAAATCATCAAACCAATAGAACTACTGATGGCAATTATGGGTGCTACGGAAATATATGAAGAATAAAGTACTGAAATTATAAATAAATAGTGTCCCTAGTAAAATACTTAGTAAGATAGGAAAAGAAAACAAGAATAAAGAGAAGGATAGATTGTACAATAGAAGAGATTTAGTACGGATTGAGATCAGAAAGAAGCACACAGAACTTAAACAATGAGACAGACTAGCGAAAATACACTATGTTATTAGAGGATTTAGAAAAGAACTTATCAGTATCATCTAGAAATGTTGGAAGAGGAACTTACGAAAATGCATGTGAAGATTAATATAGCGAAAAGAACGAGGAAATAAAAATCGCAACATTGCATTACAAGCATTTACATATTTAGGACCCGCAATAAAAATACTACTGAATGCAGTTATAAAATACAGAAGGAAATAAACGACAAGATAGGAACAACAGAATGAAAAATATCAACAAGACCACATTTTTAGGGAAAAAAACAACTTAAAAGAAATCAAAAAAGAAGTGGTGGCATTTAAATGCCATGGAGATGTGGTTCCTCAGACGCATAAAAAAACAAAACTAAAAGAGATAAAATAAAGAGTGTGGGCCGTGTCTCGAACAATAGATTAACGAAGAAAATATGCATTATATATTTATTCCTTTTAAAATCCATTGTGAAAGCAGACTACAACCGTAACTTAAAATTAATTATAATCGTAACAACCAATTATTGACTGATAAGTGTAAATGTGTATGGAAACACATGTATTATTAAACATATGAAAACCGATTTCACTTATTTGGATACTTTTTAAGCATAATAATTGAATTATATTAATTATTTTGCTGATTTATAATCTGTAAATGAAATATATCTATCGATTCATTAAAAATAGGCAAAAAGCATTAGCTGCCACTTAAGAGCATGTAAATGGCAGTAAAAATAGAAAGTAAGCCCGGATATTAAAATGTACGTGCACAACAGAGATAAAATTTGTGGTATCTGCAGAAAACCATTCTTCATGGAAATGATAACGTTTATCGCAGTTATTGATATGGTAATACCTACGAATGTCGCATATCCGTATCTTGAAAACTGGTATTTTTTATATTTCAATTTTATTTATCTTTATACATAAATATAAATCATATAGTTGTATTTAATGTAGCGATGTGTTTCACATCACCTGCACCTTGTTTTTCAAGATTAGGACACACTGTTTGTGAATAAGTTTACAATATAAAACAATTAGTACAGGTGTTTCAAAAGTATTGCGCAAGGTGAACAAATCTACACACTTATGTGCACACATACATTTGCAGATTTGCGATTTGACGAGGTTACACAAAAGAGTTTATAAGCATTCAATTTTGTCTTGTTCAACAATTTAAATGCTGTCATCTTAGATTTAGTAGAGTAGTTTAAAGTTCACAGTCGTTTGAGGCATTTAGTTTATAAAGACAGGAAAGCAAGTCTGTAATAATTAAAATTGTGAAAAACAAAGTATTAATATTAAGAAACTAAAGTTGTTTTTGAAACTTCAAAACATTCATAATGCCAGTTATAAAATATAAATAAATATTTACGTGAACTTATAGAAGAGAAAATAATCATTATAGAATAATGTTCAGCATTTGCTAAATGAGTTACAAGTATGTATCTAGAAATGTTTTTGTAGCGGAATGGTTATCTAACTTGCGAGGGGTCTGAGACGAAATGGCCCGTGTAAGTGATGACGTCAGTAAGTATCGTAGCTACACAGAAGTTTCCAACAAAACAAAGACATGTGATGAAACTAACCTATTCCTGTCAATTCCTCATTACGTTGTTAACTATGCAGTTTTGTGACCGTAAGCAGCATTATGGTGTTCGTTAAGTAAAATTATGAAATTCATTACAAATACTATCAGAATCATTACTCATTTGCTTAACTTTAAAACATTATATAGGATGGATTGCAGCAAAGAAGATCAACTGTTAATTACACTAACGAAATGAAGCCTCAGTTGAACTTGCATTGTGGAGATCTGGCTCAGGATGAGATTTTGTTTTATCGGTTGATGAAATATATACCAATCTCTAGGAAGAATATAACATACCTTTCGCACATTTACAAGTTGTCATATTATACTAGACTATATTAAGATGAAATCTGAAAAGCCTGCTTTACTTAATTGGCAAAAATTAACATACATGAATACTGCCCAAGGACTTGTTGGTATAACTAAATGGTATAGTAGCATATATTAACCATGGGTGCTCTACTTCAACATCAAATAAAGAAAGTGTTGAAGATTGTGGTGTATTAGAAAATATGGTGCTTGGTGATTTACTGTTACTTGTTAAAGGATTTTTTAATTAAAAACTTATTTTTATGCATGTGTGAGATTTTTTGTATCCTGTTTATTGCAATTGTTTTATTTTTGTCAACTGCTTATCTTTAAATTAGTAGTAATTATCCACATTTGTATGCTCATTTGACAGATAATAGAACTTTACATCTTATATATGTATATGAAAACACTCATTTTTCTGTAATATCAAAACTACAAATTTATTTAATATGAGTGCCTACATGTAAATTATTTTTTGTAAACGTAACTACTTAATTATAGCTTGATGACATGTTTTAGACAATAAAACAAACTGTTTGAAAGAAGTTATTTTATTTATATTTATAAAAATATTTTAAGTAAAAACCTCTGAAATTGAAGGAAATTACATATAGATTAGTACTCCTCAAATGTGAAATATTATTATGCCATAGCTATGTAGTGATGTACCTAAAAAAAGGAAGGTAAGTCTTCAATTAAAATCCTTTATCAACTACTAGTAGATCACCAAGCACCACATTTTTCAATACATCACAATCTTCAACACTTTATATGATGAAAGAGAGTACGGGTGGCTAATGTATGTTACTACACCATTTGGAGTTATGCCAAGCCCTTAACTGTATTTACACGAAATGTATGTTTCGTCGTCAAGTCGTCTCTACAGCCAGATCTCAATGATGCAAGTTTAACTGAAGCTTCATTTCATTAATGTAATTCCTTAGGTATATTTACTGTGATCCATTCTAGATATGTTTTAAGTTAAGCAAATGAGTAGAGATTCCAATAATAATTATAATGAATTTCATAATTCTACTTAACGAATAAAATAATGCTGCTTACGGTCGCAAGTAGCACAGTAAACAACGTAAACATAAGGAATTGACAGGAAAAGGTTAGTTTTATCAGGTGTCTGTTTTATTTGGAAACTTCTCAATATAGCCACAATACTTATTGACATCGTACTTACAGGGTCCATTATAATTATGTAGTATCTACATTAAATAAGTTCACCATAAGTGTTGCAATTATTCTTCTATTGCAATATGCTATAATAATAAAAAACTACTAATAAAATACTTCACCATGTTTTAATGATGTTTTTGCACCAAAGGGCAGTGCATAAAAAAACTGCGAATGTGAATGATTTCTCAGGCTTACCATGACGTATTTAAAACACTGTACTGCCCTTCAGTGCAAGAACGCCCTCTCGGAACTAGCAATCTTAAGTATTGCTCGAGAGAAGGGTGGAAAACTGTACCCGCTTCTTTTCGCTGTCTGACTTTGCGGACAAGTGTTTCTATCTTTTGGCACTTGTTAGCGCCAGGAATATTCACTTGTATCGCAGGATTAAATATGGCGATAGACGCAGCGAGAGAATTACATGTGTTAAGAATAACACTGCCCGGAACAAGGCTAATGACGCCGGGTAGGCAAAAACATGTCTCCGTGTGTTAGCGTTTTATGTCCTCTTCACATTGTTTGAATAAGCTTTTTGATATTCGAATGTCGCGTAAGCGTCAGTCATTAATTGTAATGAAAGCATTTATACATTGCTACATAAAGAATATTTTTGAGAAAATAAATTATAATTTTTGTCTACTTTTTTTGCATTCGCAGGCCGAGTCTATTTTGCGGAGTGTTCAGGCTACAACACACATTTTAATTACCGTTATGCCAGATATATATATATTTTTTTTTCTACATTCAAACATAATAATCTTTCAAATTAAATACTCAAGAATATACAAACGATAACAGTAACAAAAAATATTGCAAATACAATGACATAGGTGTAAAGAAAAATATTATAACCCACATGATTATTCACTTAATAACGTATTTAGTTATTCACGTATTAGTCTCCAATCAGTTTCATCTTATCGTTACCGCTTGAATATCTACTGAAAGGTATTGCACGTATTCGCTGCCAAATCACCGATCACAGCTTTCTGATATTTATCTTCACGAAAAATTCACCGACAGCGAAATATCGTCCACCACTAGTATTTACAGCATTTTCTTATCTTGGTGTTAAAGACAATTATTACACAAAATAATTGTGTAATTAAGCAAAACAAACAAAACAATTATTTTATAAAGTAATTATTTTGCTTATTATCACTGTATCTAATAAAAATTACGTGTCTTGAGGCAAGCATTGCAACCTATTCTAAGTTCGTTAATATATGAATTTACGTTATATACTAACGAACTACAGTCTTAGTGGCAAAATAATAATACGACGCAGTTTTAAAAACATCTTGGCGCCTGTTGTACACTATTAATCCTTTATATTGTTTCAGCCTTTGCATATCGGATCTGCTGATCTGTTTCCTAGTACTACCCTTCGCTGCCAGTCAATTTTTCCATGGGACATGGATTCATGGCACATTTTTATGCATACTTGTGCCGTTCTTTAGGTATGGAAGTGTTGGAGTATCTCTTCTGAGTATTGCCATGATATCTATAAATCGTTATATATTAATTGCTTGGCCGGACTTATATGGTAAAGTTTATACCAAACTTAAAGTGTGCTTATATATAAGCGGCATATGGCTTATTGCATACGGTTTACATTTACCAACTCTAGCTGGAGTGTGGGGTATGTTTGGATTGGATAAAAAACTTGGTACCTGTTCCATAAGAGAAGATAAAAATGGAAATACACCAAAAGTATCGTTGTTTATCATAGGATTTGCTTTACCGTGCATTGTTATTGTAGTTTGTTATGCAAAAATTTACTGTGTTGTTAGAAAGTCAAATAAACGTATAGAATCACATGTATCTACAACGAAGAAAAGTGAAATGCATATCACGAAAATGGTGTTAGTGATATTTTTCTGCTTTGTAATCTGTTATTTACCGTTAACTTTGGTAAAAGTCTTTGATGAAAATGTTCGAATACCTCCTTTACACGTGGTAGGATATCTGTTGCTATATTTTGCTGCATGCATAAATCCCGTTGTTTATGTAACATTAAATAAACGATATCGGAGGGCATATCTAAATACTTTGACATGTAAGCTTTCTAACAATATAGATTCAAGTACACCTATACAAAATAGCAAAAGTATGTCTGTAATGTTTGCAAAAAATATCCTAACACATCCCAAAGTCTGATTTACCTTATGTACCCAGAAAATAAAAGTGATGCAGTCTGTAAAAATGTACATACATAATATATTTATTAGACACGTATTTATAAAAGACATAGTACAAATTGTGTTCATTTTACTTGTAAGTCAGTGCATTATATTCCTTACATTAAGGGATGCATATTTTTGTAATACATTGCTCTAAATGTTAAATAAATGATTGAATTTATATTGTGTTTGCACTTTCGTGGGTCATATGAACTATTATTGTATGTGGAATTATTCATTACACTTGTTAGATGGTGCTGCTTACAGTTTATTAAAAACAATGCAACTCAAAACTAACATCATTATTGTCAATAATATGGCATTCCATTTTTTGCCAACCTAACTATATAAAAGTAATTATATTTGCAGCGGCAAGTATACATTGAACTAAAACCTATGTGACATACATAGCGTATCCTCCATGCTTTAATTACATTTATTTCATTAATTTTTTGACCAACGTGAAGATTCCCAAAGAAATTCCAATACAGATGCATGTATTGCATATTTCAGTTTCAGTACATATTTGTATATAACAAATTAAAACTAGATTACAAAACTAAACCGAAACAAAGAAAAAACTTAAATTTAATTTGGCAACAACTAGCTTGATTCAAGCAGTAAACTGTTTATAAGATAAATCAAATATGTCTATGCCATTAGGAAAACTGTTCAGCTCTTTTGCAACAAATTTTAGTGGCCAGTTGAATATAAGAGATTCTGTGAAGGTCTATAGGGAAGAAATTCACGTTACGCATTCCAGGTATACGATAGTAGATTTGAGCAAGTAGATCGTATTATATTATGTAAACATTACATACATCCCAATTTGAGTAGGAAAATTTTGTGACGAACAGACAACACTTGGAACACTCACTAAATTTAAACGTTCGCAATAAGTATATAAACCCTTAGCTATGTAAATATCCATTTAAACAAGATCTAATTAACAAATATTCTTTGCACTCTTTCTATCCTATCTGTGTAAAAGAGCTGAACAAAGATTTGACACCGTAGAGTATTCAAGAGCAGGGCGCACCAAACTTTGAAATAGAGAGATAAGTCCAATAACGTTTTTAAAGTCGTAGGATTGCTGTTTAATGACACATAGCTTGATTATTCTGTACGTGATGTTATTGATGTACAAATTAAAATTCCAGGAAGTGTGAGAGTATACCCAAACCCTTAATTTGATCTACCCCAACGAGTGTAACACCGCCAATTGAATATGCCTCCCTCTTTTTTGAGATTGAAATAGTTTTACATTTAACGAAGACATCATATTATTATCTTTACATCAAACATGTTCGTGTGTTAGCGTTTTTGTCTCTTCACATTGACTCTCTCGTGAATGATTTCGCCAATACTACGAGAAAAGCTGTATTTTTACAGCGTTTTTATCTAACACTCCCTGTTCCCCCAGATTCAAGGGTTTAAATCACACTACAGCGCCATCATGTGGAGAGCTGCAGTATTAAGCAAAAACATCACTTGTGGTTGGTAGATCGCAGTATACAGTACCATCTTGTTGTGAGTAACAGAAAAAGAGTGCCTTCCGGAAAAGTTCTGCAGTGGGATTGCATAATTCAATGCAAATTCTCTAACAGTGTTGAGTTTGAAATCTCGAATGTGGGTAATTTCTTAAATCAATTTTTTTTAGGTTTCTTATGTCTTCATATGATTACTTTTCATCATTATCTCAGCAAAGTATAAAAGTGGATTAGTAAAATATTTAGAAATAGCGTTAAATTACAGAATAAAGCATATTTGAAATAAAATACAATTTAATAATTTTCATTAGTCACAAATGTTCCTTATATATCTTGTAATATAATATACTTTTGTATTGCTTATAAGACCGTTAACGTTTATATATTGAACTATATTTTCATAGCACCCTTCGTTTTAATCAAGAAAGTAAAGCTGTGAACGATACTTTCTAACAAAAAGTTATGGGCCCAGACAGACAATAACACAAAATAGAGTGTACACGAAATATCGGAAATATTGCACTTGGGTTCGTTCACTAAAGAAACAAGAAAATGGTCGCAGAAGATAAATACCGTATGTATTTGATGGACATAATTACCATAACTGGAAATTTAGAATAACGATTTTACTCGAAGAAAAGGAATGTCTGGAATGTTTAAATGGTATTTTGTTGTCTGAAGGTTTACAAGATGAGGAAATAAACAAGAAAATTGAAGAGTTTAATAGGAAAGATAGAACATATAAATCTATAATAACGTAGTTAATTGCAGACAGTCATTTGGAATATATCAAAGATAAAATGACATCTAAGGAAATGTGGGACACTTTAAATAACACTTTTCAACGAAAGGGCATGGCAAGTCAATTGTTTCTACGCAAACAACTACTGCAACTTAAATTGGAAGAAGGTAAACCTTTAAACAATCATTTTTTGGCTTTCGATAAACTGATCAGAGAACTGAAGGCATGTGGAGCAACTCTATCGGAAATAGATATTGTATGCCACCTATTATTGATGTTACCGAAAAGTTTTGAAATGGTCGTAACAGCTTTAGAAACAATTGAAGAAAGCAATTTAACTCTAGAACTGGTAAAAGGAAGATTGCTTGATGAAGAAGCTAAGAAATTCGGAAGAATTGCAAAAATAACAGAAAATGCCACAGCATTTAGTGGAAATTACAATAATCGTAGAAGACAAGGTCAAAACAGAAACTTCCCATTTAAATGTCATCATTGTGGTGTGGTTGGACATAAAAGGTCAGACTGCAAACAGAAAATAAACAAGAAGAACTACAAAAGGAATAGTGCGAATAGTAGTTTGAAGGAAGACGATGAAAATGAAATAGCATTTATGGTAAGCAGAAATAAAGAAAGTTCAAGTAAATGGTATTTAGATTCTGGTGCTACAGATCATATGACCAATAGTATAGAATTCTTTTGTTATTTTAAGAAACTAGAAAATATAATCCAAATTTCTATAGCAAAATCTGGAGAATCGATAAATGCAACCTATGTTGGAATTATTAAAGGACATATACAGGTAGGAAATAAAATTGGAAACTGCAAAATTGAAGATGTTCTGTATATACCTGAATTATCACAAAAGTTATTGTTAGTAAGACAATTAGAGGTGAGCGGATTAAAAATAACGTTTGAAAATAATAAAGCAAAAATATAAAAAGGAAATCGACTAGTTGTAATTGCAAGAGGAATTGACAAATTATATGAATTAGATATTTTACTATATAAAGGCATGTTAGAAGCAAGTAATATCTATAATGCCAAATGCGTCGAGGAAAATTCGCTCGGGCGAAAGGTGAATTGAGTAGCTGGACGTCCGAGCGAATTCTATTCAGATGGAGAAGTTGAGGGAAAAGATTCCCGGTACTTCGTACCCCCCATTCGATCTACGATAAGTAATGTAACTGTTAGTGATGAAAACAGTAACTTATGGTATTGTCGATATGGACATATTGGTAATGAATTCTTAAGGAAACTAGTACGAGAAGAAATGGTAACAGGTATATACTAAATAGTAAATATGAAACTGATTGTGAAACCTGTATTCTTTGGAAAATTACAAAATTACCTCATAAAGACACAAGAAAAAGAGCTAAAAGACCTTTAGAGCTGGTGCATTCTGATGTTTGTGGTCCAATTACTCCAGTATCATGGAATGGGGGAATGTATTTTGTTACGTTCACAGATGACTATACTCAATTTAATCAAACCTTTATCCTACAACGTTAATCAGAAGTATTTGAAAAATTTAAAGCATATGAAGCGACAGCTATCAACCATTTTGGAAGAAAAATACTGAGATTACGATGTGACAACGGAAAGGAATATTTGTCTGATAATTTTAAACACTTTTATGAAGAAAAAGGAATTTCTCTTGAGCTGACTGTCCTTTACACGCCTGAACAAAACGACGTGAGCGAAAGAATGAATCGGACTTTATTAGACAAAGCCAGAACAATGATGCTAGGAACAAACTTACCGAAGAATTTATAGAATGAAGCAATTCTAGCAGCTGTGTACTTATTGAATAGATCACTTACTTCAGCTTTAGGAAACACAACGCCAGCAGAACTATGGTATGGAGAGAAGCCAAATATATCAAAATTGAGAGTTTTTGGTTGTACAGCGTACCTACACACACCAAAAGATTTACACACGAAATTTGATCCAAAATGTAAAAAGCTCGTTATGATAGGGTACACGAACAACGGATACAAGTTATGGGATCATCATTGTAAGATTGTGATTAGAAGAGACATCAAATTCTTAGAAGATAAATTTGGCATTCAAGAAAATATATATGAAGAGGACCGGGATATAAATAACGAAGCATTTCAAGAAAATATAAAGAAAGAAGAGAATAAAAATAAATCTATCCGAGAAGAGGCAGAGGAAGAAAAGGATAATGAGGACAGCAAGCGCGACGGAACAACCACGGAAAAACGTACTAGGAAACCACCGTCATGGCATGACGACTATGATATGGGAATTACCGCCCTAAATGCACAAGCGTATGTAGAAGAAATTCCGACCACAATAGATCAACTTGATGGAAGATCAGACCGGGAATTTTGGTTAGAAGCAGTCAAAACTGAACTGGAAGCACATCAGAAGAATGGAACCTGGGAATTAGTGGAACCACCAGAAAATCGCAAAATCATAAATTGCAAATGGGTATTCAAAATTACACGTGACGAGGAAGGCAATGTGGAAAGGTGTAAAGCTAGACTTGTAGCGAAGGGTTGCGCACAGCAACAAGGTTTCGACTATGATATCGTTTATTAGCCAGTAGCAAGAATGTCAACCGTACGCTTATTGTTGACGTATGCAACATTTCGTGGCTGGAACATAAGGCACATTGACTTCACGACCGCTTTCTTAAATAGTAATCTTAAAGAAACCGTATATATGAAACAACCTCCAGGGTTTATTTGGAATAATAAAGTTTGCAAATTGAAGAAAACAATTTCATGGTCATCTCGAAAACAATCCTGTGTTGCATTGTCGTCGACAGAAGGAAAATATATTTCGCTATCTGCTCCAACAGAATGTATATGGATTAAATCTTTACTAGAGGAAATGTCTGATGAAGAGATAAAAATCACATTATATGAAGATAGCCAAGCGTGCATCAAACTTCATGCAGATGCGAAGCGAGAAATTGGGCTGAAACATACTGAAGTTAAAGTACATTTTATAAAAGAAAAGATCGAAGAACAACATTATGAAATAAAATATGTACCCACAGAAGAACAGATTGCTGACATCTTAACCAAGCAGCCGCGAGATTTTGCAAATTAAGAGCTCAGCTAGGAGTCTTACTTTGAAGGGAGGTGTTATAGATAGCAGCAAGAGGAAGCATCGCGATAGTGATATTTTATGTTATGTTGATAATACATATTACTCACTTCATGTTCGTTATATATCTTGTCATATAATATACTTTTGTATTGCTAGTAAGACCGTTAACGTTTATATCTTAAACTATATTTTCATAGCACTCTTCGTTTCAATCAAGAAAGTAAAACCAAGTAAAACTGTGAACGATACTTTCTAACAAAAACAAATGAAAACTCCGTCTTGCGTTTTTTTTTTTTAATTTAACGTTTAATAAAACAACATCAAAGAGAACGTTTTCGAGTTTTCAAACATACTGAAATGTAGTCGTAACGCCGTGTCACTAGGTTTTTTGTCCCTTACGTTTCACGAACAACTGCGGTTCGCATTTTTAAAGGTACCTGAAAATGCGAACTGCAGTTCGCGAAACGTCAGGGACAAAAACTTAGTGACACGGCGGAACCTGACAACCATTACGATTATGACAAACGGCCGTGAAAATCTGAGATACTATTTAATACTGAAATGTAGTAAAAAGCTGGAAAGTAGGACTTAATTGGATGTACTTGCGAGTTTAATGTTTAGTATACTACAATTTAAAAAAAACCTTTCAATATCTATCAAGTCTGGCAGTTAAATAATCAAAAAGTTGGTTTATAAAGTAAGAATCGCATTATAATGAATATTTAGTCTATTTAGGTGCTTTCTTTAGTTTTCAGACCAAAATATCAAAATTCTCTTCATTACTTTCATAATGTTGTTTCATAGTTAAGAAGGTCGCAAATGGATAGATACATTATTCGTCAAAGTTTTCAACATCTTGTGTTTGTTTAAAGGATTGCCTTCATTTTATTCATTTATGATTAATATAATCTACAGTTTTACTCTTAAACTGGCCTCCCTTTTCTTTCTCCATTAATACCAGCATTTTCGAAATCGGTATTGTTTGGTAAATGTTGTCAGGAAATCTGTAGAAAGATCTATGAATCCAAAGAATGTGTTCATATTTTTAAGTAATAGTTTGAAACTAAAAATAATTGTTACCAGGCTTCAATATGTGGCAACTACTTATAATAACTCGGTAATCCGAATCATTTCGTGTTTGTTATACTACCTCACATCATTGAAGTCCAAGGTAAGACCAATTACAGGAAGACTTAAATGTATTGCAATGATATGAAATATGTTTTTTAATTATTAATGATTTTCCTAAATTTTACTAGTTTAGCTATTTTGGATATTTTCTTGTCACTGTTTGTTTCACGCCCTTGTTTTTATTATTGTTGGCGACAAAGTACTGTTACTACGTTACTACTCCCTCTTTATTGAATTTTATTACAGATATTTAGTCTATACAGTTTTAAGTAAAATTAACAAATATTTACTTTGGGTGTTCTTTATTAACATATAATTTACAATTTTCATGTTTTTTAAAAAGTCCATTCAACAACATGTGCAGAGATTATATATATATATATATAGATATATATATATATAGTGTGTTTACTGTGCGTCCTAACATATAGGCAAACAAATGTGTAACCCCGATAACGAGGGATATAAACAAAAACCATGTCAAAGTCACACACATATCAAAATCGTCTCTCCTGAGAATAATCTATTATTTTCTCAGGTAAAACTTAATTTATGAAAGTCTTCGAATATATTTAGTCATAAAGCGTATCAGCTGATTAAATTAATTGTATTTTTGTTCTCATTTTATTTCGTATCTTATTTAGAATATTTAAAACTAGCTAGACAGGGATTGACTTAGGTTTTCTGTTACAAAAAGATAGTTTGTTAAAAAAGCCGTATATATATTTGATTTGTTAATATATTTTTTTATAACCTTATATTTGGTTATTTTAATTATAAAACGCTATTTTTGAATTTAAAAATAAAAAGAACAAAATTTAAATTAATGAACCCATTTAAAAAATAAAGAGCCTGAGATTTTCCACCACAATATGTATATGTAGATCAAAAACTATAAAAGGTCGGTACCGAAAAAACAATATTAACAAAGTAAAAGGCTTATTACCAGTAAAAAAAAGCATATTTTTTATAACTCTTGAGAAATATTTGAAATCTAGCAGTTTGATAAGATTTTACATTTCTAACCTTTAATTAAGTTTAGAGAAGTTAGTATTGTGCAAAAATTGATTTTTGTGGCCAAACTTACATATCATCATCGTTATTTGGGTTTGAAGAATGAAGAACCATTCAAGAGCAGTGTTTACAATTGATTCGCCGAATTCTGGCAAGAAGGCACTACTCTCAGTAATGAATTTCGTGGTGCTAATCCATTGGCGTCTGTTGTTGATAGTAATGTCGGTGCTATGATGATCAAACGAACTCGGTACACTACATACCATAACATTAAAGCATACTTGAGCTTTATTACGAAAGCAGTAAATACACGCGATCTTGCTTAAACATTTGGAAGTGCGGAAGTTTTATAATCCTACACAAGTTCAAACAAGATCGCCTCAAATGGTACAAAAGATGTATAAGAAAGGCGGTCGTGCTCGATTATGTGTATTTAGTTTACAATATTTATACTGATGATGAAAATCGGATTGATTCATATAAGCTTGAAAAATCGACCGTTTTAGTATTTCAAAAGGAGCAAACAATTTTTCCATTGCATTGGACATGTAGCTTATCAATGTAAATGTAAATAACCAAAAACTGTATAAATATTACTATTAATCTAAGAAGTTTCAAGAAGTGTTAAAGATGAAGCTGCCTGCTGAAAAACTGTTAAAAAATTGATGCCATATCAATTCAGTTTGTATTCACTTCATTTACTTGAAATATTGTTTTTGCGAATTTTTGAATATATAGTTTACATGTACCTTCTGAATCACAATAAGTAAAGAACATTCCAGCTTTTTTTTGTCTTAATAGTTTCGCTCACAAAAGTGAAATATGTCTATAAATATAATTTTAAGCGCGTTTGTATATGCAAATGTGTAAGATGCGAAGTTCAAAGCTTCTTGGTATGAATATTTCAAGTCGTGAAAGGTTTCTCATTTAGTAATTGGAAACTGTACCGCGAGTGGAATAGAACCAAGTTTACATCTTAATTTTTCTACTTTAGTTCAGAGCAAGCGACAACTGTAAATAATTTGATAATTGTAGATAAGCGGCAGCTTATTAATTCAGTGTCTACTGTTGTCTTTACCGTTTTACCTTCGTCACTGTGTGTAGATGTTCTACTTTAATATGCTGTCTGTAATACGCAAAACGGTAAGTTACTTGCATGTACTTTGGAATATTTTTGTGAAAGTAATGTATTCTCGTATTGAGATGTATTTAAATATAGTGCTTTGACGTTATATTGTCGCATTTTAACCTAAAATAACTTGGTTGACCTTGGACTTGGTAGCCTGTTTTTAAAGCACCGTGGGTTGCTGTCGACTAATTGCGAATAAAAACTGATTTATTTATGTGAGAGTAAACAGAGACCGTAGGTTTTATTTAAACAAGTGACATTTTTGCATACTTCCATTTAAATATATATATATATATATATATATATATATATATATATATTAGGTTCATTTTTACTATAAATAATATGTTAATTTAAATAGGTCAGGTAAATCAATTAAAATATTTAATCTTGTTAGTATTATTAACAACAGTCTTTTAGAGTTACTGAGAATTATAAATATGAGAGTAAGAATGTTCGAAAAGTGTGCAAAAATAAAAGGGATTGAGATGTAGGCAATATAAATTCCCTTTCTATAATTACAGTATATTTATACTCAACGTGACAAGCAATATAATGATATTGAAAATAAGATCTAGAAAGGAATAGAAGGGAGGCAGGGGATGGTCTATTTCTAGCACATATGCATCAAAGGTTAATATCTTTGCTTTAAATAAGACATTTGAATATAGAAGAGAACGAGGTTTAATTTTAACACAATATTTTAAAATTGATAATAAAATAATGTAAATAAATACAATATGCATTAACCTAACCAAATCAACATTTCATTTCTCATTTTTAAATGAGACTAGATAACCATTACTGGGCCATGATCCATCTTTTTTAATCAATTTAAGTTTATTAAAGATTCTTTCATGAGAAACTGAAGTTGTGGAGAGTTGTATATATTCGAATATTACTGCAAAGAGGTATACTGTAACCCATTCTGGTGTTTTAGAGAATCATTGTTAAATAATACTGGACCTTGCTGCCGTACTGTGAAACCTTCTTGCAGGAACTCTAGTGAATTGGTATTTTCATATTAGATTAGGAAAAGTAAATATTTGGCTCAAAGATCGAATATTTTCTAATCTTCGATTTACTTCACTTATGATTCTGTTAAAATTGTTGGTCGTTTAACGTTGTCGTTTCTTCTTCAAATATTTTATGATTACGAATTTATTTTTCCATAAATTCTGTCTCCGTTCTTATTGATATAGCTATGCTCTTAATTTTTATTAACTATTTTAGAAATTATGTATTTTACGTTGTTAGGTTTACAGATCAATCGAAAATAACATCCTTTATTGGATTTCGAGGTTCACTCTACTGAATATTCAAAATAATAAGATAAAAGATTACTAGCTCCCAACCTTGTTTCTGATGTGTAACCTCCACCACGAAATTCTTTTAAGTACACCCTGTTTTTAGGAGATTTCTCACAACGGCTGAAATAGCTATATGATTATCAAGCTATTTTAATGGATTGGAACCTTGAGGATTGGTTTTCGTGCATTTTTCACTTGTAATCAACTTATTGAACAAAGAGATAATATCTCTAAACTGGTTATAGCAACAACATAACGATTGCAAGGACTATGTGGGTATATAGTTCACAAGTATCGCAATAAACTCCACTCAACACAAATTAATAATTTATTCAGAACACAGCGTACAAGAGCACGTGGACTCTCATTGTCAACCGTGTTATAATTCCGTCGTTAACACGGTTGGCAATGTGTTTTCAGGGTTGAGGTTTTATGCGGTTTTCCCCACTTCATGGTGAATGCTGAGAACGAACATCTTAAGACGCACCACAGGTAATAGTAACTCTTGGCCGGCCGACGCTCTCTGTAATTGGCTAAAGCAGTTACGGGATGCTAAGGCATGAATTATTATTATTTAGAAATTCTTATCTATTTTCCTTTATAAGTTTTAGATGTATTTGACCTATCGTCATAAGATTACCCACGACATTACTGGGTACTGTTTAACCAGTTGTTAAATATCTCATATTTCAAACGATCTGTCGGATCTTTTTCCTTTCATTCACATGCACTCCTTTGATTTTAATACTGCATAAAGTTTATGATGTAGAGTTTATGATCTACAGAATATGAAGCAACACACATGGAAAAGTGGAAATCTAAATACCTCTCTCTATTGTATCAAAAAGAAGACGAATAAAAAAAAAGCTAGTATCTAACCTAGAAGTGGGTGATACGGCTCTCTTGGTCAACTATCTTCAAACATCTCTGTGCTAGCTCGCTTTAATAACCTTCCTTCCATATTCAGCAATGGACGATTGTTTTTATTGACTTATCCATAATAAGTTATTTAAAATTGAAAAAAATAAATGTATGTAATTTTGAACTTTACATTTCCAATAGTCAGTAAATTGTATAAAAACAGTATGCATTCGTAAATATTGCAAAACTTTAAATTCTAATTATTTTAATAATTCTAAATATGAAAGGTGTAGATAATATAAATCTAACTAAACTTCCAGTTAGTACATTTTCTATTTTCTGCAACACAATGTTGCCCACTTACTTAGTCTATTAATAAGTTTATAAGATCTAGATCATAAGCGTTTTATGTGTTATTATAATCATCCAAAAGAAAGAAGAAAACACAATGGAGTGAGAAAAGAGAGATCGAATGGATCGGTTGAAATAGGAAATGCTGGTTAAAAGCATCCAAATTGTATAAGAATTGTTGCATATTCAAATAGCAGAAATAATAATTTGGACCGCTGATTATGTGCTTTTTTTACGTTGATTTCGTGATAAAATATGAAAATACGTCACATTGATATTATATTGAATACTTGAAAGGAATAGAAAGAACGTGTGAAACCTTTGTTCCAGAATTAGGGAAAATAATATGGTTTTATCGTAATTCAGCAAATAAGCCCGTATAGTCTGTGCTCTAAAAAATTGGCAGACAAGACCATATTTCAACACTGAGCGAGATTATAAAAAACATTCACCTCAAAAAAAAATATGCTACACGTGAATTTGAATTTTCATGAATATAATTCTAAGTTTTATATTCTTATTTCCTGCCTGTTCCTAGCAAAACCATCCAGTTGCTAAACTCCAGGAACGTATTACTAATTATTTTTCACCAGCATGTTTTGCAAATATAACTACAAAATTGCAAATATAATGGATTGGAAGTACCTATGTATAAGTATGTAAATATTTGTACAAGTTTATTGAACTTTTATTTATTTTGTGTATCATTTTCCATGGGTATCACAATTATACAACCACACAGTCCTTGCAATGCATATCATTTTATTTTTAATAGTATATTGTTATAATTTATTACTTGCAGTCATTCTGTCTGTACTACGCCGATTATTATCAATATTCAATAATTCAGATAATTTGTTAATTGGTCGACTTCCAGTAGTTGCCAACATGAATAAAAAATCGCGTAACAATTTTAGATTAAGGTATTTTAATGTTATGTTACAATCTCTTTTATCAATATTATGTGTATTTTCTTGTTTGAACAGCAAATATTACAAACTTGATTTGTGGTTAACAAATAAATCTTAATGGTAATATATCAAACATTTATTTTTATACTCGGTCGTATACCACCGTAATGCGCACTGTAGAAATTTATTAAAAAATAGTATGTACTAAACTGGATTAGCACTAATTTTACAATGCATGCATAAGAGTGACCGTTTAAACACCTTCCGCAAATCATACCTGGGTATGAGAGAGTGGATTTTAAAATAGACAACAAGACGGAGCACAGCAATTTAGTTATCCTTCATTTAAGTAATTTTGAAAAATGAAAAGACGACGACCATAGTGGAATTATCACATCAAGTTATCTATGTACCCAGCTACTTTAGATATAGGCGCTAACAAAAGATAGTAAACTTTAGTTAAGATTAAAATGGATAAGAAATGAAGCAAAAAATGGCAAAATGTCGTTTGGAGCGTAAGGAATTGTTACGTTCTTCTGGTTTGAAGAATACTGCCGCTGTGTGCGGCTCGAAGGACTATGTAGATTCCTCCTGGTTTGAAGGAATTTTTAATCTGAAACTGAATCCAAAGAAATGCAATCTCTTCCAAAAACAGGTACAATATCTCGGCCACATAGTATCTGGGAAAGGGGTGTCAGTTGATTCAGAAAAAATTAAAGCCGTTAAGAATTGGCCGGTTCCAAAGGACAAGTACGAAGCAAGGAGTTTCCTTGGACTCTGTACTTACTACCGCGAATTTGTCCTCGATTTGCTAAAATAGTGAAACCACTCACAAAGCTCACAGAATATGGAAAAGGTTACGTCTGAGATGTTGATTTGTGCACCGATTCTGGGCTACTCTAGCGTTGATGGCAGATTTACCCTGAACACAGACGCCAGTAATGTAGACATCGGAGGCGTGTTGTCCCTGGTACAGGATTGCCAGGAGAGGGTAATTGGCTATTTCAGCAAGGTGCTCTCAAAACCGGAATATAATTACTGTGTTACACGAAGAGAGCTGCTAGCGGCGGAGAAGGCCGTTAAGCACTGCCACAAGTATGTCTACGGTAGAAGATTTCTGTTAGGGACTGACCAATCGCTGCTGACTTGGCGTTTCAAGACTCCGGAAGGGCAAGTGGCCAGATGGATAGAACACTTGCAGGAATATAACTTTGAGGCTCAACAGCGGTCAAGATCTAGTCATCGTAACGCAGCTGTGCTACTAGAAAGACTTTGTTTAAAGAACTGTACAGATTGTCGCTGGGCGGAAGAGAAAGCGGAGGTGAAGTGCCACACGATATCTGTCATTGATGATGGATAGATTGAGGATCAAATTAAAGCTGACCAGGAGTCCCATTCAGACTTCAAGTTCGGTTTCAGATACACAGGAAATTATTCCTGTTTGTAGCATTTCTGCGCATTTTTTGGCTTATCACATTTTTCATACACAAAAACTCGCATTTTCCTATTAACGACAACAATCAACAGATGTTCTGTCAAACATATAGTTGGCATTTAGTGGTCAGCGCGCAATTTTCGTTATATCTCTTTACTCTAACATTAAATTATTCGACATGCATTTCATGCATGGTCATACTAATGGGAATGTCATAAAAAAGTTACGTTTTTATGTTGAGCCAACAAAAGTCCTCATTCTATAATAGAATCCAAATATTACGTACATTTTCGATGATACTATTTGGAGAAGTGTTTTGGGCGATAAGTTACTAGGTCCATTCATTTTACCAAACCGACTAATGGGTCTTGCTTGCCTAAACTACTTGCAGAACACAATAATTTTTTTTACGCTTCTTGTAGACAGTTACTCTTTGGAGAAAGGAGAATTTTTCAATTTTTAGCTAAATAGGGCTCAAGATGTATTTACGGCGCGAATCTCGAAGCTATATAAAAGGTTCTCTGTGTAGGTAGATATATTGAAGTATTGCTAAACTCCAAAACACTGTTGCGGAAATGTTGCAAAATGCGTGGTAGGCGCCATAAATTCACGGCCTGAGAGGCTTATACAGGTTTAAGCGTATTTAAACTCCGTCACGGTATGGATACACATACGCGGGGCTATCCTAAATATGACGGCTAGAACAATAGTAATTTTTAGTATCCAGTCAACCAGCGTGACCAGCGCATGAAAAGTAATGAAGCTTGAGTACCGCGCGGTCATTAAATTCTTAACAAAAGAAGGGCATACGCCTAATCACATAAAACAACGTTTAGACAGCGCTTACAGTGATTTATCTGCTTCATATTCCACTGTAAAAAAGTGGGCAAAATGTTTCTGTTTTTTAGGGCAAGAATCCCCCTGGAAAATGCTGAATGGTCGGGCCGACCAATTGAAGTGATAACGCCTAAACAAATTTCAATTATTGAAAATTTAGTGTTAGAAGATTGCCGTTTGAAAGCGAAACAATTAGCAGTGATAACAAACATATCCAAAACAAGTATTCGCCGAATTCTCAATGACCATTTAGGTATGAATAAAATTAGTGCAAGGTGGGTACCGCGACTTCTTTCTGCTCTCCAACGTGAACGTCAAGTAAAATGAGCGCGGTCGTTGTTAAACATGTGTGGTGGCGACCCAAAACCGATTTTGGAGTCCATTGTCACAGGGGATGTAACAGTGGTTCTGTTTTACGATCTTCTATCGAAAAGGGAGTCTATGGAATGGCGGCGATCTGATGAACCTCGTCCCAGAAAGGCGACAGTTGTTCAATCAACGAGAAAGGTGATAGCCACAATATTCTAGGATTGTGAGGGCAGTTTGCTAATTGACTTTAAAGCTTTGAAGAATTGGAACATCCACCGTATAGCCCGGATATAACTCCTTGTGATTTTTATTTGTTTTCTAATTTTAAAAAGACCAAGCAGCTGTTATACAACATTTTAACGGAAAATCTTAACAGATTATTTTTACCAGGGTATCGAATTATTAGTTAATCGTTGTAATAAATGTATAGAAGTTAAAGGAGATTACGTTGAGAAATAACATTTCTTATATTGTTCCAAGTTTCTTTTTCCTATATCATGCCGAGAATTTATGGTGCCTGCCTCGTATGTATTACCCATATGTTTTTTTTTAATTCATCACAGACTGGAAAGCTTGCACCTACTTTTGATGTGTGGTGGCATCCATTGGCAAAAAATTTAGAAAGTGAAAAATTTTTGTTTGTGATCACGTATATTGTTGGTCTCGAAAAGGACCATTTCGATTAGGTCAATGTCATGCGTTGATATCTTTTTCTAGGCGTCCTCATTTAGCTAGTGAGAGATGAGTTCATCTCCGGTCGTTAGTCGAAACCTTTCAGCACCAAGAACATAGGCATAAACCCGAGAATATTATTTCATGTATTTCATTTAAGGATTCATATGTATGCTATAGAAGTTGAATTCATCTGCCACTAGCCAAACGAGAGCATCCAGAAAAAGATATCATCGCATGACATTGACCTAGTCGGAACGGTCCTTTTTGGGACCAACAATATACGCGATCACAAACAAGAATATTATTTCACTTTGAGCGACCACGAAAACAGAAAACATCCGTATCCAAAAGACAGATGAGTAATGTGCAAATGATTATCAAAATATTTATATGTAGTTTTGTTTATTCCTGTCACAAAAAGAAAATTTCTTTTAAATATGTAACTACAAACGTAATAGAAAAACATATTCTTTAGTTGATCGTTACTACGTTGGTGTCAAATACCAAATCAGTAACATAATTAACGGAAGCCAATTCATTTAAAATAAAATGTTTGATTCTTTCTAGCATGAGCATCTCTGCAAATATTTAAGTATATATTAGGCTGTATGTTTCCGTATCATGTTTTGGTTATGGCTTCTAATGAACAATTATTTTTTAATTTATGTATGTATATATTTCTGTATACGATAGAAGAAAGCATACACGTTTCAATGTAATAGAATCTATTTAGTTTCAATTGATATTTATAAATCACAGTTGTACATCTCATCTTCCAGCCAATTTATATTTCAGCATCAATCAATAGTTAACAAACTTCTGCACAATATATTTTTGTTGTAGATATAATCCTAATGATGAAAAACAAAAGAGCAGAGGTGAATCTCATGATCTTCGTAATCGCTGTAACGTTATTATGAAAGAAATCACAAGCTCGATGAAAATGTAGCTTTTAGTATTGGAGATATTATTAATGATGTAAGTGAACAAACAATTACACGTCGCATTTTTAACCAAATAGAAAAACTATCTCCTCATACTTGCTTATCGATCGGCAAGTAAATCTAATTTTTGAAAGTATCTTTACATTTGCAAAAGTACCCAAAATAAATAATAAGTATCATTGTATCTAGATTATAAAATTAACGGTAATTAATTAATTAAAAATTAGATAATTGATGTACACATTCTAATTAGATTAAATTCCAAAGAAGAATTAAATAAGTTTTCGAACAGGATATTATGCTAAATAAGAGTAGGGTTGTGAAAGTAAATTTAGCTGCAATACATAATGGAGTACATCATCATTTAATCCTTTTTACTTTCAACTTTTCTTGCCAATGGACGCCGCCACACATCAAAGGTGGAAGTTTTCCAGTCCGTGATAAATTTTAAAAGAACATGGGTAATACATATTTTGCAACATTTCCGTAACAGTGTTTTGGAGTTTCGCAATACTTCAATATATCTGCCTACACAGAGAAACTTTTATATAGCTTCGACGTGCAAAATCCAATAAATCACATAAATTCTGAGACTAGTAGGAGTAGTGATATTAATAGATCCGCGCCGTAAATATGTCTTGAGTCCTATCTAGCTAAAAATAAAAAAAAAATGAATAGAAAAAAGTGTCCACAAGAAGCGTTTCCACCCCCTCCCGTCCTCCCAAAATTGCTTATTTTTATAATTCTCCCCATCACAAACTTTGGAGAGGTATAATATACAGGAAAATTTCAAGGAGCGTGGGTCCACAAACCAGTGATTTGAAAGATACGGAACATTTTGCGTTTATACCACTTTTTATTATATATTTATTATATTTATGAACATACAATAAGGGCAAAGGCATAAACGAGGTGTTCAAATGGTCGTCCTTCCATTTCACCGCAGTTATAACATCTTTGTCACAACAAACAGTCACAAACCCGAGAGTATTGTTTCATTTAAGGGTTAGAGATGAATTCATCTCTCACTATCCAAACGAAGGCGTCCAGAAAAAGATATCATCGCATGACACTGGCCTAGTCGAAACGGTCCTCTTCGAGACCATCAATATACGCGATCACAATATATTGATTGAGACGAATGTTTTCAAAAGTCAAATGAGCAATATGCAAATGATATATTTACAGCAATTTTAAAGGTGATAGTGCATCTACTTTCACATTTAAAATCACTAAATGCACAATACGTTATACTTTTTAAAATCGTAAATAGGATCCTAAACAAAAGTTTGAGTGGTCACGTATAAACTAATAAAAGGTATATCAATTTCAATTCAACTAACGCACGCGAAAACATCGTGATGTCAGTAATCAGAATTGGTATCATGGTTGCATTCAGGAAAGCGCCATGCTGCGGCGCTACAAAGTAATTGCCTGGACGTGCCAAAATTCCGTCTCACTTTTTAGCAATAAACTTATTACATTTATATCAAGCTTTACACAGAAATTACCAGCCTAGGAGGTTGAGCGATGCGACAGATGTCAAAAGAAATAGTCAAAATTGATTATCCAAACTTGATCAAAGTATGGAGCCATATGTGTGGTGTGGATTTTTTAGACAGTTTAATTGGTCTATGTAAAACTCAAATTCGAACGACGAAATGCGCTTGCAGATTTTTTAGCACTTAATATATTTGACATTGGTCAACACTTGAATAGAAATGATAACGCCAAATGAAGAATGTCGTTCGCTATTAGAATATAGAATTGAAATAAATGTTTATGTGGGGAAGGAAGCAAAAATACTTTAAAACAGGAAATCATATTAAGACACAAATGCAATTAAAAAAGAAAACAGGTCCTACAACATACATGTATGTATTGATGGAATATCGATAGATTACTGGCCTAAGTATGTTATAATTAAAAGAAGGTGTATAAAATCAAATTGTAGAAACCTAACGTATATTAAATGCAACAAATGTATCATTTCGTGATGTTTTAACAGAGACAGTAATTCTTTTAAACATTTTTACATGTTGAACAATAAGAGTACAATTTTCAATATAAGTATATAATGAGAGTTGAATTTTTAACATTGTGTATATTTAGTCTTCAAAAGCGCCATGTTTCCTATTTGATACACTACTAAAAGCATGTTTCTTTCTTCAAAACTTAACGAAACATATTTAGTTGATAATTTTACTGTTATTAATGAGATTATTACGTTGATAAGTATAAGTAATTGAAATAATATTTTTTAAGTATTAAAAAAAATTAATTAATTTGAATTTAGTTTTTTGTTTTTTAGTATAAAGTTGTTGCCTATGTATATGTACTTCATCAGAACTAATAAAATTAACTTATACTTGACCATGTATTTTTTGCGGAGTTACTAAGTGCAATATTAAAAAAAATTACAGAGAGAGTGAGAGAGAGAAAGTTGTAAGTTTAAAACTGATCAAATAGAATTTAAAGAACATGCTTCTGTATAAGAACATGTACAAGAATATTCACAAGATTGAAATTGTAATTTCCTTTAATTATTTATGTTTTAGAATTTCAACACATTTCGCAAGAATTATTCGTCTAATGTGGCACCGGTCACGAAACTCTTCATTGATGGACAATTTAGAGATTCCAAAGCGAATGACTGGATAGAGCTTTATGATCCTGCTACAAATAATTTGGTTACAAGAGTACCTCAAAGTACACAAAGTGAAATGGAGGAAGCTGTAGAATCTGCAAAAAAGTCATATCAATCGTGGAAACAAACATCAATCCTTTCACGGCAACAACTGATGCTCAAATTACAAGCCGTTATTAGAAGAGATATTAAGAAAATAGCAGCAAATATTACCTTGGAGCAGGGCAAAACGTTATCTGATGCAGAAGGTGACGTCATACGTGGATTGCGTAAGTACACTTGAATTATAATAATAATAATAATTCATGCCTTGCACGTATAGTTACTTTTAATGTAAAAAATATTTAACGTGTCTATCTTACACGTTTGTATTTATTGGTACAAAATGTAGAAACAAGAAATTATACAGGTCAGAAATTTATATGTTCCTCCCAAACATGATAAATTTTGGAAACTTGCGTTATAAATTTTAGATTTTTGGAACTCATTTTAAAATTACGTACTATAACAAAATAAATCTTCACTCTAACTTCATATTACTTATTACATTTTAGATTAATGTCATGTTGATAGGCTTGAAAATTATTGGAAATAGATTTGCATGTACTATAATAGACAATGAACCGCTTACTCCTAGACTTCCATTATTAATAAAAACTGTTGAACCATTTTTAGAGGTTGTGGAGCATAGTTGTGCTGCTGGTACGTTATTGCAAGGAGAATCTCTTCCAAATATTGCTAGAGATATGGATGTAGTATCGTACAAATTACCACTGGGAGTTACTGCGGGAATATGTCCGTTTAATTTCCCGGCTATGATCCCTTTGTGGATGTTTCCTATGGCATTAATTGCTGGAAATTCTATGATTATAAAGCCATCTGAAAAAGATCCTGGAGCAACTATGTTACTTATGGAACTATTAAATGAAGTTGGTTGTCCACCCGGTTTAGTGAACGTATGATATACTGTAAGAATTTGCAGTTCATTTTAACATGCAATTTCTTCCCAGGTGATTCATGGATCACATAATGCTGTTAATTTTATTTGCGATAATAAAGACATTAAAGCTATTAGTTTTGTTGGTTCGGATAGAGCCGGAAAACATATTTATCAGAGAGGATGTGCCAATGGGAAACGTGTTCAATCGAATTTGGGAGCAAAAAATCATGCAATTGTTTTATCTGATGCGAATAAAGAAGCTACACTTGATCAGTTAGCAGGTGCTGCATTCGGAGCAGCGGGTCAGCGGTGCATGGCTCTTAGTGTAGCAATTATGGTTGGCGAAGCAAAGAATTGGATACCAGATTTGGTCGCTAGAGCAAAATTATTAAAAGTAAGCGCAGGTAATGAACCTGGTGCTGACTTAGGACCTGTAATATCTAGGGAGGCAAAGAGGAGGATTGAATCACTTATAGAATCTGGAATTAAAGCAGTAAGCTTACTTTGCAATTATAATAAAAATAGTGCGGAAACTGTTTCTCTTTCATATATTCACAAATGTTATACGTACGCAAACGCATCTGGCAATTCGAAAGCATGCGGAGATATATATATGTGACATATGTAAATTTATGACAGAGTGAACGGTGAATTAAGGTACAGCATACTATCTACTCTTTTTATTAATAAAACCATTGCAATTTAAATACAGCCCATTGTTATAATTCGTTTTACAATATGTTATCTGTCAATAGTAAAATTTGATTAAATCCGAATGCAGCTATACCGCATATGTTTTCACGACGATCCCTTAACAAAATATCCAAACAATAGCTTGGCTACTTTTGGAGATACGTCTAGCCGGCAGTTGTCGTGAATGATCGTGTATAGTTGCATATAAATACGTTGTTGTTTTCTTTTATTTAAAATATTTATTATCAATATTTTTTAGGGGGCGAAATGTGTTTTAGATGGTCGAAATATTAAAGTTGACAAGTATCCTAATGGCAACTTTGTAGGGCCTACGATCTTAACCGGAATACAGTCTACTTATGAATGCTATAAGGAAGAAATTTTTGGCCCTGTTTTGTTGATCATGTACGCCGATACTTTAGATGACGCCATAAAGATAATTAATAGCAATTCTTATGGAAATGGAACTGCAATATTTACAACAAATGGAAGCCATGCTAGATACTTTGTAAATGAGATAGACGTAGGTCAAGTAGGAGTAAACGTTCCCATACCAGTCCCGCTACCTATGTTTAGTTTTACTGGATCAAGAGGCAGTTTTCTCGGCGATTTACATTTCTACGGTAAACAGGGATTGAATTTTTATACTCAATCGAAAACTGTTACTTCATTGTGGCGAAAAGGCAAAACAGAAGCGAAATCCTCTGTATCAATGCCGGTTCACAACTAAACAATAAAGTTAGTATATATATATATATATATATATATATATATATATATGTATATCTATACACCAACAATGTTCACAGGTTAAAGTATCTTTTCATAATCTATTGGAAAAATATCGTTTACTTCATTTGAATTCTTTTTACAGTTAAGTGTTAGTAGTCCGTGGCAGTAAACCACGCATATGTAGAACGGTATAGTTATAGTAAAGCGATGAGACCTTAAAATTTTTAATATTCTTGGATCACAAATCACTTCCATGTGGAAGAAATTGGTTTTTAAACTTGAAGCTTTAACTTCATGATCTTAGTAAATTTTGTTGTGATATATTAATAATAATAATACATCAGTATTAGCTGAGTACTGAGAGGTAAAAGATAGGGCCAAATGGAAAGACTGCAGGGATCCTCTAGGATACTTTATACCACCCAACAAAAAGCGAACTTTTATGTCGCTTATGCACTGCTTAAAGAACGCTTTAACAGATTCACTAACCCCGGTCATGATAAGAACAATCCAAGCGTGCATTAAAAAGTGAAGAATTGGAAGGCGACTGGTTTTGATTTTATAGCCAAAGGGATTTTTAAGCACTATCCTACGAACACGGTTAACTTCCTAAGAAAAACTCATTAATACAGTTTTCTCGTTGTCTACATATTTACCAATCTGAAGTTTGTTTGGTATGGAATGCTGTAAAAAATTACTCATTTTTCTTTTAATTTAAAAGTGATCTATAACTATTAAAGGAAACTCCTAATGCAGAAGCATGCCAAAAATACTTGCACTTTTTATAAAAAGATTTAAATACATATAAGAGTAATAAACATCTAAGAAAATAGGTAATTTATATCTGAAAAGGTTGTCCTGTATCCTATTTGACCATATCTATCAAAATATTGTCTCTTATTATATATCATCGATTATCCCAACGTGTATTTCTAATTTCATCGCTCTTCTACATTTATACCCCTCTACACACAAAGATGTATTTCTTTTAGCAGCTAGAACAGGGTTCGGAATGTATGATGCAAGACCGCTCCAATTCATTATTAGAACAAGTCTTAACATTTTATTTTATAAAAAATATGGTTCCCACTCATTACGCTAATTTAATGTACAACACATACGTATACATATATGTATTGTGCGTATGATAGAATCTACGTCGTGACTCTTTGGTGTTGTTTATTATTCTATAATGAGAACCTTCCAATTTCCGCTTAAGCGTTGGAAAAAGAAAATAATCACATTGAGTCATGTCTGGACTGTAGGGCGGGTGTGTTCACTGTCTGGCCTTGGGGTATCAATTCTTTGTGGAAATGCATCATGATAATGTTTCCAGTCGCAGCTCATTATCGGATAGATAATTTTTTACAGAAAAAAGCATTCCAGTACCCCCATACCCGTTCTACAGCCCAGACATGGCTCTATGTGATTATTTTGTTTTTCTAAAGCTGAAGCGGAAATTGGAAGGTTCCCATTACAGAACAATAAACAACATCCAAATTGTGGCGACGCAGATTCTAAACAGCCTAACGAAGGAAGACTTCCAGAATTGTTACCAGAAATCGAATACTCTCTGGAACTGCCGTGTGCATTCCAAGGAAACATACTTTGAAGGTGGCAATATTAAATTGTAGATACATTCAATTAAACGCGTTAAAACTAATCATTCTCATTAATTCCAAGACATACTCCGTATATACATGAATATTATAATTTAATTTTCTTGTTATCACCAACGTTGTATTTTATGGTTTGCGAAATTTCACAAATTGGTAATACCAAGGAAATTAAATTATCATTTAACAATCAACGAAGTTGCATTAATTAATATGCATGCGCATATGTTAACTTGATTTTTCGTTCTGGTTCGTTACTCCAAAAATTCGTAAAGGTATATATATTCAGTGATGATGTCTTTCAGTCTTTCCAATGTTATTTAAAACAATAACATTACATCACTTTTATCTGGTAAAATTGATTTTTCTGCAAATATTTTATTACACCAGAATATACCAATGCAATTGCAAGCATATGAGACATTATCATTTTGTTTGCGAAGCAATAACAGCTTTCTGTTCGAAACGATACATGTGACGTAATGTGCTTTTCTCAGCGAAAACAATTGTACTTATTAGTTTCATTCAAACTCTAAATTTAAGTTTTCCTGTAATAATATTGAACTAACAAAGTGTAATTATATAATATATTATACATATTTTATATATGATTTACAATCACTTTCTGTAATAAATAAAAGGCTACTAGCAATATATTTTTTTCCATAAAAGAACTTGTATTCCTTAATCCATCTTTTAATCGTCCTACCTTATAATCAGCTACGATAACAATATTAATTAATTACCAATAAATATCTTGCTTAAAGTAACTTAAAGCATCATAATAATTCTTTACACAGGTATGTTATTAAAAATAGAAGTTTTGGAAAGTATAGGTTCCAGTAGTATATTGTAAACAGAACATAGTAAAATTATATAGAAAGTTGTAAAGCAGTCAAAACAATGAAAAGGTCCGTGGTCCATTTTTTGTATTGAATTTTGAATATTTCTTAACACTAACCTCTAAATATTCACTATTAAATATTTCACCTTTTTGGCGAACTTGGCTGTCTATATAATAATTCCTGCAACAGTAATGTTAAATTGAACAAATCTAAGCTAATTGGCAAAAAAAAGTAGACTTCATCTTCAGAAAAAAAATTCATCCCTAGAACCTTTGTTTATGGAATGGTCAACCCAAATTAATTATAAATTGGTTTATGTGAATATAACATATTGTCAATATATATATTATATATCAATGTTATCCGCAATCAACGAAATTTCTATCATTTGATATCATGTAATTAACATTATTTTTATAAATTACCAGAAAGAAAAAGAAAATAATAGAAAAAATCAACTACCATATGTAGATAATATACTGGCTGATAGTGGAGAACTATGAGAGTTGTGTGATCGCTGCAGCGTTATCAGACCACAGTATACACATGTTTTCTATCTCTCTGTCAACGGATCTTGAAAGACCAAGTAGAAGTAAATACAAAGAAATTCAAAGCTTATCCAAACAAAATTTAAACAATTTAGACAATTATTTGCGAACAACGGATTTGTCCCTCCTAACCAACTACTACAGCTACTTGAAATTCATTGACATATCTACTCGAGCAGTGGAATCAACTTGACCAAAAAGAATTGTTAGGGACGCTATAAAATGTAATCATAAGAGCTGGATTACTGATGAAGTAAAGCAAAAATCTGTCCAGAAAAGAATTTTATATGAGGATATGTTAAAGTGTGTGATTATCCAAGAAGAATATGAATTATTTTGCAGAAATTTACAAAATGAAATTCAGCACTGGAAGTGCGCAGTAAACTCTGCGTTTATAATCACTTCCCAAAATAAATATAAAGCGACATGGAAATTAGTTAAGGAAATTATTGGTCTTTGAGGCCCACGTCTCCAGCTGAAGTATTCAATGTGATATGGTGTCTGAAGGATACTAGGTCAAGGGGGCATGATGCAATTCCAACTAAGCTAATCAAAGGATGTTCACACCATCTTACATATCCATTTCACTTGATAAATCTCTGTTTTGAAAAAGGCAATTTCCTGGATGAATTTAAGAAATCAACTATCAAGCTTATATACAAGAGGGGAGAAAAGTCTAAGATCGACGACTTTCGCCCTATATCTATTCTATTAAATATATCTATAGTATTTAAGAGAATCTTACATGGCTGAAACGACTAGGAATTTTCGTGGACTGATGTCTCCGCTCTTATTGCCTGACTTAAAAATTTGGAGGCAATTCGGTAAAAATCCCCTGCATTTATGATGATTATTAATGCTCCCTGCATTTATGATAATTAAGCGGTCCCCTTTTGATTTCTTTCAAAATAATTCCTCACTAGTCTGATCCCTCCAAGTTTTTGATATTGTGTGACCACTGTGTATGCAGGTTTCGTCTAGGTATGCTATCGAGCGATTCTGGTTTTGGAAATGAGTTATACTGTTTATATATTATATACGTTGTTCCGTGATTCGTTCATAGGGTTGATGAAATTTGGATCTGTCATTAAAGTATTAATTTGAGGTCAATCAAATACCCCAGCTTAATTTTATCGTAATCTAGTCGTGGAAACTTTTGCCACATGTACTGGAAATCGTCGCCTTGCAAATCTAGAGCTTTAACTTATTATGTTATAGGACCCAATTTGATGTGAAGAGGTGGAAAAATTATTTTTTCTCTATCGACTAAAGGTTCATTTACAATATTCTTACAATTATTTCAACAATTAAGAGTTTGCTGCATTTAGTTCATGATTTTCAAACATTTTGAAATCGGCAAACAAGAAATGCCATAGAAAACAAAAAAGGTGACGTGGTAGGGAAAAATGTATTTCATATTCGATACACATATAAATACACATATGTACGTATAACTATTTTGTTTTTTGTAATATTACGAAATCTATTGACTTGATTTAGCGCAATATATGTTTGTACATAACTTAATACATATACGAATTTATTTTTTTTCTGCATTACTCGCTAAAATAAACATACAAACAATTCTATGCAAACGTAGCTATAAATCTGAAATTTTAATAATCGCTACTTTAAGATTTATGTTCTGGTTTTATTATTAACATTAAACGTGCTCTACTTACCATCGTAACGTTTACTAAATCTAGTTGTTTCTAGTAACAAAATCTAAATTCATCGTGCAAACAACCGTTATTAGGAAATGGAACACGCGCATAAAAAGTAAAAGCAAACACCGTCTTTCTAAAACTAGAGAAAGTTATCAATGTAATACTACTTCTATATCTTTAATATTTTCCAACTACCTAGAAGAAGATAATTAACTACTTGTCTTACAAACTTGAGGAGGGATAAAATGTAATATATTTTAGGTTATTCTTACACGCAGAACTTATATTACTAGGTCGACATTTTAGATTGTAACAGTGAACAGAAAGTTTCAGAACAAGCAAGAATGCGACATACAATTATACTTGTTAGTGTTATGTGTTTCTTCAACAAATGCTTGAATGAAGATAAGTTTGTTTCTAGATATTTATTGAAAATGGACTACGAAAAAGAAAATATGTACAAAGAAAAAAAACCTCCTAACTATTTGTCATTTAAAGAGTTCGTCGAAAGACATTCCGGCAAAAAAAATGATGGTAACGGAGCTCCCAAAGTAAGTTTAGAAGCGTGGAATTCAGAATCATTATCGGGAGGGACATTATCTACAACTCATGGTTATGATTTAGAAAAAGATAAGGGTTGGGTTACACTTGAAGTGGTCCCGTGGTCCATCTCCAAAGTATCAAAATGGGAAAGTAAACATAAATCTACTAGTGATATCGATTGGAGTAAAACTGAACAACATCTAACAAATTCGTATAAATATTCTAATGATGACCCTAAAATTGATCGAACATCTTTAACAAATCCTCTCCAAGGTCATGATATATCAACAAATAAAAATAGTAAAAGACCGTGGAATAAATACGCAGAAATAAACACCAGCAAAGATATATGTTCAAAGGAAGAGATAATAACTGATAGTCTTCCACCAAATTTTCCTGCAGTAACTGATTTCAACAAGAGGTATATTTCTTCTGAAATATCATCCACAACATATCCGTCTTACAGAGACGGCGAATGGGTTTTATTGTCAGCCACCAAAGGTTATAAATACCAAAAAGGTTGGCAAAAATCTTTAGAAATTCCTAACAATACCCACAATACTTCATGGATTGGCCAAAGCGTTATATCCTCATCTAAAAATTCAAATGAGAATAAATCGGTGTCTAGTGGAGGCTTATTAAATGCGGAATCACTTCAAAACGTTAATCAAGTTAAAGGTTTTGTGAAAAATGTAACAGCAAAGGAATTAAAAAATGGTGTTGTTTCAAGAAAAAGCAAGTCGGAATTACATAAAAGAGTAATATCCGCTGTTCGACCACGTAATAATTTAGACTCTTCGGCTGTAATTGCTGCAGTGAGTGCTGGGATGATTCCAGCAACAATGGCAATGTTAGTTCCAATTGCCATGGGCGGTAAGCTAAAGCGAAGTACAAGACTAAATGTTAATTGAAGTTGCATTTAATTATAGTTCGTATAAATACATTGTTTTCAGTATGGCTATATTTACTTCAAATAAATATTACTTTATTATTTGCTATTTATGTGTTTAGAAGTTAAGAGTTAAAAGTAGTACTGTGAAATTACATTTAATTTAATGGATGAAATAGTTGCGAATTACGTAAAAAACGTTAGTCACTACGTTCCCTATATGCCTATGTATATCAAATAATCCGTATCCTTACGCATGTAATTACTAGATTAAACAGTATAGTGTTTAAAGGAATATTAAACATTACTGAATTTTGAGGTTATTTTTGAGGGAATAGAGTGTAATTCCGCGGAAATATTAAGTGATTCTAAGTATTTATCCATTGAAAAGGTAATCTTTTAAGTATTTCTTTGTATCTCTCTTAATACTGTAAACCAAAAAAAAATCTATTATAGAAACACTAAAAAGGAAAATGGTAATTTAATGAAAAATTACATTACATTTGAAAAAGTTACTATAAATTGTACCAAGAATTTTTATGTTGCGTCATGTAAATTTTCGAAATAAATAAATGAATTTTTTTTAATAATAAATATAAAACCTTAGTTATGTTACCTGCCCTTATTAACATCATAAATAGATATTTCTGTATCTGTATATTAATCGTGTTTCGGATTTAATCTTGTTTTTTATTATGCTATAGTAGTCTCAGTAGTGTAATGTTGAATTGAATCGATACGTACATCCCAGAAATTAAATAAATCTTCTCGATTAGTTTTGTAAAAGTCTAAAGTGGTAATTGTGATTTAGTTAAACATAAACACATTGCATTACATTGGTCTGTAAATAGTATACTCAGCCAAATTTCTGTAGTTCCATATAATTTTGCAGTTCTCCTATGTGTCAACACTTATCAACGGTAAATTTGAGAATTAGTTATAATTGTCTTAAAACCCTATATTTTTGTTGTATTATAAACCTGTCTGAAATACTATACAGTTATTGAGCTGCGTAAAACCGGCAATACATATAGAGTACATTGGAGTACATAGAGATGTAATAGTGTCGACCACGTGTGTTCAATTAAAGTTGTTTAGTTTTTACAAAGAGCGTTCTTAATTAGAGACCTGACCGTATCGTACAGACCTAAAGTATTCAATATATTAGTCGTTTTTACAGTTCAGAAGTGGGATAAAAACCAACAAAGTAGTTAAAAAAACTCGAAGAAAAGAAGGCGCGAAGAGGTTATGTAAACGTCTCTTGTAAGTTCACCGAAGAAAAACCAAAACCGATCACTTTATTTATGAGAGCCGAGTACAAAGAAAATGAATAACGAAAATTATGAGCGTTTTCATAAAGATATAACAACTAGAGGAAGTCAAAACGACGATGATGCCGCCCAATCGGCACCACATGACGCAAACATGCAAAATATACAGGATGATGTTCAAACTAAAATGCTGATAGAATTATACTTCATTCACGTTAAGAATGCAGTAGGTACCGCTACGATCGGCGGCCGTATTACACTGGTGAAATTTCACCGATGAGGCTGTCAAATAACAACATCGTAAACATCAAAGTTTGGTTATCAAAATCTTGTATAATAAATAGCAAAGTTTTTCATATTTTATGTGCAATACATTATGGTTATATGATCTGGCAAAATAATACCGCAATAATAAATTAAAGTAACATCAATTGCAATATAAATGTATCCTTGGGTTATTTCATTTATCGAAATAGTTGGAGCTTATTTAATTATGTTAAAAAGTATATGCGATTGCATTTGGGGTTAATAGAAGAGAACGTAAATGTCATATGACAAGCTTTAAAATAACAATATTGCCGTGGATAAACTTGAATTGGAAATATAACATCGACATGAATGCATATCTACATAGTGTTATACCAAGTCATTTGTCATAAAGTAAATCTCTCCGTTGGTAATCTCTATCAATTTCAACGGTATGGTTGAAGGTAAGCAATTCAATATATACAAGAAAAGGCCAAAGGTAGAATGTTGCTGATTATTGTTAAGGACTTAACATTGTTTTTTGTGTTTTGTAAGTTTTTTACTACTATGTATTTTATCTTCTTTGCAACCGTATGGGTTACCATTATTATTTTGATTTAGAATATTATTTTATTTTCATTTTTATATTTATTTTCATTCTTATATTTTTTCATTTTTAAATATATTTTTTTGCGCATGCGCATTGAGTTTCACTGTACAACCTCTCCTCTAGTAAATAAGCGAACATACTCTACAAGTAAGTATTGGTCAAGTAATTTAGGAAATTACGAGCAGGCTACAGCGGCGTTGTTCTTCAAACCAGGAGAACGTAACAATTATGAACAATACATAATGGACTCAACGGGACTGTATCTAAGTCCATCGAGTGACTTCAGAGTACATGGCAACACACAATATCCTTAAATATTGCATGGAATTTGGTTATTGTCAATGATGAAATTAGATGAGCTGTTCGGTGAAAAAGAAAACAGCACTCCAAGTATAATTATCTACTGTACCCCGGCCGCAGTAAAACCAATGTACATTTTCAATGATAGTAGTCAATAAATAATTGCATGCATATCAATGAGTACAACAAAAGAGCAAATATACTAATGAATTATAACAATCTCTAACTGCACGTATTACAAATTTATATGGTTTTCTTCTCTTTATATCTGGAATAAATTTAATAAAAAGGATTTCTTTACTGCTAGAATTTTATTTATACAATAACAAATGAAGTAAACATATGAATTTGATTTATAAATCAAAGGGTAGAGTGAAAAGGGTCAATAAATAATTTCAATTTATTATGCAAATGATATTAGCAGATATTTGAATCAGATTCTGATGATGGTGGTCTGGCGAAATCATGTATTTGCTGTTATGATAAATTCTTCAAATATATTTTCAACAATATTATCCAGTTAATACATCATACTCTTTTCTTCCATAACATGTTTGATACAATAAATATGTATTCATGTTCTTTTAAAATTACTACATTGTATAAAATACGTCAACTAAATGTATGGAATGCATGAAGATATAAATGAGCAATCAAAGTATTCTAAGTGTATACACATTTTATTAATTTTTTTGGCAAAATCAGAATCTGATGTATCTGTCGATGAATCTGCGTCTGTAGTTATAATAAATTCTTCAACCATATCTTCAATTTAGCCTCTACCTACTACCAATATGCTTCCCTTGAGGGTTCTTCGATGTTCCTGCTACTGCATCTACTACTGCTTCTTCAGCCATACCAAACCAAAGCTGTAATCGTAATAGTAAAGTAGAAATTATTTTATTTATATAATCGATTGTATAGTACCTTGAATTATGAAATGATGAGATAAAAGAACTGTCAAAAGAATTATTTTTGCCACAACTTGTTTATAGGTAAAAAGTAGAATGAAAAACTGCAGGAAACAATGACACGAAAATTGTAAACAAATTTGACAACTGACAGAAATTTCATGTGAAGAAATTACATCAATTTCTCCTGTGTGAATATGCCTTGCCCATTAGCCAATGGCAAACCCGTTTTTTAAGGCCTATCTATTCCAAGTCTGGATTCTTAACGTGAATGGAGTATAGTTCAACATATGATGATAGAAAGCAAGCGAAAGGACGGAATTATGGAAAGGTTGGTAGATAAACTACAGCAAAATAGCGTTAATTCCTTTAAAACATTTCGGTAATGCCCGATATTCTGAAAAATCTGAAGTCTTTTAACGGAGATACTGCAGGAGCAGAAAAATGGTTAAAATCCCTTACCAGTGCGCAGTTATTACATAACCTACCGGACACACATATATGCTTGAAACGGAAAGAATTCGACTAATCGAGGGTGCGTACCATTGGTATGAAACTAATGAAGCCGACCTACTAGATTGGAAATCTTTTCAAGAAAGATTCGAAAAGATCTTCATTACCAAGGAAAGCACTGCAGTAAAATGGAGGAAAATGATTAGCCGGACACAAAGACGGGATGAAAGTATAGACTCATACTTTCACGAGAAGGTAAGGTTATGTACAGATTTAAATTTAGAAATAAAAGAAATCAAAGAACAAGTGTTAATTGGGCTGTGGTCCAAGCCGATGTGTGATGCCTTGTTTTCGGAGAAACATTTTAGTACGGAGCAGCTATTATATGATCTACGCGAGTATAGTGGCATGGAGAATGAACGAACAACCCGGAATCAGGCAAATCGTACTGATAAATCGAGATACACAGGACTACCATACAAAAGAAATTCAGACAGTATGCCACAAACAGAAGATAAACGAGAACCATTGCAAGCTAAACCTATACGAATATTGCAAGTCCCTTACGTCACAAAATAAACCTAACACCGGAGCGATACCAAAGAGAGAAGGCAATGATGATCCAGCAGCTTCCGTTAATTGAAACGTTAGGACTGGCCAGAATGATGCAAATTTGAAATATTTTCAAGAGGCTTATGTCAACGGTATACCAATTAAGGCTTATGTGGATTTGGGTGGCCAATGTGTTATGCTAAAAGAAGAATACGCCAAGGGGATGAGATTAGAATAGATCAGAAATTGACAACTCCTATCAAGATCAGAGGATTTGGAGAAGGAGCGGTAGAACCCATTGGTAAGGCCGAAGTGGAGCTGAAACTTGACCAACCTACTGCAACAACGGAAGTTTTAATAGTCCCAGATAAATTTCAGCGTATCCCCTTGATAGTTGGTCAGCCATTTACTGAACTGTTGCAGTTGCCGACTGTCGGTAACATGGTTGACAATGAGAGTCCACGTACTCTCAAAACGCTGCGTTCCGAATAATTAATAAATTTGTGTGAGTGGAGTTTACTGCTATACCTGTGAATTTTACACTATATTGACAATATTAAAAGAGTTTTTACACAATTATTTATGCATATTATTTATATTGTAATAAATACTTATATATGTCATTGTTTTAAAACAGGTTAAAGTAAACAACATAAACAGCACGTGGAAGAAATTAAACATTTATCAAATGTTTCACGCCTGCGAGAATATATTGGAATTGATTATTTCTTTTTATTTTGTGATTAACGTCCAAATGTTTCCGATGGTTATGTTGTGAGTTTCCTGATTCCTCCCGAAATTCTTGATACGTCAAATGAAATGAATAATAAACGTTCTAATACAAAAATTTATTTTACCTATAATATTTGTGACCATATGTAGATCTAATTCCTTTATCCACAACACTAAAAAAATTTTGGTATAAAAAGCAATTGTAAAAAATTACGAAAGTTTCTTATTTCGCGATAAAACTGTACTAAATAAAACTAATTTACTGCATGCATACACTCAAAAAGTTTTATTCTTTTTATTAAATAAAGTGATGCTTTTGTTAAATATATATGATTACTTATGCGGCTACAGTTCTAGTGCGTTGATATAAGGTTGAAGCCGTTTTATATAAGTATATAATTATTGTTGTTAGATCGAATTATAGTTTTAGTTTAAAACACATTTATTAGTACCACATATATATCTACTTTATTGTTTTCCATAGTTATAAAAAAACTTACGCCTATATTATTTTTAACCAATGATTTTCAACATATAGCAAACGTTTCAACTAACATTAGTGGAAGATTTTGTTATTTGTATTTGCATAGTGACATTACTATGCAATGTACAAATTTGTCGTTACTTCTCTCTTCTGTTGAATGATATTTTCGGAAAAGATAGTTGTCAGTTATTGGTAAAATATCATATAAAGAGGAAAATAGCGGCATACAATACAGTCGCAAAACTATTACTTTACATATTTGTAGAACAATCCTAAGAATCTAAGTAGATAGTAGTAGGTATACATTTTTCAAACCCAGTTTTTACAAATTGATTTATGTATGATGTTTCCTATTTAATATTATTTCTTTGTAAATTATACAATCTCTGTTGCATAGAACTAAGGTACCGGGAAAATGCCAACGTTTGATTTTGTAACAGCTCCAAACCAGTCCTTAATTTCGAGGTCAGTAAATCTTTAAAAAAGTCCACAAATGTATATCCAGTTGATAGTAAAATATCAGTCTTGGTTGTGTTGACCGAAACCGTACTTTGTTTTTCACGCACAGATACTTTCTTGAACTTTTGCGGTAATTCCTCTATTTCATTTTTCGCTACATCATCATCAAGTGCTCTGCGTTTCCGTACTTTAAGATTTCTAGGGCCATGTTCAGGAACAACAGCAGGTGTTATTTCTTCCACGTCTGTAGGCATATTTCCAACTACAAGCTGTTTATCGTTGGTAGTATACGAAGCTTCAACATTTTGAGATATTATATTCTTGTTGTAGATCGGAACGACATTTTTATTGATGTTGGAATAGTGCGTATTGTAAGCGTAATTTTCGTTGTTATTATATTCTCTAACTGGTTGCGGTGATTCAACAGATCCTTTGGATTTTTGGTAATATGTTGAATCCGTTTTTCTGTACCTATTGTTTGCAAGACTTTTCTGATCGTAGTTGTTACCATATACATTATTTGTTGAAAATGGCATACCAGCAATTACTTTTCCAATAGCTTCTTCTTCTGCTATTCCACCATCGTAATCTGAGGTTATTTTACTTGTGTCATAGTAGTAAAAATCTTTATCTCTTCTCTCTATTTCATACGATCTTCTTAAGTTGCCAAAAGGATATAAGAAGTAACTAGCCAATCCTGCTGTAACAACTAATCCCACAAGTCCCACACCAACCGTAGGCATTACTTCTCTTGCTAAGTAGTTGTATATTTGCGTAGTAATAGGTTTTTCTTTTTGACTTATTTTATTTGAAATTTTTGTTTTATTTTGAACATCAGCCTTATTATCAATAGATGGTCGTTTTCGGCGATTTTTGTCCTTTTTCTTTTTGTTTATAGGCCGCCTTGATTTTTTTGGATTTGCCGTACTAGCTGGTAACTCAA
Organism: Trypoxylus dichotomus; assembly: GCA_023509865.1. Lineage (NCBI taxonomy): Eukaryota > Metazoa > Arthropoda > Insecta > Coleoptera > Scarabaeidae > Trypoxylus > Trypoxylus dichotomus. The sequence goes on along the minus strand of CM042077.1, from coordinate 33,759,495 downwards.
GATCGCCATATTTTAATTTAGGCTCTAATTCAGTAGTAGAAACTAAAATATCATTCACAACCTTATTACTAACATTTGCTATTTTCGTATCATTCATTTTTACATAATTAGTGGTATTTTTTATTTCATTTAAGAAAGCAGCTGTCTGTTTGCGGTTCATGTCACTCAAGCCTGAAGTCTCATTTTGTATGGGTTTCGTAGTGTTTTCTAAATAAGACGTGGTTGGTAAGGATGATTTCAAAGTTATGGTTGACTTTGGTGTTGTAGGTGTGGTTTTCGTATTTATATTATTTGGACGTTTTTTGAATAACAACTTTGTAGCACTGTTTACATATGGGATCACCGACGAATTTTTTCTATCTTCAATTTTAGTTGGTACCAACGGTGGTTTTCTAGTAGAGGAAATTTTACTTTGACCGCTAAGAAGAATCCACGTGGATAAACCACTGTCCGTAGTAGTAGGTCGTTCAATCTTATAAAAATTAATTTTTTTCATGGAATCTTCCAGGGCTTCAATATCTTCATCAATTGGTTCGGCTAAACCTGGATGTGAATTTTCTACTATACGTTCAGCTTTCACTTCATTTTTTTTTATCATTTGTTTCACTTTAGGTGGAGTCCTAATATCAGTTATTATTTCAGTATTGCTTACATTTGGCACTCGACTAGTGAATTTCGTTATGACTTGTCCTGTTGATGTTACAATCCTAAAACAATCAGCTAATATCAAACTGCGGAAAATTAATACAATTAAAACGAGGTAAATAAGTAAAACACAGTACAACAGAATTAAGTAATTTATTAGTTATAGTAAAAAGCATAAAAATTGTTATATCCTTCTAAAATGTGAAACTACAAAAAAAATTAACTTTTTTTGTTGATTGTTGGATGAGTATGCTTAGTGGAAATGAAATCAGCGATATTCTTCCAAGTTTTAGTGTTATGATTCCAAAACCAAGCGTTATTGTGGTGAATAGGTTTATGAACATGTTTATAGTAGGCCACTTCCGGCGGTTTGTCTCTATTTACATAACCGAATAACAGAAGAGCAGGTATTACCACAAATAATTTGAAACTTCCTATTATTTTTAAAAAGCCAATAATAAATGAGATTGCTGCAGGTACAAGGTATAAATATGGATTTGTTAGAAATCCAAAAATCGGTGAGATAATTCTCCATATTGCGCCTAATAAATCAAAAAAGCCTTTTAAATCCGGAAAACTTAATTCGGGAAGACCAGGAAGTTGTGGAAGACCACCTCCTTGAGTTCCACTGTTAATTGGTTGTGCTGGAGCAGTTGCAGGAGCATTTGCTGCTGAAGTTTCTGCAGCAGGGGAAGCTAATTGCTCTGGAGTATCTGCAGCTACTTCGTCAGCTGCGTCTGTTTCTACCTGACTAGAAAGTGGTTGTATTCCTGGCACAGTTTCTGTTACTATATTTTGATTTAAATGCGAATTTATAACTACGTTTAAATCAGAACAACCTTGACGTTGAGGTCCAAATACATTACTACTAATAAGAAATGAGGGACAATCAGTTTCTAAAGAATCTTTAGTACCTGTATTACCATTAGGAACTGATTGAAGGATAACTTGGCTAATGGGGATTTTGCTCGATGTATTGGGACTAAAATCATGATTCTGCAACGAATCGCTAATAGAGTCTCCTGGCGAGTAAGTATCTATTTGAGGGCGAATTCCAGGAAAAACATCCTGGGTGGTCATTTCGTAACCAGCTATCGGCATGTTGTTAATTGAAAATTCAGGCGAAAACGTAATTATTTCGGGATGAATATCATTTGTTTGCTTATTCATTGGCCTAATTTTTAATTTTGAGCGATTCTTGTATGTGCTTTGTTTAATTTTACTTATAGCCGAAGTTAATGGTTTCTGCTTTGCTAGAACTTTTGCAGAAATTTGAATGTTTCTTACTACATGAGTTTTATTTTTGTTTTTAGAAACAGTGTCCGAATTAATAATAATGTCCTCTGACTTACTAATGTTCGACTTATATTTAACCCTTGGTCGCACACTAGATATTTTGTTCCTTTTTAAATTTTCCATTTGTTGGATTACAGGTTTTTGCTTAATTGCGCTAAAATATCTATTAAATTTGGCATCTTTAGTGAGATTAAACAACACATTTTTTGTAGGAATATTTATGTGAGATGTACTCTTTTCAACTTTTACCTTATAAGATCTCTCAGCAGGAAATAAAATATATTTGTTATTTCTTAAATTCGTATCTTTTTTTAAAATTTCTGTTTTTAGCACTGGATTAACTTTAAAATTACTATTTCTAAAATTTAAATTTTCATCGTTGTCGTGGTTGTACCTTGGCGTAGTTAACTGCGTTTTTGTAGTAGTTGTGGTTGAAACGCCGAATAAAACACATAGCAAGCCTTGCGCGATGATAATCTTCATGTTAATCTGCAAATAAACAAATATTTTAATGTACCTATCTATACATACTAGATTATTTTTATAATGATACATGTATGTTCTATTAATTATCCCCTACCAAGAACTTAGTAAGTAATCGCTGAAACTATCAAAATAACTAGTAAAAGAATTTCCTGAAAATTCAAGATTGGATGAAACTGTATATGAATTAGATTGATAGTATCTTCTGTCCAATCTTCCGTCTCTTCTTATGCGCCATTGTTTTCTACGTAGAAACGTCTTTTTTATAAATAACAAGATTAAAAAACATAGTGTTTTCTTCTCTCTGGGATCATATAATGTACTTTGAAACAAAATTATTTATCATATTGGAGGTATTAAAATAAAGTTCAAAGCAAAATGTGCGATCCTAAATCAAGTGATTGATTTTCTAAAGAATATGTAGATAATAATAGAATAAGATGCTTTATAAGTCTATGAAATGTAATTCTTCAGGTTGTTGGTGTTCTATTATACGTAATAGTACAATAATAATAGAGAATGTTGGCTCTTTTATTAGAAATGCTTTAAATTCAGAGTGGAGGAACAGACATGTTTCCAAATTGAAGAATAGCTTAGTTTAATTACGTCTGATATCGGTGTAATGTTTTTATTACCAGATTGTTTTACATATTTCATTATTAAATGTGTTGGAAATATCTGATCTGAATTTGTTTTTTAGTTGGTCTTTTTTTGCGTATGTGTAACTATCGCATTTAGGCAAACCATTAAGTAGCAGATTTACAATTAAATGCGTTTTCAATCTTTTATAAGGCAAGTACCAGTAATACTATTGAACTAAGCGAGAATTTCAGATAACTTAAATAATTTTTGTAAAAATAAAAAAAAAAGGAATACACATTTCCTGTTAGATCCGTATCAAAATTATGTACATTATCAAAGAAGCAAAAAACCGATTAGACTGCTAATAGAATTCTCTAGAATAACCTTTAATTCAATAATCTAATGCTTAAAAGTTGTACACAGCAAAGGAAGATTACTCAGATTACGGTTAATTTAATAAGAAATACATTTACTTGTCCATGCTTGCGTAGGATATAACGGTCAATCAATGTAAGAGGAGGTACTGCGTATATCTTACTATTAAATTGGATTACTGTTGGCTAAGGTGAATTTGTGCACTTAATAACATTCAAATCTAATTTTATACTATAGAGGTAGTGACCAAATTAACTAATAAAATCTCATTGTAGTCATACATAAATCATAACACTACCGAAATTCCATTAAAATGTTTTGTGAATCGTACTTATTTGTCATTATAATATTCAATAGTTAAAAAATATTTATGGAAAATAATAATATAAACAGCATTTAATGCTACCTTTATATCCACCAGTTTGTTTTAGAGAGGTAATTGTTCTCATTGCATCTCATATTAAATTTCAACTTATAACTATCTCTAGTTGTGAGTTGACACGGAAACGTTACGATTCATACATATATTAATAAGATAAAGTAGAGCCAAATGTTTGTAAAAACTGCATTAGAAACTTTTGAATCATTCGTTTAAACGGACTAATTTTATAAAATCATCTACGTATTTTTTTGTATTCTAAATTGGCATATATACAACATCTCCTTCAAAACAATCTTATAGCGTATCAAAAATCCAATACTTTATTTAATTTCGTATGATTCTCATATCTTTTGCCCTCATAAAAAGTTCCATAACTTTAATGTTATTATTTTTCTGTACATTTTTCTTTCACATATAGCTTTATAAATGCCTTTTCTAGTTTTTACTGCTTTCAGTTTTTTGTTTAAGTAACTAGAGTTTCTCCTCTGCAGAACACGGTAGCACGGAAACAATTATATTTTGTTCAATATTTGAGACTTACTTTCTATTTTGGATGTCACCTAAGCAATGCAGCAAGGAATATTTCCACTTACCGAGAAATAGTTCATAAGTTTACTCTGACAATGTAGAAAAAGTGTCTTTTTTTGTTTAAGCATTAAACATTACTACTTAATGTGAATATTTTCGTTCAAGATATTTCCCTAAGATTGAAGACGATTACAGTAGGCTATGACCGTTACTACGAATGCAAACCTGATTTGATTTAGGTAGTCAGTGTAAGACGTCAAGAATATCAAATATACGTGAGACTATTTGATATAAGTAAAAGACAGTGTAAAATATAAAATGGAACACCGCAAAAAAAAACAATAATTTTTCAAGTTCAAAAATGTTCCCTGCCAATTGAATGCTCAATTCATTATTTTATTGTAAGTTTTTTTTACTTTTTATACTGGTAATTGCATTTGATACAAGTCTAATCACATTTGTATTTCAAATAGCCATCACAGCTTACTAACAGTATCTTAAAAATCGTACAATTGATATATTATGCAAAAATGCCAATATCATTACGAAAATATAAAATTTATAAACTTTATAAATTGTCCAAAGAGCGCAATCCCAAATGTTTATGGAGATAATAAACAAACAAATATGCGTTTCTGTTAAAATCGTAATTTTTTACCTCTAACTGTAATAAATGAATACAAGGTAAAAATGTAATATCTCAAAATACTTTACGTAATAGTTGCATCAGCAATGTACAAATTTTAGAATACACAGAATGTTAAAATAACAACGAAAACGTTATTTGAGGTTCTCTTTTCCAATTACGCAAACTATAAGTGTTTCGGTAAAATAATGTAAAAACCATTTCCGCATATACATATATCGAAAATGGTAGAATTGAACTACAAGAAATTCCGTTTAAAGAAACAACACTTTATTATGTAACATTATCTCGTATATGTCAAAGCAATTTTACATTGCAGTATTTATGTATTTTTTCATATTGTCAATTAGAAAAACTTTAAAAAAATTTGGCGCTATTGGCCGCTTTAAATAGACGCGGATTAATTATTTCTAGAAAAAGAAACTATGAAGCTATATATACCGTTTGATACCGCTAAGGTCATTGACTTTCCCTGACCATTCTCTTAATACTATTCGTTAAGGAATGTAGGGCAAGTTCAAGATCGATCATTCATTTTTTGAAGAGCATGTGTGAATATAAAATCGCATAGTTATGAATAAAATGATGGAGTCTATTCAATTTATTATCTACAAAATTAAAAGAGCATTGATTATATTTAATCTATTTGTTAAAATAATTATGTTATATACTTAAATATTTATAAAATTTCACTTACATACATATGTATATTATGCACTATGTAACTTCAGTTCTGTAGTGGGCACTATAAACACTGAAGAACTACTGTTGCTAGTAGCTTCGTATTACACGATTCTCTTCTCTGGATAGCGGTACTCATGGTATCCACCTAAAAATTTTCAATGTTCAATAAAATGAGAACACTATATAAAATTCATGTAGAACACCAACGTTTTATTTAGAATGGTGTTTATTATTAAATAAGCACAATCAAACAAGGTACAGTATTTGATCAACATGTAATCAGAAAAATGAAAAATAAGCAATAAAAATAAGATATATCTCTAATACTAACGAATTCTTATTATAAATTAATTGAAAAATTAATTATGTGTACATTATTGTAGATTTTCATTCCTACAATTTCGTCTAAAAGTTTCGAACCTAAAAAACAAATTATTATTGTATTAAAAAGCGAGACTACAGTGTTTTATGACATCAGGTGTGTCCAGAGGTTATAACTTGCTGGATTTATTGCTTTGCTTTGTGTTAAAGTAGTTAAAAACTTTCTATAAATTTTATCCTTTACTTTAGTACGGCTTAAGTATGGTCTATTAATAATTTTACAAACTTCCCTTGGCTTTTTAGTGATAAATTACAAGGAAAAAGTAGAATTCATCATCTTTTTAATGTATTTTATTGTCTCAAGATCTACTTACTATCAGTTTTCTTTCATATATACCGAATCGAATGAATTTATCTAGGGCGTACAAGCGATCACAATACGTACAGCCATCGTGTCTAAGCACAGACACGTATTAGGCAGTTGTCAGTCATGTGATCGTTTATAGTTTTTATTGATACACTATATGTATAAGTGACATCGGAGTAATATGCCCATCTTTATTTAACTTCAGTTTGTAGCATTTATCCTTCCTCTAGCATACTAATTAAAATCTTTTGATTGTTGTACATGGTATATGGGTTATACGTCCTGTAAATGCATCTGCCAGTAGCTCGAGATCGTCTTTGCTAAAAGATTGTCGTTGCTGTTCTTACAGAAAAACAATACCTTCACATCAGATTTGAACGATTTCATTTCCCTTCCATATTTTAAAATCATGATGTGTCTTATTTGTAGATTACATGAAGACTCCGGTCCAATAAGAGGCATAGTCACTGCTTCTCAAGTCAATATTTCAGCCTCATTTCTCGTTTTCCCTTGATGGTTTGGAACCCAGCACAGAATAACTTGGCTTTATTGCCCCAGTTGTTTTAGGTTCTACGGACGTACACGCAAGATATATATCAGAGAATCGTACACGCAACCTTGCAAGGTCTTATTACTGCTTGACATAAGGAGTTCTTTCTGGTAGTTCCTATTACTGCACAAGTTTAAAGCATATGTCTCTACCTAAAATATAAAGAATGTTCCAATTTGAGATTAAATGTGTCGCTATTTTTTGGAGAATTCCATGTCATTTCATAGATGAGCAGTCGAAATGTTGCGGTTAATACAAATGGAAAGGTATATGATTGAACAACGTGTGTTTATTATTAAAAATATTTCAAATTTGCAATGCAGATTATGCAAATATTAAAAGATAATTCCGTATAAAATATGTAAAAGAAACTTGCCCATCTCATATGATCATTTAAAAAATTGTTGAGTTTGAGGAAAATGAAAGTATGAAAAAACACCATCGTAATCAAAATATTCCAACTGTAAGCACTAATGTTAAAGTAACTCTAAAAACTTCAATTCGATTGTCGTTATCAGCAATTAAACGTTTCAAAAACCACGTTATTCAGAGTTTCACAGAAAAATCCACATTGAAAGACTTAAAAGATTCAGATAACCTAAGAGTCTGCTAGCTTATGCCTTATGGCCATATAGCAGAAAATAGATGATATTAATTTTTTCAAGAAAATTATTTTTAGTGCAGATGCACATTCAATTAAGTGCATTTGTAAACAAACAAATTTGTCGAATTTGGGACAAAGAAAATTCACGAGAAATATTGGAAAAACCATTGTAAAAAGTAACTGATTAATGTAGTTCCTGGGCTAGTGAAGTGATCGGATCGTATTTTTTGAAAATGAAGTTGGTGATACTGTTACTGTTATTAAAACTTGATAATATAACATAATTACTAACTAACATAACTTTTTGTTTGACGAATTGGGGTGTCGAGAATATGTGGCTTCAGCAGGACAGTGCCTATGTCTTATACAGCGGCAGAAACAATAGATTTTTACGACAACGATTTGAAAGTGGAATAATTTCCCAAACAGGAAATATCACTCGGAAAGTTAAATCATACGATGCAAAGCTTCGGCGCTTTCTTCTTTAGGGTTATTCAAAGCAATTCAAGTGATGACTTTAAAGAGAACATTTTGATAGTATTCATGAAACTGAACCACAACTATGGAAAAATGTTGAAAGAATGGAAGCCTGCTGCACAGCAGCAGGACATTGCTTACAATATATAATGTTTTATTACTAAACCGCAACTTTTGAGCTTGCATTTGAAATAAAAATATTGTTACATTTTAAATACGAAGGTTCCCTGAACGGTTTCCGGAATCAGCAAGAGATGGCGCACGAAGGTTGAAGTGGATTCATTGGTCGACGGGGGCAACCTCTTTTATGGCAATTGTCAAAATTTCAGACGTCTACTGTCAATAGTTGTAGTTTAAGAGTGTGTTTTGTATAGCAAGTCGGGCGATTTCGCAAAAATGGATAAAATCGAATTTCGTGCAGTGATAAAACACTTCTTAGATGGCTAGGAAAACGGCCACAGAAATTCGAAATATTTTGCTAGAGGTTCATGGCGGGTGTACTCCGTCATTTTCGACTAACAGCTTCTGGGTGAGAGAGTTCAAACGGGATCGCACAAGCACAAGTGACGAACCACGCAGTGAACGTCGAAAAACCGCTATCAACGATGAAATGATCGACAGGATTCACGATGTCGTGTTAGTCGATCGCCAACTGAAGCTGAAAGAGATATGTAGCAGAGACAAAGGCATCTCAGAAGAACGCGTTGGCCATATCCTGCACGAAGGTTTGGGTATGAAAAAGCTTTCGGCGCGATTGGTACCGCGTTTGTTCACATCGGAACAAAAACGAAATCGGGTGACCGTTTCGGAGGAGTGTCTGGCCAGGATCCAACACAATCCAAGCATGAAGGAATGCGTTTCGTAACCGTGGATGAGACTTGAATCCACCACTACATACCGGAGACTAAGGAACAGTCGAAGCATTGGACTTGTCCGGGCGAAACCGCTCCGAAGATAGCAAACAACATTCCATCGGCCGGAAAGGTCATGGCGACCATTTTTTGGGATACCAAAAGTGTGATCCTCATCGACTATCTGCAGAAGGAAGGACGATCACGGGGCAATATTACAGCGATTTATTGACCCGATTCGATGCAGTATTGAAGGAGAAACGGCCTCGTTTGCAGCGGAAAAAGTGGTTCTCCACCACGACAGTGCACCGACTCATTCATCACGCATCGTCGTGTCCAAATTGAATGAGCTGCGCTACGAATTAGTCTCTCATTTTTCATCTTTACCGAACCTAGCCCGCAGCGACCTTTTCCTATTCCCAAACCTGAAAAAATCACTGGGAGGAAAGAGATTTGCCTCAAATGAGAAGGTCATCGCCGCTACAGACCTTGCAGACCTCGAAACGTCCTACTTTTTTGACGGCTTGAAGAGACTGGAACACCGTTTGAAAAAGTGTATTAACCTTCGAGGAGACTACACTGAATAATAAAAATACCGTGTTTTTCTTGTCGATTCCGGAAATATTTGAGGTCGCCCTCGTAAATTATGTGTTTTCTTATAAATTTAGAAAGTAACCTTAAATTGGAGCATCTTTTGTTAGTTTGAAATTCCATAGTACTTTTGAGTGGTAGGTACACAAATACCTATGTCCGCTTCCAATCCTGATATTTTTCATAGGCTTGTGCATTGTGCCAGGACTCTTCTTTTACATCTATTGAAGATACGTTGGATTTCCATAATAATATAGTAATATACATCACGTATGTTAGATTCATCGAGAATTTTTAAATTTCTGATTTTCAGATTATAGCTTTTTTATACTGGTAAGTATGAAGTTGCTGTCGCAGCCTCTTGTATATAAAGTAGTGTTAGTCTCAAGAAGACTTCTAGAGTTGCTATTGAACAACAATACACATTATGGGACACATGCTAATCACTTGTTAAAACTATTGTTATATAGCCTTCAGAGATGTTTTGGACACCGTATTAATCAGGCATACGTGATCACGAATCTGATTTTATTGTAGTGTATGATCAGAAAATTATTTGAAACTAAGATCCCAGGTATTATTAAGCAGTACATTGTAGGTTGCAGTGCTGTGATGGTTCGTTTCCATAAGTTAAGCATAATAATAGTAGTAACAGTATCGGTACGTTTCGAACGCTTAGCGGTCAAATTCAAACATTGGCGCGCGACGTACGAGGACACTTACCGTAATATACAAGAATTATATATACACGTGCTACTATGAAATTGATAATTTTTGAAAACCACCACCAGAAATTGAAAAACACTTGACGCCAATGTGATGAACATTGTCACATCTTAAATATTCGTAATTACATTCTTAAACAAAAGTGGATAAATAGAATATATAAAACAATAAGATACTTTTTGTGATCGTATAAAAAAAACAAAATCTGCAGTGAAAGTAACCTTATATTAGAAAGCGTTAGTGAACAGGTAATCATGCAAATTCGTTTTACAAATAATAATATCTATTCCGAATAGGATTACTAAAATTTGATTAAAATATTCCAATTATTACTTAATATAATCGTAAATAGCTTGGTCTTAGAGAATACAATAGCTCATTCGTATGAACTTATTTAACCGCCACTAGCTCACTACTTTTGAATTAATTAATTGCAAATAGAATTCTCAATTTTTTTTGGTTATTATAAAATGTATTTAATATAATTCTCTTCAGAAGTAATTTATAGTATACAGACTGCATTTTAATTAGAAAAAGAAATCTCTCTTTATAAGGATATTTTCACACTAAAGTAGTATAGTGTATGGCAATAGTTTAAACTTTTAAAACATCTCACTATTTGTAGAAATAAGGGAAGGTATCAAATCTGAATATTCATTCGTTAAATACGTTTAACTAGCGATCACAAATGATCTTTAATTCTTAATTAACATTAATAATAATGCAATCAGAGATTAAGAGCAGGGAAGTTTTCTTTGATAATTTAATTCTGCTAAAATTTCATTTGATTTTAACTTAGGTAAAATATTCACAAACACATGATAATAAGAAGTAGACAAAAGAATAATATTAATTATAAATCGCTAAATCTTAGATCCTCTTGATTATTACGTATAGTTGAATGTCAAGAATAAAATGAAACAAAGCGATATGCCGATAAGGTATATATATTGAATCAGCTTCAAATATTTTAATGCACATATTATTATCAAATATAAAATGATTATATTAACTACTTACGCTGCTTACTCTTCTGTCTGTGAGCGCTGTAAAAGGAACCCTCGTAATATTTACTGAGATAATCCGGATATAGGTTAGTAATCGTGAACTAGATTCTGCTTAGCACGTTTCCTTAACCTTTCTTACACGATCATAAAAATGTTCATATTGCTTTCGATTAACATATATTTGTGTCGCTTACGCTCACTGTTTCTACATTGCACTTGTTTTAAGAGCTAGAGATACCGTAGGGAATGAAATCGAAGCTTATTTAACGGGGAATTTCATCAACTATTTGGCAGGGGTAACAGTGGGAGACTGTGTTGTAAACAAACACATAAAAAAGTGTTGCCCAATTTTATAGATTGAAATATATATATATCTTAATGAGAACATGACAGAGAAGAAATATTTGGGGGAAACACGTGCCACTAATCAAATATTTATTTAGATTATGTTAATTACAAGAAACTTTCTTTTTTGAAAAATTCAACAGTAAAAGATTTCATTTAAGAAGAAAAAGAAGTCTATTTCACAAATACGTATCTTGTAAAAAAATGTTTGAAATAACTGTTTTGCGTTGAACGTTACCTATTTTGTATCCAAATTCTATAACTTCAGTATTATTTTTCTTTAAGTTATTATATTTTTCAGACTAGTTAATTTACATTGCTTTCATATGTATTGAAGTGTAAATGAAATGCAAACACGAAGTTTTTTTTTTGCGGAGGTGAAATGCATTGACGCATACTAGTATATCCATCTATACTAGTTATGCTGGACTCCCTCTGAAGGAGGACTACCAGCTAAAACACCCCCTCTTCTTCTAGACACCAGTCCGGAACCGTTTATCATATTACTTCGGGCTGGGTCTATGCATTTAATAATAATAGTAATAATAATAATAATAATAATAATAATAATAATAATAATAATAATAATAATAAGAAGAAGAAGAAGAAGAAGAAGAAGAATTTTTTTTGCGGAGGTGAAATGCATTGGCGCATACTAGTATATCCACCTATACTAGTTATATCGCAGGGATTTCTTGGCTTCTCGGTACTCAGCAGATTTTATATTAGCTTCCTCTCGGTTCCCAGCCGTTTTACGCCAAGAACCAGCACGACCTCCAGAAGGTGTTAAATGTAACACAGGAATACATTCCGGTATTGTGAATAACATTCAACGCAAACAAGTGCGCCACATACCACCTCAAGCGCGGAAGGAGTGTCATGGAGGGGGAAAGCGTGAGCCTGCTGGATGGAAGTACCGTACAACACCTCCAACGAAACAACTCATGTACCTATCTCGGAATAAAACAGAGGGAAATGCACGATATAACGACGGTCAAGGCGACACTGATGGAGCCATACAAAAAGACGCTCAGAACAATCTGGATGAGTGAACTAACGGCAAAACACAAAAGTACGGCCACAAACATCTTAGCAGAGCCGATTGTATCGCGTCTATAAGATGGAATGTGGAGGAAATAAACCAACTCGATAGAGATACCAGAAAAACCTTGATAATGTGCAGAAGTCTACATCCTATTGCCTCGCTGCAGCGGTTATATCTACCAAGGCGCGAGGGCGGCCGAGGACTTATTAATATCGAGTGGCTACATAACCGACGAGTAATTGGGGCCGTGTACCAGATTCGCCGGTCTAGCGATCCCCTAATATGTATGGTTCGTGAGGCTGAGCAGGACGGGACTCAAGGTAGTTTTTTACTTAAAGCAGCAGTAAGAGCATACCAAGCACTGAAAATGCTATTTAATGCAGCTCCTGCCAGTCGCAAGAAGGATAACATTCTTGAGAAACCAAAATAGGAGTTAAAAACCCTACTGAAACGATCGGTATGTCAACACCTGAAGGAAGAACACCTGCAAAAACCAATGCACGGCCAATATTTCAAACTGGTGTCTGAGCAGGGGCTGTCTCCGGAATTGTCGTTCTCGTATCTAACATCGCCAACGCTGTACTCAGAAACAGAAAGATACATCACCGCTGTCCAGGATGGCGTGGTTCATACGTTGGCGTACGCAAAGCGTGTGCTGGGAATGCCATTGGAGGACACCCGCTGTAGAGTGTGCAGGACGCATGCGGAAACGGTGATGCATCTGTTGTCGGCGTGTCCGCGGTATGCTCCCACGCTATACATAACATGGCCCTCAAAGTGCTTTACTACCACCTCAGGCATGAATATAAAGTGGACAAGCAGAGCATCGCGCCGCACCAGGTTCGTGATCCGGGGGCAGTAATCACCAATGATAGATGTACGATGTATTGGAACTTCTCCTTTAGCACCACGACTCAGCTGCCACATAACAAGCCGGATTTGGTGATCCCGGATTCTTTGGAAAAGAAAATGTACGTAATAGAAATGTCCTGTCCTGCCGATACTAACATAGCAGATAAGGAGGACGAAAAAATAAGAAAATACAAAGATCTAATGTATGATTTTAAAAATACCTAGAAAGAATACGAGACCATCTTCATTCCAATAATAGTTGGCGTAATGGGGGGAATGAAGAGCAATATAGTCGCGTACTTAGGAAAAATAAAAATAATAAAAAGCAAAAGCATCAAAAAACATTAACCGAATGCAAACATACGTCATTCTTGGATCGCTCCGTATCCTGAGATCTCACGAGGCTAACCACTCCCCAACTAAAGGCTAGACGTTCCGACTGCTGATCCTCGCGAGAGGAAGTAGCCGAAACAAGCATGGGGGCAGTGTAATTGCGAGCTGCACTGCTCCCTATGGACCTATTCACCCACAAACTGGAATCACCTACTGGCCGAACAACAGTGCCTCCGAGGACGGTGACGTAACTGATAAAAGACGGAACGACACAAAACCCTACCCCCGAAAAACAGTTTCGGAATTCGAACTCAGATCCCTGAGACTGATAGCCAAACGTGCAAGGTACTGCGCCACCACCCTCGTTGAATATGGAAATTTGAAGGGTGTTGTCCTAACTGATGAATAATTCATACTATACATACTATACATAATAAGGACTGCAATGTAACGAATAAGGATGGTAGAAGGTTGTCGCTTCTAGCGTGGTTAACACGTCGAATTACCGTGACCTTCTGCTTAGTCTGCCCCGACCATTCAAATCGTGTATCCGACACCACGGAGGCCATCCGGTTGCTCCAGGTGGCCCTGAATGAAGCATGCGATTCCTCGTCATCCGAAATGGAGTACTCCGACGACAACTCAATCATCGGGAACACTTGATGACATCGCCGCCGATTCCGAAGGTTTCCAACCGCCATCCAGGAGGCAGCAGCGGAAATCCAAGGTCTCTCGAAACTCCGGCTCCGAAACCGGAGACAGGGAACGTCCCGGGCCGAAGCTAGTGCTTGTGGCACTGGCCCCGAATCCGTCCCGGCCACTGCGGCCAACCGGAAGGCGAAAGAGGGCCGTGCCCCCGTCGTCCTGAGGGAGAAGCCAAGGTGGACGCCGTTGAACACCGAGATCCTCATTCGCACCACGAAGGAGGCAAGAACGTCGGCATCCGTATTCAGCCGACAAGATCCGCTGACTACAGACAGGTGGCACAGGCGGTAACTGCCCTGCAAGTGCAGTTTCACTCATACCAGCTCACGGAGGATAAGCCTCCGAAGGTCGCTATACGTGAAGTGCTAGAGGATATCACCGAGGACGAAATCAGCCAGGATTTGGCACGACTAGGGATCTGCGTCCTGTCATCCAAAAGAAGACTAGTGGGATGGGACAGACGTGCCGTCCCATCCCGCTAGTCTTCGTCCAAATGACGAAGAATGACGAATCGAAGGAGGTTTTCCGAATCACGCACGTCAGCGGGATCAACGTCAACGTAAAATCTAAACTGGTCAAGAAGAACCAAGTCACCCAATACCACCAGTGTCAACTATACGGACACGGACAACTGAACTGCCACGCAGCTGCGGTATGCGTTAAATGCACAGGACCATACCAGACCGCCGAGTGTACGAAGCGCAGAAACGCGCCAGCAAAATGTGCTCTGTGCCAGGATCCACACACGGCAAACTATAAAGGATGCTCCAAGTCGCCGTACACGAAGAAGGGGGAAGCTCTGGTCTACCAGCCCAAAACTGCTAAGCTAAGCAGTACGCAAACCAGTGCAGCAATCCGCACAACGGTAGGCGGAGGCTGCAAACATCTCAGCCCACCCTGCAGAAAAAGTTTCTGAGGCGATGGAGACCGACACCCCGGAACCATCTTCCAGCATAACGAAGCCGTGGTACGCCGCCGCTATTCTGATTAAATCTTCCATCGACCACCACGCAACATGGCGACCGGCCCGGTCAAACTCATCGCCGTATATAAAGCTACTGTCGAACCCACGATATTCCAGTATAACGGACAGCCCGACGTCCTGGATATCGTGATTATGAAGGACGTCGCCCAATTCCACCAGCTGATCACAGTTAAGTGCTGCTGTAACTAGGACAGGCGGCACGTTGCCCGCTCTCACAGATCACCTCTCCACCAATATCGGTCCTATCACCGCGATAGACAGCCCGATCCAGCTTGAAACAGCAGTACGCCAAGTCACAGAGCGCGTATCTGACAGTCTAAGATACGCAACTGACACCTCGGGTGCTATTGACTCCAGAGCCTTCATCCACAGGGAAGTCGGAGACCTAATACGGGAGGAGAACAGGCTCTGAAGACATAGAAGGCATAGAACGCTCAACCCGGTTTGCAAATATTTATCCAAACCATGAAGAGTTGGTGATCCTAAGTTGGAATGAAATATTCTGAAATTTGTAGTAGTTACCGGAGGTGATAATTTGCCAACATCATTCATCTCGTATCGTTGTGTCCAAATTGAATGAGTTGAACTACGAATTAGTCTCTTATCCTCCATATTCACCGGTTCTAGCTCCCAGCGGCTTTTTCCTATTCCCAAATCTGAAAAAAATCATTGGAAGGATAGAGATTTGCCTCAAATGAGGAGGTCATCCCTGCTTTCAGGTCGCCCTCGTATAACATACATACAATATATAACATTTTTTGCTATATATGCCGGTAGTTTAAAATTATAGCAGTTTACTTTATTTACTGCAATCTCTCCAAGTATATCCTTTTTTTACCCGGGGTTACTGGCCGCGGGTGCTGTTGGTCCCGAAAAGGATTATTATTATAGAGGGATTATTAAGTAAATCAACGGATAGAAGCGGTAATTCAACAGTCAATTTTGACCGAACTATGAAGAATATATGAATGGTAAATTTAATGGAGACTTCCGTTGAGAGTTTTGAAATTACCCAAGCATTAGCTGGAATTAGATTAGTTGATGAAGTATTGGTAAGAGATTGAAATAAAATATTCAGACATAAGTCGATAAATTTATGCATAGAGAAAGTTTATCCAATAAATGGAAGAAGATGGTGTTTCGTCCTCAACGAAAATAATTTACTTTAAATATATACTGGGTGTCCAAGTTCAAGTGAACCAGGTTGGCAACGCCAGATTTAATTTGGTAAAACTGTAATATTGCCTGCCTTGACTTGGTAACTTCATTCTTATTATGTTTAGTTGTCAAAAATGAATATCTTATGTAAAGGTTATGTATTCATTACCTTTATAATTAAATTTCATGTATTGTATTCAATTCCATCGCTGAAGTGATAACTTTTTTTTAAGAAAAACAAAATACTGACGATCATTAAATTTACAAACTTGATATAGATAGATAGATAAATACTAACCATACAATTGAGAAAATTAGAAATTGCAAATAAGTATAAGAAATTTCTTTTTATAAGTTTTTCACAAAGAAGAAAAAGCAGTACAATAAAGTTGCAATACATAAAAAAATATTAAATTCTACAGTTGTAACAAGCAAAAGACTTAAGGGGACATGCAAACATAAATTTAGTCGACTTCTCATATCATTAAACACATTCTTCTGTAATATTTTGCACTGCATGTGTTATTGCAGCTTGTAGCTCGTCTAAATTGTAAAGACGATTGCTGTAAACTTTATTCTTCAGATAACCAAACAGGAAGAAATACAGAGGAGTTAAATCCGGTGAGTATGCAGGCCAGCGATTATAACTTATCAATCTATCTTCATAAAATTCTTCTAGATAATTTAATATAGTACGTGCAGTATACGCTGGGGCTCCATCTTGTTGAAAATATCCACGAGTTAGTTCTTCATCGTCTAAGCTATTTATAAACGGTTCTAGTATCATTTCTCTATATCGCACTGCATTTATTGTGTCGTGAAAAAAGATTGGTCCTATAATTCGCCTTCTTGACATGGCAATCCAAACGCCAACTTTAATAGGATGGAGATTAGTTTCTACAAAAACGTGTGGATTTTCTGCTGACCATGTACGATAATTTTGAGAGTTTACGTATCCTGACAAATGGAACCATGCTTCGTCAGAAAAAAAGTTGCGATCTAAATCATCATCTCCTAGACTTTCATTAAACCTGCGACAGAAATTTTGTCGTTGTTCAAAATCTTGCGCACGTAAATGTTGCATAACTAGAATTTTGTAGGGATGCATATCCAATTTCTTCCTTACGGCATATGTGCACTTCCACGAGAAATACCTACAATTTTGATAAATATGAAAAAGAAATATTCTCTGTACCTGTACTGCAGCGCCAATTTTCTAACAGATTTGTTAGGACTAACATCCATTCGTTGCCTGATATCATCCACTCTATCTTCTGTCAGCACAGATGGTGCTTGATTAGCGTTCCGTTTTGTAACGCTACCAGTTTCCATAAACCTCTTTACCAGTCTATTACGATGACACTTAAACGTTTCATAAGCTATGATCACATCAGGATACTCATTATGGAACTGTTGAAAGAGTGAGGGTAGTGAATCTTCCCAGTTTCCATTTTCGGTTAATGTGGCACTTTGAAAATGCGCCATCACAATAATGTATCTTAGTGCTGTAATGTAAACGGCATTGTCTTGAAAAAGACAGTTTGTATAATGATTACAGACAACAGATTAAAGGGTACCGATTAAAGAAATAAATGCAAAAGCTGATAGAATCACTAACAAAAACATAAATACAATAATGACTGAAAACTGACAGCAGTGGGAAAATAGGATGATCATCTCATCAACAATTTTATAAAGTTGGGCAATTCCTACGGCACAAATCGCGCTAAGTGGAGTAATAAAAAACTAACTCGAAGGCAATGCTCATCGATATTCCATCTTCTAGTGGCTTAACCACGCAACAAATAAAAGATAACTTAAATTTATCAGTAACAAACAGACGTGCACGACAAATTTTATCCGGTAGTAAATGTTTTCGGTAGCTAAAAGAGGTTTCAAAACCAAAAAGAGACACATAAAGTGAAACAACGTCATATTTTCTGACGAGAAGAAATTTAATTTGGACGGGTCTGATGGTTCCAAATATTATTGGCACGATTTCCGCAAAAACACTAAAGTTGCGACGAGCCGAAATTTTGGTGGTGGTAGTGTAATGATTTGGGCTGCTTTTACTCATACCACTAAAACTCCTGTGTTTTATTTATACGCTAATGAATTCCAATTCTTATATACAACTTTGAAATGATTCGGATAGACTTGCCCGATCTGAACCCGATCGAAAATCTTTGGGAAATATAGGCAAGAAAGGTGTCTGCCAATAATAAACAGTAAGATAGCGTCAAAGACTTATGGAAATTTTGCTGTTTTGAGTTACCATTATTATAAATATTTCTCTGCATAAAATGTAATAATTTTTTGTAATGTTATTTTCTCTTGAGTTTATGTTTCTTTGTAGATAATGATATAATGATGCATAATTTACTGAAAATAGTAAGAAAATCATATATTCTATTTAAAAGTTCATATGGAACTACAGAAATTCCGCTGAGTGTAGCTGCTTTTGTCAAAATTTATTTCAAGAATATTCAATACAACGGCGGAATATTCAAATACTTAATATTGCTGTTAGAGTGTGTATTTACGTGCAGAATGCCTCTAACAGTCAGTAACAGTAAATTTAAGCTTTAGTATGCATGTTAAAGTACTTTAATTATTCTAGTGCAGGCAAAACGGAAAATATAACTCCCTATCATTCTCATATGCGCAACCCAATATATTACGACCAAAAAGATAGAAAGCGGTATTTTACAAGCAATATCAATCAAGACATGACGAACCCTATCAAACAAATTTCGTGCCATGCAAAAAGTGCAATTTCATAACCACAACCCCGATGATATCTAAACTATGCCGAAGAAAAAAAATGCTGATCTTATGTACATACCTAATGAGTCATTTGATCATAAACTACATGCCAAACAGAGATCTTTAGATGGTAATACATCTGAATGACATTTTTTGCAGTGTTTGTAGTAAGTTCCTCGTTATTTTGCGAAATACAGTTTTTAACCTAAATAATAAATGATACAACTGGCATGATGAGGAACATACTATCACAAATCTCATAACTCAATATGCCTGCTCCCAGTTTCGTCAATAAATGAAAGATTTATTTCGTGCAAAGGCGTTTAGTAAGTTATAATGATAATAAATTGACTATATATACACAAAATACATAAAATATTACTTCATTTAGAATCAAACTTCAAGAAATATTCTTTCTTTGAGACCAGGGTTAGCATCATCTGCTTGTTGTTATTATTTAAATCAAGTGGGGAGATAATATACTCCATTATTGTTATCACGTTCTATTTTTATGCTTTCTAATTTTAGATTAAATTGATGTTAAGAATATGTAGTTTTTCCTGCTATCAAAACTGCATTGCAAGTTTCGCAGCCGTTCCTATGACTTTAGAACTTATATTTAGTTATTTACATTATTTTATGTTGGTATGTGTATATTAAAAATCCAAAGGATTAGTTAATAATCGCTGGTGATTGCCTTATTATCACTCAGTTATTGTTATCAAAATCTATAGGGCCCAATTGTATTTATATATGATTTTATATACATAATACTTGAAAAACCATAAGTTATGAATGTAGTACTATACACATCCATATGTGTAAATAAAGTAATCTCGGTACTAACGTTCATTGGGAAATACTGATGTCGTAACTGTTTAATATTCTGGTTTATTTACATATGGAAAAATAAGGTTAGTAGTCCTCGAGAGTCTTTCCATGGCTTGGCGTATCAGTACCATATTAAAATATGTAAAGGATCTGCAATCGTATATCCATACATTACCTTACTTTATATCAGCATGAAAACTTAATTTTGGACTGAAATAAAATCATGTATTTCTAAAAAGAACCAACAACGTGAAAAGTACGATTAGGTATTAAATAATAATTGACTATGTGTGTGTATACTAGAGGCACGATAAGTTGCAATGCACGTCATTAACCCGACGTCATTCATATAATCAAATGACGTCATAAATATGCAATGCGACCACATGAATAAATTAAAAAATTTTTATACTAGTACGTAATAATAAAATAATCCTTAATAATTAAAGTAAATTTCAATAGATAACGCAACACACTGTTTTTTAATACAAACGTTCGTTCTATCAAAGTTGAATATGAAAATGAAATATTTATTTACTTAATTATTATAAATACAAAGTTGTCGGTTGCCTTTGGTTGGGCCATCTTAAATGTTGACAATTAGTAGACTAGGTTACATTAGTATGTTAGGTTAAGTTTGATAGCGACTTTATGTGTGTATATATCTGGCAACGGCTTCAAATCTGACGTCATGATTTATTGATGACATGCAGTGAAACTTATCGTGTCTCTAGTATACATATCACTCTCTAGATTTGGGTTTAGGAAAGTACACCAAAACCAACAGAATTTGTTTAAGAAATACAAAAAATAAGTCAAGCAGAATTTACAGAAAAAGTCCAAAATTGAAAATGGAAATAAGGTTAGCAACCCGTTTTTTTTTTATATTTCGCCTAGTTAGCTGTTAAATATGTAAAATGCATTTAAAATGTACTTTTTTGTTCAGTTTAATCGGTAAAAATTTATTATTACCATTATGAAGTTGCAAAAAATTGTCAATTTCAAAGCCAACTTGAAATACCGCTTTGGAGAAAATGGTTATACGTAGTATAATTAAACTTAGACTATACAGATTATGCTTGTAGGATTACATAACTAACTATAAAAGCGTTAAGGTTGTAAAAACGTTAACGGCTTTTTTTAACAGTAGCTGTCATGATATACCCCTAATTCATCACAATTAATAAACTTCCTGTTGATCGAAGTATTGGATGTGTCTAAGAGTGGTTAAAATGGTTAGGGAATTCACTTATCTATTTTGATTGATTTCAGGTGTTAAATAAATGTGCTGTGTTTATAGTGCAACCAATTCAATGTGGCCGATCAAGCAGCACGATCGTTTTAAAAGGTACACTTGGAGAAAAAATTTTATGGCGCTTAGTTCAAAAATTTATAGTTATAATGTAGACAATTGTAAGTACGAGGTTATGACTATTACTTTTAGATTATAAGATAAAAGGTTATTGTTTAGTTATTAATATTTGGACTGTAGTTCCACATAAGGAGCATCGAGTTAGCGATTTTAATGGATTCTAACGGAAAGCTATGTTTAAAAAGGCCCTTCTTTTTTTAGGAGTTTAGTTTAAAGTACCCAAAAATCGATTTAAAAAGGGGAGGAAATTTAAGTTGATACTTATTGTATTTGGCCTAATAGTTACTAAAACGGATAGTAAACACTGATGAACCGTAAAATTTCACTTGAATATTGGGGAATAACCAGTTGTATAACATTTATTATCCCATATTTTTTATTTTTGTATACAATATAGGTAAATAGACTATTATTGATTAGAAATTGTATTACATTATTGTGAAGTTCTTAGAGTCTTTTTTTCTATGGCTCTCGTTATAGAAAACAACAGGAAAAAAAGGACAAAAACAATGAAGACAGTGAATGTTATTATTTATTATAGCATGCGAAATACATGAAAGTTGCAATAAATAAATGAATTAGTTTGGTTTTAAATAGAATTAACTAATTATTACTTCGAAGATTACACAAAAAGTGTACCGAACTGGTAGTAAATTACATATATACAGCAGCTGAAGATGTTCACACCCAGAAGTTTGAGTATTCCTGGAGACCCACCAAGGCTTGGTTTGCCACCAAACGTTTTGCACGACTTTTGCAGACCACCTTGTGGAATAGCTATGGTGTAGGGATGTACATATATAAAAGAGGTGTGGACCAGAGATAGGAACTGTTAGCCGCTGTTAGACAGCAGTACTCAGTGTAAATTTCAGATCTCCTTTTTTCTTATTATTTCGTATTACGGCAGTGTGTTGGTTTTTTCAATGAGGAATATTTTTTTTTTTTAAATTATATATTAGTATACATTAAACTTGTATAATTTAAACATCTAGGTTTTGCACATCTTTAATTGAAAAATCCTAGATGCTTTCCTCGCGGCATTTAGACCATGTTTCAGAATTACCTTTCTCTTTTTGCTGGCATATTGTTTATTTTGCAGAATTATTTTCCAAAATAAATTGTTACAATTCCGCACTGATTTCAAAAAAACCTTTACTACATGTACCAAACGATTACCGCAGCACCAAATCGTTTGACCGAAAGTAATTACTGCAGGTATCCTAACTCATCCCCGTCAAACAATAGTCATATTCTTGGAAAAGAAGAATAAAATGTAGTCGTCTGAAATTAGTGCCTAAATGTTTGGACTTTACGATGTGTAACAATTTTATATTTCCATACAATAATTTATATAATTAATAGGATTTAACGATTTCAGGATATACCTATCATATCACGCAACTCGTGGAGTTAATCAATTAACTAGAATTAAAAACAAATTGTCTAGAATTTAGTTGTAATTTTGATCATTTTTATCCTTTTAAGTTATGTGCTAAAAATGAAGAGAAAAATATAATCTATTGTAGCAACTTTTTAGGGTAAACATATTTAACCTTTAGTCTGTATTTACTACCACTTCTTTTCGTCTTAGCTTAGTTGTTGTTATTCATCATGAGTGAAACGCGACTCAATTGTAAAAATACAATGCATTTTATTCTAATGTTGCACTATAACTAATCTAACTTAAAAAAATGAATACTAAACACAATGCTCCTACACGCGAACCTCAGATAAATTATAATTGCTCAAAATATTCCCGTTAGACACATTACCTATTTGGATTACCATTAAATTTAATCAATGTAAAAACAAGTAAAAAAAGTATCTATACGTAAACATAAAACTAAGGCAGATCAAACTACAATAAACTTATAATTAACTACATCATACTATGACTATCTACAGTCACATCCAAATTGCTTTGATTTAACTTTCAAAGTTCACCAGTGTCTAAAAAGAAAAAAGGAGAAGGGAAAAAAGAATTCTGCTATGTACAATGTATCTGCGGTCTACACATTGCCAAAAGATCTTGAACGTAGCGCAACGAAATTAATTTTACTCAATAACTCAGGAACATCAAAACCGTTATTAAGTAAAGCAATAATTTGCTCTCAGCTTGTTTTCGACGTAGTTCTAAGGAATCAATATTATATATCTCTAGCAGCGAATTTTGACTAAATCCTTGCATCGGGTAAGTATTAATTTTTTTAAAGTATAGGACCTTAAACACCTTCTTTGAACCTACTGCGGACGATGTGTCTGACAGATGTATATAGGTGACCAGACCAAGGACGTATACTCCAGTCGAGACCGAACAAAAGCGAAGAAGAATGACTGTTATTGAAGAAAATGGTCGTGTAACACGTATAATGAATCCTAACATACTCGACGCTGATGTACAAATACTGGATATATGCTTTTGTAAAGGTCAGTTTTAAGTGGAAGACGACACCCAAATCTCTCATAGATGTCTCTCTAGGTAAAGGAGATCCAGCCAAGTGATAGGTATAAGTAATTAGAGTCGTCTTACGAGTGCAGGTGACAATTTTGCATTTGTTCACATTAACTGTTAGTTTATTGTTGATACAACACGTATAGAATGTATTAAGTTGGCTTTGTAAATAATTGCAATCCTGAGAATTATTAATTGTTGTATATAATTATAAGTCATCAGCGTATAACAACTTTGGACAGCTCATTTGATAACACAATTCGTTTATATATATCAAGAACAAAAGTGGATCCAAGTTACTCCGATGAGAAACTCCAGAGGCTGGCGTAAAGTAATTACACTCAAATCCCATATATATCACAAATTGCTTTCTATCAGGAAGATACGATAGGAATAAAAACAAAAGCGTAGACGAAAATCCAATGTCCACTTTATTAATAAGAAGGGCGTGGTCGATTCGATCAAAAGCTGTTGTTAGGTCAGTACACATAACATCTACCTGCCTTCCAGCATCAACACTATCAGATAGGTATTGAGTAAATGTAACAAGATTAGTTACTGTAGATCCTTGAGCAACGAAATCGTGTTGGTCACTTGAAATCCAGGGTCTCACTTGAGCATAAATATACTTGTACAAACATTTTTCAAAAACTTTAGCAAAATTATTTAATAATGCTATAGGACGATAATTGGAAATAACACCCTTCCCACCATTTTTTAAAATAGGCACCAATTTGGCAATCTTCCACACATATGGGAAGGTGGATATTTTGAGAGATAGACTGAACAAGTAGCAAAAAGAGAAGCAAATGTATGGTACCTGCTGTGCAATTATCTTTTAAGGATTTCATAGCATCCCGCAGGTCCATTTCAATTACAGAAACTAAATCAACCATAGTAGCACACGGAGTAATTGGAGAAACAGGCGTCGGAGTTAATGAAGAAAGAAGGTACATCGATTGCAAAAACTCCCAAAAGGCGTCTACTATGGAAGGTGCTGTTGCAAAGTTCGCATATTGTTAATTTATTCGATTTATTATATGCTACTACTGTGAGTCGTTTACAGGACATTTATACAGTTTACAAAACGAATATATTTACAAGAACAAAGGAAGTATGACTAAGTAAATTAATATATATATATATATGTATTGTGTTGACAAGGACATCTAGTGGTTGATTGCCATAACTAACAGGGGGATCGTTATACGTATTTTCATAATCGTCTTTCATAATTTTAGGAATACCTCCCCCATCTCTCCGAGATTGCACAAACCGCCAAAAATGTCCAGGGCCCGTTTGCACCGGTTACACTTAAACTTTCGGCTTAAGTCACACCTAACTTAAGTTAGTAAGACAAATAGCACTAGAAAATTTTTAGGGACTTCTGAGGATTTCTATTAATGTATGGTTCTTAAACCTACGTAATTTGGCGGGGTTTTCTATTGCATATAATACATATACAAACTTTTAAGAATGGTGCGGTTGTTAATTAGATATTAACTGCACACTATTTGAGAATCACGGAATCCCGAATTCTTACAGTTGAGGAGAAAGTATCAGTATTATCGCCCCTAAAAAAATATACGGATAAAATTGAATGAAAAAAAAAACAATTACAAGCGTTAGAAGAGTTTTAATTAGATTAAAAGATTATGAGAACACAGACCTAATATTACCGAAGACTTCTAAAGTAGGCGTTGTATTTACTTAATAAAACACATGATTGCTTTCGAATTCGCCCAAAATGTTGCCATTATTGAAAATAGTTGAATCATGTGTAGACCAAGGCCATTGTGCAACAACACTTTTAATTTTTATATCATATCAATACAATACAATACAATACAATATGCTTGGAAATGATGCGATACTATAAAATTCCTTTGACAGTTTTTTCGTTCTTAATTTAGCAAGGTCTGCAATTTCTTGTAAGTAGGTCATTATTGCGGAATAAAATGGAATTGCAGACACAGTAATAACTGATTTATAGGACCAACACAGTTATTCCTACAAAAAAACTGTGAAATAGGTGACACGCAACTTATCCACTTACATGTTGTTCGATTAATTTTAAAAATTTAATCGTACAAGTCCTAAATAATTAAAATCGAGGTATGACATTTACATCTCAAAATTCTTTGTTGTGGTTTTGTCGAACGTACACTTGCCTAGGTACACTATATTCTATAGATTCTAGTATATCTAACTCAATGTCTTCTACTATATTATCAACGATTTCATCAACTTCCTGTATTAAATCCATTTTTATTGAAATTGGTATATTTTGATGCAAATAATTTTTGCTTAGCCGATACGTTTGTTTACGAACAAAGTAAGGTTATTGAAATTTAAAAATATTTACATGGCGCAAGCGCTCTTCTTTCCATTTAAAGTTAAGCCGTAAAATATCTACCGCTTAAAATCGTAGATGTTAGAACGTTACTTTAAGTGACGCTTAAGGTATGGTGCAATCCGCTTAAAGATTTGAGTGACGCTTATCTTTTAAGGGTAACCGCAAAATGCAAGCGGGCCATAATGTTAAATCGTGAAGATGGAATTGATAGGCAGTCCTTCTTGAGCCACACGAGTATCTAACTGAGCCTTAATTTTTTGTAGTAGTCTATTTGGCGTCGGGTTTTATAAAGTGATACATTTATATTTGTACTGGTCATTTTCACGCAACCGCCTAGCATGCTTCAAGATAGAGTGGGATTCTCTAAAGCTAGAGAGTTTCACCTTGATAGAGTCGCCTGTGGGGAACAAAGCGACCAGTATGGTGGTACACTTCAAACTGGTTGGTATTAATGTCACATGGAAGTGCATTCAGTACTGCTTGAACTGTGCTCAATTCCTGGGACTTCCTAGTGTTCGCATTGTGCGTGTCAGCCTCAGCTTAATTACACATTCTGACGTTTTGCTTGCGACTATTTCTGTTAATTCAGCTAGAAGTTCTTCAAACGTTTTGTCACCGATTCCAGCACTTCTTCACTAGCTGCAAATTGCAATTGCAAAGTCATTCCTAACTATGTCAAGTACGTGACATTTATAGTGTAATACAATTTATTTAAAACAATTTCTTATTGGAAGAATCACCTATAGTCGAAATTAACTCCTCAATTAAGCAAAATTATGTACTGTGTTATGACAGTTGTCTACATCTTCGATTCATATTGATTGTTTTCTATAAGGATTTTTTCGCGAGTAACTTGGTTACGAGGTTATAACCACAAATAACCAGTACAATGACGTAGTTTTCTATAACCACGACCTTTGTTCCGGAAACGGTTTTCAAATATTTAAAAAAATCGCATATCAAGTAGGTTGTGTTCATATTAATATAAATGTTTTTTATTATCTGAGTATAAATAATCAAACATATACGCAAAGAAATAAGTTCTGCAACTGAACTTCCATATTAATCACTTTATATGTAAAATGATGAATGAAATAACAGAAATGGTGTACATCACTTGCTATTGTATGTATTTTCCTTTGTAATTTACATTAAAACATATTTGATCACACATTTTCCCAACACGTAACTGATGATATATATTGTATATCATTTCTGATTAATAACTACGAATAACCACCTTCGTATAGCAGTTACAAAATATATAACTATTGCCGTATATATAACGTCATGTATGGTGAACTAAAGTATAACTATTCGTCAAGAAAATGCAGATGTTATCGAATTCTGTAACTATGCATAACATTGTTACTCGCGAAAAAATCCTTTATACTTCAGTAGCTCTCCACAACAATGTCAAAATAAAAAACCTAATGCATTTTTTCAAAAATTTACTTGCTTTGTACCTATACTGTAAACATATTTATACTGTATTTAAAAAAACTATGACTGTGGTGCAATTTATTTATTTTACAATGTTCATTATATATAACTGATGTGTGTCTAGTTTTCTTTATCATCTGACACAGTTAAATTTAAAATTTCGATCTATAAACACTGTAAACATGTATTTTATTTTCTAAAGGTAGCACCATATAGTAACAGTGAAACGTTATAATTAATGTATGAATTGAATTTGTTCAAACTATATATGCACATATATAATTGATCAAGTTGTTGATATCTATTTCCATAATTTATCAAACAATTTGGTAATAAATATATCATATATACACACACAGACAGAAATATACATGTGCGAATTATACAAGTATGTATATTTTTAGGTATGTATTTAGATACAACAAAAATTAACATGATAATGTTATATCATCCAGGCCTTTAGAAATAGTCATATTAAATCACAGCATAGACTTTAAATTAAATTGTTACAAAATATACAAAAATAAAGCGCCAACTTCAACAAAATAAAAAAAGAAACAAATCAAACATTATAATTATAGCTAAAAAAAAATAAATATTATTTTTTTAAATTACATACACCGATTCAACGAATTATAATAAACACAACCTGATTTAATATTGTAAGAGAAATTATAAATGTGTAATTTATGCTAAGTATTTTCGTATAATCATAAAATTTTCTCTCGCATACTCGAGTTATAAATATAATTTAATTAAATAAACCAAGTATGCGAGGACTGTACGCTAATACATTATATAATTATAATATTCATAAGCGGCCAAAAACATTTGCATGTGTACATACGTCGAAGTGATAAAAAATAGATGCAATATTAAAAACCGTAAACAGTCTTGAGCCACTATATGAGGTTGCACTGGATTTTGTGAAAATTCCGTCACTGGAAATTTACCAGTTTTATAAAACACATCTAACATCTTTTCTTTGTCTTGAAATAGTTTATATAACCATCTTGTTTGCTCTTCTTCATCTTGAGGAATGTCTTTGGATTGATATACTCTATAAAATAATGTTGTTTTACAAGGTGGCCTATTTCCAAATATAATCGTTCGTAAGTCTAAAGGTTGTCCATTTGGATACGCAATCGTGATATCTAGTATCCAACGAATTTTTTCCGATTCCTTTGGTTTATCTGAAAGAAAACAAGAAGAAGTTATAGTACATAATATAGTATTATGACTATTATTATTATATAATACTGTTTTAATTATTTACCGCTGCACAATATAAATCCACAAAGAGCACATTTTTATGCCTGATTTTTATATAGAAAAGAATATTTATCAAAGATACCTACGAATGATGTCCTTATGACTAGACATTACATGGTGTTTATTGGTATAGGTAGTGTGTATTATGTAAATGATTTCATGACTATGTTATTTTATTCCCTCCTAATAAATAGCGAAGTACCGTTATTTTCCAAACGACAACTAGTAAATGGAACATACTGGTTCCGCCCGAAAATATGCTGTCACTACGCCTGACTTGCCACGGTCTGATGATTCTGTGACAACTGGAACACCAAGTTTTATACACAAACTGGATAAGATCGGTTTTCACAGTTACATCAGAAAACCGAGTTCGCTGCAAGGAAAAAATGTTACACGAAGAGAACTATCGTCCGCAAGTTAATTAGCGTTAATTAACTTTAATCAGTATAAGACATCTACAAATAGACGTAAAATATAATAAATTAAATTAATTTTTTGCACTTTGCATGTAATCTGGTCTCTACTGATCATATTGTTACGCTCTACGCGGGTCTCAATTTAAACAGGCGATATTGTTTTAATAAAACGATTTATTTACAATTTTTTTTACTTTACAAACTATTAACCAAAACACTAAGATTAAATGATTATTTATTGCGACACTTTCAGCACGACGTTCGTTCAACGACTGACTTTCTTCTATGAGCGAACCGTCAATATTTCCATCGCGTTCTGGGAGTATTCTCGCGTTTCTGCTGCTGTTTCTAGCGTTCGCAACAGAGTCCCCTCCTTAAATCTGTTTTGTCTCGGAACTAAATGGACTATATGGAGACATCTAGATGTCTCGAAGAATTAACATGGCACGTACTTCGCATTGATTTCTCTTCCTGGATTACAGCAGCATACCCGAATATCAAGCAATTTCTTAATTATGTTCATCATAAGTCTCTATCTAGTTCACAATCCAACTTCGGGAGCTCAGTTTGCGGATGTCCAACTCTAGTAGGCATTGTCTCAGGTTTGACAGGCTGTATCAGACATTGCGATAGGTCAAATCTTGATGTGACCGCTCTTTAGTCACCAAATAGAACAAATTGTGTTCTTCATTACATAGGTATAAAGCTTTTCCGACTTGAGGATCTTGATGACGAAGGTTTTCGTCGCCTTCAATCTTCGGCCAGAATACTACTCTTTTCATTCTCACGTCCTGAGCTACACACTATATCCTTCGGCGTCGAGAACAGGTCCTACTGAATTTTGGTCTTGACGCTATGTTAGATTTTACGATCGTTCCCGTAATTTGTCATGAATTCCTGATACATCAGTTCTAGTTCCGAGATATTGTACACTTACACCTTCTGTTCGAGCTGCTCATTATGGTTGCCTCCAAGGAAAGGCGTTAGTAAGTTAAAGTGAATCACTCTAGATGAATCACATTCCTGATCCAGTAAACAATGTCTGTTGATCATTTTGTAGGGTCCCTTCCATGATCTTTGCAATTTAGGTGAGAAGCCTCGACGTTGTTGAGGATAGTGTAGCCAGGTCCAACTCTTCTGGTTAATATCTGCCTTTTGCCGCCATTGCTGTTGAATCCTCCATCTTATCACTTGCTTCTTGGATATTAGCCCTCACTTAGTTGCGAATTTCATCCTTTCGCTTGCGAAGATTCGAAACATAATCTTCCCTGACAACTTCTTCGTCTGGTTTGAAACTGAACTTCAGATTGCATGGCGGTTCGGGTCGAAGACCAGATTAGTTGGGCTTTGTCCTGTGGTTTCGTGGACGGATACTCTCTACGCTAGCAGTAACAGGTGCATAAGCGATCCCTATGGGGCTAATGGTCGGCAACAACGATATTTTGTGACGTTTCTGTTAATGCATTCCACCATGTCATCGAATTGCGGATGCAGTGCAGTTGTTCTAGTTTTTAGGATGCCCAGTATCTTACAAACGTCATGGAATACAGATTACTCGAAGTTACGTCCTTGGAGTGTAGTTCAAGCGGTACGCCAAATCAACCGATAAGTTCTTTAACCAATGTGTTGGCGACAGTAGTGGCTTCTTAGTTAAAGAGTGCGTAAGCTTTCACCATACGAGGGATATCTTTTATGTTTTGCATAGTGTAACATAGAGGACGCCACTAATCAAATAGTATTAAAAATTAACCTCCACAAGAGTTACACTAAATCCAAAGTTGCAATGCGATACGCGCAGTGTTATAGCTACAACAAACTGTCCAAGTTTGTATTTCACTGTATATATTTATACTTCTTGATATTTAAATACTGCGAATATTAGTATTAATACTATTATTTTGTTTTTGTGTATAGTATATTACTTCATTTTATAACATGTATGTATATCACGTATTGATATGCATGCATTCAACAATATCAAATATTCATGGAAGAGCCTAAACTTAGACCCATTATATATAACTTTGTCGTACGAATATCGGCAGCATTTGCAAGTACATGCGGTCGGCTCCCGTTAGACGGTCGCCGAGGTAATAGCGATCGTTGTTGCAAGCATGCGCTCTCGGCCTTTCACCACCTTGTTGGAGCTCATATAGCGACCATCTTTGCAAGTACGGTCGCTCGGCTACCAGTTGTCGGAACAATAGCGTCTTATTTTTTACGTGTCCACACTTGATAGACGAGCAAGCTAATGACTGTTGTAGCATATACACGCGTCTTCCATTGCAAGGGGAATTCTACATTTTTTCATTATCATTATCCGCCGGAGCAGACAAATTTCAAATTTATGTAGATCCTGTTGGCCATCGACACTGCCATTTTCCTTGTCGGTGCACACTTCGCACATATGTTGTTTGAAGGCCTTTTCTCTTCTTTGGGAGGCAGTAGCAGGAAGTTTTATAGATACTTACATTATTATTTTATAACAACGTCTGAGTAGCTCTGAGTAGCACTTCATACTCTTTTAGTGAGTTCGGCTATTAGCACTACTATCGCTCTCAACTAGGCGTTCAGGCTCAGAGAGATAGTATTGGGTTTCCCTCAAAGCAACCAAATAGGGTTATATCCTTTATAAATACATAAACGAATAGATAATGATACAATACAAATAAATAAGATTTGATGCATTTACAAAAGCATAGTACTCTAAGAAGCGCTTACCAAAACAATTAAATAGGTAGGGTTCCCTATAAAAAAACATTGGTGTATGCATAAAAATACATAGACATTATAACATGTCTTTAACAAAGCTTCTGCGAAAGCATTACAAGAAAGACAAATACAATACAATATTGACCACGTACGCGCTGTAGCATGTAGCAACAAAAACAAAAGTATACATACATCTATAAAAGAGCTCGAATAACTGCAATTGTTGCACACATTATATTTCTTATTATCTGTACATAGACTAAATGTGGAAACCGAAAATACATTTTAATGTTTTAATTATATTTTTTC
Organism: Trypoxylus dichotomus; assembly: GCA_023509865.1. Classification (NCBI taxonomy): domain Eukaryota; kingdom Metazoa; phylum Arthropoda; class Insecta; order Coleoptera; family Scarabaeidae; genus Trypoxylus; species Trypoxylus dichotomus. The sequence continues at coordinate 33,727,025 of CM042077.1, read as the reverse complement.
CAGATGTGCATTTGAGTTTCATTATAAATCTCTACTGAGTAAGCGAATATTTCAAAACAGGAGAACGTAACAAAAGTTACTTGAAAAATAGAATTAAATCGAGAACATTTTTGCGCAATAATTTTCGAAGACAATTATCTCAACAAGAATGAGCCGAGTTGGTTTCTATTTTCGGCAATGAAGCATCACATCAGTCAACAAATTCTCGTTGGTATGGAGAATTCAAACGTAGTCCGATTAGTCTTAGCAATAATCCAAGAACAGGTGCACCGAAACGGTAGTCACTCAGAAAAATACTCATCAACGAAGATCAATGTGACATGTGGTGAGATTGAGACATCAGTGGAGATTTCAAAGACCTTTACTGGATACACCATCTGTTAATCCAACAAAAAGCAGCTAGGGTGAAATAGGTTTCAAAAAACTGTAACCGCTTCAGCGCTGGAAAGTCTAAAAACGTGTACAATATCGTCAGTAGTGATGAATCTTGGATTTACTCATACGGGCCAGAGCATAAACTCAAGTCGTTTGTTTGGGTGTTTCAATGTGAAAATAAGCCGATTTCTTCTTTGCTCTATTTGTTTTAATGAAACCATGACACCACTTGTTACGATCCGTTTTAAAGGGGTCTGAATAAGTAGGCAATATCGTTTTAACAAAATGATTTCTGTAACACAAAATATACACTAACGAATAAACAAACTACATGAAAACACTAAGGCTAAATGACTATTTATCTGTATCGAATATTTATCTTCACATTATATTTATATTGCGACACACTCAGTACTATGTTCGCTCAACGACTGATATTCTTCTATGAGCGACCCGTACTTAGAGTCACCGGCGAATATATTCTCGAAACTTCCAGCGCACTCCGGGAAAATTCTTGCTTCTGGTACTTTCTCTGCTGTTTCTAACGCTTATAACAGCAATTTCAATTATCAGAGTGTACTGCTTTTATGGTGGTGTCGTATTTAAATAATTAACATATGTTTACATACTAACATCAATAACCATCCCGGTAACCTCACAGACGGTAATATTCTTTTGTCTCATGTAGTCCATACTGTTCGCGATCTACTTGTTCATGTGCGTTGAGGAAGGCATCCATTTCACACATCTCGACTTGTTCTGTAGAACTTCTATAAAACAGTAGCTAAAGGGGAAGTGGTTCGGTCACTGACGTAAAGTTTCCAGATGAACTTTATCAAGTTCGAATCGAATAAGTAATCATTAAGAATATGAAAAGTGCGTTCTAGTTTCAAAAGGGTAATTAAAAAGCACATATTCAAAACTTCAATAAACATATAGTTATAGCGCTAAAATTCATTTTTAAAAGTTAATTGCTTATATGAATATATAAGTTAAACGACAATGACAAATATTGCTAACTAGAAAAAGTCCGGTAAAATGTATTATTTTTTTCTTATCTTTGATTTGTGTAAGCTTTGTTTGCAGTGAGCATCCTCCGGTGCGAAATTTGAAAATCAAACGATATTCATTTCTTTCTGTGTTGATTGTTATGCTAATAAAATGTGGATTACCTTCCGCAATTGTTGAATTATTATTTGCTAACGTATTTGGTCCAATTGTTGTCATTATAGCTTTCAACGCTCCTACTCTAGGCAGAGAAACATGTTGCAGAATTGGTAAGTTGTTTTTCTGAGCATACCGCTGCGATATAGCTCTCCTTTTTCGTAGAAATCCACCTTCTGGGAAAAGTACCATCCATTTTCGCTTCCGTGGAACATATGATTCTGTTATATGTGCAATTAGGGCTTGTAAAGATTTTTCTCTATTTGCTTTGCCCTAGAATAAATGCTACATTAAAAAAAAAAGTAAAAGCACTTAAATTCCAAACAAAAAATAATAAAATTGTTATAAAATTGTAGTTGCAAAGCTTAATTAGACAGGTCGTTATAGTCGCAATAGTTTTAATGATAATAACAAGAGGTATATTTATCAATAATATTGTTTGGAAATTCTCTAGCAAACATTTGAAAATTGTCCTATGTTAAACGCATTTTTATTTTGAAAATTTTAAACTGTATAATTCACATACAATTGATTCTAAAAATTCCTAAAATGTTTTTTAAGTAAAACTAAATACGCAGAGAGACTAGCACAAGATAGATGAACGACACAAAACATAAGCTTAGTTAAAATGAAAAAGAAGATTAAATTTATAGATGCTGTCACTAATGTCTCTCCAAAAACTGCAGTACTGATATTTGGAAAAGTATGATTCAAAGAAATCCGTGAATTTGAAGAAATACTTTTGCTAATGTTTGTCGCATATTTTAAATGAATTGTGCATCTTAATTTTCCTTCACATTATAAATATATTTTAGCTCGTATTACTGTTTTTAGCCCAAATTGCCTCGCTTTAGTTATTCTACTACTAAGTTTGTGTAGTCAAGTCTTAGCGGGTCATTTCAAGTTTTAAGTCAAAATTTAGGAAATCGCTACTTTTCTCTATTTTAATATGTTATAACAGCATATTATTTTTATTTGCCAAATATAAATTGGTTGTATTATACTAAAAGTTTGCGAAAGGAAAATATTACACTTCTAAGAGAAAACGTAAGAAAGTAAAAAGATAGTAATAAGTGAAATTTTTATATCTGTGTTTTACGCTCACAATAGAGTAACTTTCTGTTTAATTTTCTATACTTAACTACATTTTCTAGTTAGCACTAAATGCTGTGCATCTCGCTTTTTCCCTAAAATTTAAAATAACTAAATGATTGCACGTTTAAAACAAACAAGTTATTGTTTGACCTAAAATATTGTGATATAACCAGAAGCAATAAATAAAATTGTGTCTAAATAAAGTTATAGATTTCCCCAATTCAAACTGTTCCAAATATCAATAATTGCAGTTTCAGACCTGACTTCGGTGCAGCTTCAGAAATATGTCACTGCGATAGATGATATATTCTAATATATTCAAATTAAGAAAACAACTGTACACACGATAGAATGCAGTAACAAGTCATTACTACAATACATTTTACAGTGTTAGCTTGTTGTAAAAATAAACAGATATTCTGCAGGAGTTAAGTGATTATGGCTTTTCACTAGCAAGATGAGCCATATATGAAATAAAATTTTGAATAAAATTGAGCATATGTAATTTTGCATTTACGCGCAAGAGGTTAGTTAATTATGCGGCGAAACCCCTTTACACCTCACACTGATGGCAACATTTAGACCGCATGTGGGCAACAAGACATTTTGACAAACCCAATTAAAAAAAATCACGATTTAATTATAATGTACCTATTTTTTTCATTTCATTTTCTTATTTTAATAAATTGCATTATAATAACATTGTCGTATTATTTCATGTCTGATATCTATCGCTAAAAATTATGAACACTACTTTAAAATGCACTACTTTTAAATGCGGCCCGCGAACGTATTTGCACACTAAAGTTTAGCCCACAATATGTTAAAGGTTGCCCATACTTGATTTAGACCTTGTGAACGCCGGCATTGGTGTGCAAAGAGTATGACCGTTTCCAGCAATGTTTTCTTTTAGAGACTATTGGAATTTCACCGTTGTGTATAGTTCCCTGTTTCAGAAAAACGATGAGACTTATTCCTTTAGTATTTCACAGAAAAACAAACTACTATAATTTTCCCGGCGAGATCATCCTAAATTCAAATATTATATTATCTTATTGTATTATTTTCATAAATGCAGCGTATGGCATTGTCAATTGAAACGAGTGTGCAATAGTAACGATCTGTAAAATAGAATAATATAGTACACGACAACGCAGCAGAGTGGAGCGGCAGTCCTATAGATAAGTATCGTTTATCTAGTATGCTGACTGTTTAAGCAATAATAATTTTATGAACTTTTAGATTTTATGTTTTTTACCTGGGAAGGAAGAGTGTTAAACATCACGCTAGCCATGCAATATGGCCCTCTCTCAAATTGTTTTGATTCATGCGTAGGTACATGGTAATTCTGACTAGCACGGATGTCCTTCCTAATAAATATATCACCGATTTTGACAAAACTCGCACGGTGGTCTACAAGAAATATAATTAATTCTAGCATATATGATGACACCAACGGCAAGATTGTCAATTGCTTAAATAAATTTGTACATAATAACGCGTGCACTATATCACAAACTACAGAAAATAGTTCTGTATAGAAACCGCTCGCTTTATTCAAACGGATTTTTATCTATGGGGTAATACTACCACGCGCAACTGTATTTGCGCAATCTGAAGTCAACACAGCGACAAATTTACGCGCATGTTATATAGGTGATAGTTTTCATTTCAAATAAAATATACCATGAGGAAGCTGTATTTACACCGTTTTCTTATCTTGGTGTTATTTTCTAGGCATTCTTTTAGATGTGTTTCAAATAATGTGCGTCTTCAGACCGTACGAATTTAATTCCGCACGGTAATATTTCTACCCGAAGAAATTCGCTCACATAAAAGGAGCCTAAACCTCGATCCTATACCTACGTAATAGAACGACTTGATTAATTAAACCGAATTTTTTCTAAATTGGGGATTGAAGTGGAATTTGAAACGGCGAGATAGTTTACGCTGTCGCTTAATAGAATAGATTTTGCCTCGCTTTGTTATAATCTGTGGCACCATCACGGTCTGGCTTAACATAATAATACAACATAAATTTCGAATTTCCAAACCCAACTTTATATAAAATCACATAGATATTGCTCTCTATTTCTAACTTACAAAATCTTATAAGTAAGTGCCATCAGATATGGATTGGACTCTATGATTGTTTAGTTCACATACAAATGATAACGAAAATTTTACAGAAATATTAGAGATGAGTTAGTATGTGAAATATACAGGTTTCTTGTAGTATCTCTATAAGTTTATCCTCAACAATCATGTCGAAGGTCTCTTCGCTAGGTAATACATTAGATAGTAAGAGTTATGTACTAATGTTTCGTTTCGTTACAAGATTTATTATGGCACTAATCCTTTAAGAAAATTGAACGTCAATATTAAGAATCAATTAAATATAAATTATATACAGTATATCAGCTGGATGGTACATTAAACGTATAGACAAATAAATTAAATTTTTGACAGAAAATATTTTCAATACACCATTTCCGGTTTTACCGAAATCCGAATACCTAATTATTTTAAATAGAACACTGCATATTTTAACAATGTTAGGAATTGCCTGCATGTTTAAACTCCCACCGAACTGATACCTTGTACGAACACAAATGATATAAGGAGATGATTTTAGAGATGGAACAAGTTACCTTTTCATATTTTCACGAAAGAAGAAATAATCTGAAGTTCTAATTTTCCAAACATGACAAATCCATTTAAATTTTACTTTAAGATTGCGCTAGATACTCCAATTTTTGGCTTTTATAACAATGTATTCTAAGTTTATTGTTTCTTTCTTGAAAACATGAAAATAGTACTTGCATTTTGAAACGGAGATCCGTATGTGAACTCAAAAGCATACAAAGACACCTACTAGACTCATACAGTGTTTTATATGTCATAAAAATCGAAGCTATACCAAATACTTTATAATTTTAAAAGTACCTTTGAAATTTGTCTCCATGCTTTTAACATTCGCGGTATTTATACAATATAGACAGTACAGATATTCTAAACGCTATCATTACGTGCACGACATTTAATTCTCGTTAAACTAAGTTCACGTCATTATAAACTGAACTGTGTATAATAACTTCTTTACTAAACGTCTAACATAACTGCAAATGTATGGCAGAAATGACATCACTAGCCATCATTTGGGTCGTACACGAATGAGTGTACATTGTATACTTTTACACGCCGAGTTTTTGTAACTATACTCTATTTTTTACTTCGGAGGAGTGTTTTTAAATTGATGCGCCAAAAAGTAGGCTAACTGTTGGTCAGTTTTCCGCAAAACTTAGACTAATGTTATGTGATATATTGCCGACCGTCATATTGTTACAGCAACAGGTTGACTGTTAGATCATGTATTTTTGTGAATGTAAAAATAAACCTAAATAAACCTTGATAAGCGGGAAAAGTACCAGCTAATTTAACTAGAAAATATGATCGTGGCTTAATGCGTTCAAATTTAAAGGATCGTGTTCTATCATCTTTTATACTTAAATATAACGGATGTAGAATAAATTACTAAATCTAGTAAAAAAGTTTCTGAATGAATAAAGAATAAGAGCATAAAAAACTATTTTTAAAATGAGAAATTACTGTTAAGCAATTAAATTATAACGTATGCATACTAATTATAAGCAGTCCTAAAATTTAGAATACGATGACCGTTGTACTGATTGCAAAATCACTTACTGCAAATAATCTTCTTGGTTATAACAAATTGTTCATAAAATCATAGATTTGTCCCAGAGCAATTTATGAAGTACTTTTACTAATATTTTGTTTATTGGCTCGTGTCCCAAATTTGCAGACCAATATAAGGCCTCGCTTATTATGCATAGAAGATAGTATATTAGTTTAAGTTTGTTAAAGTTGTTAGCCCATATCTACACACGAAAAACAAAAATCTGAATCTTTTATGACTTTTGGATAATTCGAAAATATGAAGCCTGTTTCTCAGAATCATTTCAACATTTGAAAATACAGAATTGGATTGGCAAAGAATTTCTACACCCAAAAATAGCACGTCAGTCACGATCCCATGCCAAAGCTATGTTCACTGTTTCTTTCAAACTTAATAGAATTGTGCATTTTGAATTCTTGCTTCATGGTCAAGCAACCTACCATAAGTACTACGAAAAATTAGGGAAAAAAGATCGCATTTATGGCGAGACAACTCATGGTTCTTTTACAATGACAACACGCCCGCTTACTCCGCTTTGTCAATTCGTCAGTTTTATGGCAAATATCAAATGACTGTCCGCTCTCAGTCTCCCAAAATTGAAATCAGTGCTGAAAAGACGCTGTGTTGAGACTATGGCAAGTCAAATTTGACAGTGAATAAATATTAAGTAATATTGAATGTGATATTTGTTCAAACATATTTATTGCCATAAAGGTATGATGTATGTAATCAGTAATTAGACTGTATAATGAATCTCATTAATATAAGTAGCGCCACACTTATTACGTAAATATACTAATAATCTCTACTTCGCTCAATTGTACCTTCTCGGCGATCTCTATATCTGCTGTAACAATGATCGATACTCACAATACATTATGTTTCCATTACAAATAATTCCCACATAACTACGATCCGCGTTCACAATTAAAAACCTAAAATAGTCTATTATTACCACAAATCTCCAAATTAAAAATTAATTCTTTTACTATAGTTCACATTAACATACTTCAATTATAAGGCTCCCACCACTTTACGGTTCAAACCGCCATTCGATTACATTTGAAAAATGGTTAAAACCAACCATGAGTATGACATCACAGTTTAACAAGAAAATATGTTCTTGGAAACATTTTTTGTGAGGCGGAGCGGCTCGAGCCCAAGCTATTTTAACCTATCATAAATCGCAGTTTTCATTTCGTTATTGTTTGAGGCGATGTCAGGTAATTAGCTAAGCAATACCCAAAAGGTAAATTTCGGCTAGTAATTGTAGTGCGCACTTGGTGACCTAGGACCACTCTAGCCTCCCAAATTCTAAATACGGTAGATGTGCGAAATTACTCATTTCGTGGCCACTGCGGTAAAGTAATATACATATATATATATACCTTTTTAATTCACTATTTTAATATACAAGGCATTGACTTTAATACACAATAAGAAATTTTAATATACATACGTTGTTCTTAATTTGCAATTGTAATTTTAGTACAGGAGGTGTTGATTTTAATATGCAATTGAAAATTAATGTACGTGCTGATTTTAGCACCCAATAAGAAGTTTTAATTCGAGTTTTAATTCAAAATTGTGAGTTTTAATATGCAAAGTATCAAGAAGTTCTAAAGTATTTATTTAATTAATTAATAGTAAATTTTAATACACAAGATATTGAGTTTATAGTTTGCAACGGAAAATTTAAAAGGTTTAACTCATTATCGCGGGATATGTATTGGATATGACCTTAATTGTGTATATGACATTGCGCATGAGAATTGTGCATTTAAAAGAACACTATATTAAAATTACAATTGTTAATTAAAAACATCACTCTATATATTACAAATCCCGATTGCGAATGTAAACATACCATGCGTCTTACCTTGCATGCCCCCTACCTTTTTACGGTAGTTACGGCACAAACTAACTAAATGAAGAGGCTAATTTCCTACGACTATAGGACTCCGAACAAAACAAGAATATACTTATAAAACATTTTTAATTTCTTTAAATTAATTTTCAATATACATCTTTGACTAGTTTTTATATAGTTCCCGAGATTGTTGAGGTACCTGTCAACATAGGAAATCCTGAAAGCCATACGTTAATGATATGGTTGACTTTGTCATTCTATAACTATTGGCCAGGAAGAAAGAATTTCAAATACAATGAATCAATGAACAACTACTGGACGAGAAGCTTGGGCTGCAAAGGGAATGGTGTAATTGTTCTCGGTGAAAGAACTGCTAGTAGTAGTGAGTGGTTGTTACGAAATAATGCGATTTCGTGTATTTGTCAAATTGTCTACCGCTACTAATTGTTAAATTGTCAAATTTAACGCTTTAGTAACTTCAGTGTGTAACTTCATCAAGTTGGAAGAATATTCAAAGTTACTAATGTTAGCAGTGCTGGTTGCAAGGGAAAACTGACATAAGTGTCGGTTTTCGACTGAAAATGTCTACGATTTGCGGAGATGTAGATTTGCGCAACGAGGTTTGTAATATATACGAGAGCAAGAGCACTTAAAGTGTAAACGGTTTGTGATCTTATTCGACCAGTTGAATATGCTTTAACTGGTTTGTAACACTTAATATAGTATGCTTCACAACTTTACATAATAATTTTGAATAGATGACAAATTTTATAATTAGAAAATTACATGTGCCCATTTCATCGCAAAATTTTAGAGGCATTGGCTAACCCAAGATGCAAGATCGTATGTTTATGGGCACTGGATATTTGTGTCAGAATGCCAGTATCACTAATATGCTTATTTATTCTACTCTTTTCTACTAACACGAAGTTTCCACCGACCTACGGTAAATTGTACGTTTACGCTTAAAGTTATGTGAACACATATTTTTCAATAATGTATAGGAACTTTTTCGTGCGGTCTTAAGTATATTATGTATTGGGTTATTGCAAACAAGCCTAAATCTTTAATTTCCTTTTTACAGGTGGAAGGATTTTTAGAAATCGAAAATTTTTTATTGTATTTTTTTTTATAATATTTCCATATATAATTTTCCATTTATTTATATTTTAATATTTAAATCATCATCTAGCAATAAAACGAGATGGCTATATTATATGGTAATGATAAGTACCATTAAACACTAACACTAACGTTAAACTGACTGAAGCAGCCAGATACTAGAAATAGTATAAATAATGCAAGACAAACATTAAGTAAATTTCCATTACGTTTACGTTATCCTTGTCCGTGACCAATGCACGTCATCAATCAATCATGTCAGGTTTTACTCCGTTGCCGGGTACACACACATAAACTCGCTATCAAACCTAACCTAACCTAACATATTAATGTAACCTAGTCTACCAACTGTCAACATTTAAAATGGCCGGATCAAAGACAATCGACAACATTGTATTTCATCAAATATAGCCAATAACAGCATCGTAAAAGTACTGCGATATGGATGATATAATTAATAAATAACTATTTCTTTTACATTTTTAACTTTCATAGAACGAGTATTTGTATTAAAAACAGTGTGTTGCGTTATCCATTGAAATTTACTTTTATTAAATATTATGTTATAATTATGTACTAATATAAAATACTTGTATGTATGACGTCATTTGATTATATGTATGACGTCGCGTTAATGACGTGATCTGGAACTTATTGTGCCCCTAGTTTATAGAATAATGGTTTGCTAGAGCGATGAGATACATTTTTTGCGGATGAATTCACATGGTTTTCGACACAACAATGCCTAAAGTTTTCAAAATGTGGATTTTATATTATTAATGTATGCGTTATGTAAATATCTATTTCTAAAAGTGCAAATATTGTAATCTGTTCGTATCTAGGTAATATTACGTGAAGTTGTGAAGCACCCTATATATCACACCAGTATTCTTCGCTGCAAAGCGGTATTTGCGTCTCTTGGGACTTTATTTATTGCAATGTCTGGTAAAATAAAAATTGAAATTAGAAACTTTATGTTTGCAGTTGTTTCAGCATTATTTATAACAAAAAAAAGTAAAAAGATCTGATTTGATTTATACATAAAAATATAAGTCAACGAGTAAAGTTTTATTGAACTAATAATAGCTAAAGGATTAACTAAAATAATACCTTTTCAGGTTTTCTTATAAAATGAATCAAAAGCATTCAATAAATCATCCATCACTTCGTTATATTTAAGTAGTAGGTATTTAAGAAGCATAATTTATTGTAGATATTCAATTAATAGTTATCATATCTGTTATAATTTGGTACTTATCTTATTACATTATAACATAAATATACTTAAAATATATAATCAAATAAAATCATTGGAATACATGTAGACAAGTGGTATGTAATCAATTTTGATTAACACAGCTGTGATATTTAAATATGCAGAATGTTATCAATGTTATCAATATGGAAGTCATGATACTGAATTGTTAGTTGTTTCCTAATTACAATCTAAATATATTAGGGATATCGATAAAATTTCAGATTCTAGTGATTCTGCAGTCTTAATATTTAATGAATACAACTGCTACTTGCGTGCATGTATGTTAAATTAGAACTAATAGCTTACCGACATTATAAAAAAATCCTGGTGTATAACACTAACAATACCAAAATTTGTATATTTAAATAATCTATCCATAATCCACATTAAATTTGGCAATATGTTCTTCCTTGTATTAAAGCAAGCCATTAGAAAAGGAACATCAGCAGTAGACTGATGATTCCCAATTACCAATGTTTTATCATCAATACACTCTGTAATATCATCACCAACTTCTACAACTATATAACAATTTATTTATGCGCACATCTTTAATAGTATTTATTACCATCATAACCTGCAGACCAACTCCACATAGAAACCATAGCCAAAAGCCAATGGAAAAAATAACCCTCTATTTTCCAAAAGGCATCGGGATTAATTTTTTTTATTGGTAATAATAAAACCATCCACATAACATATGTTGGAATGCAATAAGCATTGTTTAATAAAATAAAACATAATCGAAAAACTGCTTTTGGAATTATGTACCAGTGCCTAAAAAATGCAACTACTTCATTTAGATATTTACAAATAGGACGCAATAACTTACGCAATGTAAAATCGCAAATTCTCCATTGTGCCCCACAATTTTTAATAGATCATATCAACTATTTTCTACAAATTACAACAAATAAAAAAACTTTTGCAACACTGAACACTTATTAAATTTTGTAATTACAAAGTAATCAATACATAAAGTACGCCGACCGTATAAACAAATGTGTAAGTTACTTATGTCAGTTATGAACCATTTTAATTTTTTGTATAGAAATTTAACATAAATACTTGTTAAAATTTTCACAAAGTATACAAGCCGTTACTAAATTTAATTTATACAATAAATTAAAAATTAGATGTTAGCAAATGATACTGTATATAACGATAGTAGTTTCATTTTCAGGTTATCTCAAAATTATACAAGCTTGACCATTCTACTACTCAATTTTGTATAGATTTGACAAATACATAAATGAAATGTCAATCTTCACATTTTTAATTACTAATACCACCGTACATCACGTTCCGAAACACCATAGATAAAACTAAATAACTTCATAACATGAAAATTCTCTAATAGCAAGTGTTCATGGTGTACAGCTGTACACGCGTCTCGGTACCTTAAGCGGGACCAAATGATCATAGATTACTCCACCTACATGGGAATGTTCCGCACTAAACGTTGTGACTCTAAAAGATGCCATCTGTTGGTGCGGGAGGCAAGTTTTCGTCGCGTGTGCTGTCAAAACCCGAGCTGCTAATGGCGGCAAATTTAAAATGTATTTATTGTTTTTCTTTTTGGATAGTTGGTATGCATAGAAACACCGGCATTTTTATAAAAATTTTTATTTTACAAAAGTTATACGATCTTACATGGTACGAGTGTGGTATTACATTGTGCAGTAATGAGTAAAGGCCGGAATTCAGAGGGCCGAAATTTGCAATAATCAATAGTAGTTGAACTTTGTGAATTCCATGCCTTCATTACAATTTCAATGAATAGATGTAAAGATTCGCAAATATTTTTATATTATCAACAAAATAATTCCTTTCAAGCATATGTAGGGCGACATTAATTATGTGCAACTTTCTAAATCAATGATGAATGAAATGCTATTTGTATGTAACTATAAAAGATAGTTTTGTCTGCCCAATATATACTCGATCACAGCGTTTAAGTTATACATATAATATAATGCTGCTACCGCTGACCATTCCATGGGTAACTGTAATTGAAAAACATTTGGAAAGTAGTGAAGGTTTCCCATTTGCTTTGCGCTTACCTCGTACTGATGTTTTGCAGCAATCAATAGATGTAGCCACACTTGTCGCAGCTTCGCAAAAGGATTCCCAAACCACAGCTTCACCTGGCTTTGACTAATTTAACGTATTGCAAGTATTTCTGTCGACTCCATTCGGCTCTGGTGTTAGAGCGTTACTTTCAGCCACACTTGTATAATGCTCGGGATCAGAAACATCAGGAAATATTTATAGACGATAGTTTTGTTAGAATTTTAAATTAACACTTTTTCCTTTTATAAATGGGATTCGCTTTTCTTTGCTACTGCATTCATTCTTAACGGACGTATCTCATCTTCATGTACTTACTTTCTCTTCCATCTACTCTTGGCACAGGCAGGAATATCGACAGCACTGCATTTTTCTTCAGGTAACTTTTTGAAGCTCGATCCGCATCACGAAAGTGCACATGGCATACTCGATGATTTTTGTGCACCAGCTGAGGGTTTCTTTTTTTGGGTTACAACTTCATTCGCGCACGCAGCTACCCAAGCACGAATGGATGCTGGATGTATCCTGGGGTTCGGGAAACGATGGCGGGGTGAACGTTTGTTACCGCATCCATGAACGGTACATTTTGCGAACACCATGACGCTCTAAAGCACAGAAACCTGCAACACACTTAAAAACTACGATGTATTATATTAGTACGAACAATTAATGCACCGCTTGAAAAAGAATTTTAAATGTGGAACTGCAGTAATGTTCGAAAAGAGTTTTAATAAAATAAGTGGCCACCACCAATCAAGCAGTAAAGACCCACAGACAAGTGTCAGATGACAGAGCACGAGGGTGAAATGCAGAGATAATATATATAGGAATGGAAAAGAGGGTGCAACACAAACATTTTCTAATATATATGCTGAATACTTTTAATTACTACCAGTGTTAGTAATTTAGTGATCTAAAACAGCAGTGGGATTCTCTAACTCTGACTCAATATTCTGTAAGTGTCGAGTTTGAAATTGGGAGTTGTCGGTAATTTATGTTCAAAAGTGCCAAACCTTGTGATTTTTAGAACAAATTTAAGGGAATTAGCCGTCAAAAATGGCTTTACAGCTAATACTTGTAAAATAATGTTCGAATATTGTAGTGAATATTCAACTATACGTTATTTATTTTGCCCATATTCGATAATTTATTATATCAGCAGAACGAAAGTATAATTAGAAGTTAATTATGACTAGATGTCAATTGCTTAAAAATATTAATTCATGTATTTACTACGATTAAAGAGTAAATATTAATTAGTTGCTCCTAATTCAGGCGCCCCAACAAATTCTCAAAACATCTTTCTAATAGTGTTAAAAACCACTATTACTTTGTCGTGAACTTCCACTTGTCATTTTAACCAAATTTAAGGGTACGCTTTAAAATATCTGCAATTCCATGACCTTTTTTAACGCGAATTATTAAATTAATTGTGGATATTTTCTCATTTATTTACTGATTTTTTACAATGCCAGGGCATTTAATATGTAATCCATTAATTAGATGCGTCCATAATTGTTTTGTATTTATCCTTTGCATCGGGTGTTGAAATTCGCCAGTCTTTTATATCATTCCATAAAATTAATCGAGATTTTCCAATGGCTGTACCTCTTATTTTAAACGCCATCTAATATAAAAAGATATGGAGCGATAATGTATAAAAGAGTGTTATTTAACATCCTTACGTTAAAAATATTGTTAAATTTCAAGTTGAAATAAATTGTTAGTATAAACAAAATAATAATCAATATGCTCGCATAAGAATTGGAAAATTCTAGGAAAACATTCATAAATAGGTGTACATTATTTTACAAATGTTTTAAATTAGTGATTTCCTATCTAACCGTCTTACATATGATAGTAAATTATCATACAATTACAAACATAAACAAACAATTAATACATTTTGGTTTTGAATAGCCGCCAAGAAAATGTCCTCTTTTGAAGAGTGATAGAAACCAAGCAAAATGTAATATAGTGACATGCGAGACCTAAACGACACCAACTTTGCTGTCGAGTTGGTCGACGCACAGATCACCTATACATAGGTATCCAGCTTAATAGGGAAACTTTGCCCAAGGTTGCGGTGTCAACACCCAAGTGCGGTACGGGGAGGTATAGTAAGGTAGGCAAATCTATAATCGCAGCAGTATAATATTCAGTCCACAGATCACATATATACATATGTGATTTATGATCCAGTCTACCGATAACTGGCCCTTATCATGAATTAGTAATAAATTGCAATATTTTGATTGGTTGAAGAATAAGTACAATTGCGGTGTCGCTCAGGGGCGCTCTTTCGTAAAAGTTTTACCTAAAGTACAGATTATGTTTTTATCTACTGTGATATTTTTAAGGTAACTATTAGGTTAGAGTTTGTTAGTATCCGGTCAGCATTAGTTGGTATCAGTTAGTATTGCTAATGTATTTCTTCTGTTGAATATCGATCTTGATCTGCGTCTTCTCATCCAGGAATATTATTTGCTCAGAGCGTATGTGTTGTTATTAATAGTTTTGGAGGAGAAGCTGTTCTACATCGTTTTTCTAATCTACATCACGACTGGACTTTATTTAAGCAGTTCCAGTATGAAGTATGGGTTCCATCATATACCACTATAGTCCGTCCCAACCTCCGTATTCAGTATACGTCTTATGGGAATTTGTTTCATGGTTGCCAAATCATCCGATCGGCTGTACATTACTATTTCCGGTTAATTATTTGCAATTTCACCCGATCAATTCATAACCTTTATTAACGTTTATTGACGTTGAAGGTGCAAAATTATTGACATTCATATGACATTTTGCTTATTATTTTATTAAAGTAACTAACTTTTAACAGAGTGCATAGCGAGCTTCGCTGCACGAAATTATAGGAAAAATACTACAGATAAAATAGTTATATCTCAATATTTATTAACAATACTATACACACATCTATAAACAAATATACATATGAACGATATCTATGCAATGTACAGTGAATATTTGCTTCGATATTGGGTGCTATGCAATTTATTAAATTAAAAAGAAGATGATCCTTATATATATACAAATAATAGTTTCCACTTTTGTAACAAAAAGAACTGGAGTCATAGAAATACGTGATATGTATAATACAATAATATTTAAGAAAGGAATAGCAATTACACACATATATCTATGTCTTAACGTTAATTTTCTAGTCAGTCGAAGAATCACTTTGATCTTCAGATGATGACGAATATCTTACGTGAATAATAAATTCTTCGATGTCGTCTTGCAAATTATCCACTATCCACATTTCCTTTTCAATATTGTTTACATGTTTGATGTAGTTTTGCCAATTATTAGTTGTTACAGTGCTATACGCTCGCCGAATTAATTGCTCCATATCTTTTACCTTAAATGTGGTATTATTCATTCTTACGTAGTTTTTAAGTTGTGCCCATACCATTTCAATGGGATTTAACTCGCAATGGTAAGGTGGTAATCGAAGAACTTCATGACCTTTTTCTTTGCAAATTCGTAATCCTACTTTTATCATATTGCGGTTTAATTTGTGACACGCAATACAGTAAGTCCTTTTTAGCATATCGGTACTGATTTGTATTTGTTTTTCATTGAGCCAATCAATGATCTCGTTTTTCCTCCATGCTGTTGTTGGAATTTTCTCCAATTTTCTGCAGTGGTAGGAAGCATTATCAAGAACAATGACTGACTTCTGTGGTATATTTGGAAGTAATTTATTTATAAACCAATCCTCATACGCTTCTGAATCCATCTCATGATGAACATCGGCAGTGTTTTTCTTTGCAAAAAGAAATGTATATTCAGCACCAGGAACAAACCCATTATCACTGCCTGCATGAACTAATGCAAAACGAGGTCCTAGCCCGGTTGGTGATTTCAAACCAGTGCTTAGTCCTTGAATAAGAGCTTGTCGACTACTTTGAATAGCAGTATCTGTCCAAGTTTTATTTACAGATGTCCTGTATTCACCCATGACTCATCAGTGTATATAATAGTTCGACCTGAAATATAAAATTACAGCCATGTCAAATAGCAAGAGGTAAATTTTACCTTCTTCTCTAAATTTCTTGATCTCTCGCAAGTATTTGTGCCTCCATCTAATAATCTCATCTCGCTCAATGAGTATACTTTTTCGCCCTACTTTTTTAAATTCAAGCCCATATCGTGTAACAATCTATGAAAAGTTGTTCGACTGAAGTTAGGGAGATCATCGTCAGCATTGACAGTAGTAAGAATTGTATTTAAAGTAGGTGGCATATTCTGTATAAAAATCCATGCACTTTACGCCGAATAGCTGCTTGCGTGTTCTCACCATATGTATGCAGTCTATCATTTACTTGTATGCCCTTCCTTTTTTAGGTTTTTTGGACTTGATAATAAACCATTTTGTTGCTCCTGTTTTACATGATATATTGCACGGTCTGAGATGCCCAAAGCTTTACTTGCTTCTCGAACGGCAGCACTCACATTCATTGATTTATTGAAATAATTGAAAACATTTGCAATCATACACTTCTCTCTTACGGTTAAATTTGTCTCCTCTGCGCCGTTTTCTTCCTATAGGCTCCATTAATGTAGTGAAAACTGTAATTACATTTATATTCTGTTATAACATTTATAAAAATAAATAAAAATACCCATATTACCCTGTGCACGCTTGAAAAAGATAGAAGTGTTCTGAAAAGAACAATTTGTACAACTATATAAGCAAATTAACAATTTAACGAAATATTTCAAAACAAGGACGATGACGATTGACAGTTGATGCTAATAGACAGATAGTATACAACTGTTGTCGACGCCGACAGCATATGTAAATAAGTTGCAACATAGCAACCGGTTGTAGAGATAGCGCTAATGACAGCAACCAAGGATAGTAAGAGATAAAAGTTGCTATTCTATCCCATACTGAATACGGAGGTTGGGACGATCTATAGTGATATTTCAAAAGATGAGAGCCCAAGGAAAAGTTTGACCAAAAAAACATTCATTTTGTACTTTTATAAAGGTTAATTTCATGCTATTTTTGTTTAATATCTATTAATGCTATTTTAGAACAACCATGAACTTTCTACCTACTAAAGAAGAGAATGTTTTTAGAAAGCGAAGCAGTCTTTACCAGAGTATTTCTATTTCTCACGTCCTATTGAATCAAATGCAGTTAGATATATTAACAACTGGGTAATTAAAAATATTATGCCTACCATTAAAATTTGTGAAAACTTTAAACGATATATTTGTATTAATATAGATTTAGCTCGACTACGATTGCCTAGATATGTTTGAGTAGTTGTAATCTGACTTATGTGTATAATATATGCATATTCCTTTTTTCAGTGATATTACACAAAAAAGGATTTACTGAGAAAATGAAAACTTATATATTTGTAAATGTACAATCGAATTACAAAATTTAATTGTGGATAGCTTTGTTAAATTAAAATTATCGGTATATATAAGGTAAATAAATAATCTGATATTGGTAGGAGAAAACATCTCCACAGATAGAACGCAAGAAGTAGCTAACAAAATACAGAAAAAGAATTTGAAAACATGATTATTTTGTTGTACATACTATATTACATAATACACTATAAATAAATCACTTGTTTGATATTCCTTTTGTTTTCTTTATAAGCATCTTTGTAGATAATTTTTTTATAATGCTATTTCTTTTAGTTGTCATCACAAACTACGAATAAAATTCAATGAAAGCATTTAAGAAGTCCGCCAGAAAAGTATGGAAATGTGAACACTTTTGTAACAATTTTTATAAACAATTAAAGTTGGGCATCCTATTCATTTATGAAATAGGTGAAGAATTATTTTTTTCGTAGTGTTCGCCACCTTTTATTTGAGATTTTTGCTCACGAAGGTACTGCTAAGGGAGAGGGAAGTCCGCCAGAAAAGTTTGGAAATGTGAACACTTTTGTAACAATTTTTATAAACAATTAAAATTGGGCATCCTATTCGTTTGTGGAATAGGTGAAGAATTATTTCTTTTCGTAATGTGTGCCACCCGTTATTTGAGATGTTTGCTCATCACGTTATTTCTAAGAGGGAGGGAAGTCCGCCGGAAAAGTGTAAAATTGTAAACATATTTGTAACAATTTTTATAAACAATCAAAGTTGGGTATCCTGTTCACCAATAGAATAGGCATAAAATATTTATTTGCGTAGTGTTCGTCACATTATATTTTTTGCACACTGGATTATTGCAGATCAAGAAGGGAACCAGCCAGGAAAGTTTTAAAATGTAAATGTTTTTGTAACTATTTTTACATTTTTAAACTTTTCTGGCGAATTCCACTTTCCCTTAGCAATACCTTCGTGAGCAAAAATCTCAAATAGAAGATGGCGAACACTACGAAAACAATAATTCTTTACCTATTCCATGAACGAATAGGATGCCCAACTTTAGTTGTTTATAAAAATTGTTACAAAAATGTTTACATTTTTAAACTTTTCTGGCGGACTCCCTGCGGCCCTAGCAATACCTTTGTGAGCAAAAAATTTCAAATAAAAGGTGGCGAACACTACGAAAAAAAAATAATTCTCCACTCATTCCATAAATGAATAGGATACCCAACTTTAATTGTTTATAAAAATTGTTACAAAAACGTTTACATTTTTAAACTTTTTTGGCGAATTACACTTTCCCTTAGCAATGCCTTCGTGAGCAGAAATCTCGAATAAAAGGTGGCGAACACTAAGAAAAAAAATAATTCTTTACCTATTCCATAAACGAGTAGGATACCCAACATTAATTGTTTATAAGAATTGTTACAAAAATGTTTACATTTTTAAACTTTTGTGGGGGGTTGTTTGCTGTCCTTGAAATGGCCCAGTGTGCAAAAATCGTGAATCGAATGTGGCGATCACTTCGGAAATAGACGATTCTTTACCTATTGTATTAGTAGATGGTATGGCTAACTTTAATTGTTTATAAAATTTGTTATAAACTTGTTTACATCTTAAAACTCTCCCGACGAGTTGTCTCCGACATCGGCAATGTCCCAAAGTTCAAGAGTCACGAGTTAAATATAGCGAACTGAGATAGATTTTCTATTGCTGAAATCTATTGCTAACTTCACACCGGTATCAACAATCCTGAATTTTTTCATAAGCTGAAAAAGTATTTGTACAATATTGTCCGTGTATGTTCAATTCATTTTGAAGAAAGTGAGTTTTGCAGCGAAATTGGTAAAAGGAAACTGAATTACCTTGCGATACCAACATTGTGTGGAAGGGGTGTGCATATTGAAATATACCTTTTCAAATGTATGGGAAGTGCAAAATATAGTTTATCACTTCTTTTGTAAATGTAATACTAATATTTTATAACTATAGTAGAGATACATTTTGAGAATGCGGCTGAAAGCAGACTTTTGTAAAGATCCTCCATTTACATTGTTTTCATTCACTGGCAGACATACCACTAGCCTTAGCAGAAGAAGAAATGCCAATAGAAAATATTGAAAGCCAAATTGTGACATTGCCATCCTCTTCAAAAGACAAAGAAATAGTTTCTGGAGGATGTGAATGTGGTAAATATGTAGATGCACTCATTTCTCCATCTATATCAAATAGTAGAAGTAATCCCAATAAAAGAAAACGCCACACAAAATCCAACTCAAAGATGCCGCAAAAAAGAAAGAGTATTATGAAACTTAGGGAAAGAGTAAAAGTTGCAAATAATTTACTAACAAATTATCCATTGCAACGGAAGTTGCAAAGTATGCCTGAAAATGCTGCACAATTTATTGAGTCTCAATTGAGAAATGTTGGGAGACAAAATACAGGCAGGCGATTTACTAGGGAGAAGAAAATATTCAGCCTTAGCTCTTACAAAGCAGGACCGAAAGCATATTGCTACTATAGCCACGTTTTTGCTTTACCTTCGAAATCTACAATAAATAAGTTATTGCAGCATTTGTCATTGAATATAGGTAATACAATCATCTGTAAAATTAGTTCCCAATCTTTGAAAAAACATAACATAGTATTATTACTGGGTTTCAGGAATCAATAATGTCATGCTGCACTATTTGCGAAATGTTTCACAAGGCCTAAAAGAGGAAAACAAATCTGTATCCTTGATATTTGATGAAATATTTCTAATGCCTGGTATGTATGCGGTAGTTTACTTTGTTTAACACTTCAGTATTGTAATGTTTGCAGAATTGAAGTATGACATGAAAAACAGATTGAAGATTTGGATGCCCATGTAAATAAACACTTGGCGGATTACGCCTTTGTCTTCATGATACGAGGGTTGCAGGCAAATTGGAAATTACCATGCCATGACCAAGCTGCTAACAATGTCGCTGGTGTAAATTATTTAAAGAAGGATACAAAGGCAATATACACTAGGCAGAATAGGGCATATGATGGTTCAATATTAATTGGCAACATAAAGATCTTTAACATCTTCGATGTACCACATCTATTGAAAACAGTGAGGAATAACCTATTAAATGCAGTTCTTGCATTTAAGGTGAATGGCCAGGTGGAAGTGGCATCCTGGAGACATATTGAACAAATGTATGAAGAAGATAAAGGAAAAGATATTAGGGCTGTTCCTAATCTAACTGATTTCCACATAAAACGAGATAAAATAAGAAAAACGAAAGTGAAATACTGTTCACAAGTATTTAGTCAAAGGGTCGCTTCTCAAATACAAATGCTTGTAGATTATGGTAAGTAATTACACACATATTGCGATAAAACTAATATATTAATGTTATATGAAATATTACATTAACTTATTTCGATTGCAGCTCCCGAAGATGTTATCCATCAAGACGCCAGACATACCGTGCAAATACTACATTTCTTTAATCAGTTGTTTGATAGCATGAACTCGAGTAAATATTTTGTTTCCGGAAATTCTTTTCGTTGCGCAACATCAAACACCAGTGATCACATTCGATTGTGGAACAAAAGCATTGAAATGATTAAGGGAATGTATTTCATAAAAGGAGAAAGAAAGTTTGTTCCACCTTCATTGAAGAATTGGGTTACGACACTAGAAAACAATGAAGCTGTGGTCTTTTTTGAACAAGAAAGGCTATAAATATCTTTTAATATGTCGGCTAAATCAAGATCCTCTAGAGAAGTTTTTTGCAGCGATTAGGAGCCATGGAATATTAAATACGAGGCCCACCACAGTTCAGTTCGTGGCAGCTTTCAAAACATTACTAATTAATAATATATCTTCAAAACATTCATTGAATGCTAACTGTGAGGCTGATGACAGTTTTAGTATCACCAACTCAATTAACTTTCTCTTCAATGCGCCAGAAAGAAGAAATGAAGAAAAAAATCAACCAGAACAGGACAAATCATCCATTGGTATTGACCAGGCTAATTTGACGCGCATAAATAACTTTAATCTTGCGTATTTTTCTGGTTATATTTAAAAAAAAATGTATGTAATTTGTATTTTAAAACCGAACGTTTTTCATTCCTTAATTGAAAGACGGGAGTTTCACCGAATGCGACATTTGACATATTCCACAGTAACATTCATGAATGCTGTCGGTGACATAGACTCATGTTTAATGAATTATCCGAAAATTGTACAAATCTAAGTGTCATGTGCAGCAATGTGTTGAAAGGAAATACTAATTTTTTGACCTGCAGTACGCATAGAGAATTGATTCGGATGCAGTTGATAAATAAACTTGTAAACATACTTATTTATAAATGGTGTCGCGACGTAAATTGTATTTACGAGGAAAATGCAATGCGTTCAACGAAAGTGACGAGATAAAAGTGGCTGCATTTAGAAAATATAAAAAATTGACAAAAAGGCCAACTACGTAAATTATTAATACATTTATGTATCTTCTTTTTAACGTATTTTGTTCTTTTTTAAATATATTTCATTACATTTACATTTCCTTGTATTATTGCTTAACCACTAATAATTTATAGAAAATTCCTTTAATAACAACTCAGAAGGGGGCGTCTGTGTAAGGAAGACATATTTGATTTTTCATGATTTTCGATTAGTAATGATGACAGTATTGGTAACTAGATGGTAACTATTTGCTATATATATTTGAAATTGGTTCATTGCTTTGCATTTCCCGCTCTAGTTGTTTTGTCTATCGCTTCTCTGGGCCTTGCTTCCCTTTCATTGGTGGTGGTCGCTTTTGGTTTTATTTAAACAGTTCGGTGCAAGACCTCAATACAAGCACAATGTAAATTGGAAACATCCACTTGGAAAAATTAAGACAATCCGACAGGCGAAGTCCTCGTACAAAGTGATTTTGTTTCAAAAATGTCAGTAACATTCTTAATATTTCTTTCTAGAAGCTAGGAATCACCAATATTGCAGGCGCGTGCCTGGAAGTAGTATTACGGCATTGCATTCCGCCAAAGCAGACCGCAGTTCAGTCTATTTCTGTAATACACCAGAACGACGGGAACCTTTGGACTTGGGGGACTTGGATGTAGTTTCAGTAAGAATGGCTACACCTACCGTTTGCTGTCGAACACCGGTACGAGGTAAGCACTATACAAATGGAAAACCTCCACTTCTAATAGCACGATAATACATATAAATATTGGAGGTTGAGGTTTACTGTCTACGAATAATAACTTGTAGTACAGATGTATGTGTAACTTTCAGATCCAGTGCTGGCAGAGGTTGATGTGGCAAGACAGAGACAGCCAACACCTAGAGCTAACTTAGACACCATGGTTTGCAAATTTCTAGGAAACCAAGTAATGCTAAATGTAACTCCGCCACCTGGTGGAAGATTCAGGGTAGATAGCAAAGTAATTACAATGAGGCAAGAGCATAATACATGAAAAGAATATGTAAGCAATAGTTTTATTGTGGTTCAGTGCAATGGCTTAAAAGCCTACTTTGTGAAATCATTTGTTTAATGTAACAAGTAACATTAAGTTAGTTACTAAGATTGATACTAAATTCCTGAAGGATTGTAGGAATTTCGACTTTTTATAAATAACATTCGGCTCCAACATGTGAATAACTCAACACTTGCACATAAAGTAAGTTTCTCTGCTGGAAAATAATTGATCCATCTGGGAATGAAGTAGCACTTGCTTAGGATTAGTTCATAATTATTATCATGTTACGAATAGCTTTTGAAACCAAAAACGTCATTTCTTATTTGAACGGATAGGTTGTCTGGACTGTTTATTAAATATTAACATTAATACTGTTTTTGTCAATGGATAGATGGTAAGGAAAAAAATTAACTTACTCCTGAGAGGTATCGAATATAACCATAATTTAAACAAAGCTGCACTTCAAACCAATATGAGTGGCAATTGTTGAGAGTAATTATTACTTTACTCATACAGTTAGTAATACCTAAACTTTACAAAGTAGACACCGAAACATGCGTTAACATGCATGGAAACATCACTTTCTTCCTGAACGACAAAGAGACGAACGTTGTTTTTCTTTTAAAGCAGGAAAATGTAGTGCAGTCATCACATAAGAGAAGGATGTTTCTTTTTCATTCATTACAACCGTGGCGCCAAGTTCTTTAAAATGGCGCCAAACGCGTTTGTCTAATCATGATGATGGTAGCGACCAAAAAGTCATTGTTAAAATTTAAGTAGTTTACACTGGCATACAGACTAATGGTAAGAAACCCCCTAATATCTACAATGTACTGTTAATACTATCAAAACGAGGAGGGACTGTGAAACGTATTATCTATAACATTAAATGGTCCACCCTACTTGCTTTCCAGGTAATTGTCCGACATATTTAACATCTAAACACTAACGAAATGCCTGATTTACGTATAAATAATTCATTTTCGTTTATCGAGAAAATTTAGAATATTGTGATTATTGAGAATGTAATTGCACTTTCCCTTTAATGAAAGTCCACTGTTTCCTCGCGCCCCGCTCGAATTCCAACGTTTACTCATTATTACACGATGTAATACCACACTCGTACTACGTAATTTAGTATAACTTTTATTAATTTTTTTTTTTTTTCTAAAATAGCAGTGTATTCATTAGCGGTGAACGATAGTTCACGGTCGATGATTTTTTCACCGTGTGATCGGTGATTTTCAAAACACGTTGAGAAAATCACCGACAGTGAAATATCGTCCACCACTACTGCTCTCTAGTACTTCTTTTTTTGCCGTTTTTAGAATTAGTAGTATCACAGAATAACAGAAGGGACAAATTTGTCGGTTTCTTTGATGTTTGTGTGGTATTATTTTTTGACCTTCAAATTTAAGTGAAGCTAGTTAGACGCTATATTGAAAATAACGGAATGCAAGGAAATTCAAACGACAAAATTGTAATTATAATTTATTTTATTCATTTGTAAACAACACGCTTGAAAAAAGAGTTTTTAAGGTAAATAGTCCAACTGTGATTTTATTTTAGGAGCAGCAATAACATTTAGAGAAAATTCGATGTATACACTTGATTATAAATTATAGAGGTATTAAAAACTAAATATATAGCAGACATTGTGCTTCGAAGCTTTGTTTCAATTTGTAGTCTGCACTTTGGATTACTTATGATAACCATTGTCTTACAAAAAAATTGGTGTTCAAATCATTTGTCTTCGTAAAACACATGAAGCTCTTATAAAACCATCATGGTTAATTACACATCCTCAATGGTTAATCGATAGTTGGAATTTCGCGTGATACAACTCATATTATTGGATGATTGAAGTATGTTTATTACTATATCACGTCCACTGCAGCAAAAAAAACGAGGCATCTTTCAATTAATGGGGATCAGAAGTTAGGGGTATAAACCTGGACCGGAATCAAATGAATAATACAATTAGTAATTAGACACAGTAACAACTCTAGCACAATAATAGAGAACAGATTGTTGCATATCCTATTGCACTTATCACTGCGTCCACAGTTTAATTCGGTCTGACTTCCGATCCCTCTTAATTTATAAAATTAATCAAAAAAATTAAACATAATAGAGAAATGAAAGAACAAATCATGTTTTAGTGTTTATTATAAATGTCTCACTATACCTAATTTTACATTTTTTCCTATTTAAGAATTTTATAGCGTAAAATATTCTCTATCTAATGCATAATGAGAGCAAATAATCCATAAGAAAATTTGGAAAAAGGTGGTATGTAACTGACATTTCCGAAATAATGTTTTAAAGTGTGCCCTATTTTAGAATGAAGGACTAAACTAGAACACTGCTCCAAGAAAATTGTTTCTAATTCATATATATAATATGAACAAATGGTTCCCCTGGCATTTATAACTTGCCAAACAATTTGTTCTCTTCACCACTTTTTAAATGGCAAAATACAGGAAAAGCAGTAATACAATTGGATGCCTCCAGACTATGTTTTTCGCATTCCGAGAATATTTCTCCAAACGCTTTTTTAGCAGATACCCCCGAACATAGGTAAAAGCGTTCTCGTCCAAGTTTCTATAGTCTCTTGCCCCTACAAAGATTTTTTCGTTTTCAATAATTGGCACAATAGGTAATTGTGTCTGCATTTATGAGTTATTTATCGGTAGATGGTTCAGTACACTATCCAAACATACTATATCTTTCATTGTTTAAAGAATTTATATTTCAGTTTTGCACGGCAGAAATATGAGGGTTTGCGTCCATTCCACTATTACCATCACTTCCAATTTTTGTCTTATATTCTAAATAAATAAATAAACAATAACAATGAAATACAAAAGAAACCGAAAACTCATATATTGCAACTCAAACACTTTTAAACCTCTACGACATATTTCAAACGTAAATTCTGCCAAATACTGGTACACAAACTGACTAATAATGGCAAGGTTATGAAACGTACGTAAATAGAGTAAATACGCTGAAGTTGTTTTGTTGTTGTCTCATATTATTTTCAATATGGCGATTACGCGCAGGCGTACTGAAAAAACGCTATAGAAATTTTGGAAATTCTCCTTTCTGTTACTCTGTGGTAGTATCTCTGGTATAATGCCATGCGCCACGTACGAATAAAGTAGAGAAGTGAGAAATACGTTCACATATACATGTCACACATGTTGTTTTGGTTAACCAGTGTATTGTGATGGTTTAACACGTTCCCTCTAAAATTGAGGTAGATTTCTAGGATTTGTAATATGTTGCAAGTCAAAAAGTCTTCAAGTAATGTTGAGGTGATATAACTATCATTGCTAAAATTATCAATACATATATTTATATTGTATTAAAGTATAATAATTATTGTTTATCCTTTTAGTTTATAATTATTCATTTCATAAAATTTGATTTGAGAATACTTGTATGTATGAAACTACGACATAAAAGTTAAGTTTACGAAATGCACATCTAATGGATTAAAATTTATGAATAGGTTTTTGTTTTGAAAATTCATATTAATATAATGAATATAATTAGAACATATAAGAATATGTTAGGAAACTGCAATTTAACATTGATATATAACATTCACCTTGAAAGTATTTTTATATGATGACTTCATATCGAGTACATTTTTGTTTTTTTATAGAAATTGAGTCATGGATGAGTGCGAATTTTTTGATACAGTTTCACTGTCACAAGTTCCTGCTCAGAAAAGACGCTCTTCCAATAAGGATTACATAAGTTTATCTAGAAACACAGTTTATCATTCAGCCATTGATCTAGATGCTATCGAGATGAGTGACATATCGAAAAAGAAGAATGCCAAGGTGTTTAGTTTTCCTAAGACATATTTCCAGTGGAGAGATAGGGTAAAGATTAAAACACAAACAAAAAAAGCCTAGTATAATATTTTAATCATTGAACATTTTTGCCTTACCTCGTCACTGAAAACCAACACACTTATTCCTGCAAGCTGATGAAGACAGTAATCACAAATACATATATATTGAATAAAAAACAGGAGAATGTTGCTAAATAAACATTAATTTGGTATAGACAAGTATATTAGCTTTATACCATTAATTCTACTAAGAAAATAATAATGACAAAATATATTTAATATACTTTGAAGTAAACATTACATGAATGGAAAGTGTTTTAAAAATAGGTTCACAGAGGTACAATAATGCTAAATGAAATTTATTTGTAAATAATAACTATATTTTTTAACAGACGGGTATAAGTTTGTAATGTACTAGTTTATTAATTTTTGGACATTTGAAAAAAAATACCTATGCTACATTTTGTAACTACAATCATAATGCAGAACAAATAATTTATGTCCTATTGCAAATAGTAATTCGTATGCTTAGAAAATAATACGTGTTGAAAGTGAGAAAATTTGCTTTTATATTTGCTTAATTACACTAATTCCTCGTTTATGTCAATCTCATAAAGCATGATTTTGATTTGCGAATCAAAGCTTTCTATGTAATTATAGAACATTTACATTCAGTAGGAAGTACTATACGATCGATTAAATTTGCCCTCTAGCGAGCCATGAAATTTTTCTTTAAACTTGAATTGGTAGAATAATTTTAAAAACGTGTAAATTGACTTATTTTGTGACGGTAATGACAGACAGCGGTTAAGTGTGAGTTGTTCAATTTATGTTATACCATTAACATGCGGTTGTCAGATTAGGTTTTGATGTTTTGACAAATAACTACACACAAACGTTTTAGTTGGAAAAATAAAAATTTTAATAATAATGAAGAATGATTACATAT
This sequence comes from Trypoxylus dichotomus, assembly GCA_023509865.1. Lineage (NCBI taxonomy): Eukaryota > Metazoa > Arthropoda > Insecta > Coleoptera > Scarabaeidae > Trypoxylus > Trypoxylus dichotomus. The sequence goes on along the minus strand of CM042077.1, from coordinate 33,698,718 downwards.
AAACGTTCACAGTGAGCTTCTTTCTATACACAATGTCAATCTCTGCTTCATGTTATTGAGGCATTCCTTGAATTATGTGATGTAATTTTCTCGCAGACATTTTGGAGAGCTTTAGTAAGTTCGTCAATTGTATGAGGGCGATTTGTAAATATTCTATAATTTTTGTACATATAATTTTTATGTGTGGATATATGAAATAATCCATAATTGTCAAATTGAAAAGATTGCACTTGGGGTTAATTGAAGAGAACATAAATGCCATATGACAAGCTTTAAAATAACAATATTGCCATGGATAAACTTGAATCGAAAATATAACTTCGACATGAATGGTTATATACACAATGTTATTCATTTGTCATGAAGTAATCTCTCCGTGGGTAATCTCTATCAATTTCAATGGTATGGTTGAAAGTAAGCAACTCAATATATACAAGATAAAGCCGAACAAGGAAGAATGTTGCTGATTACGAACAATACATAATGGGCTCAACGGGACTGTATCTAAGACCATTGAGTGGCTTCAGAGTACATGGCAATACAATATCCTTAAATTTTGCATAGAATTTGGTTATTGTGAATGATGAAATAGATGAGCTGTTTGCTGAAAAGAAAACAGCTCTGCAAGTATATTTATCTACTGTATGCCGGCTGCAGTAAAACTAATGTACAGTTTTAATAACAGTACTGTCAATAAATAATTGCATGCATATCAATGAGTACAATAAAATACCAAATATACTAATGAATTATAACAATCTCTTAACTGCACATATTACAAATTTATATAGTTTTCTTTTCTTCATATCTGGAATAAATTTAATAAAAAGATTTCTTTACTGCTAGCATTTTATTTATAATAACAAATGAAATAAACACATGAATTTGATTTACAAATCAAAGGGTAGATTGAAAAAGGTGAACAAATAATTTGAATTTATTATGCAAATGATAATGGATATTTGAACCAGATTCTGATGACTAGAGACCGGATTATATACAAAGTGCATGTATTTTATTTTATTTATTATATTTTACGTCTATATGTAAATGTATTATACTGATTAAAGTTAATTAGCGTTGATTAACTTTAATCAGTGTAAGACATCTACAAATAGACGTAAAATATAATAAATAAATAAAATAAAATATATGCACTTTGCATATAATCCGGTCTCTACTGATCACTGTGGTCTGACGAAAATTATGTATTTGCTGTTATGATAAATTCTTCAAGTGTATTTTCAACAATATTATCCAGTTAATACATCATACTCTTTTTCTAACATGTTTGATACAATTAATTGGTACACATATTCTTTTAAAATTACTACATTGTATAATACAATGAAATGTATGGAATGCATGAAGATATAAATGAGCAATCAGAGTATTCTAAGTGTTATACACATTTTATTAATCTATTAGGCAAAATCAGAATCTGATGAATCTGCATCTATAGTTATAATAGATTCTTCAACCATATCTTCAATTTAGCCTCTACGTTCTGCTAATATGCTTCCCTTGAGGGTTCTTCGATGGTCCTGCAACTGCGTCTACTACTGCTTCCTCAGCCATACTGAACCAAAGCTGTAATCGTAATAGCAGAGTAGAAATTATTTTGTTTATATAATTGACTTTCGAATTATTAAATGATGAGATAAAAGAGCTCTGAAAAGAACTATTTTTGCCATAACTTGTTTATAGATACAAATACAATGAAAAACTGCAGGAAACAACGACACGAAAATCAGAAGTAAATTTTGACAACTGACAAATTTCATATAAAGAAATTACATCAATTTCTCCTGTGTGAATACGCCTCGCCCATTAGCCAATGGCAAACCCGTATTTTAAGGCCTATCTATTCCAAGTCTGCATTCTTAACGTGAATGGAGTATAGATTATTTGACGTTTTATCGCCATATGTCATTCTGTTTATATTTCTCGTTTTTATTTTTACGTATTACGTATTTTACATCTAATCGATTTTCTATAAGGTTATCGATTGCTAGTGTAATGAGAAAAATTAATTACATATAGTATAGAAATGATGTAGAGTTGGAGTATGGATACTTTTAGGTGACGGGGCGAGATATGAATTTGCTGTAAATCTGCTGAAATATTTGTAAGTTATAATGTTAAAGTACATACAATTAAGCCCTTTTTCATTATTTATATAAGTAAGAGAAAATAAGTTCCTGTATTTTTGTATAGTAATAATATATAAGCAAAATTACTTCTGTTGGTGACAACTGACGTGAAGCTTTCTAACATGTTCAGAACATCAATATACAGAAAATCAAGTACCCATGTCATTCTGGCATCTTTCTTTACGGTATCCGTAAGAACAATATCTTTTTCTGAAAGTATGATGGTCCATAATTACATACTTATATATTTTTGTTTCGTTTTTCTTTCCCAAAATTGTTTTCCATCTTGTTTCTTGGCTACACCACATTGGTGAGAGTCAAGTAGCCTGAAACACGTGTCCGCGCTTGCTTACACGTATTCGCGATTACCTATACACGTCCGCTGTTGCAGTCTTTTTTTATCAGTGTTTAATATGGAATAAATTCATATTTCAAATACGTCTTTTTTAGGAAGTTCAAAAACTATTTAGTATATTGGATGGCTAAGGCTTAAGGGAAAATGGAAGAAATACTTCTTAAATAATGTAAATCGATATATATCGATTTAGATTATTTAAGTTCCTTCTTCGTATCCTAGAAATAGTTTTGGAGATTTTTTATATATTTTTTTTTTGGTTTCTAAAAGATGCGGTTTTAAATTCTCTCTCTGTATATAAGTAAATACAGGATGATGTAATTGCTCAAACTGGTATTGTAAAAATTATTTTTCTTACTTATTAATTGTCCGTAAATTTGAGCGATTGTAAGTAGTTTATAAAGTGGGTACACATAAAGCCGATATTTATCAACTAAAATATTTATTTTAAAGCATGACAGTACTTTCCAAATAAAAGCCAACTTTTACAAAAAGGCATTTGCGTAACTTTTACAATAAATTATAAAACCCACTCTTTAAGAAGAAGCATAATTGTACTGAATTTTCAGCAAACGTTATATAATTTGTCTGAAAAATTACTATTGCGAAGATTATATCGAGTATTATATCGAAGATGCGGTGATACGTTATGGACCATTTTGTGAGATGGTCGCGAACACGGTATTGTTGTTTTATACATATGTATGTGGACAATAGAAGTATTGTTTAGAACCAAATAACGTACAAAATTGATTTAATTATGATATATTAATTAGTATACTCGAATATGCTTCCTACCACCATAACGCGTACTCAGCGCACCTCACCCTCTCTCCGTTCTGTGGCCCTCCTGCTCTTGATCCGTCTCATATGAATCAGTTTTGAGATCATTTAGGGGCTACTTCCATGGCTTCATATAGTCGGCCGCAGTAGTTGTAACATCAGGACCTGCTCCGGTTGATGCTTTAAGTACCTCACAGCGATCGTGAGGATTCACGGCAGTTCTATATATTTTGAATATAGTTTAAGCCCCACTCCGAACTTCGTTCGCTTGATTGATACTAAGCCACCTATTTTGTACTTTTTCGGTTTATTTCTCTTTTATTTTAATAAAAAGAGATTTGATTTCTTTTTGCATCTTAAGAATCTGCACTCTTGCTTCATCTCTACTCTTTTCTCTTTCTTCAACGTATGCATTTCGGTACTCCTCCTCTATAAGCTCTTTGAATAGCACATCTTTGTTCTTCATTCTTGTGCCAACTAGCAGCTTAAATGGTGTATTATTTATACTTCGCTTCGTCAGGGCCATTTACCGACATTTTTGTTAAAGCTAATATGATCTAATGCATACATTCTACCTGTCCGTTTCCTCTAGGTACTCCAATGGTTATTAGCAAATGTCGTATGTTTTCATCTTCAAAGTATTTCTCAAAATCTAGGGACTGTGCCACGGGCAGATAAAATTTGTTTAGGATTACCGAAGATCGATTGCTGATGCTTCAACTTATCGATTACTTCCTTGGTTGCCGTTATTTTTGTTGGATAAATCCATACAAACTTCGTAAAGGCATGAACTACCACAAACTAATACCTGTAGTTCTTATCTGTTGATGTCATTGGTCGCAAGTAATCGATGTGGTATGTACTCAATGTCGCTTCTTTCGCTACTGGTGTTAGATAAGCTTCTTGTTTTCCAAATTTTGCAGTTTTCTTTTCTAAATTTGGAATCCAATAGTGTTTCGCCATTACATCTTTTAACTTCCTGGTTGCAAAATATCCGTGTTGTGAATGCTCCGTATTATTTCTCCTTGCATGCCTTTTGGTATTAATAATAAATGTTAAAAGGACAGCTACATATACTCGAAATTTTGATAGTGCTTTTGATAAGACTGGTGGTCCAGTCAATACCGACTTTAAAGCTTAGAATGCTATGCATTGCTGCTCATCGAATTGAAATTAGGCATTCTTTTTGAGTAAGTCGCTAAGCGATTAATCGGGGATAAGCTTGCGGAAATATCCTGACAAGCCCAAAAAACTTTGAATTTGTTTCGTTGTTTTAGGTTTTGAATACTTCATGACCGCCTTAATCTTTTTATTGGATGGCTTTATAGTTCCATTTTCTACCTCATAGCCAAGATATTCGGTCTGTCTTTGAAGAAGCTGACATTTCTTCCAATTTATTTCCGCTACATGAAGTACCGTTTTCAACGTGGTTTGTCCTTCTTTCTCATCTCTCGAGGTTATTATTAAGTCGTCTAAGTATGCTATGAGACTACCATTTCGGATCAATTCTTTGAAAACATCCAGTTGGTCCTTAATTACAGGTAAGGGATATTGATCTTGCTTATTCAACTTTCTGTAACAGTTAGTTAAGACTACTGGGCTGCTGGATTCTGAATTACTAGGCCTTATAATTTCATTTCGATGTGCTTTTCTACGTCGTCCTTTTCATACGTTGACATTCTTCTCGGTGTGTGACATAGGTGTCGCGTCCTTCAATATAGGTTTATAGCTGCGTTTTCTTTGTGGATTCCAGCTTATAGTACCATGTACTGTATTTATTGTTTATTTAAAAACATTTGACATAATGTTTTCTATATATTCTTTACATCAATCTTATATTTCTAGATCTGACTAACTATATCTTTCTACTCTAACTCTGATATTGGGCACATCCGGCTAACGCCATCCATTGCTTATACACTCCATGTAATATATAAATTCATGTTTTATTTGCTAAACTATGACAACTCCAGTCATTAATTGTCTAACATTATCAGTCGCCATTTCTGTCTGGGCTTTTGGTCACTCACGACCGTTTTGCCGTTCCACATTACTGATTTGTCGAAAAAAAGGAACAGTTTTATATTGAATGTATTAATAAAAGTATTATAAAAAAATAAAGATGGGAAATTCATTTTGAAATACTTCGAAACAATCTTGGATGGAGTATTTCCACTGTCTACCGATTTTTTTTTTAGAATAGAAAAAAGCGCAATACTATTTTTGATATCAGGTTTTGACAATTATTGATCGCAATATTTGATATTTGAAGCTTCGTACAAGTCATAGAGTTATGTTACAGCATAACTATTTTTTCTCCAAAATCTATATAGCTCCAAATTTTTCTGAACACACGGTATAAATTACACTGCCAGACCTCTTCTCTTCCGTTATTAATTGCGAAATGAATTAGGAAAAATAATATGTAGCGAGATGGACCAGACAATTTATATGAAAATTCAAATAAGTAATAATGCTGTATAAAAAAATATAAAAATGACAATTTATACTTATGTTCTCAAGAAACAATTTTTTGTCATTTATTAATCGACGATTAGATGTTAGACTATTCATTATTTGCTATGAAAATATATGGTTATATGAAGTACTACACACATACGTAAAAAAACGTCACAAAAAATAATTTAATTGCGAACGAAAAGTTGCAGTAGCAGGTAGTTTTAGTATAGGCGAATTAGTGCACCTGAAACTTTGCTATAGAATTGATAAATTTAAAATTTCTCCTTTACCATGAAACTTGCATTCCCTTTGCTTTTCAAAATAAGGCGATTAAATACGCTGTTAGAATCATTTTTAAGATGACGTTTGTAGGACGTAAGTCAAATACCAACCGTCATTGTATTTAGTTAATAATTTATTAAAATGAGAACTCGCCACACATGGTTACAATCTCTTCACTTTTCAAAAATATAGACTCTACAGCATCTTCTCAATTTTCGTATATCAAGCATAACTTCCAAATAGCACCACGTTATCTTAAAGGTGTTTAATTTGTGTTCTGCATACGCTCTTTTAAAAACGATTTTGATATATTGAATTGTCTTGTGAGTGTTTATTCAGCGAGCAATGATGAACTACGTTTATAAGACATTCCACAGAGGCATGCATTAAGGTGTACAGTGATGCCCTGTACAACATAGATATTAAGTTATCTTTATCGCATGTTTAGAGACAACATATTTCAACATCAATAATTCTATAAGGTCACGTATTGCTAACGCTTATAATGATGAAGAATTATATTTTTACTGAAACTATTTCTTTTATAGAATTGGAGAAGTTTTTCCTCTGATGACTTATCTGTAGATTTTGTACTAGCATACGAGCAGGATATTGATACTGATAAACTGAAAAAAAGGGAAATATTTGAAACTAATTTACAAGAAGTTGGATTGTTGTTAGAAAAAGAAGAGAGACAGAAAATACATTTTGTCAAGATACACGTACCAAAGGATGTTATTTGCCAATATGCAGAATTATTGAAGTTACGTTTGCCATTGAAAGATGTAAGTAGCTGCCATAATAAACAATTTTTGTTATGAGAAGTTGTTTTTGTAGCCGGACCATATCCATATTAGTGAGAATTTTGTTACATCCGTGATAAACAAGTGTCTTGATTTTATAAATGTCAGATTGGACGAGAGAAAATTTCCTCCCAAAAAGAATAAGCTTACCGCAGATTTCTCGAGGGATAAATTCTATTTGTAAGTGCGAAGAAGGTACTAAATGCTATTTAATTTCAGTTTGTGAACATAAGCATTTACTAAGCCCATATTAATATAGAATGCATTAATCTGTATAAGGTCGTATATATAATTTATTAAAATATCTACAAATATTTTCCTTAATTTGATCTGTAGCTTGAATCTAATTTCTTTCTGACTACTTGCTCTTGAAAAATAGTTGAAACTCTTGGGCATACATACAAATAAAGTGCTTATTATAGACCGGTGTGAAAAGAGTAGCCAAAGATAGCAGCTAGTTTCTCGTATGATACCCAAACACCTATAGGCAGATGTAGAAGACGGAATAAATAATTGAATTATAAAAAAGTTATTATCCACGAAAGTTCAGTAGCTACCACATAAAGATTCGGCACATACAATGCTTGTTACCACACACTCATACCAGAGAAATACAATTGAGTTTCAAAGCGTCGTCGGGGTGCATTACCCACAACCCCTTTACAAAAAAGACCATACTGGCAGAATCGCAGGACCTATCATATACAGATTCGGTATGTAGAATACCTATACACATGCGGAATTACCAGCGAAATATAATCGACTTGCAAGGGGTCCACGGGCTGTGCCACTTACAACCCTTTTGCAGAAAAATTCATATTGGCGGAAGTTCAGGAGCTATCATATACAGATTACGCATGTAGAATACCTATATTCATACGGACTTACCAGCGAAAAAATAAAATACATATACAAAGCAACATTTTTAAATCAAATAATCCACTACATTAGAGTTTGTTGCGAGCCCTGAGAAGTTCACGACAATGTAAAAGGAGGTATTTACCCATCCAATGCCTCATAAAGCGTCAGAAAAGTTGTCAATTATTTTGACTAAATTTCAATTTTTCAACTTTCTTGGAGGATCTTTGCCCCTGGGAACATTGTTTTTATTTCTGACTTTTTCAAGACCATTTAAATCTGCAACGTGGCATTGCAGACTATTCCCTCGAGATCTGACTCGGTTTCAATCCTAGGATTGCCCTTTACCGTTTCCGATACCAGCCGTACATGTACCAGTTGCGGTGCCTGATCGTTGTACTATCGGGGACTTTGAAAATCTCCGGGTATTTCAAGTGTAGCCTGTTACTATTTTCATAATTTCGTTAAGCGAATTTCGTAACTACTTACATAATAATGGCATACTTGCCGATATATTCAATGTTCTCGTTTGAAATAGCAGTAATTAGTTGTAATTAGTACTAATTAGACAGCACGAAACGTATCAGATAAGAAGCGCTAGGGACGCACTTTTCCGTTCTTGTTTTTCCTATGCCTACTTATTTTTATAAATACTGCTACTGAGTTTCACTGCTTCTTTATTTTTAACCAGGAAACAAAAAACTTTAGATTAGCTTGAACATTTAATAATAATGAATATTGTGTATAGTAACAATTGTTTCGCAAGCACTCATTCAATCTACGTGTCATTGAATTTCACAAAACTGTTGTCCGCGAAAGTGTTCCCAAATTAAATTGCAATGGTGTGTTAGATTATCAATCCTTCGTTGATTGGCGCCATTACTGGATCTCCCCCAATTTCTGACAATTGCAGCCCACATGTCGTCTATCGGATTTAGATCCGGAGATCTGGGAGTCCAGTCCAAGGCGATAATGTCATTTCTATCCTTAAACCACTGGACCACTTCTCTGCTTTTGTGTATTAGCGAGTTATCCTGGACCGAAATGATTTCTTTAAGTTCTGCCGGGTAAACGAGACGAACACTGGGAAAGAGAATAACTTGTAAGTTGCGAATATAGTACAGGGATGTAAAGCGAGGAGGCGTTACTCTAATCAATTCATCGGAACCGGCGCTAGATATCCATCCCCAAAAACCTACGGTTATTCGTCTACTTTGCCGATTACCTCTCATATGTTGTGGTTCGTATCGCGTATTGCGTAGCCGGGAAAGTGTTACTGCTGAGGATGAAAATACCTTTTCATCTGTAAATATGACAGCAATTGTAACCTCGCTGCAGCATGAGCTTCTATAAGCACTGGTTTTCTTGCTGGTTTACTGGCTTGTAAACTAACTTATTGTGGGTTTTTTCGGATCGTTCTTAAACAACAATTTACTTGAAGTTCTAAAATTTTCGACTTCTCACGAACGTGATTTGAGATGTTGATATCCTCTTGTTGCATCGTAGCTCGTCCCGCACCTCGCAATCGACTTTGAATAGGTCTGCCCCCTTCTTCTTCTGATCTTTTAAACTATCGCCGCACTTGTTCCTAGAAATACAAAGTTATTAACACAGACAGAGGTATATAAAATTGTGATGAACAAATTTTGTAGTGGAATACAATTTTTCACTTGAAGTGGCCAACTATTCGTTCAGATAGATACGTGTGTATTGGTACTAATCGGAAGAAAGGATTCAGAGCAGATGCAAATTATACAATAAATGTTCTATCTACAAACTTGAACAATCTTGCCCCCAACAGATTTTTTTAAATTTCGCCGACGATTTGTGTTGGTACTTACGGTAAAAGTGATAATATTCTCCATTTTCCAACACAATTCGTACGAATCATCTTTACAGCCCGAAATAGCAACTGAATTCTTCAGCAGAATTAATTAAATTAAAATGTTAGTTGGGGTAGTTCGCAGATAATCTATTAAGTTTACCTACTATTTCGATTATCAATTACTAGGGTATAAAGTAACAGATGAGATCAATATTATATAATATTTGCAAGTTTACTAATTTATACATCTAAGAAACTCACCGATAAGCCGACACGTTCTGCAATTTCACGTTAGGAAACTGCAGTTGCACCCCTATCCAACAATCAAATCTTTTGTTTCAAGAGAAGATTCTCTTTGACCTAACACTCTACCTATAGTTAGTTGAGATACATACTTATACTGTTATTATTACACTACAAAATCCTAATTAAAAACGAAAAACTAAAATGAAAAATTATAACCAAAATGAGAAATTAAAAAAAGCTATCTATGTAGAAATAATAAACTAAAAGAAAATACTAGATATACCACCAATACAGAGACTATGCTGCTTGAGTCTACTTATTAAGATATGGTTCGTTTTCGTTCCTTTTTCGAAAAGATACAAGATATCCGGAACCATCCAATAGGTTCTAAAAAGTTATATACTTTAAGAACTTTTAAAGCCTGGATAAGAAATATTGCATGTACGCTACATTCTTACTTTCAGTCGGTAACACGGTTGGCAATAGGAGATCACGTGCGCTTGAAAGGCTCCGTGCCAAATAACTTAATATTTTGTGTGGTGTGGAGTTTGCTGCTATACCTGTCAAATATACAACCACGCAGTCCTTGCAATCGTTCTTCTCGGTATTTATATTTTACTGGAATAATTTGTAAAGGCACGCTAATTAGTCATTAGTCAAAAGATTTAGGTTCACTTTAGTGACTAATACAATTTCTCTTCCTTGCAGATTTGATATGGAGGCTTCAGATTTCTTTAACACATCGGTAAGGATTACAGTAATCTCTTACATATTAGAAAGAGAGAGGTTTGGAGGAGATTTCCATGATAAAGGAATTAAGAAATTGTTATCAGATAATATTTATAAAGCTGCTTACCCATTACACGATGTAAGTTATGTATCTACTTATTTATTAGTATAGTAATGGCTACTGAATATTACGACTGTGTTTGTATTAATTTATTGTTGTGCTACAGTGTAGTATTCAAATTGTAGTGTAATTTGGTGCCTGCTGCTTTGATGTTTGTGGATCAATTTTTTTTTAGTACATATGCGCACTAATTATTGCATACGTGAATGTAGTGTATATCGGGGAAAGCACTATGTGCCGTATATTTCTTGCGAAGGATGTTGCTTTGTCAATTGAGATTTTTCAAAACTGCTTTTTCCTTGTTATGAGAATTGACGGCGAACATATTTTAAAATCAAACTGAATCATACAAAGTGCGTCGTACGTTCGTGGTTAGCTGAAGTTTTGTTTTTCTTTTTTAATGGAACATGTTAAGACAGAAAAGCAATAAAGTTCAGAGTTACAGAGGTTTCCTTGAAAAGGTCAATTATTTACAAACATCGTTACTTCTCAAGAAGCGCACATTACACAGTTATGATTTTTGGTAGTCGGGTTAGGTACAAAGAAATCTAATAAAAGTATATGTGTCAAATTGCTGACGGGATGAGCGTGATATAGCGTTAGGTTGATACGTTTTTTTTGTTAGGCGGAATATTCTGTATATTATTTGAAACTGAATTTATAATCGACATTTGTTTCTTTGATTGGCCATGGCAGAATCAACTGTCATTAGCGCAATACTGAGTACTATTACAAATATGTATTTGATCTTGTCATACCTCATAGTCCAAAAATTATGTCTGTCTTTTGAACATTCGCCGAGAAATAACATCTGTAAATATCGACTTTTCAAAAAAAAAAAAACCTACTGATTTTAGAGCAATTCTAGATCACTTATGTTTTTAGAATTTGACACATTTCAAAAATGCAACAATATACAATACGTTCCACTAGAAAACACAATACAGTTTTAAACCAATGGATCCTATAATTATACAAAAAAAACCGTTTTGAAAAGCGTCCGTTCATGAAAGTACAGTTTTTCGAGCCCGCGACGTAAAAACTCTTTCTGTACATATAATTTTGGAATATGTTCGTAATTTGCTACATAATGCGAAGGAAACCATATTCAATCGCATGAAGGTGACTCGCCTTGTCTTAAAGGTACATACGTAGAGACTACTCGTGCGGAGGCTCGTAGTGCTCGTGTTAGCGCTTATGCTTGTGAGACTCGTAAGTTGGAAGTGTACTGTCCATACTGCTTGTCTAGCTCGTAGTTTTACTCGTGCTCGTGGAGATCCGCTACTCTAGTACTTACTCGCAATGAACGACAACAAACGTATTATAGCATCATTTTTCTTAATTATTATCTTGTAACATCTTAGTGTCCCACAACATAGGTTTATTTTCATAATTTTGAAAACTTCCACTCCACTTTTACATTAATACCATGTTCTACGAGCACGACTATGTCATAACGTACTGAATCAAGCTCTTTTCCGGCCACAAGGATAGCGAGTGCAATGATCCCCGAAACTTTGACTCGCGCGACTCGTGAGGCGTGGAAGTATTGCTTGTGCAGCTGTTCAGACTATCAACAGTAGCGAGCACAGAAGCGAGTGTGCGCACGAGAAGTTGGTACGTACCTTAAAATATTTATGAAAAATGCAACTTTTTTATTAGTGTTAATTCGGATAACACATTACTCGGCATAAATATGGAAACGAGTAGTAAAAGTAAAAAGTAAGCAAACGTTATTCTTTTATTAAACTGTAAGGCGAGAGATCAAAATGACGAAAACACGAGAGTTATCCGTCCCTGAACATGCAATTTTATAATCAATCTAGTAAATTGCAACACGGTTCAGGATGTTTTGGTAACCACCAAGTCGGGGAATTGTCAAAAATTGAGGGGAAAATATTTAGACGTGATTGCGCAGTGCTGTGCGATATTTGCCACTGCGGAAATGGATTCATTTTCCGAGAAGATAACGACACAAAACACGCTTTAACATTGTGTAGAAATTTGTTAACAGATAACCAAGTGGAGTGCACATTGGTAAACATCATCTGACTGTCCCAATCGTTAAATCCATGTGGGTTCCATGGAGTGGTTAAATCCATGGGGTGAAGCCGATGCATACCAAGGGTGCTTGGGGTATACAACAAAACTAGAAAGAGTCTGGCAAGTGATACCTCTCGAATTGCTAAATTCGTATATTGAATGAATGCGGAAGGTCTAGGCCGTGGTTATTAAAGTAGAAGGTGGCATTTTAATGATCAACTATAAAAGTTTAAATAAATGAAAAAATAATTAATATAGAAGGCTAATAAAGTGTGGTTCTCTTTTAACTCAGTCGTTTCCATGTTTATGGCGGTTACTCTATGTGTAACATACAATGGTGCGAGAAGACTAAATAGCTAAAAGTCATATTTTTGACAGTAAGTTAAAATTTGGTGACCAAGGCATTGGGAACTTATTGAGAACTTTTCAGTAAAGAGAATTATATTTTTTCACGGTTGTTCATTATTCGATAAACACGTTTTATAAATTTATTTAATTTTAACCCTCAACATTTTAAGATCGACTAGATATAGCGAAGCAAACATTTTCTTATTATATTGTATGTCCAAAGTTGTAATAGATTTGCAAACAAACATTTTTTTGTTTCTGAGTCAAATGATGTTTTAATACAACTATTAGTTCCATACTTTATTACACACTCACTCGTATAGTTCAAATTAAATATAAAACTAATGGAAACGGAATAAATCTCTTCACAGTATACGTTTCAAGTTAAGATTTCAATTGGATATTTATGTACATGTATGTAGTGCAAGAGCTAGAGAGCTCTATCGTTGTAATATTATTTCCAGGGCGATTTAAATCAAAATGGTTGTATGAGGAAACTGTTATTTGAGGAATGGGCTGCTGTATCAAAATTGGTTAAATATCAACCAGTCGACGATATAAAGGATTATTTTGGAGTTAAATTTGCATTATATTTTGCTTGGCTTGGATTTTATACTCACATGTTAATACCGGCATCTATAGTGGGATTATTATGTCCCTTATATGGTTGGTTCACATACAGAACAGATATATTAAGTAAGGATATTTGCCAGCTAGATATAACTATGTGTCCTCTCTGCGATAAAGTTTGTACCTTTTGGAAGCTGAATGAGGGATGTACGTATTCTCGGATCGCACATTTTATTGATAACCCCATGACAATATTTTTTGCCGTGTTTATGTCCGTTTGGGCAACAATTTATTTAGAATTATGGAAAAGGTATAGTGCCGAAATTACCCATAAATGGGGTTTAACAGGATTTGATTTGCAAGCTGAACCTCCACGACCAGAATATCTTACAAGGCTCCACAATGCCAAGAAAAAGAAACTAAATGTAGTTACATTATTGGATGAGCCCGCCGTTTCTTTTTGGAAAGTCAAATTGCCATCATTAATATTTAGCTTTTCCGTAGCAATTTTGTGGGTATGTCCTTCTATTGTTTATATGTTTGTGTTAAGCGATTGTAAACTATGGTGGTTTTAATAAGCAGATAATATTTTCTTATTCTTAACTTTTGAAAAGTTTTGATTAGAATCAATCTGTTGTGGCGTAAACGATCAAGTTCATATATTAGTATTATTTAAAACATACATGACTTAAATAAAGAAAATCTTTTTTTAATAATTAAAGATAATGTATTTATTGTCATTATTCGTTTAGCTTTAACATTTACCATGCAACTCTTGGTACTTTTCCTTATTTCAAATAATTTTTCAGGCCCCATTCTTTACAGTCACTTGGCCCATGCGTAACATGCTTAGACCTTAGTAAATCACAGTAGGTTTAGTAGTACACAGAAGTATCCAACATTTGTAACTGATGATTTGAGAAAATCTCCAGAAAAAAAAGCGTTTGTTCGCATTATGTCGATCTAAAAACGTGTACTATTTCAAAATGTGCTCTTTCGGCTACATATACGTTTAAAGTTAGCCATAAATGCGTTAAAATTGAAACTGGTTCCAACGTTTTTGAACCAAAATATATATACACTGTAAACCACAGATTTCTAATTACTTATCAGTGTAATATGAAATTGTATAAGTGTGACCACAAATGATACACTTTCCAAGAAAATAGCTTTTTACTGTGAAATGTGAGAAGTAATTAAATACCGATAGATTATAATTTATAATATATCATGCTGTGGGTAGGATATGCGCAGCCGTGCGCATGAAATGATGAGAAGTATCATTGCAAATGCCTGTATATAGCATGCCGAAATTTGTGTTTAGTACAAAAAAAACCTTAATCTTACCAACAAATGTGACTTTTATGGGTTAGATTGGCCAAAAGTTTCTAGGTAATAGTTAAAAGTACGTGCATATAAAAATCTATTATTTCAGTATATTATAAAATGTTTACTACTATATCAAAAATACTTGACGTAGAACTTTAAGACATGTCAAAATATTACTGGGGTAGGTTTCTATGTATTATCGCTTTATAGCAACAGTTGAATTCCACAAAACTAGGCGATCGTCACTAAAAGTGGTATTCCGCGCACAATTTCGTACTATTGCTTTGTGATCGGGTAACATCGTACTATTGAAAGAATATAGCAATTAATCTACTTTTATTTTATTTCCAAAAATTGCCTCCATTGTTCATTAATCAGTTTTATTTTGAAACACAATTCTTGGACTATTTTTAAGTACTATATGTTTCGAAATGAATAACTGGAGAAGTGTAATACACATTGCGTGCGTCAATAAACAAGATGCTATAACTTGAACTTTAGCAAATTATACATTATGGACGTAATTCACCACTATTATTATCACATATTACCACACTATCGTCATTTTCTTTGCACCACCTTGGGTGTTGCAACAAAGCGATATTATAGTGGGGAGAAACTCTGGAAATTACGCTCATAGAATACCAAATACGTCATATTTTCATAAACTGTAGAATTCCGCAGTACACAGAATTCTAACCCAATAGTACGATAGTGTCAAAATTTCGTGTATTATAGTTGTGTATTCATGCTAAAATAATTCTATTTTAATTCAGCTAACTAATACGTTCAAGAGCGTCCTTTCCTATACAATATAATTTAATGAAGACGTATACTGTTGACAGCTATTATTTAACATTGTATTCAATTTATAAGTTATAATTTACAATTAGCATAGTGCATGAAGTATCCACGTTACATATAACTGGAGACCAGATTATATGCACTTTGCATATAATCCGGACTCTACATATAACATATTAAGGAAAGTAGGTTTAAGCAAGCTACGAGCACGAAGTATAGCTGATTCACTATCAGCCACAAACATTAACACTTGGGTTGCTAAAATTTGTAACTTTTGTAAAGTGTTTAATATTACGTTTTTTAGTAGGTGAATGGAGTCTTTTACTGGCTATTAAATATGGAGGCTACAATTCACTTGATTTTGATATTTGAGCTGTTATAATATATACTATTGAGATTTTCTTTGACATGTTTTTCGTATAGTGATCGTTTCCAAATCAGTAACTTAATTTATGCAGTTGTACTGTTTATGATGATTAACTCAATCTAGCTAGTGTCACTTTGTGAATATACTCGTACTAACTGCAATAAAAAGAAGTATGACACTGCTTCTGTTTTTTAAACTTCCCAGTTCACAAGATTTCAAAATGGCAGTGTTCAATTTTGCTCTTTACACATTTAAAATGTATTCTTCCCTTTATATTATTATATTGCACATTTGTGATAATTTTACTTCTTTACGTTTTTTTTTTCTCTAAAAATGCTTTCCTTGCTTTATAAAGTATGTGCATAAATGATATGCTAATACGAAGTTAATGTACGCGTGTTTTATTTGGTTTAATTATATTTGTACACGAATATACAAAAACGAATAAAAGCACAATACACAAAATATACTTATCTTTACTCCTTACTATTCGAAGTGTGGAGATGATAGGCCATTTCATATCTAATAACTAATAACAACTAAGATGCGTGAGGCGTGATTTAAATTTCTAACTATTCATGTTGAGAGTATCAGTGTCAATAACGTGGCGATGAATTGTACAGAACATCCGAACTGATCGTTGTAAAACTTAGTATTTTGAGACTGCTGTATATACCTGCCTTTTCACTGACTTTCATAGCTTATAAACCCACTGAATTATATTAATTCAGATTTTACTGGAATGTTAAACGTGCTACTAACCATAGATCGTCCATACATTACCCATTTATGTTGATTAGAGTGTCTCTATGTGTACAGCGTCCGTATATAAACACTATATGCCGAGCTTATGTAATTGTTTGTGTTATAACATTAAATAGAGCGTTATGGTAAAATTTTGATGGATGCTCTTTTACCGAAAAAGTAGTGAAATTAAATACGATCACCGTACATAGTAGTTGACATAATCGGGGGCGCCACTTACATGACGTACATACCAATTATACGATCAACTCGTCCGATATATTTGACATCACTGTTTGTACTTTTTAGAAGAATAATTTCAGCTGGCGAATTCTAAATTCACGATGGAAGCATTTTCCATTTACATACGCTTTAAATTTCTCCCAATGGCAGCGATCGCGTAAACATAGTTGTTTATTTATTTTAAAATTGTTATATTTTAAAATTAAGATCAGAAAATAATTTGCTGAATTATAGATATATTGGAAAAGTTTGGATATTAACTATTTTATTTTTTTATTACAAAAACAGTAGTTAATTCTACTTTTGTAATGAATTATTGGGAATGTGGTGAACAGACGATTTCTTTGTACTTATCTTTTTAATAAATTACTCTGGTTATTTTTAATTTATACTATTACGTTTATATTGCGCGAAATTATAAAAATATAATGTAATGGAACCATAACACAAGGATTAAGAACAAAAATATACTAACATGTTGTTAAGAACGATACATTTTTTAGATAATGGTTTGCCAGTTCTTCGTTAAATAATACTTCCACTTTAGTCAAAAACATATCTTAATGTTAGGAGCAGTTTCAAATTACATCGCGGAGAGAAATTGTCTAATTAGATTCTAATATGCACGTGTACATCATGAAAATCCATTTTCATTACTTTCGTTACTACTGCTAAGACCAAACACGGAGCAGGTACTAATTTTACAACAGCTTCACTGTGTCCACCAAATGAAACCTTTTGTTACTGGGACTTGAAGGAGAAATAAATCTAGTTTCAAAACATTGTCAAACGAAACAACACTTCTTTAGATTTTCATTTAAGTAAGAAATAACCCATATTCTACTTTCATCAAAGAAAGGACAGTCTCACTCCTTAGAAACTATCTGATGTCTTTACTGATAGTGTTGGTATGTCATTCTATTCTATTTGCTGCTATTTTGCTCCATTCCTTGTGTAACGAACACTAGATATAGCATCAGAAGCATGGAAAGCGCAAATATATGCTCGGAACGCGAAGTTTTGAGAACGTATTCACAGGTTACTATTAATACGAACGTTGTATTGAATGTTTCGAATACTGGGTGCATATAAATAATCGTACACTAGAATAGTCATTTACTTAGTGTTTTACATTCAATTCAAGTTATTGTTACCTTTAATTTGTATTGCTATCTATAAATAATAGTTCGGTATATGTACAGGCAAGGACACAATTATTAGGCACCCCCAATTTTTTCAATTATCTTTGAGATAAACAATGAACAAATAAAACAAATATTATAAAAGCGAATATTTATTACTAAAAACTAGAAATTCAATATTGGGTTGGCCCCCCGCGGGCTTTTATGACAGCTTCAATCCTTTTAGGTCCACCAACATATGGCAGGTTGAAGTTGGAATGTCCTCCCATACTCTTTCAAGTATTGCTTTTAATTCTTGTTTGGATTTGCATTTGTGTTCGCATACTTTTCGCTTAATAATAGCCCACAGATACTCGATCGTATTTAGATCTGGGCTTTGGGGTGGCCATTTTAAGATGTCAATGTTTGCCTCCTGGAACCACGCTAAACTTGCAGCCGCAGTGTGGCGTGGTGCATTATCTTGTTGAAACAAAACTTCGTCGGTATTCATTCCGAATAATTTTTCAATTGAGGGCAGTAAAACTTCATCTAACATGCAGGTCCTCGACTTCATTCTACCAGTGCACACGAACATCTCTCCAACCTTTGTCGACGTCATACACCCCCATGTGACACTACCATGTTTGATCGTAGGCACCACACAATCAATCGGTATAGTATTCTTCACCAGGCCTCCGACGCACTAGCACGGCACCAGGTGTACCAAAAAAGTGTAATAAACATATCCAGTTAATTCTTTCAACTCTCGATTTCTTTTTAACACAATTCTATAAAATATTTACATTATACTGAATATAAAACGATTAATTATATTTACCTCTATATTACACTCATCTGTCCAAATCACATTCGCTCAGTCCACGTCTCGCTCTGTCCACGATTTGTGTTTGTGAGCCTATGCTAATTGTTTATTTTTATTTACATCCGACAGCCACGGTTTCTTTCTAGCTTTTCTCAATGATAGACTGACTTCTCTAAGACGTCTTCTTACGGTTTTAGGCGATAAATTAACGTTGAGTTGTCGATTTAACGCGCCAGCCAAATCTGTTGATTGATAGATAATATGTAATAGATTATAAGTTTGGAACACACATTCCACGAACCCTAATTAATCCAACAATAATGCAAACTATATTATTTTTGTTATCTATGAATGAATAACAGCCACACAGAAAAACAAACAAGAAATGTTGTTTACCATGAAACCCTGTTTTATCGTCTTAGTAATTTTTGTTAAAATTGAGAAGTCAGCGCCACCTAATAACATATGAACCATCTATTAACATCATTCACCAATACCCATAAGCTTGACGCGGGGCTGAACTATATTAAGTATAAAATACAATTAGTTCCGCAGATATAGCAATAAATGGATTAACAACGTTATTTCCCCCACCAACCCTCCTATTTATATCACGGGCATTCCTAAGAAGCGGCAGCTAAAGATTATTTGTCTATTAATACTGCTATATTACAACATCTAAAGGGTGCCTCATATTTATGTCCCTAGGTGTATGTGGACGCAAACACAAACAAACTACACTCCATTCACGTTAAGAATGCAGACTTGAAATAGATAGGCCTTAAACTACGGGCTTGCCATTGGTTAATGGGAGAGACATATTCACACAGGAGAAGTTGATGCAATTTTTTCATATTAAATTTTTGCCAGCTGTCAAATTTACTTACGATTTTGGCGTCGTTGTTTCCTACAGTTTTTCATTGTATCTTTTATCTTTTTTTATCTCATCATTTAGTCTACCCTTTGATTTATAAATCAAATTCATATGTTCATTTCATTTGTTATAAATAAAATGCTAACAGTAAACAAATCTTTTTTATATAAATTTATTATAGATATGAAGGAAGAAAACTATAAATTCGTAATATGTGAAGTTAAGAGATTGTTATAATTAATTAGTATATTTGATATTTTATTGCAGTCATTAATATGCATGCAATTATTTATTGACTGTACTGTCGATGAAAATGTACATAGGATTTACTGCAGTCTGGGTGCAGTAGATAAATATACGCAGTGCTGTTTCCTTTTTCACCGAATAGCTCATCTAATTTCATCATTGAAAATAATCAAATTTTATGCAAGATTTAAGGATCTTGTGTGTTGGCAAGTACTCTGAAGCCATTTGATGGACGATACAGATCCGTTGAGCCCATTACGCATTGTTCATAATCATAAAATTTCTTCCTTGTTTGGCTTTATCTTGTATATATTGTATACTTTCTACCAAACTATTGAAACTTTCTCTTTTAAAATTGATGGAGATCACCAACGGAGAGATTTACTTCATGACAAATGACTTGGCATATAACCATTATATACATACAAATTATATTTTTGATGCAAGTTTGTTCCTGACAACTGCATTCTTAACGTGAATGAAGTATAATGACTAGAGACCGGATTATATGCAAAGAAAAGCCGGAATATATGCGCATATATATGCATCGATTTTTGAGAAAATATGTGCAAAAAAATGCGACAATATGAAAATTTTTACATAAAATAAATAAGAGCAGAAATTTAAACATTAACTTTATTGTACAAAATTTTTCAACAACATATTTCTAAACCAATTTATAATTAAATGTTTTTCAAAATTGTGTAAAAGAAAGTTTTGTCTTCTATCAGAATACATATGCTTCGAAATAGAAAAGCTTTTTTTCAACATCCACAGATGTAATTGGTGCATTTTTTAACTTTGTAATACATTCTGAACGAAAATTAAAGTCGAAATTATTTACTGTTTCACCTTTCAAAATTTTCTTAATTTTCCTCAATTTCAAATACCCCGCATTTTTATTTATCACTTTTTTAAATTTATCGTATATAGAATTACCTATTGTACCTTTTACCTTGTTACATAGCATATCAAATTCGTCTACTATTTCGACTGATTTCGAGAGCGACATCCCTTGCGTTTCTAGTTTACGAATGAAACTTGAAACAAAGCTACAATTTGACTTAATATTCAAAAGGTTTTGTAGAAATTCGGTTGATGTTACTATCGTTTTACAGTTTTCTAGAGCAATGCAGTCAGCAGTGATATCAAGAATTACATTTTTTATTCCTTCAAAATTATCGGCGTAAAAAATTGCAGCGTCTAACCATGTACCCCATCTCGTAATAATCGGTTCAGGAGGCAACTTAACACCGGGAAGTTTTTCCTTATAAAATTGGATTCGTAAAGGTGCTTTTAAAAATACTTTTTTGGCATTACTAATTAAATCATCAATCAAAGGAAATTGATTCCTAATGTCTTCGGCTACATGATTGAACCGATGAGCTAAACAAGTCGTATGAATAATGTTACTATAAAGAATTTTTAAATTTTCTGCGGCTTTTATCATGTATGGTTCAGCGTCGGACAACAGAAATTTGATAAACCTTCTTGAACGAATTGGGCAATTGTCACATTATTTGTTTCTTGAAGCTCTTTACAATAAATTAAATATGATTTACCTACAATATCTTCATGAAGAATTCCTATTAACAAATGGGCAATATAACGGCAACACTTATCCATACTTTCATCTACCATGATATAAATAAAATTATTCCGTACCAATTGTTGAAGTTCTGCCATTGTTTGCTGGTAGCAAGATGTGACATAATTTTTTCGTAAGGTACTTTCGTCAGGTATATTGTGTTTGAAATATTTTTGCAGAAATGATTTCAAATTAACATTGGTAACAATGGTATGTTAGACGAAATTAATGCGTTACACAGATCCGTATTATATTCTTGTTCCGAGTTTCGCGAAGTTGATGCTACACATTGATATAGATTGCTGCACACATTCGGATTGCTTAGTTTTTCACATTTTCCAATATGTGATGGAGTTTTAGCGTGTTGATCAATCAGGTATTTTCTCTCACAAGACACCTACAACAACAATTGTCATGTTTATAATAATAGAATGTATTTACCACATCCCTTCTGCTAGGTGAAATTAAACACGTGCAGTTCTTGGAAAAAGTATAAGAGAAACCAATGTACAAGATTTATGGTTCTGAGAATTGTCCGTTGTCGATCTACATTAGGAATTACTAGGAATTTTTACTAATAGAAAGGATAAGAAAAAGCCTAAATATGCAATATATCCAATTTTTGTAAAAATATCCATAGAAATGCCTAAATATGCAACATAAGCAATGACTAATTAGCGGTAATTAAATTCAATTAGTGTGACACTTTGCTGGTGCGACATCACTCAATGTTGTGAGATCGGTCGAACACTCGATGTGGTCGTCTGGCGGCTGTTTCGCTCGAATTCGTATTCTGGAATTCACATCGTCCGCTCTTAGAAGTCGTAAATGCAATGGGCGGTCGAACAATTACCACAATTACATAGCATACCTTACCGCAAGCGATACATTAAATCGTATGATCTCGTATGATTTCTATGGTTTTTTCTGGGTTTTGTTGAATAATATTTAAGGTTTTTAATAATCGCTGATTTGAACGTTGCGTTTTGTTATTTAGCTAGTGTATTAAAAGGAAGGTTTTATAGTAGCTCATTTCCATCATATTGCAAATATATTAGCGAATGAAGTGCAAGAAATAGTGGAAGATGAAGTTTTGCATCATGCGAGAGTATTTCATGGTAGTACAGAGACATTTTCAGTTGGATAAAACAATGTAGGGGTTTTCGAGGATGTGTGATGCAAAATGCTTGTAGCTGTACATATGTTCATTATTAATTTCCTTAAAATGAATAATCATTATCTTTATTCATAAGAAAGTGATTATTGTTGAATTTTCTGTAATTAGCGAGCGTTAGACAGTATTGTTATTAAAATAAACTGTTGTGATTTCATTGAATTTATTCCTGACCTTATATCAATGTTAATCAGCTGTGAGTGAAATACACATATATTATTTACAACAAAAATTGTATTGTTTTAATTCAATAGCAAACAGCATAATCGGCAGGTTTGAGCGCCTATATTGCATAACAGAAAAGGTGTCTTATTTAGGTATAATTATCACATCCACTTACATTTATTCACATATGTTGAATGCATATTATGCCTGAAATTTTGGCAACACATGTATGTCGATTACATAAAAAATGCTACCGGTTTTTGGCGAATTTGATAAAGACTTATTATTTAAAGTAATACCAATTTAACATATCACTGTGCGTGGAAAGAAAACATTGCTATTCGACAGATTTTATTTTCTCGTTAATGTATAACACTATATTCAAAAATTTAATCCTAATATTCCTTGATATAAAATAAATAAAAAATATTTTCTATTAGTGTATCTATCGACGTACATAGCTAATCGATTCAAACTGTTGATGACTTTGGGATTTTAATTCAAAGATGCTGAAATTTTTTCTACTGCGGTAATTCAATGAAATCAGAACAGTTTATTCTAATAAAAATACTGTCTAACGTTCACTAATTACAAAAATTCAACGATAATCACTTTCTTATAAATAAAGATAATGGTTATCCATTTTAAGGAAATTAATAATGCACATCTGTGCAGCTACAAGTATTTTGGATCACACATCCTCGAAATCCCCTACATTGTTTTATGCTACTGAAAATTGTCTCCGTACTACCATGAAATACTCTTGCATGACGTAAAAGTTCACCTTTCACTATTTCTTGCACTTCATTTGCTAATATATTTGCAATATGATGGAAATGAGCTATTATCAAACACAACGGTCAAATCAGCAATTATTAAAAAACTTAAATATTATTCAACAAAACCTAATCGCATGGAAACATAAAAGATCATACGATTTGCAATGTAATTGTTCGATCGCCCATTGTATATACGATTTCTAAGAGCGAACGATTTGGACTTCAGAATACGAGTTCGAACGAAACAACTGCCAGACGATTACATCGAACGTTCGACCGATCTCGAGGATAGACCCCCTGGCGCTTCGCTGTGGTGAACGTTTATCAATACGGGACTGTCGCCGTTCTTATCCACCATGATTTTATGCCATTAGAAAAACATCAAATTAAAGAAATATTATTACATAAAATGGGAACTATAAAAAATTAAATTCATACCAAAGGGAATTCTCACAGTAGTGAATAGTGACTATTACAACGTTGATATTGTTCAAGCCTTTGCAAATATTTTTTGGATGTTTTCATGCGCAACATATCTACCAATTTTAATTATACATGTCCTGACTTCAACAGCTGTTCTTTTGATATTGGCTACTTCACTCCCAATGATGTTCTACGCGCGTTAAATATACTTAAAACAACAACAATATGCGGGTATGATCGCTTGCCAAGCTTTTTCATCCATGGCTGTGCTCCAGTACTCTCTTATTTTTAACTTGGCAGTTTATACGCCTAATTTTCCATCTTACTGGAAAGTCAGTAGAATAACACCCGTGCTCAAGATACTATCTAATTGTGGTAAGGTCCTTGGACAGCTTCTTTATGATAGATTATATAGCAGCGTTAAATCATATCTGTCTGTTTACCAACACGGTTTTATCAATGGGCATTCAATTAGCACCAATTTAGTTGAGCTTACGCAATTATTAGCGAAAGTCTCGATAAACTGTTACGTGCACAAATCAATTTTATTTTTTACAACGCTGTATACTCGACTCTGAGCAATGCGAATTGTGTATAACTTTTTTGCTTCTCCAAATTTTGTGGGGCTCGAGTACATTTGTTGCATGCCCTCTCGTTGTTCGGCCGTGCAACCGAGTTCGAAGTATCGAGGTGTAAAGAATTTTGGAAAATTCTACCTAGAGATTTGGGGATTTTACCACGTACTTGTTCGTTAATGGGGCATAGTTCACTTGAATAAGTTTTATTTAAGCACCCAATTCATTTAGTGGAATCAGCCGATATATTCGAATTATTTAACACTTTTTTATTGACCCTGAAACTAAAATAAGATTTCTGTAGAGGGATAATAACATTTCTCACTTAATTTTGAGAATTAAATCCCAGAGTATTGAAGTTACTTGAGGAGATTTGTTGCAAAAAAATGTCTATTATATATATATATATATATATATTATATATATGAGAGGCTTTTAACAGTTTAACCAGCGGACGTTACTGTAGCGGCCACTATCTTTGAGTCGGCCAGCGTTCGTGGAACCAATCAAATCATTTGTATTTACTTTTTTTCTTCTTTGTAACTATTATTATTTAATTGTAATTGTGGCTAAATGGCTATTTCTTTTATTTTACACGTACTATTTTCTTAAATGACATTTCGTTCCACAATTTTTAAAATTCTTAGTAGTATATGTCAATATTGATAATTTTCCCTATTAAATTTATTGATTAAGATATTCTTTGTAGCCCAAAGGTATGCATATCGTTTGCTAATACTGTTGGTGTAATTTGATTTAAATTGTCTATTACTCATTTTAAATTAATACTCTTCTTTTCGTAATTTTGCTAGTAAAGGTTAATTTTCCGTATTTTTTTTTTAATTATTGGTTAGTTAACTTCGGTACCACCATTACAAAAAAAAAAGAAGTTTAAGTGCTCACCTAAGTTAATTATCAATATAATTACCTTTCTCAAAGTCATTTCTTATTTTTTTGAGTTCTTTGATACTATTTGTTGTGTTAGAACACGTCTTCAGTACCAGTTTCCAGTTTCTATTTTTCCGTACGTAGCAAAATGTCTGCAAGTGGATGTAATATACACTGATGTTAGCAAAGCCTTTGACACAATTGATCATCGATATTGATATCGAAGCTGTATTGTACTACACTTTTCATAGCGTAGGGAAATTAGTATACGCAAGAGTCTTGTTTTCATGTGAATCCATTATCCTCATACACTTTCTTTAAAGTGTTCCTTCTCTCTAATGTCCACAAAAATTGAGGGGTCCAATATCAGAATTAACTTTATTTTGCCTTTCGCGAGTAAAGCCGTATCACTCTTAGTACCATCAGGACATTTCGAAAGTTCTTCTAAAACAAATACGTTTTCGTCTGCGAATGAAACTGTCAAGTGACAACATCATAAACACCAAAGTTTGGTTATCAAAATCTTGTATAATAAATAGCAAAGTTTTTCATATTTTATGTGCAATACATTATGATTATATAACCTGGTAAAGTAATACCGCAATAATAAAGTAAAAGTAACATCAATTGCAATATAAATGGATTGTTTCGTTGTTTCATTTACCAAAATAGTTGGAGCTTATTTAATTATGTTAGAAAGTGAATGTGATTGCATTTGGGATTAATTGAAGAGAACATAAATGCCATATGACAAGTTTTAAAATAACAATATTGCCATGGATAATCTTGAATCGAAAGTATAACTTCGACATGAATGGTTATATACACAGTGTTATACCAAATCATTTGTCATGAAGTAAATCTCTCTGTTGGTAATCTCCATCAATTTCAATGGTATGGTTGAAAATAAGCAATTCAATATATACAAGATTATGAACAATACATAATGGGCTCAATGGCACTGTATCTAAGTCCATCGAGTGGCTTCAGAGTACATGGCAACACACAATATCCTTAAGTCTTGCATAGAATTTGGTTATTGTCAATGATGAAATTGGATGATCTGCTCGGTGAAAAAGAAAACAGCACTCCAAGTATATTTATCTACTGTATCCCGGCTGCAGTAAAACCAATGTACATTTTCAATGATAGTACAGTCAATAAATAATTGCATGCATATCAATGAGTACAATAAAAAAGCATTGACTACTAATGAATTATAACAATCTCTTAACTGCACATATGTATTACAAATTTATATAGTTTTCTTCTCTTCGTATCTGGAATAAATTTAATAAAAAAGATTTCTTTACTGCTAGCATTTTATTTATACAATAACAAATGAAATAAACATATGAATTTGATTTATATATCAAAGGGTAGAGTGAAAAAGGTGAATAAATAAATTCAATTTATTATGCAAATGATATCAACAGATATTTGAATCAGATTCTGATAATGGTGGTCTGATGAAGATAATAAATTCTTCGAATATATTTTCAACAATATTATCCAGTTAATACATCATACTCTCTTCTTCGATAACATGTTTGATACAATAAATTTTGTTGTTTGTAAGATCATCTTGCATGGTGAAAATGAAACGATTATTGTGTTCTGTAACTGGTAACGGGCCTACTACGTTACTACTACGTACTATTGCTAATCTCTCGAAAGGTTTACTTGCTGTAGATGTTATCTCCATAAGAGCTTTGAAAGGTTTTGAATTAGTTTTACTACTGTGGCATGAGGGACATTTGCGTATATAATATTTTATATCCTTTTTCATTGATGACCATTTGTAATGTTCCTTAATTCGCTTATATGTTCTCATAAAACCGGAACGACCAGCTAATTTTGAGCCATGGTTTTCTTGTAAAATCTTTAAAATGTCATCCTTTGTATTAAGTGTGATTCGCTCTTTTGTTAAAGTAATAGGCATAATGCTTGTGTCTTTAAAGAGATAGTGTAATATTTCAGAAAACATCTCCTTTTTTTATGTTTTTATTATTGGTAGTGACATCGTGAATATAGATTTCTTTAATATTACTAAGGAAAGTTAGTTTTGTTCTAAGATTCCTTAATGAGTAAAATATATCCTTATATTCCAATTTGTCAAAATGAAAATGTTTAGCGAGACAAAGGTATGTCATTTTATTTGAACTGGAGAGTTCTATATGTGAATATAATTCGTTAGGTTCCAAAGTATTGTACAAACCATATGTGTCACGTAAGGTTTGTGAAAATAAATTTGCGTCATCAAAATCTTAAGAGTACAATAGGACATTTGGAAAATATTTAAATTTATTACATGGTATTTCTTTAATTCTAGGAATATCTTGGGTTTCATAGTGAAATCGAATGAAATTTTCAAATTTGTCGTCTATCCGTACAATTGTGACAAGCGTCTTAGTTTGGTTTATTTCCTTGTCATTATTAAGGATCTGAATTCTATTTAGAGCATCAGCATTTGAATGTTGTTTACCTGCTTTACATACAATTTCATAATCATATTCAGCTAATTGGAGTCGCCAACGTACTAATCTACTACCCGGATCTTTACAGTTGAAAAACCATGTTAAGGGCTTGTGATCGGTTGCGATCTTAAATTTTCGGCCGTAGAGATATGGTCTAAAATGTTTTACACTTCAAATAACTGAAAGTAACTCTTTTTCCGTTGTGCTATAATTTTTTTCGGCATTCTTCAAGGTGCGTGATGCATATGCTATTGGGCGATCTTTACCTATTTCTCCTTGACTTAGCACCGAACCGATCGCAAAATTAGATGCGTCCGTTGTTAATACAACTGCCTCAGTGAAATCAGGATAAATTAATAAACGTTCATTTGTTAATATTGTTCGAAATGTATCGAAAGATTGTTGTTGATTTTCCGTCCATACGAAAGGAGTATCTTTTTTTAGAAGTAATGTCAGGGGTTTAGCAATTTTTGCAAAATTTGGTATAAATTTTCTGTAATAGCCAATTAATCCTAAGAACATTTTTATTGTTTTCTGATTTGTGGGCACGGGAAAGTTATTTATCGCGCTTACTTTATGTTTGTTGTTTTCTTTGGATAAAAGATAACAACAACAATAAATTAGGGTTACATCTGTGTATCTTCTCTATTGTCTTGTCCTCTTACTTCACTCCTCTGTCAGTTTAACTATTACATAGTTGGAATTAATGCACATAAAACAAGTAAATAACATAACAATTTAGTTTTGTTCAGTTGATGTATCTAAAGGCAATAAATATATTTTTGTCACTGCACGTTTGAAAGTACCATGCTGGGTACGAACCGTCACAACGCGCATTGCGGCGTCTTGACCAGGGTGAACAGCAATTATTCTTCCCATACACTATCGCTGAGAGGGGGGAGTGCATCTTCCTTAAGTATAACTAGAGCTCCTAGCAGAGTGAGCTGCTTCTTCTTGAATCTCCATTTACTGCGCTGCTGTAGAGTGTGTAGGTACTTTGCGCAAAGTCAGTTAGTGCAAGGAAGAGTGGAGACATTAGCAGAAATCGAAGGAAAAGGAACAAAATGGTATGGTATTCAAGCCATGTTATAGATGTGGGAGAAAACATAACCACAACTTGTGTCCAGCAAAGAATTGGGAATGTTTTTATTGCAAGACAAAAGGTCACACCAGCAAAATGTGCAAGAAAGGAAGAGCGAAAAAAGAAGTTTGTCAAGTAGCGGAGGAAGAGTCAGATGATGATGATTCATTGGAGTTAGGTGTCATAAAAGAACTGATCGTGAAAGAAGCAAAGGAAAAGTCGATGAAGGTTCAAGTCGAGGTCGAAGGAGTCGCTATGCTAATGGAGTTAGATACCGGTGTTTGTAAGTCTGTTATTAGTGTAGAGGACTATAGAGCATTTTTGCCACATTGTGAATTAAAGCAGGTTAGTTTTAAGTTAAGGGTAGTTACGGGGCAAAATGTTAAAATTCTTGGCCAAATTAACGTTAAGGTTAAGTATCAGACTAAGCTTTATATGTTACCATTAATAGTAGTACAATGTAGAAACAAGTTCACACCTTTAATGGGTCGGAATTGGTTGTCAGTACTCAATCTAAAATGGAAAGCTGATGTCTTGTCAAATTATGTAAATGTTGTACATTCTTCAAATGTAAGTGAGACTAGTCAGTTTACTCAAAGAAGTAATTTAATAAGTATGTTTAAATCCAAATTTCCAAATGTTTTTATCGATGAGCCTAATAGTGCCATAAAAAAAATTAGAGTAGAATTAGCATTAAGGGGTAATGCTAAACCTATAGTATGCCATATGCTCTAAAACCAAAAATAGAGGCTGAGTTAGTAAAGATGGTTGAATCCGGTATCATACAAAGGGTAAATTTCAGTAATTGGGCCAGTCCTATTGTAGTGGCGCCGAAAAGAAATAATAATGTCCGCATATGTGTCGATTTAAAAAAAACATTAAATAGAGTTTTAGAGACTGACTATTGTGTCCTGCCATTGCCTGAAGATATGTTGGCAAAATTAAGCGGAAAAAAATGTTTTACAGTCATAGACCTTATCGGCAGTTGGAAATAAGTAAGGATTCTAAAGAGTTATTAACTATAAATACCCACTTAGGCTTATTTAGATATAATCGTCTCACATATGGCGTCAGTTCAGGTCCTGGAATTTTTCAAGCAATAATGGAAACTATTTTGTCAGGTTTAAAAAATGCCAGCTGCTACTTATACGATATTTTAATATACGGTGACACGTTGGAGGATTGTCATGATTGCGTGGTAGGGGTATTATCTCGATTAGAGGAATATAATGTAAAGATTAATGTGCACAAATGCATTACGAAGCTAGTGTTGACTTTTTAGCCCACACAATAAATTGTCAAGGTGTACGCCCAAATATAGAAAAGGTCTCTTGTATCAAAAATACGCCAGCTCCACAGAACTTAACACAATTGAAGTCTTACCTAGGTCTTTTAAACTACTATGTTGTCAACTAAGTTAAAACCTCTTTACGAACTATGTAAGGCTAACACCACGTTTATATGGTCTAAGGAATGTAACGAATCATTTCTCTTAAGTAAGGACTTATTATTATCAGACACAGTTCTTACCTATTACAACCCACAATTGCCTACTTATGTAACGTGTGATAGTTGCGGTTATGAAGTAGGGGCGGTATTAAGCCATGTAATAGACGGGTTTTATTTGCATCGAGTAGCCTGTCTGAAACCGAACAACGCTACTCAAATATTGAAAGAGAAGCTTTGGCTATTATGTTTGCAGTGCGCAAATTCCATAAATATGTCTTTGGACGTAAGTTTACATTGATTAGTGACCATAGACCATTACAATTTATCTTTGGAGAAAACAAAGGAATACTGTCTTCTGCTGCCGCCAGGATAACGCGTTGGGCAATCATGCTATCTGCATACGACTACGAAATCCAGTATAGGGTAAACTGGTAGCTAATGCGGATGGTCTATCTCGTGTACCAACGCTGGAACAAACCGAAATCCCTGATACCTTGTATTCGTTTAATACAACGGATACAAATCCTTTAAACAGCAATGACATTGCATATGCTACAAAAGAGGATATGCTATTAAGCAAAGTGAAAGATTTGACGATTGCCGGATTGCCAGCTGCAATGTCTGGTAATGAATACAAACCGTTATTTCAAAAAGACACGAACTATCAGTAGAGAATGACTGTTTAATGTACGGTACGAAAGTTGTCATTCCAAGGTCGTTAAGAATAGAAGTGTTATCATTATTTCATGAACAGCACATTGGCATCGTGCGAACAAAAATGTTAATACGCTCTTATTGTTGGTGGCCAAAAATGAATGAAGATATTGAAAAGATTATAAGCACTTGTGATATCTGCCAACAACATCAAAACTTTTCAAATAATCATGTATATTTACCATGGTCTACAGCATCTAATAATTTCTACCGAATAAACATCGATTTCTTTCATAAATTGAACAAAACGTTTTTAATAGCTGTAGATAGTAGATAGAAATGGGTGGATGTCAAATTAATGGATAGAGGAGCCACCGCATCAGAAACTATCCTTAAGCTTAAAGAAATCTTCTGTATAACGGGAATTCCTGTGGAATTAGTTTCTGACAATGGTCTACCTTTTAGTTCCCAAGAATTTCTCGCATTCTGTCAGGCAGACGGAATTAAACCGTTAAAGTCATCTCCTTATCACCCACAAAGCTATGGCAGTGCAGAGCGAGCTGTACAAACTGTAAAGAAAAATTTAACCAAATATATCTCGACTAGCAGAGGTGGACAAGTATCAGATTATTCTCTGAAAAGTCAATTACTCAGTTTTCTTTTCTCATATAGAACTACTCCGTCAACAGTAACAGGTTCGACACATGCGGAAATTATTTTTAAATATAAACGACGAACTAGGTACGATCTACTGAAACCGGTGTTTAAGGCGCAGATAGCACAAACTAATCAGAAGCTGGAGCGGAGCATAAAACTATATGCTGTGAATGATAAAGTATTAGTAAACAATTTAACCACTAAATTGTGGGACGTTGGCAAAGTTACTAAAATGTTAAGCCATAGCACATATTTAGTTAAAATAAACGATGAAATCAAGCATATACATGTCAGCAGTATACAAACCTACATTGATTGTGAAGAGGAGAATAAGATTAGATTACCGATTACATCAGGGCACCTGAACCTATCAAAACGAACGAAGCGCTGCAAGAGAGAATGCAACCTAATGTTGAAAAAGAGAGTAACCGTGATTTGGAAAAACCTGAAATTTGTAAAGATGCTGAAGCACCGCAACCTAACATTCAAATCCCTGATAGTACTGTAATGAATCCTAAAACAACACAACTCACAACTCATACTCGTTCTGGAAGGACTGTAAAAGCACCAGACCGATTAAGTCTATAAATTTACAATTATTAAGAAGGGGTAAAGTGTTATGATTAGATTATAGTAATAAGTTGGTAGGCGACAAGCAAAATGGCGCCAGCCACGTGTGTCCGTTGTGAATCGTATGTATAACGATAAGTTAAATAAAGTTCCTAATGTTGAATCAGTTGTTTTAACTTAACACTTGAAATACACAACACTAGACTGATCTGAACTGATGAGGGAATTACACATTAGTATTTATATCAATTGCATGGCAATGAAAATCTTAAACTAATATATCATGTGAGAATTGTCAATCTCATTATCTGAAAGTAACTAACTGGGTGTTAGGAAGGAAGCGCAATGTATACAATTTTAGATAAAATAAATACAAGTACGAACAATGAATAGCTAAGATGAAAGTAGAGACAAATGTGTGATCAGACGTTTACAAACAGATTTGACGTAAAAGCCTGATTACTAGGAAAAACGATATCAAATGCACGTATACAAATTACTATTCGAAAATGAAACAAAGAAATAATTGAAGTTCATTTAAAATTATAGGTAGGTACACAACACAATTTATTATACTAATTATACACATTTACCAAAATATGATTATTCAGTAGCTGTTGTATTATCTGCGCAGCTTAGAGAGGACCATACCTTTGGTGTACATGCACATGCAATTATTGCTCATTGTATTATTTTTCAGGTTAGAACTTATAACTAGAACCACAAATTTTCAGTAATTTCCAAAACAAGTAAGTGCACAAAAACGTTTTGATTAATATGTAACTGAATAATTTTTTATTTAATTCTCACTAGTTTCCGTGTTCTCAACGCTTTTATATGGTAGTGAATATCGTTTGTACAGGTAGTTATAGACATTATGAAGCAAGGATTAATATCTGTTTTTCTTAGGTATGGTACCTAAATCAACGGTTTGCTTATTTAGTTCATCGTTAAGTTTATACAACGTATCTCTTAAAGGTGCAATATATAGCTACATTAAAACTTGATAGCTCTTTGGCCGACTATATTTGAAAGTTTTGTTCTATTTCGCGCCGCTTAATCTCTATTTAATTTATTTGGTCAGGCTTTTACAACGTTGCCAAATCTCCAACTCTCTCAGAATGACAGATAATGCTAGATTGTACCACTAGGACACACCATATTACAATCAACTTTCTTCCTATTTGTAATTTAATATCCCATTCCTTTTCTTTTGGAAGTTTGAATTTTTCTTGCAAAAACATAAAAATCAAGTATCGATTTTGCTACAGAGCTATTTTTATTTTTAACATTATAAGTGTGCTTTACTTTTTACAAACTCCATAAAACCTTGGAATTTATTTGGGGGCACTAGAATTAAGAAAAACTCGGCTTTTTACAATTTAGTTGGTTTATTCTGTTAGAATTACAAAAGAACTCGCAGTCTATCCTACCGACTGCTATAATTTAACTAGAATTTAAGTAGTTTGGGTTAAAAATTCTTAGTTGTACTTTATGATTGCAATATTAAGTGTTTGTAATGCTTTTATAATAAAAACTAGTACCTGCCTACTGTGATTACGAGTAATAGTTGTTTTTCTAATTTTTATGAATGGTTCTTTGTTGCTTTTAGATTTGTTTAGCCATGGCTACAGTAGTTGGAGTGGTTATATACCGTATGGCTTTTATATCATCCGATAGTTTATATGGCGATAAAACCAGTTACCGTATATATGCTGTTCCTATAACGGCAGCCTTAATTAATTTATCGTGTATTGTGATATTAAATCTGGGATATGATCGGTTAGCTGAAGTGTTAACTGAGATGGAATTGCAGAGAACCCAAACTGAATATGAAGATAGTTTAGCACTAAAAATTTACATGTTTCAGTTTGTAAATTATTATTCATCGATATTTTATATTGCCTTTTTAAAAGGAAAATTTGTTGGTTATCCATCTAAATATAATAGAGTCTTTGGATATCGACAGGAAGAGGTAAGTAAATAATTATTATTAACATTCATACAGAATATCACTAGCGCGTATATGTACCGCCTGTATGAAAACAATTCGAATGTTATCGGAGAAAAGTTACACATATAGAGACTCTACGAGATAAGAAAAATTAGCAAAAAATTATCTGACCACTACGGGCCACAATACTAATTTACAGTTACAACAAACAAAAAGGAGTATCGAAACGAGGTTCAAAGAACATATTAGACACTTTCGTTTCGATAAACCAGAACTATCAAGCGTAGCAGAGCTTATGGTAAATTCCGGACATAAAATTGATTTAAAAAATCTTAAACTTCTTAAAAACGTAAACTCGTGTAGAGAATTAGACGCGTACGAAACGATATTTATGAAAAAGAACGGAAACTTATTGAATAGAGAATCACCCCCAATTGCACACCCGAATCTGATTGATTTATTACCATAGGCTCTGTTAAAGATACGGTTCGCTTTCATTCCATCCTTTCCCGAAAATACACACATACCAGAGAATTAAACCACTTAGTAGATTGTAAATAGTCATATGTTTTAGGAATTTTAGAGCCTGCGTAGAAAATAATTTGCATGTGTGATACAGTTTTTTACATTCAGTCGGTAACACGGTTGATAATGAGAGTCCACGTGCTCTCCAAGTGCTGCGTTCCGCCTAATTAATAAATTTGTATGAGTGGAGTTTACTCTTATACCTGTGAATTGTACAACCATACAGTCCTTGCAATCTTTAATTAGATAATGTATTATTTTCCTCAAATGTCCTGAATCACCACCTTCAGAAGATCGCTTTATAAATGTTTGCATTATATCACTGTGCGACTATAGGTATATCTACCGATCCCAAGTAATAAACTAAAATGTCAACTGCCCATTGATTCAATAGGTATTTGTTTTCTTACCTACATAATATCCGCATTTATATTAGGATAGCTAAGCTGTTGAGTAGAGAGAATGTTCATGCTATTATTATATATTTATGCGAAAAATCATATTCGGATTATCTTATTGCCTTTTTATTCAGAACTTGTGATCGCGGTAGTACGTACTCGATCAAACCTCCGAATCGACATTGTACGGTAATATACTCTATTTTTTAATTCGGAGGAGTCTTTTTAAATTGAAGCGCCAAAAAGAAGGCTAGCTGTTGGTCAGTTTTCGGCAAAAATTATACTAGCAATATTTTATATATTGGCGACCGCCACAATGTTACAACAACTGATTGACGTTTAGAACGTGTATAATCCTGAGTGCGTTTGTATTTCATTTTTCTCCGTAAAATTGCGTTGTAATAGTAATTGCGTAACTTCAACTCATATTAAATCCGAACTAGTTTTAATACTGCCTCAAAAAAAATAGCTTTGAAAGATGCCAATGTGTAAACGCGCATTTTTATTTTACTCCTCCGAAATAAAAAGTAGAGTATAATAAGTATGTATTGTTCATAATTAAGATAATGTATCTATGATTATACTACACTAAATAAGCAAGCTACAGGTACCTATAACACATTTCATTATGTAAACTCTAATTTTAATTTGAAGGTATTTTATAAGCGAAACAAATGCTTTTAACTTGGTAAAAAGAAAAACATATTTTACTGTTCAGTACTGAAAGTTGTGTTAATTAAACGCCAAATACAGAACGTTTCATAAGATTACGATATTATCCTAACAGATGCTTGCTAAATAAGAACCCATCGTTATGTAATGATATGAAATATTGTCTATTAATTATCAATGATTTTTCTAAATTTCACTAGTTTACCTATTCCGGATATTTTGTCGTCTCTGTTTGGTTCACGCCGTTATTTTTATTATAGTTGATGTTATAGTTAGAGACAAAGTACCGTTAGTACTCCCTCTTTATGGAATTTTAGTACAGATATTCAGTCTGTACTGTTTTGTTTCTAAATTTTTACAGATATCTACTTTGGACGTCCTTCATTAACAGATAATTTACAATTTTCATGTTTTGTAAAAGTCCCTCAACAACATGTGCAGAGGAGACGTAAACTCCACTATCGTCTATTATATATATCGCTTTTCGTAAACATATTTTTGTATAAATAAATTCTTCCAAATTTATTTTAAAAGACGATTAATAATATACTGTACTCACACATTTTATCATATTGTATAAATATATATGAATGAAATTATATCTCACAATCTTCAAAAATTCTCATACAACGGAAGGACTGGCAGCATTTACCTCTATATAATTTCATTCATATCAAGTATGTGTCTACTGTGTGGCCTACTATATAGGCAAACAAATGTGTTACTATGGTTATAAACAAACATCGTGTTAAAGTCACACATATTGACATCATCTCTCCTGAGAATAATCAGTTATTTTTCGATATAAAAACTTAATTTATGAAAATCTTCGAATATATCAGTCATATGTGTATCAGCTGATACTGTAATAAAAACTTGGAAGTTCCGAACACATTTATTAGAAGCGGAAGACCAGGACACCTAAAAGACAAGAAATCGCGTGTGAGTGAGTACGATTACGAAAATTAAAGACTTCGAATATTCTTCAATTCTCAAAATTATTTGTATTTATTGCTCTCATTTTGTTTCGTATCTTAATTAGAATATTCAAAAATTAGCTAGACAGGCCTTAGGTTTTCTGTAAAAAAAGCGGTATATATATTTTTGATTTGTTAATACATATATTTATTTTTACAACCTTACATTTGGTTATTTTAATTAGAAAACACTATTATTGAATTTAAAAACAAAAAGAACAAAATTTAAATCAAAGAACCCATTTTAAAGAAAATAAAGAGCCTGAGATTTTCCACCGCAGTTAGTATACTAAAGGAGTAACAACTATCTTCTATAAAATACTAAAGCAATTAAGCTAATAATATGGTCGTAATCTGTACTTGTGGATCATTATATATGCAGTTTTCAAAAGGAGAAACGGATTTTATAAAATGACATTATAGAAGTTATATAATTTCTCTAAAAATGGTTTTTGTGCAAGCAATATAATCCGCTAGCATAACTTCCCGAAGAATTATGTATTTTTTAATTTCATTGTCAAGCAAGACTAGATACTTATATTTAATTGATTATTCTTGTGTTTCAGTGTAATCCTGGAGGCTGTTTAATGGAGCTAACAATTCAGTTGACTATTATAATGGTGGGTAATCAGGCGATTAATAGTATATTAGAAATGGTACTGCCTTTAGTGTTCAAAATTTACAATACTATAACTATAAAAACGGGATTGAAAGTCTTAACCAATGATAGTCAAATCATTGGCTGTAATCAATGGACAGAGGATTTTAAACTCAATAACATGGACAATAAAAGTTTATTTACTGAATATTTAGAAATGATACTGCAATATGGATTCGTCACTATTTTTGTTACTGCTTTTCCGCTTGCGCCTTTATTTGCCTTAATCAACAACATGCTTGAAATGAGATTAGACGCGAAGAAATTTATTAAATACTTTCGTAGACCTGTGCCACAAAGGGTAAAAGATATAGGAGTTTGGATGCCATTGATGAATATAGTTGGACGAATATCGGTGGTATCGAATGCATTTATAATCGCTTTTTCATCAAACTTTATTCCAAAATTGGTTTATATGCTTAAAATTAATCCAAAGCATACAGCTGAAGGATACTTAAATCACAGTTTAGCTTATTTTGATGTAAATGATTTCCCTAATTATACAGCACCTCTAAGCAACCCTTGGAATGTTACAATTTGTAGATATGCGGAATACCGAAATCCGCCAGATCATGAACATAAATACAAACGGCCCCTAGAATACTGGCACATATTGGCTGCAAGACTGGCTTTTGTAGTGGTTTATCAAAACTTAGTGACCTTTATTACAACAATTATTGAATGGATTATACCAGATATCCCTAGAAGATTAAGCGATCAAATTAAACGAGAGGCCTACAAAACAAATGAGGCAATAATCAACTACGAAAAGGAGCGGGCTAAAGAAAGATTTAAAAGTAAGTACATCGGTTTAAATTTATTGTCTAAATGGAACCGGAAGTTCTGCTTTTGTGACATATTCGTACTATGTATATGTGTTTGTTCGGCCTTGCAACTTCGCTTAATAATTATTAATACACAACATTAACCTATAATGCAAATAAATTAAAGCTAAAATTGAGCGCAGCAACGTCCGGCAACGTCTGATGATATTTTGTTATATTTAGCAAATTTCAAAATACGAAATACTAAACATTTTTTTAAGTTATTCGACAACATAAAAATGTAATTTTTCTTTACTTTAGATGTAAATACATCGCGACTGTAATTTAGGAAATGAATATTTTGCGCAGTAGCTTGTTATTTACTGGCACGCTATATGAATTTTAATTTAAAGAAATAGCAACAGATTTAAACGATTACGATGTCAGTAATAGCGTGCAACGGAAGTTAGGAAAAACTCTAATACCCTAATACAACCATTATAACCTAAAAGTGTAAAATTTAAGTAAATTTATTTTTAATCATTAATTTAGCAACATTGGTATCTGACTGATCTGCATAGGGATTCTGTAAGCTCGACGTCGAGTGAGTCAACACAATCAGAATTCTGTAACGCTTACTCGACACCTAGCCGTCGACCAACTCGACGGAATATACTCGACAGCAAAGTTGGTGTCGTTTGGGTTTCGCATCTCACTCTATTTTATTTTTGCTTGGTTTCTATCGCTCTAAAGAGAGGACATTTTCTTGGCGGCTATTCAGAACCAAAATGTATTAATTGTTTGTTTATGTTTGTAATTGTATTATGTGGTATAATGATTTACTATCCTATGTAATAGAAGACGGAAAACATTTGTAAAATAATATACACCTATTTATGAACGTTTTCCTACTATTTTGTTTATACTCACAATTTATTTTAACTTGAAATTTAACAAAATCTGTTTTAATGTAAGGATGTTAAATAACGCTCTTTTATACATTATCACTCCATATTTCTTTGTATTAGATGGCGTTTAAAATAAGAGGTACAGCCATTGCAAAATCTTAATTCATTTTACGGAACGACACAAAAGACTGCCGCATTTCAACACCCAATGCAAACGATAAATACAAAACAATTATGGGCGCGACTAATTACTGAATTAAATATTAAATGCTCATGAATTAATATTTTTAAGCAGTTGACATCTAATCATAATTAACTTCTAATTAATCTTTGGTTCTGCTGATATAATAAATTATCGAACATGGGCAAAATAAATAGCGTATAGTTGAATATATTACAATAACACTACAATCTTATTTTGCAAGTATTAGTTGTCAATCCATTTTTTGAAGACCAATTCCCTTACATTTGTTCTAAAAATCACAAAGTTTGGCACTTTTGAACTTAAATTACCGACAATTCCCGATTTTATACTCGGCACCGTTACAGAATTCCGGTTCATGTCGACGTCGAGTTTAGCTAGTGTCGAGTAGTCGGTGTCGATTAAGAGTCGCAGTGGGATTCCGTAATAACTAATTTGTAGCTTTTTATTTGTTTTCCTTCGTCTTTTGTATTTTTGCTAATTTTCATCTGTAGCAGGTAGTGGTCGCTACCTATTTCTGCATTTGTTTCAACTTTGACATCCATTACCTTTATCCAGTTTTCAGCATTTATTAAAAAGTAATTAATGATTAATTTTTCTTCCTGCTAAGCACTTCTCTTGTGTATTTGTGGATTCTCTACTCGCATAGACAATCTCAGTCCGTTATTTAGTTTTTATTTATCTATCTTTTCTTTACTTCTTAATGTTTTTCTCTTTTCCACTCACTATACTATTCTCAACACTTCACAATATTTTTGTTGTATTTCTTTGCTTTTTTTCACACGTACTGTTAAACAAAATGAGCCTCGTATACGATAGTCTTATTTGTGTTCGGACGTCCGCTCTGTTTGCCGGCTAGAACCAAATGTGACCAAAGTTCTTGGCTCGTAAAACTCGTGGAACACATTCAAAATATATACAATTATTGCTCTACAATTTCTTATGATGAACTAACAGTGCATTAGTTGCGATATTATACCAACTTGCGAATCCCCATGAAATTTTGTCAATCGTTATAAATGGCAGTATCTAAAGCAATTGCGCTTTTATACACATTGCTTTTAGGAACCCCGTTTCAGGGGGTTCAAAGAGGGATTCGTAATATCTATGGAATATGCAATATGACGGTATATATATATAGAAGCAAATTTGAAAACAGACACGAGGTAGAAGCAAGTAATAGATACAAAAAAGAAAAAAAATAGAGAAGTCATAAAAATGGGTACATGGAATATACGAAGTTTAATTGGAAAGGAAGACGAATTAATCGAAGAAATGATGGCACAAAACCTGGACTGGGGAGTAACCGAAGTAAAAAAAGAAGGGCCAAGCACTAGAGGAAACGAAAGATGGATAGTGGCAGTGCAGTACTGGTTGGGAGTGGATGATAAGGACAGCAGCGGAGGGAGTAGGAATAATTATCAAACCTGAGGTAGTAAATAATATACAAAAAAATACATAAATTCAAGAATATTAAGAATTGATACAAAGCTGGAAACGAAGTATGGAGCATAATTGCGGTATATGACCCAAATGACAACGCAAAAAAGAAGATAAAGACGAATTCTGGAAACAGTACAAAATTAAATAGACATTGCTGAAAGAAATATTTTAGTAATGGGAGATATGAATGGACGAGTCGGAAGAGACAATGATGGAGTGGAGAGACATATGGGAAGGGAAGGTGAAGAGACCATAAATGACAGTGGGAGAAGAATAATAGATATATGCATCGAAAACGACATGATTATAACAAATACAAAATTTAGACATAAAAACATCCACAAATACACAAGAGAAGTGCTTAGCAGGAAGGAAAAATCAATCATTGATTACTTTTTAATAAGTGCTGAAAACTGGAGAAAGGTAATGGATGTCAAAATTCAAACAAATGCAGCAATAGGTAGCGACCACTACCTGCTGCAGATGAAGATTAGCAAAAATACAAAAAAGACGAAGGAAGACAAAAGAAAAAAGTAATTAAGGAAAAAATAAAAAGCTACAAATTGAAAGAGGAAGAAGGCGGCACAAGA
This sequence comes from Trypoxylus dichotomus, assembly GCA_023509865.1. Lineage (NCBI taxonomy): Eukaryota > Metazoa > Arthropoda > Insecta > Coleoptera > Scarabaeidae > Trypoxylus > Trypoxylus dichotomus. The sequence goes on along the minus strand of CM042077.1, from coordinate 33,657,020 downwards.
AAGCAAATACGTACACAAAAAGAAGCAGATGGTAGACAGCAGAAATACAACTCAAAGAAAAATAAATGGATCAGATATATGCATACCAGAAAAGAGGAGGATTATAAGATGTACAAAGTGGCAAGAAAAGAAGCTAAAGAGAGCATCACGAGGGCAAAAAAAGAATTCTTGGAGAGAGTTTGGACTAAGACTGAGAGATTACTATAGAGAAAACCAAAAAATATTCTACGGAACAATAAAACAATTGAGACAGAAGAAGGCATATATTCAAAAATATAAAAGATGACAAAGAAAATATACTACGAGGGCAATCCCAAAAAAAGGTCTCCTATTTTTTGGGGACGTAGAGAAAGTTTTAATACGGTTGTTGGCAACACTGTTGCGAGTGGTGCCTTCTCCGCTACCACATAAGCACGCAGGTGCTTCGCTCGGATGCTCAGTCTTGGCTTGATAGCCATTCGAAATGGAGTTCCCGAGAAATGTTACCGCCAAGTGCGAAGTGCGCGCAGTTATTCGATTTTTGAACGCAAAAGTGGTTAAACCGGTTGAAATTCGCCGCCTATTGACGGAAGTGTATGGACAATCGTGGATGGATGTCAAAAACGTTCGCAAGTGGTGTAAAGAGTTTACAGCCGGTCGTACTGAAATTCATGACGAAGAAATAATTCTGATATCGAGAGATAAAAGAACAAATTGTTATACATACATAGCTTACTCATTACAGAATTTTTTGATTTCTGAATATTATATAGCACCTGCGCATTGTTATTTTTGTTTTCAAGTCGACCTCCCCAATGATGTCCATTTTGAAAAATGTTACTAAAACACTTAATAAAAATGTAAAAGTTGGTACCCTCCAACCAAAATTTTGTCTTTAACCAAAATAATTGGCCTACAAAGATCACAATTATGAAGCTTGAAGATTTTCAGCAAAAATAATATAAAACATGTATTGCGTTTTTGTATAAAACTGAAATACTTTCAAGTAGATGTGGAACTGACTGGAATTAACAGTAACTAAAGGAAGGGTATGGTTTGAACTTCTCTGTGAACATTTGACATGGTTCTTAAGGCAGTGAACATAAATAATATTCTAATATGAATTAGAGAGCTTCGAAATATTCGCAATATAAGTATACCTAAATCCGTTTTTAACTTATTGAACACTTGGATTTATACAACAACCATGTTGCTATCTTATAACAGAGAAGTTCGCTAGTGGATCTTGTTTCAAGTGTCTAGTCAATAAATTGACAACGCCATAATTTTCCCTCAGTTCCCTTTCCAATAATATTGCTCTCTTTATTGTTATTTGCCAACCATTAAGGCAAGGCCTGTCCCTTCAAAAAATTAAAAGTTAACACACTCGTATAAACTTTTATGTACAGCGTCCTTTGGTAAGTTAAAGAACGTCATAGTAGGATCATCAAACTTATTTTTATAACAACGACTTATGTTTACAATTTTCCACACTAAGATACTTCTTTTTTGTCAACATCTATAATTGAGCAGCTTCTGCTGCATTGCTGATCGACGACTAATGTAACTGCTGAGTAGTCCTTTAGTTAACATTTGAGACTGTAGATAGTGTTATAGTCAACACGGCCGCAGTGTTTCCAATCTTTAACTCCCTGATCCCTGGCTCAGGTGCCGTATATGTTGTCGCGCCTTTCCACTAATGCCGTTTTCCAAATGTATGATAATCGCGTTACATCTTTTCTTTTATTCATGTTTTCAGTCCGTTTCTCGATTTCAATCGCCTCTCCCACGTTTCGGATGTTCTCTCTTGTTTAGCGAGTGAGTTTATGTTTTCATTTCGCCGTACACTTATTCACCGGTTGGTTTGGCCTATGTAGGGAGCTGGACACATTTTCCTTGTAAAATGTGGATGCGTAAATTCCTTGATCTTCCAACTTCATTTTGTCCTTAAGTGCTTGCAGCATATTGGTGATACGGTGGTGAATATTGTTTTTGGTTTGTGCCTGCGTTGTTTGTGATTGTGAGACCTTAACGACAGTCATACTCACACGGGTTTTGTCCCGCGTTCGACTGTCGATTTTTTTTTATTGTATTTGCTAGACCTTTCATTAAGCTCATTTGCCGTAATTGTAGTTTCCTTTAATTTAATGGTATTGTTAGGCAGAATGCAAGGTTGGATTGCCTCTAAGATCGGATAGCACTTTAATTAATATTAATTACTAAATATCTTAATGTATTCATAAATTACAGTTTTCTTGCGATGCATTATGCATTCATTTACAATTTCCTAAAATTCCCTTTCGTCCTTATTGTGTAGAAAATTCTTTTTCTTTCCAAAAAAAAAATTAACACGCATATCCACACGGCACTTAGCGAAGATCACGTCCACGATGATTCTACTATAGATCGTAGATCAAATAAGGTCTGCGAAGTACCGGAAATCCCGTTTCCTCAAGTTCTCCATTAGATTGGAATTCGCTCGAACGTCCGGCTACTCAATCCACCTTCGGCTCGAGCGAATTTTTCTTAACGCAATTGGTGGGCGTGTTTTCCGGTCTTGGAGTAACTCACCCAAGCTTCCAGCTACTCAATCCACCTTCGACTCGAGCGAGTTGTGTCTTCAACGGGGTAGAAATTCTCGTTTCAACCTCATCGGGATGCTAAGTTACCCGAGCGTCCGGCTACTCAATCCACCTTCGGCTCAGGGAAACCGCATTTGCGACGAAGTGTGAGGGTTCCGTTTCAGGATTAGATCAGAAGTCCGGGTGCTCTGCTGTTAGTCTTGGTCTTGGTTGCCTACGGCGAGTGACCGTGGGCGGGCGTACCTCCAAGTGATCCTGGAGTCGTATTCCTGGGACTCCGACACGAGCGGGTTCCAATGGTCTACCGCTTGGTCAAAGAATCGAATTGCTATTCTTCGGATGAAGTCCATGAGTGGCTCCACTCCAGCGTCTTGTTGGATGGTGGTATTCCTTACGAACCGGGGAGCGTTGAGTGCCATACGCAGTGTCCAGTTCTAGGGCGTTTCGAGTTTCCTGATGTGGGTATGCGCAGCAGTTGCCCACACAGCGGATGCGTACGTTATGATGGGCCTAAGAACGGTTTTGTGTATCCGAATCTTAAGTGAGGAATCTAGCTTCTCTCGCCCCACCATTAACGGATAGAGGGTTCCCGACATCTGATGTCCGCGATCGATCGGTGTATGTGGGCACCCAGTTTACTCGGGAATCCAACGTGACTCCCAAGTATTTGACTTGTTGTTGCCAGGGGATGATGCCTCCTTGGAAGGTGAGTTCGGCCGGGTTGCCGTGCTTCCTTCTTCGGCGACCTCCTATAGAGAAAAGCACGGCCGCGCTTTTCTCGGGATGGGTGGCGATTCTTGCATACCAGTCCTGCAAAGCGTCGAGGGCTGTCTGGAGACGTTGGTCGATCACTCTCGCGTTGAAGGACCTGAAAAAGGTGCAGACATCGTCCGCGTACATCGCCAGGTTGATGTGCGTGGTTGCCGGGATGTCGCTGGTGTAGATGTTGAACAACAGGGGTGAGATCGCTAACCCTTGCGGCACTCCTGCTGTAGCTGTCCTCGACGTGGACCGCTGTCCTTCCAGCTTGATTTTGAAGGTCCTCTTGCGCTTTGTCCTTGTTGGTGAAGACGACTCCGCGGGCCCTGTGGATCGGCGGAACGGAAACTCACTGCTTCTTCATGACCTTTACTGCCCTCCAAAATTCGGATGGAGATTCTGAGGCCCGGATCATGAAGTCGTCCCAGCGTTTGTGACGGAATTCGTCCAGTGCGACCTTGGTTCGTCTCGCCATTTGATTGTAGTCCGCTTTGAGAGCCGGGTTGAGCGTTCTCTGCCACTGTCTTCGGAGCCTGTTCTTCTCCCGTATCAGGTCTCGTATTTTGCCTGAGGATGAAGGCTCTGTCGACAATAGTACGCGAGGTGTTGGTTGCGTACCTCAGACTGTCGGATACGCATGACATGGCGTACTGCTGCTTCGAGCTCGATCGGGCCGCCTATCGCCGTGATGTGACCGATGTTGACGGAGAGGTGGTCCGTGAAAGCGGGCCACGACACCGACTGATGCGTCGGGGGTTCCTCGCCTTCCCGTGTCGCCTGTCCAAGTTACAGCAACACGGGGTTGTGGTCGGACAAGAGCTCGTTGAGAACGGTCAGCTGGTGGAATTGTGCAATATCCTTCATCACCACTATGTCCAGGACGTTGGGCTATCGTGGGGTCGGCGGTAGCGTCCAGGAGGTGGAAGTCGTCGGCGAAACGGCGTAGACAGTTGCCGCTTGCGTTCGTCACCCTCGAGTTCCACGACGGATGCTTGGCGTTGAGATCGCCGGCGAGAATGACTGCTCCCCGGGTGTCGAAGATTTCCGATAGCTCGTCCTCCAAAAGCTGCCTGTTGAATGCTTTGTAGCGGAGGTGAGTTTCCCCGATCAGGACTGCATCCAGTTGGTGCCTCTGGATGAATTCCTCCAGCTCGTATTTCTTGGGTGGCAGGCCGTTTGCGTTCCAGAACGCGATGGTCATAGATTGCGGTCGTCGATGGCGTCTATTCATCATGGGAGAATATTGACAAGACGTCTTGTAGGTGGCCGGCTAGGAGTAATCCAGCTTCTGGAATGGACCTGCATTTCAGCAGTTTGGGTAGAAGAGATGCTGCGACTTGTAGGAGCTTCTGCCAGTTGATCTTCTGGATGAGCGGGATCAGCTGGCTGAGTGTAGCCAAAGCATTCGCTTCCGGACGGGAAGTTGTCTCCGAGACGTCGTAGTCGGCGACCCCTTCGACGATTGCCGGAGTTGGTTTGGTTGGGGGCTTGGATGCGACAGATTTCTTAGGAGAAGGTTTGGGGAGGGATGGAGCGGAAGGTGTTTAGCCCTTCTTCGAAGTTTTGGTTTTCACCGTTTTTGCAGTACTCTTCCTGAAATAAAATGGGTTAGAAGAATAAGGGAAAGAAATAAAAGAGGGGGGGGAGGGAAGTTCGTGGAAGAGAGGATTAAATTGGGCAACAAGGAATAAACGAACAGATAAATAAAAAATAAAAGAAAGAAAAGAAAAAGAGCGTTCCCGGTAGCAACGCCGGTATCTCTAATTGAGTGGTAACGCTTACTCTGTGCTGAACGTATTAAAGACGCTGATTACAGAGAAACGCTTGTAAAGACCTAAAAAGAATCCAAAATAAATTCTAGAAAGAATCCAGAATAAATTTAAGAAAGAATTCAGAATTAAATTCTAGAAAGAATTCAGAATAAATTCCAGAAAGAATCCAGAATAAATTCCAGAAATGTTCTAAAAAGAACAAAATGTCGGTGTCTGGACTGTTCCTCAAGTCGAATAAACGGATCGCAAGGTCGGAGCAGATGGAATTATCGCTTCGGTAGCTCAGCGTCAACTAATTATGATTCTACTGTTGTCATTTGTCGCCTAATATCTGGATCTAGTAGCGGTTTATGGTCGTGATCGGAACTCGACACACGGAATAACTGACAAATAGCGTCGGTATAAGATCTCTGAGCATCAACAGAGTTTGTACGCTCCGTATTTACGCGAATTTCGCATATTATTGTGAGGAAATTACCTCAAAAGTATCCGAATTTCGGATGAAACACCGCTGATCCAGCAGAACAACTTCGGCATAACCTTGGGCCGTCAGTCGTCGGCACGAAGATAGGAGGTACACCATCCTACAATAGCAAAGTGCGTGTGTGAGTACAGAAAGTAGTAATTTATTAATTAAAAATTTAAAACAGAACTTATTAGCAAGCTAGGGATTGCGATAGTTATTTTGCTGAACACCTTCCGATGTAAGTCGTATATTCTAAATTTGATAATATATTGTTAATTTTTTTATTAATCTAATCTACATTTCATTTATTTCAATTAATTTCATTAACGTCTTTTAAATTTATTTCAATTTAAGCAAAATCCCTGTTAAAGAACTCATTCGTTAAATTTCTGAACCCTGAGAGAAAAAATCATATATACAGGTCGTATGTGAAATAATGTTCTCTAATTGCCGCATGTGCTGTTGGTCCCGAAAGGGACCGTTTCGACTAGGTCGACGTTTCGACAAAATCTTTCTCATCTTCTGGACGCTCTCGTTCGGTTAGCGATCGGAGATGAACTTCATCTCCAATGCGGTACTATGTGTGATAACGTTGTTTCGAGCTTCTCTACCAACACACGGAGAGAAACCTGAAACAACGCTATCACATAGAGAAAAATATTGTAAGTAAATGTATAGATTTTATATGGAAAAAATCTATTCTTAAGTAAACTAGAATTGCGATAACCGGTACCGGTTTAATTTAAAGTGGCTTTCGTGATATTTTCCTCCGTACTTGCGCTGGTCTGTTGTTATTCCCCTGGTGTACATGTGCCATTTTATACAAGGATCTGTTAATTACAGTGAGAAAAATTATGTCATGTACAAATGCACGTAAAAAATGCTAGCCATAAACTATTGTACATTGCACTGTAAAGTAAAAGGATTGTTGCTACATTGGTGATTTTTGGATGAGATTTCTAGATGTTTAGAAAGTAGCAATACAAAACTAGTGCTGCTATTATTTTTAATATTATTTTTTGATTTCAGAAAACCGAGATTCAATTTTATCAGGCGACAGTGTGTATACCGATGTTTTTGACTCCAATGGGACAGCTAATCTCAGTGAAAAGGATCATTTACATTATAGACATACTAATAGTGCCTCTACACAAATGTAGTAGAATCTTTTTATCTATGTCTTAGCATTCTATTTTTTTTAATTTATTGACCAATTTATTAAACTGTTGGTAATTACTAATATATATAGTTTAGAAAAGGAAATATTTCGGTGCGACAAATAACATTTAACATTTTTACATTTAACATAACGATTTTCACAGAAAAAACTTATCTACACCACAAAACACCTCTTAAAATGTATCCATTTTTATTATTCCAAATTAAGTGTCAAATTCTAAATAAAATTTGAAAGATGGTATTGTAAATCCTGATAGTATGAGAACACACAATTTCTTAGTTTATATTTGAATATTCAGCACATTCTGTTAAAAGAATGAATACTCGTGATGTATTATTTATTATACATGATATTCCATGAAACCACGACACTTGCAAGCTCGACGTCGAGTGAGTCGATGCAATTGAAATTCTGTAACGCTTACTCGACACCTAGTCGTCGACCAACTCGACGGAATATACTCGATAGCAAAGTTGGTGTCGTTTGTCATAATTAACTTCTAATTATCCTTTCGTTCTGCTGATATAATAAATTATCGAATATGATCGAAATAAATAACATATAGTTGAATATACACTCCAATATTATTTTACAAGTAGCTGTCAAACCATTTTTGACGGCTAATTCCCTTATATTTGTTCTAAAAATCACAAAGTTTGGCACTTTTGAACATAAATTGCCAATAATTCCCGATTTCATACTTGACACTCTCGTCAGTCAGAGTTACAGAATCCCACTGCATATATCTTACTCTTCTATATTCTACCCTAAGTTATTACCAACTGCTTATAATAACAATAGTTCAAATTAAGGGCGAAATTCAAAGTATTAATTTAGACCTAACAAGGCATTTTTACAAATTCTAGTTATTTAATAAATAAACATAGTTTTGTGCTAACCACTTAATTACAAAAAAATGAATATTTAAATGAAAGTAAAACTATTAAACTCTAAATTTAATTATGACATGAATTTCGACAAAAAAACAATAATATGAAATAGATGTATCTAAAAGTTACCTTGTGTGTCCTTGAGAAATAGTCAAACGCTGTGATATACTGGCACAGAAGTAACGAAGTACTTTGTAATGTATTTTTAACTCCACACAGCGAACAAAGATAGTCGTTCAAAAGTTGTACATTTTTTTTTATTAAACTGCTAATATTTCGCTATAATTTAATATCATCATAGGGTGGAATATCCGCGCAATACTAAGTAGGACGCAAATTTATTGTAGTTGGAACTTAAAGATACAAATAATATAAAAGAAATAAAGTTTTAAGCTTGTTATAAATTGTGATTTTATCAAATAAAACGATTTATGTGCTGAAGGCAAAAATTGAATATTACTTAGTTGGAGTGATAATTTCTTCACTGAACAAGTACATATGCATAAACAGTTGATAGATTGTCGACGTCTTTCCTGAAATTAACTGAATGGTTGTGATACTTCTAAAAACGCCCTTTTTTATGTTTATTAGTAATTGCTATTTTTACATTTATTTGGTGTGTTACAGTTTTAATAAATTGTATGCTACAGTAATTGCTGTCGGCCATGTACCTCCTCCCCCGGCAACCGCTGCCGACATCATATGTTCCGTTTCCTCTAACAAAATTGGTTCGTCTCTTGATATTTGAACAGCTTCAATGATAAAGTACAATTCATCGTTAAAAAGGAAGTCGATGGCTGGGTCCCCTTGCTAGATACAAAAATCATTATAAGCTCTAACAACGTAATTAAATTAGATTGGTATCACACAAATCAGTTCTTGTTTTTGTAACACCAGTTGTTTATTGCATATGTATTGTTGTATATCCATGTTACTATCACCCACATAGATGGCGTGATATACACACGCCAGTATATATGGAGATGTACTGCCACGTACTAGATGTAGAGATACAGTGATGTAGTGCATAGTATATCGAAGAATAAAATCATTATTACACCACAGAGTACTGTCTATACTGCCCGACTTACCGGCCCCAACGATATTTTATATGTATAGTATAACATTTAACTTAGCACGTTTACTATTATTTCTGGTAAGATCACTCATATTTTTTGTATTTACCTAATCTTTAAAAATATTGTATTTTTTTAACTTTGATTAAATTATTATTATTAAATTAGAGCGAAATATTAGCAGTTTAATAGAAAAAATGTACAGCTTTTGAACGACTGACTATCTTTGTTCGCTGAGTGCAGTTAACTACTCTAACTAATGAATCGTCCCTCATTTTCCTTTTGAGTTTTTTTCCGATCAGTTTTATCAGATTTTATTTTGTTCAATTAATCAGTTGATATGAATACATTTCTACCACTAAGAATTTGACCGTTGTAAATAGAAGATATTAATGTTAAGTATAATTTTCTATTGTTTGAACAAGTTGTAATTGATTTTATATTTTAAGTAATTCTGTTAATTCTAGCTTAAATCTATTAAAAGGCGTTTTTTACATGTGTATTTTTGATTAACGAGAACCCTAAAATCATAATCGATGTCGTTCGGCGAAAGAAAAGAAATAGGGAGAACTTTGTGATGTAACTTGACGCACTTATTCCTTATTTCTAAGAAGGGAATTGTTGCTGTTCCTATTCAAAAGAGTAAAATGTTCACTATCTTAAATTTTCACGTAATTATCTTATATCTGGATCGTTGGTGTATATATTTGTAACACTTATTTGACGGTGTTAAAATAGAAAAAAAAAATGGATTTCAAAGAATTCATAAAAAAGGAATAATGAAGACATTTTGCTCTTGAACATAAAAGAACGATTTATATGTTTTGGGTACATTTGAGGCCATGGAATTGCCAACTGTATTGTTTTCGTGATGTTATAATATTGGTTTGCTTTGGGTTCTTTACAAATATAATATGATGTCATTGAAGCATAACTTCTGCAAGTACAAAAGCTATCCTGTATTAAATACAAAAGATACAAAATCAGTTAGTATCTAATATATGCGGGAAAACATTGTAAATAAAAATCAGTTTTCAAAAGTGTAATGTTTTAATTCAATTTATTTTATAATCTTGTTATACATTTCTTAATACAACAAACAACGTGCGTACGTAACATAAACACTGCTACTACTACTACTACTGATATCTATACTATGTGTGTCCTTGGCCACCGCCGCGCTCTCTGGGGGTGTGAGGCAGGATCACTCCTAGACATATATTACAAAAAGAAACATATTTAGAAAACGTCTGCTATAGAACACAAATATGATTTAATATATTTGACATTGATTGATTTAGAGTACATTAATATATTATAAACCTTTAATTTTTCCTATTGCCTTTTTAAGTTTGGCATATATCGCCGTTCGATCTTGCACATGTCAAAGAAATGCTTGTGACAAATTCGGTAGTTATGCAATGTTTTAGCATCCTTCTTAAATAAATCGTCATTGCGAATTCTTGAGAGCCAGATTTGACATAGTTAAAAGAGAAAAGTAGATAATCAATGAGAACAATTTTCAGTAAGGAATATTTACTGCTTACCTCAGAATCTGCTATGGGGTGTTAGTTATTCGCTCTGTGTAGAGCAGATTGCATAAGCCTGTAAAAATTAGTTGTAGTGCATGGGTAATATAGATTAGAAATGAAAGTGTATTATACTATTAAGTTTTCTTGTTCTTTCTTTCGTGAATAAACTTCTTAAAACACTACAATAGTTAAAAAGTCAACAGGTTATGGGCCCAGGTAGGTTAAAGTAAAATAGAAAAGTAAAAGAAAGTAAGAGTAAAAAAACTAAAAGAATAGTGAGGTTATATTACCTGTGTCTAGTAGTGTACGGTAACAAAGGTTTCGAAAAGAATAGAAAAAGAAAACTAAAAATTAATGAAGAAAGTTTGAAAATAGATACTCTAAAAGATTCTAGCAATTACGATATTTGGAAGTTTCAAATAACGATCTTTTTCAAGGCCAAACAAGTGCATATAATGTTGTCTCTGAATGTACGCCGATTCCTAGTGACCCAACAGAAAAAGCAGATTGGGAGAAGAAAGATGCAATTGCTCAAAAATTGATAATAACAACTGTAGAAAAGTCAGTATTAACACATCTTTTAAATTGCAATATATCAAAGGAAATGTATGATAAGTTAAGCAGTGTTTTTGAAAGAGATACCGAGCAGCAGAAATACCAGGTACTACAGGAGTTTTATAACTATCGATATAAAAAAGGTATGGATATAACTACATATACATCTGGTTTAGAGAATTTGACCCATAAATTAAAAATGTTAAAACAAAATATTGATGATACGATGCTATTAACTAAAATTCTATCGACCCTACCTGAAACATATAAATATTTTGTAAGTGGTTGGGAATCGACATCTAAAGAAGAGAGAAATCTAACAAATTTGACTGTTCGACTGATTGCTGAAGAGAAAAGAATAAACAACGTAGAAAATGATACTGAACAAGTTGCATTTAAAGCATCAGGCACAGCTAACAGAAATAAGGTAAATAGAAACAGTAATATTAAAGAAAGAATATGTTTTAAATATAGTCAGCGATTCAATAAAATGGATTTTGGATTCAGGTGCATCATCACACATGGTAGATTGCAAAAACATAATAAAAAATTTGCAAGAAACTGTATCCGAAATTGGTACAGCAAAGCAGTACCAAAACATGCTATCGTGTGGAACTGGAGAAATTGAAACTAGAGACTGCACACTAAAAGAAGTCCTTTATATACCAGATTTAAACAAAAACTTGCTTTCTGTGAATAACATACCAAAAAATGGGGGTGAAGTAGTTTTCAAGGAAGAGAAAGTAGAAATATTTAAAGATAGAAAAAAGAAAACTGATAATGGATTATACGTTGTGGAATTAAAACAAGAGAAAAGAGATAATGCTTTAGTATCTATAAATGACAAAGCTATGGACTGGTATAGAAAAATGGGACATTAGGAGTTGACAATTTAAAAAAATTACAAGGAATGTGAATGGTTTAGATTTGAAAGAAAATGATTTTGAAGTTTTGAAGGGTACATTTTGTGAAGTGTGGGCGAAGGCAAGACAAACAAGAAATCCATTTACAAAGAGCAACTCGCCCATTGGAAATTATCCATACAGATATTTGAGGTCCGATCGAACCAAATACCTGGGATGGTATGAAATATTTAATAAGTTTTCTGGACGATTATACACACTTTACTACTGTCCATTTGCTGAAAGGAAAATATGAAGCAACCGAAGCTATAAAGGATTTTATTAACGAGTCCGAAGCGAAGTGGAACTCAAGAACAGGAAAGATAAGGTGTGATAATGGCAAGGAACAACGATTTAAAGAAATGGTGTAAAAATAAAGGAATTGTATTGGACTATACAATACCTTATACACCACAGTTGAATGGAAAAGCCGAGCGACTAAATAGAATGCTCATGGAGAAAAGTAGATCTTTGATTTTTGATTCTGATTTAGACAAAAATATGTGGGGAGAAGCCATAAGAGTAGCAGCCTACATAATAAATCGGTCTCCAACAGTAACCCTCCCGAAGACACCATTTGAAATGTAGGCTATTTGAAGAAGCTAGATGAACCAAGTAAAAAATATGTCTTTGTCGGTTATGCTCCACAAGGTTACACACTGTTTGATACGACGAATGTGCTTTTCTGGGATGAGCAACAGAAATCAAGTTTTAGTGATATTCTCAATGAAGAATCTGAAGAAGATATTGGAAGCAACAGATCAGAAAAAAAGAAAAGGACAAAGAAACTGTGGAACAAAGTGAAGGACCAGAACAAGATGCAGAACAGATGATTGAAATGAAAAATGAAATGGGAATAGAAAAAAGAACTAAGAAGATACCAACAAAACTCTGATGATTATCACGTTTATTTGACGTTTGAAGAAGCAACGACTGGAGAGAACAAAGACAGATGGCTAGAAGCAATAGAAGATGAGAAACAATCCTTAGATGAAAACGACACATGGATGCTTGTCGATGGAAATGAAGTGATGGACAAAAAAATTCTAAGTAATAGATGGGTGTTTAAAGTCAAAGATGATGGGACATATAAAGCACGATTAGTAGTTCGCGGGTGTAAATAAACTTATAGTGAAGACTTCGAGGATACTTTCAGTCCAGTTGTGGGAAATAGCGCAATGAGATTGATGTTCGCTATTGCAGACGAAAGAAATTACGAATTGGTGAAATTTGACGTAAAAACAGCGTTCTTGTATGGAAAGTTAACGGAAGATGTTTATATGACTATTCCAGAAGATTACAGTAATACCAACATGGTGTGCAAATTAAATCGCGCACTTTATGGTTTGAAACAAGCTCCAATGACATGGAATGAAAGGTTTTCCGGTTTTTTGAAGGAAATAGTGTTGGAAAGAATCCAATCAGAACGGTGTATTTTTAAATCAAAGGATAATTCAATAATATTATCATTGTACGTTGATGACGGACTAGTTATCGGTAAAGACATGGAACAGATTAAAACATTCTTAAAACGTTTAGGTGATGAATTTAAACTGAAGTTTTGGAAAAATCCAATAAGTTTCCTTGGTGTTTCTATTGAAAAAGACAGAAATTCGATAATCCTACATCAAAATGAGTATGTGGAGCAAGTTCTAAATAAGTTTAACATGACAGATTGCAAAACTTTAAAAACCCCGTTAAGGAAAAGTGACGCAAATAGTAAAAATAATGATACAATAAAATATACAACATTTCCGTTTCGTGAAGTAGTAGGAAGTCTTTTGTATTTAACGCAAAAAACTAGACTTGACATCGCATATTCAGTGAATTTCGTTAGCAGATATGTAGACAAACAAACGATAGACGTCAACAATGTGAAACACACTAAAATATTTAAGTGGACAAAAACCTTTGGGTATAAAATACAGTGTAATAGTGAAAAAACAAATAGTAGCTTATAGTGACGTAGACTATGCAGGTGACTGTGAACCCCGTAGAAGTACAACAGGCTTTTGTTTTTTGTATAATGGTGGTTGCATAAGTTGGTGTATAAGAAAACAACCGATAGTAAAACTGTCCGCCACAGAAGCAGAGTATATTGCGGCAGCCGACTGTTGCAAAGAAGTCATCTACTTGAGTCTTATCGAAGAAATTTTGAGCGAAGAAGTGACAGCAACGTTGAACATAGACAATAAAAGTGCTATAAAATTAGTCAAAAATGGTATTATAAACAAAAGAAGTAAGCATGTTGATGTGCGATATCATTTTATTAATGAAAAAGGCGTAATTAAAATTCAATATGTTAGTACTAAAGAACAGCTTACTGATATTTTTACAAATCCTTTAGATCATATAAATTTACAAATTTGGGAGACCAATTCATGTGTCATATATAGTATTAACTATATTATATCGTAGATGTTTTGAGTTAATATTTTTTTAGTTTATAAGGGGGGATGTTAGAAATATTTACAGTATTATTATAAACAGAAAAAAATATAGGCAACTAGTTATTCGCTCTGTATAGAGCGGGTTGCAAAAATTAGTAGTAGTGCATGGCTAATATAGATTAGAGATAAAAGTGTATTATACTATTACGTTGTTTTGTCCTTTTTTCTTGAATAAACTACTTGAACACTACAATATTTAAAAAGTCAACATGGGGCAGCGGTGAAACTTCACATTTTTGCACCTTTCTCAGCAAGACTTGACACAACACGTATATACCGTATTTATGTGTACTTGAAGAATAGAATTAAAATTTGCGGTTACAGTCAGAGATAACAGCACCGAGACGGACAGTTCCATAGTGAAGTTTGTGACCCTAAAAGTGCCATCTGATGAATTGTTATTAAAGTTTTTTTTGACATCACGTGTCAAAAACGGTAGTACTATAGTCCGTCCCAACCTCCGTATTCAGTATACGTCTTATGGGAATTTGTTTCATGGTTGCCAAATCATCCGATCGGCTGTACATTACTATTTCCGGTTAATTATTTGCAATTTCACCCGATCAATTCATAACCTTTATTAACGTTTATTGACGTTGAAGGTGCAAAATTATTGACATTCATATGACATTTTGCTTATTATTTTATTAAAGTAACTAACTTTTAACAGAGTGCATAGCGACTTCGCTGCACGTAAAATTATAGGAAAAAATACTACAGATAAAATAGTTATATCTCAATATTTATTAACAATACTATACACACATCTATAAACAAATATACATATGAACGATATCTATGCAATGTACAGTGAATATTTGCTTCATATTAGGGTGCTATGCAATTTATTAAATTAAAAAAGAAGATGATCCTTATATATATACAAATAATAGTTTCACTTTTGTAACAAAAAGAACTGGAGTCATAGAAATACGTATATGTATAATACAATAATATTTAAGAAAGGAATAGCAATTACACACATATATCTATGTCTTACGTTAATTTTCTAGTCAAAAGAATCACTTTGATCTTCAGATGATAGCGAATATCTTCGTGAATAATAAATTCTTCGATGTCGTCTTGCAAATTATCCACTATCCACATTTCCTTTTCAATATTGTTTTACATGTTTGATGTAGTTTTGCCAATTATTAGTTGTTACAGTGCTATACGCTCGAATTAATTGCTCCATATCTTTTACCTTAAATGTGGTATTATTCATTCTTACGTAGTTTTAAGTTGTGCCCATACCATTTCAATGGGATTTAACTCGCAATGGTAAGGTGGTAATCGAAGAACTTCATGACCTTTTTCTTTTGCAAATTCGTCAATCCTACTTTTATCATATTGCGGTTTAATTTGTGACACGCATACAGTAAGTCCTTTTAGCATATCGGTACTGATTTGTATTTGTTTTCATTGAGCCAATCAATGATCTCGTTTTTCCTCCATGCTGTTGTTGGAATTTTCTCCAATTTTCTGCAGTGGTAGGAAGCATTATCAAGAACAATGACTGACTTCTGTGGTATATTTGGAAGTAATTTATTTATAAACCAATCCTCATACGTTTCTGAATCCATCTCATGATGAACATCGGCAGTGTTTTTCTTGCAAAGAAATGTATATTCAGCACCAGGAACAAACCCATTATCACTGCCTGCATGAACTAATGCAAAAGCGAGGTCCTAGCCCGGTTGGTGATTTCAAACCAGTGCTTAGTCCTTGAATAAGAGCTTGTCAATACTTTGAATAGCAGTATCTGTCCAAGTTTTATTTACCGTATGTCCTGTATTCACCCATGACTCATCAGTGTATATAATAGTTCGACCTGAAATATAAAATTACAGCCATGTCAAATAGCAAGAGGTAAATTTTACCTTCTTCTCTAAATTTCTTGATCTCTACATAAAGTATTTGTGCCTCCATCTAATAATCTCATCTGCTCAATGAGTATACTTTTGGCCCCTACTTTTTTAAATTCAAGCCCATATCGTGTAACAATCTATGAAAAGTTGTTCGACTGAAGTTAGGGAGATCATAAATCAGCATTGACAGTAGTAAGAATTGTATTTAAAGTAGGTGGCATATTCTGTATAAAAAATCCATGCACTTTACGTCGAATAGCTGCTTGCGTGTTCTCACCATATGTATGCAGTCGATCATTTACTTGTATGCCCTTCCTTCCTTTTTAGGTTTTGGACTTGATAATAAACCATTTTGTTGCTCCTGTTTTACATGATATATTGCACGGTCTGAGATGCCCAAAGCTTTACTTGCTTCTCGACGCAGCACTCACATTCATTGATTTATTGAAATAATTGAAAACATTTGCAATCATACACTTCTCCTTACAGTTAAATTTGTCTCCTCTGCGCCGTTTTCTTCCTATAGGCTCCATTAATGTAGTGAAAACTGTAATTACATTTTATATTCTGTTATAACATTTATAAAAATAAATAAAAATACCCATATTACCCTGTGCACGCTTGAAAAGATAGAAGTGTTCTGAAAAGAACAATTGGTGCCAACTATATAAGCAAATTAACAATTTAACGAAATATTTCAAAACAAGGACGATGACGATTGACAGTTGATGCTAATAGACAGATAGTATACAACTGTTGTCGACGCCGACAGCATATGTAAATAAGTTGCAACATAGCAACCGGTTGTAGAGATAGCGCTAATGACAGCAACCAAGGATAGTAAGAGATAAAAGTTGCTATTCTATCCCATACTGAATACGGAGGTTGGGACGATCTATAGGCTACGGCGCTTCGTAGCTGAAGGTGGGAAAATTAAAATTTTGGTTTGTTTTTGTTTAGGTTGGGTTGGTAGTAAAAAAAAGAATTGACAATTGACAGTATTTATTTTGTCAAAAATATTGGTGCTACAAATCTTGTATTTGACAAATATGGTATTACAACATCTAATAAAATAAGAAGGCTGTAGTTCCGTATAAGGGGCATCGAGTTAGCGATTTTAATGGATTCTAACGGAAAGCTCACGCTTTGCTATGTTTCGAATGGTGCTTCTTTTTAGTTTAAAATCTAAAATCTATGGTTAGGGTAGCGAATTTGGTTCTCATTTGAATAGACTTCGGTAGGCGTGCACGGAGTAGAATCGATCGAACACGCGCCGAACTGCGTATTATAGGCGCGACGCTGACAAAAATTTAAAACAGACCGAAAAACAATAACAGAAATCTCATTATTTAACGCTCACACATTCACACACACTATCAAAGGTACGTGAAAGAGCGGACAATTAATATAATAAAGTTTGCTTTCCGAAGAGAAATATGTGTCAATAAACAATTTATATATCGTTATCTCTTGTACAATACCTACAGTTACAATATATCGTACTGTTCCCGAAATTAGAAAAGACAGAACAAAGTATTAAAGGAAAAAAATTGTAGGAAATTGTCCTAAGAACATGCGTGTAAAATCTCGGACCTCTATGTATACCCTTAAGCGACCCACCCCCGCAACACCTAAGCGCATAATCGAGCCTACCATATCGTAAATTATAGGTGATAGAAAAGAAAGTTTCAGAATTTTTAACTGTACCTCTAAGCGTGCTAACCCCCAATACCTAGAAGTAAAACCTATCCTCCGATCTCAGAAAGTACAAGAGATACGAAAAAATGTTAAAGGAGAAAATTGTAGCAAATCTCCTCAAAAGTACACGTGTAAAATTTCAGATTTCTATCTGCACCCTTAAGCAAACCACCCTCACAATCTCGGAGGGCGGAATCTATTTACCGATCTCGAAAATTATAAGTGATAGAAAAAAGAGTTATAGGAGGAAGTGATTGGAAATCGTACCGACAGTACACATATAAATTTTCAGAATTTTTGTCGCATCTCTATGCGAGCTAACCCCCGAAACCAAAAGGTAGAATCTACCCTCCGATCTCGTGAAGTACAAGAGATACGTAGAAATGCTAAAGGAAAAAAATTGTAGCAAATCTCCCCAAAAGCACACGTGCAAAATTTCAGACATCTATCTGCACCCCTAAGCGAACCACCCTCACAATCCCAGAGGGCTGAATCCACCTACCGATCTCGAAAATTATATGTGATAGAAACAAGAGTTATAGGAAGAAGTGATTGGAAATCGTACCGACAGTGCACATATAAATTTTCAGAATTTTTGTCGCACACCCATGTGAGCTAACCCTCAAAACCAAAAGGTAGAATGTACCCCCACGGGAATATGGAAGTCGAAAATAATATTCTTGCTATTTTCACGAAATAATTATAGCAATAATCAGGAAGGGATAGATGTAGCTATGTCTACTCGTAAAAAGAAATATAATAATTGCTACAACTATAACCCTATAATAAGAACAAATATCGAAATAGTAAACTAGGTCGGACCAAGTATAAGAGGTATAGGTAAATTCTGACAAGGTCTACTCAACTCATGATATTGATATTGCTTGCTATTGTCTGAAGCTCTTAATATAAATAATAATTCTTTTGGCCCTAGAATACCTGGCCCTCAATCTTTCTCTGTCGATGAATTTCAATGGTACTACATAGAACATTAGCGTAATTCCATTACCATGTAGAGAAAATAATGAATAGTGTGCACAGTAATGATATATTACACAAGTGAGTCGGCTCTTCTATTTATGTTTTGTCTTTCATTTGTCGACAATAGGGATGATTTGCCACAGCTTCTTCGTTCAACATTTTTTCGCATCCTCTCCTTTCCGAGTTCGGAGGGTAGATAGTAGGCTCGATTATGCCCTTAGGTGTTGCGGGGGTGGGTCGCTAAAGGGTGTACATAGAGGTGCAAGATTTTACACGCATGTTCTTGGGACAATTTCCTACAATTTTTTCCTTTAATACTTTGTTATATCTTTTGTAATTTCGGGGATAGTACGATATATTGTATCTGTAGGTATTGTACAAGACATAACGCTATATAAATTGTTTATTGACATATTTCTCTTCGGAAGGCAAACTTTATTGTATTAATTGTCCGCAATTAGCTTTTTCACGTACCTTTGATAATATCTGCGAATGTTTGCGCGTTAAATAATGAGATTTCTGTTACTTTTTTTCGTTCTCTTTTAAATTTTTGTCAGCGTCGCGCCTATAATACGCAGTTCGGTGCGTCTTCAGTCACGCTCGTGTTCGATCGATTCTACTCCGTGCACGCCTAGTGAAGTCTATTCAAATGAGAACCATCTTCGCTACCCTAACCAAATCTATTTAAAAGCGGCTATTTCTAGGTTATGTTTAGTGGTCTATGAGTCATAATTTACGAAATTTAAGTTGTTATTGTGTTTCGCCTAAAAGATACTAAAACGGATAGTAAACAGTGATACGCGGTAAAATTTCATTGAATATTGGGGAATAATCTGTTGTATAATATTTACTATTACATATTTTTTATTTTTGTATACAATGTATGTAGGTAAATAGACTAGTACTGTCTTGAAACTGTACTACATTATTGTGAAGTTCTCATAGTCTTTCTTCCCATGGATCTCATTGTAGAAAACATTTAACAGGAAAAAGAGACCAAAAATAATAAAGACAATAATTTTCTAGCGAATATGACTTATTGACATGCGAAATACAATAAATAAATGAACTAGTTTGGTTTTGAATAGAACTAACTAATTATTAGTTAGATTACACAAAAAGTGTACCGAACTGGTAGTAAATTACGTATATACAGCAGCTGAAGATGTTCACACCCAGAAGATTGAGTGTTGCTGGAGACCCACCAAGGCTTGGTTTGCCACCAAACGTTTTGCACGGCAGACTTTTGCAGATCACCTTGTGGAATGGCCATGGTGTAGGGATATACATACATACATAAAAGAGGTGTGAACCACCTGTTCAGGGAACTGCTAGCCGCTGTTAGACAGCAGTACCTAGCGTAAATTTCCCTCATTTTTCCTTATTATTTCGTATTACGGCAGTGTGTTGGTTTTTTCAATGGGGAATATTTTTTTTCTCTAAAATCATATATTAGTATGCATTAAACTTGTATAATTTAAACATTTGTTGAAGTTTTGCACATCATTAATTGAAAAATCCTAGATGCTTTCCTCGCGGCATTTAGACCATGTTTCAGAATTACGTTTCTTTTTTTGCTGGCATATTGTTTATTTTGCAGAATTATTTGCCAAACTATTATTTGGAAAATATTTTGTAGTACATTATTTTATTCCTAGGATTATTAGTTAATTTATTAATCGTTTATTATTTTAGAAATATGTTTTTGTTGCAATTTGCGTGATTGTTTCTAATTTATAAATCATTTATTACTTTAGAACTATTTTTATTACCCCTTTTGTGGTAGTTACAAACAGTGTAGACTTAATGTTACGTTCTCCTGGTTTGAAGAACAGCGCCGCTGTAGCCTGCTCGTAAATTCCTGAATTACTTGACCAATACTTACTTATAGTGTATGTTCGCTTATATACTAAAGGAAAGGTTGTACAGTGAAACTCAATGCGCATGCGCAAAAAAATATATATTTAAAAATAAAATGGTTACACGGTTTCCACTCTTGCCTATGTACATGTACGATGTACGTAAGATATATATATTTGCAATAATTGCAGTTATTCGAGCTCTCTTATACATGTAATGTACATTAGCATGTGTATATGTATTTTCATTGGTAGCAACATAAAGTAATGCCTCAGCATGTACGTTGCAAAGCCATGTCTTAATTCTGTTTAAAAGGTTAAACTCTTATATGCTTCCGCTGAAGGTTTGTTAGAGGCATGTACTAATGCCTCTATCTGTTTGCATGCACCACTACCTTTTTATAGGGGAGCCAACCCTATTTATTTCTTAAATTTATAAGCGCACCTCGGTGCTATGCTTATTTATATGTCCCTTTTCGGGAGCCTAATATACTTTCCTTGTCTTAAATTTGCCTAAGGGACTTGGCCCTGTATTATTGGCATGTATTTGTACTTGAACCAAATACGTTCGTTATATTCACATTTATAGGGGAACCCACCCTATCTCTTAGAGCTTGAACGCCTGGTCGAGGGCGACAGTAGCGATAATAGCCGATCTCAATACAAAAGTAATGTCACAGCTACCCAGGCGTTCTCGTTTGAAATATTACGCTATGTGCAATCTTTAGCTCTCTACTACTGCTCCCCAAAGAAGGGAAAAAGCCAGTAACCAGCAAATGTGCGAACTGCGCACCGACAAGTAAAACGGAGCGATGATGCCGACATTACATAAGAAAACTGGTCCGATACGACAAGGACCGAACAAACGTACAAAAGACAACGGGCGCTGCGGCCGCAACGACCGTCAGCAAGAAGCGGAGTGATCGTACTTGTAGAGGATGTCTATACATGCGCGCCGACAATCTCACCAAAATAATTTCCGACACAAACTTAACAGAAGATTAAAAATATGTATAGACGACAATGGACACAGTAGCCTCGACGTACGATGATAGAAAATCAAGAATTTGTACTTATTAAAGAAATCTATACATGCGATTCGACGACGTTACCAAATGACTCCCGCCAGAAATAAATGTATAGACAACGTCCTCGACGATTCCCGCCAAAACTAGAAAATCTTAGAAATCTCTAATAATCATACGACGACGTTACTGTACACGTTACGACGAGGCACGAAAGGTGACCGAGAGTGCACGATCGCTAATACCTCGACCGTCGCGCGGGAGACGACTGCCTATGCTTGTGTACATTAAATTTTAAGAAAACTCCCATTACTTATTCGACGACGTTGCACTGAATGATTTCTAATTAGGCAGTTTTAGCTAGCGTAATGCGAATGGCTGGCTTGCATACATATACAATGCGTAATGTACATACATATTAAAATAAAATTGAATATAAGAGAGCAAAATAAATAAATATAAAAATGAAAATAAAGTAATATTCTAAATGAAAATAATAATGCAAAGAAGATAAAATACATAGTAGTAAAAAATTTATAAAATACAAAAAACAATGTTAAGTCCTTAACACTTAATATACCATACTACTTTTATATGTTTCGTATTGACGGACGGGCTTACTTGATTCATATAACAAAATCACGTTAATATTAAAATGCATTTTATAATTTACTAACAGTTTTTGTGTAATCTTCGTATTATTTATTTGTTAGGTATATTTTTAGGATTTAAATTTACCGCGTTGTATAACGCCACCTGGTGGTGGCGTAGGGAAGAAACGAGGTCGCGGGCAGAGATAATATACATAATTTTAGATTTGAACGATTTGAAATTTATTGGTACTATGAGGCTTAATTTTATTTGATTAGGGGAGAAATGCTACAATTTTTATAAAACAATATATTGATTGATTTAATATGAGTAGAGATAAAGGAAATTGGGGTTTCTTATAATTCTTATATAAAAATAAGGAAATTTATCTTACAATATTAGAACTTGGGGGAGTAGGTTTCAGGGGGATTAAAATTTATTTATACATTAAGTTTAGATTTATTTAGATTATAGTTTTATTAGGTGAAATATTAATTTTTAATAATAAAATGTAGATTATAAAACTTAAATGACATAGTTTAGTTTCTAAGTATTAGTTATTTTTAAAGAGATATATTAAGTGTATTTATGATATGTGATTTTAAAATAAAGTTTTATTCTAGCTTGAATTTTAATTTATAGATTTGATTATATGCAAAATTTATTGGTTATAGAAATTATTATAAAGTGGTAATTTATCTTATTCTTGTATAAAAATGCAATATAGAGAATTAAATATGAAAGAGATTTTGATTTAGGAATTTATAAAAGTATTGATAAAATTTGTGCCAGCAATCGCGGTTACACAGATAATGCAATTAAATTTGTTCGGTTAGTAATACATTAGATTAAGATTTGTTTAATTTTGAATTTATTAGGTGAAATTAGTAAGTTTAATTAAAATTTTAGTTTAGATAATAAGGTTATGAGGTTTTTATTTTAAACTAGGATTAGATACCCTATTATTGAAAATGCAAATTGTTATGCTTGAGTAGTAGTAGTTATGTTCTTGAAATTCAAAGAATCTGGCGGTATTTTAGTCTATTCAGAGGAACCTGTCAAGATTTATATATATATAAAAAAAATCAGATCAAGATACAGCGTATAGATAAGAAGAGATGGGTTACAATAAATTTATTTAGATGGTTAAAATATTTAACAATATTTTATAAAGCGGATTTGATAGTAATATAGTTTAGTTAAACTTTATGATTTTAGCTCTAAAATATGTACATATCGCCCGTCGCTCCTTCCCCAAGGAAGGATAAGTCGTAACATAGTAGGTGTACTGGAAAGTGTACCTAGAATGGCAAATTAGAGCTTGATAGAAAGCATTCTGTTTACATTAAAAGGTTAGCTGTGAGAACCAATTTAATTTGAAATGAAAAAATTATTATTAGTTTAAAAAAACGAATATTTATATAAGTATACGCTAGAACATAGTAATTTAATTATAATGAATAGTATAATGATAGAATTAGTATGAGTCCGTAGACTTTGCTTTGTTTCTGTGTGCGTATATGTACGTCCCAAACGTTTAATTTACGTTACCTACCAATGCAGTTCACCGGCAATCAGTCCGATAAACCAGTTGGACACGTAACATTGCCTTTACAATATTTGTATTTAGTATATTTCTTTAACTTTCATTACCTATTACCTTAATATCTACGAAATTGTGAGCGTTTTGTTCTAGGCTTTTATTTAAATCAGTAACTTGTATATTTCCTTTTGTTACCTCTTACGGACTCTAAATCATCGAGAATGTTTCGTCTTTTATATTTATATTTTGATGTTCAAGTATCTTTCAGTTCAATATTTTGTGTTATTTGTTAATTTCTCCTTGTTCTTATATTATACATTCATGTATATATTGCCTTATGACTTGACTTCGACCTGCATATGTAAATGCTAACAAAAAAGAATTAGCTTAAAAAATATTATAAAATAGTATACTACATTATCGCGCTGTTGCTGCAGATATGAGCTCTGTACATAGTCAGTTGTCATAGCAACGTTCAAGTAGCGAGAATCATAAGTGTACGACTGCCGGTCTGTCGCGGCTTACTCATCGACTGCGCCGGACTCGGCACATGCTCGCGCTTATCCCTTAAAATATATCTTTATTATATATTACTAAACAATTAATAATATACACAATAACACACTAAATGATTTCTTAAGAAACTAGATATTTCGATTTTGAATCTTTGTTGTGACATGTTGAATTAATTTGAAAATTTTAGATTTGAACGAGTTGAAATTTATTTGGTAGGTGAAGTTTAGAGTTGTTCGAATTGGATTTTGAATATTTGTTGTGATATGTTGAATTGACTTGGAAATTTTAGATTTGAACGATTTGAAATTTATTTCATATTTGAAGTTTAGATTTGTTCGAATTCGATTTTGAATATTTGTAGTGATGTGTTGAATTGGTTTGAAAGTTTTAGATTTGAATGAGTTGAAATTTATTATATGTGAAACTTAGATTTGTATTGTAGGATAATATTTTAAATTTGGCGCGCTTAGAAAAAGTTAGACTCCGGGTGGGGAATGAGGTACTTTAGGACAGTTATGTGTTATGCTTTGTTATATACAGTGCGTTATGAAATATAGTTTTGAATTTTTAGCCGGTTTTATTTCGGCCATCACCTGACCCACAGTATAAATTTGATTTTGAATAATGTTATGCGTAACATTATCTTATTGCACTTACTGTCGATGAACTGCTTGGTAGGTTTCGTAAATTAAACTCAGTCTGTTTAATACATGTATTAAAGAACTCATAAAAAAAGAAGGGCAATTCTGTGTGTTTATACAATAATAATAATTCGTTAATAGGGCTAGTCTGTATAAATGTATATGTTTATGCCTGACTATGTTCGCTTTCGTTAGAGATTTTATACTCTAAATATTGTTTGACGTTTGATACGGTTTCCCTATACGTCTGCGACGTCATAGACTATAGCAAGTTTAATTTAAGTTTTAGTTTAGATAATAATGTCATGAGGTTTTTATTTTAAACTAGGATTAGATACCCTGTTATTGGAAATGCAGATTGTTATGGTTCAGTAGTAGCAGTAATGTTCTTAAAATTCAAAAATCTGGCGATATTTTAGTTTTTGAAAAATTGAATGTTTAAGATTTATAGATATATAGCAAAGATCAGATCAAGATACAGCGCATAAATAAGAAGAGATGGGTTACAATTGAAATCGATCAATAATAATAATAATAAGTTGCTTATTTTGTTACACATCGTTAAACTTATTACTTATTACTGATTCAAGCTCTCGCCACTAGGCATTACGCTGTTACGTGCAATGTCAGGTTTGGTTTCATATATAGGCTTCCCCACGTGATTGCCTGAAAGCTAATGCATACAAAAGGTGCAGAGCGTAAGCAAAATAGGGACAATATTGTTTGTGAGATTCTTTTGTTTTAGCAAACGTGTGTGTGATCGTTCCGTTTTCGGCTTTTCTTTCGGTTTTTTGTTCCAGTGAAGTACTGGCCTAATTCCTTTATCCTACTATTTTCTTCTAAAGAAAGCCCACTGAAATCACTTTCCAAAATTAATTTTGTTTATTAAGTAGCTATGCGAATTAATACTATTCTATGTTAGAACTAGAGGAAGCTTGTTTGATCCAGAGTGTTACTATTGCCCTAGCAAGTTGTACGAGCTGTGATTCGTTGCATATATTGATAACGAAAGGATTACTAAAATTGTATTTTCTGAATAAATACATAATATAAATTTCCATATTTTTGTATATAAATTGAATTCTTAAATGATATCTGGAGGGGCGACTGATGTTATGGCCTTATGGAGAAACCGTTTCTGACCAGCGCTAGGTTCAGTCAGCACGGGGCCTGTAGCAAATACTAACAAGGATAAACAGTACGCTTAAAAATAAGTTTTGGTCATTTTTAAATTTTGGAAATTTATAGGTAACACTAATAACATCAATGTCTCTGAATAAACCACATTTGGTGTTTATTACGGTGACGTAATTTAGACGACCTTATTATTAGAATGTTGTCCACTATAATTAGTAATCATCAAATATGGATAAATACGTAAGTCTCTTTCTACATTTGGAAAAATAATTTTTAAAGAAGAAAAGTTTCTAATGAAAAGGCTAAAGTATAATTAATTTTCCATTCTAAGTCTGTATTACTGCAATTCCAGTGTAGCATGCTTTGTTTGCTATCAGTAGCAGCAGTCATATACCTGTTTTGAGTAGCTCAGCAAACTTCACTAGCGCTTAGCTTACGCTTTCTTTCAAATCGTCTCGACAAATATTGCGATAATTGGAACACCAACAGTGAAATTTCTATAGATCCATTCACACAAAATTAATAAATAAAATGAATACATAATAAATTTACAATTATTTCTAAACTTAGTAGTGAGTGCTAGATCCTTTATTCAAAATAACTTCAAGATCCAAGTCTTCATACCGTCTATCGATTTGGTCAATGTTGAAATAGAAATATCATTCCAACACCTCATTATCGGAGATTTTAGTTCCTTGAGGCTATTGTGTTCTTTATTATTGGCATACTCCTCTCTTATATTAGCTAAGAATTTTCGATAGCGTTCAGTTCGGGAGAGCGAGCCAGCCATTCTAATAAATTAATTCCGTCTGTGTGTTTTCAACAATACTAGCTGAAGTTTTCAAAATTCAATTAGTGCCTTTTGTGTCGTGTGTTTTGAATATCGCTGTTATGACTGTGTTCGGAGTTTGGTCATCTTTGAAAATACCTTCGAAAAGTACTAAAATGTCCCACTTTGTGTCGCGAATAAAAAATGTTTTCCGTTTCTTTTAACCCGGTTACAAAGCTTTCTTTATGGCCAGGCTGAGGGTACTTACAGGAAATCACTGTTACACGTGCATATTTACGCAATTTTTTGTCATTTTCTGCCCTGGTATACAAGATGTTATGGTAATCTAAATTACCTGGTACGTGGTTGTTTGGAAATGTCTGACAATACATATTCTAGTACAATATGTACATATTTTATGCTGAACTGTTGTTAACTATTTAATAAGAGTTCTTCCGTACCATTTTCAAATCTAAGCGAAATTGAAACCGTTGACTAATGAAGGATTCAAATATCGAAATCGAATGTTATACTTAGGTACCATAATTCTTATATCCTTCAACACTGTAAAAGAACAGCGCAAGTGAACAATATTTTGAGGGCATTCTCTTTCTCTAAGTGAAGAAAAAGTGTAGGAATCCTCGGCAAGTGAACGATACGTAACGGATGTACTCCCCAAAGGTTTAGCAACATAATTGCGAAAGCAAATTACAACAGAGAGCTCCAGTTGCCGATATCTGGAAAATTCAAAAAGAACTGTCAGGTGAAAGTCAGGTTTTCTCAATTGTCCCCAGATTTTTAACACATTTTGATACTGTTAATATCTTTTGGGTAAAGGACAAAAACAAGTTCTTTTAAACAAATGTCACTTGTTTTCGAGGTGGATAGTTTCCAATTTATTCCTAGTTGCTGCAGCTATGATGTCATGCGTTATCACAAATATAATATTGCAGTAAAGAGCGCCATTCATTGGTTTCCCAATAACTTGTACCTAGATACACATTCATACTGTTATGCATTGTTAGGTTTGAGATGCAAGAAGAATCCCCGATAGCCCTTTCTGCTTTATTTTATTAAATTTAAACACACATGACCGATGATACTTAGATATATTTTAAACTTTATCTTCTTTTTATAATTTATATTGGATATCTGATCAGAAGCTAATTAGAAAATTTGGTTGTATTACACATGCGGCTCCCACTTACAATTTCTTACTTTTGGATCTTTTTTCGAAATGAATTTAGTATATCGAAAGGCGTTTTAAGAATTTAAGATCCTGTTGTAAAGCTGTTTTTTTTCTACTTGACGATTTCTTCCTAGGGCATTTAGCAATTCTGACAAGAAGGGAATTTGCCGTATCCTTAACTTCAAAGTTTGTGCATACTTGATAGATGCATTGGTATATCATTTGACGTGGCACACTTTGTGTATGCATCTTAATAGCGTCTTGCTAGGAACATGGTTTAAATTTAACGTACATTCAAAGAACTGTTGTCTTGCATCAAGAAATTAGATTTTCTCGGAAGAATTTGTCTCTATTCAAGTAAATAGTTTTCAAGACTAAAAAAATTATTAATATCAGAAAATACTATTCTTAAAATTATACTTGCATCAAATACATATTTTCTTGGGGTAAGAAAATCAAATAAATGCAAGACAGAAAAATGTTTCCTCGAAGTTAATCATTTAGTCCTAAGTTAAAAAAATGTTCAGTGACATTGCAATTAAGAAAAGTCTTTTAATTTATAAATGCATTTCTGGATAGACATTTCGCAATATTGCTTTTATGAGACTAGCTCTACAATATAAGAGTAACCAGTTGCTTTCACTATGGATTCAGTACTTTTACATTATCACGCACCCACATAAAGCGCGATGCAGTAGGTGTTATTTATTAATGTTTTTAAATCAATAAATTTATTCATAAACCTTTTTCTTTTAGTAACAAAAAAAAAAATTAGAACAATTATATAAAGAACAAACAAAATAATAGAAACTCTTTTGTAGTTGGAATTCGAACATTGAATTTGAAAAACCTGCAACGATTACATAAATCACTCCAGTATTATACAACTGGATTTGGGGTTGTTATATACAGTGACTCATAGTGAAAATAATACGCTGGTATATAATTTGACAAGCTGAAAATTCTAGGTAAAAATAATTATTTGGGGAAAGTAAATTAAATATATTATATCTACTATTCTTGAAATACATTGCATAAAATTCGAACAGATATTACGAATTCTGATCAGATAACATTACAGCGATTACATATTCAATATCAGAATGAAAATGATGCACCCTACGGTAATAATGAATTAGTTATTTTTGAAAGTTAAAAAAGCGACAATTAGTATTTAGTTGGGATTCCTTTAGATTTTATAATTACGTATCGTAATCTATTTGGAATAGATTCTACTAACTCACGCGTATAATCTGACCAAATACTGATGCTTTGTTGTAACAAAACATTTTTTTAAACCATTCCTATTGGATATTCGATAACTACGCACTTTTGCTTCAAGAATAAGCCACAAGGTTTCCAACACTAGCAGCAGAAACACAGCCCTTGGCCATTACATGCCAACCTCCATGTTTAACTGTTGGTTTTAAATGTTGCGGTTTTAATTATTTTTCCTCCACACATTACCGTTCCCAACAGAGCCGAGAAGATTAAATTTACTCTCATAAGAGAATACGACCGTTTTCCAGAAGTCGAAATTTTTATTTTACTCCTAAAACGCAAACTGTAAGCGACGTCTTTTATCCTTCTGGCTTATAAACGGTTTTTTTCTGGCTATTAGTCCGTGCAAATTGACACGCTTTAGAGTTTTTCGAAGTGTTTCTGCATTTACGGAATTTCCCAGAACGCGTTTCACCTCTAGAGTTAACTTAGGAAGACTTAACAGTGGACTATTTCTAGATAGTCTAATAATTCACCACTCCCCATGTTCGTTAAATATTTTTTTAACTTATTTCACATTTGTTCTTCACTCTCTTTTCGCGATGATATCGTTCAATAATATGCTGTATCGTGGATGCACTTCTATTTATATTTTTGCAATTTCCCATCGATTTTTATTGTTCTTATGGTGAAAAATTACTAATTCCCGCTCATTTTCACTGTGATATTGAATATGTAACCGCTGTAGTGTTATCTGGTTAGAATTCGTAGTACTTGTTCGAATTAGTTTTGTTTTATTTCAACCAATTTACTTTTCCCAAGTAATTACTTTTTGTAACATTTTCAGCTTCTTACCAAATTGTATACCACTGCATCCTTTTCACTGTAATGAGTCACTGTACTGCCGGCCGCCATATTGTTACAACTGATTGACGTTTAGATCGTGTATTTTTCTGAGTGCGTTGCATTTAATTTTTCTCCGTAAATTTGCATTGTAGTAATAATTAGCCAACTACATGATATAACACAACATAACATCCTAGTTAGTTTTACTGTTGCCGCCAAACAGTTGCTTTGAAAAATTGTGTACTCTTTTCATTTTACCCCTCTGAATTAAAAATAGTGCAATAACTGATATTGTCAGTAAGAAATCCGGGCAATGAATTGACGATTGAAATATATGTATTTTGATACAAAGTTAATGTTTCGCAGAGCTCAAAACCGTACTTCTTTTTTTCAGGAGATTAGTAAGTACCTAAAAATAAATTAAAAAAAGTGCTATTTCCAGGCTATGCTCGTCAGTTTGTTTTTGACATTTTCAAAGAAATTTTTAAGTTGGTACTTGGCGTGTGTAAACTAAAAATCATTACTAACATTTCTAAAATAAGCAGAAATTAAGGAATTTTCTTGTGGTTTAAAGTCCTGAAACAAAGTATTCTTAAAATTCTGGAACGACAGGACAGTTTTTCAATTGAAGATAAAATTTCTTTTCTAAAATTAGGCATTTAATTAATTATAGATTTTTTTATGGATGCTTTCCACAAAATATTTTTGAATGTTACATAATTACCTCTGCAATTTCCTGCTTTCTATTTTTAATTTATGAATCATTTACTATGTTAGAGGTATTTCTATTCTGGATATGTACACAAATATGTTTTGTATTAGCAAGTAGGGTCACTTCAATGTATTTCACAAAATTACGTGGATATTAGAGTATATTTTACGATTGATTTACTGTTGTTTTGGTACACTTTTTGTATCATTTTTGAAAGTAATAAATTAACATCATTCAAAACTAACTCGTTAAATTATTGTAACTTTAGTGTATTTTATATATAATAGTAAAAAATATAGAAAATTATTTTCATTTTTTTCATCCTTTTTACCTGTTTTCTATTCGGCACATAAGTAGTCAGATCTTTAAAACGATATAAGAGGAAACTAAATTTTTCCATTTATCTTATCTAAGTTATATGCAAAAGAAACAAAATAGAGTCAAATCGTAATTTGCCGTGTATGAGTATTTTCTCTATCCATTATGGTAATCTTTAGTCCAGATCTAAGAGTATCAACATAAATATGAATCATCAACCTATGAACATAACCTAGAAATAGCTCTTTTTAAATTGATTTTCAGGTAGCTTATTAAAATAATTAAATTAGTCTCTTGAAACAAGAAGACGCATTTTGAACTCGGTGATAGGTTGGATTTCCGTTAGAATACTTAAATTACTGATTTACTGCTAGGTATTGGGAACTACACCTATATGTTCTATTGTGTTTTCATTTGCAGTAGGTAAATTACTAATTATAGCAAGTAAGTGCTGTTACTGCTAGTAGTAAATGTAATTATTGTATCATACGTTTCTTATTTCCAAACTCCGGAGGTAGTACGTATCCGCTCGGGTAGAATCGTGAGATTTGGCGTCGCGCGTATACTTGCCCCATTTTAATTTTTTTTCAGTCACTTAGTTTTTTCGGTTTATATTTTGTTGAATATTGTTGTTTACTGCGCTCCTGCAATGAATTTTATTCATATTATAGGGAAATGGGGACTCGAAGGGTATGCAGGAATCTTTGTAGGTAAGTTTACTGAAAGTTGTATTCAGTATTCATTATTTAGGGATATAGAAGTATTGACCTATAAGGAAAGATTCAAGGGTGTCAAATTCAGATCTTAATGAAACTTAGTGGGTAAGTAGAGTATGTTGGGGTTTGAAAATAAAAACCTTTTGTTTGCGCGAAATTCATTCTGGGGATGAAACACCCCTTCGAAAATTCACATGCTTTCAGTTTTCTTGATTTAGTTTTTGAACGGAATATAAAACAAATATTTAAATGCAAATGTTGCACCTTATCGAAAGGTCTTTCAGGACGATGAATGTGGTATATACAAGCTATTGCATTGAAGCGTCACCCTCTTATGCTAGAACTGATTATAGTAATGTGGCAAAGCAATTAACGCAGAATGTTTTAATTAAGCTTTATAATTCCAATAAAGTTCAAATCTAAAATTTCCAAATCAATTCAACACATCATAACAGATATTCATAATCAAATTGAAACAAATCTCAATCTTACGCGCCAAATAAACTTCAAATAGCTTAAATCTAAAATTTTCAAGCCCACTCAACACATCACAACAAATATTCAACATCGAATTCGAACAAATCTAAATTTCACCTATCAAAAAAATTTCAAATCGTCGAAATCTAAAATTTTCAAATCACTTCAACAAATCACAAAAATGATTCAAAATCAAATTTAAACAAATCTAAATTTCACATATAATAAATTTCAAACCGTTCAAATCTAAAATTTTCATACCAATTCAACATACAACAAATATTCAAAATCGAATTCGAACAAATCTAAATTTAACCTATTAAATAAATTTCAAATGGTACAAATCCATAATTTTCGGACCAATTCAACACATCACAACAAATATTCAAAATCAAATTTAAGCAAATCTAAATCCTGCCCCTCAAATCTAGAATTTTCAAACCAATTCAGCACACCACAACAGATATTCGAACAAGTCTAAACTTCACCTATCAAAGAAATTTCAAATCATTCAAATCTAAGATTTTCAAATCAATTTCTCGTCTTGATGACATCATTCCCTTTTAAATGCTTTGGTTTTGAAACGTATCTGCCCGTAGTACGATTATTATTCGTTTGCCTATATTCATTGTTGTATCTCTTATTAGGCCTAATAAATGAACCTAGTGGTGCTTTATTACTATGAGGATGGTTACTATGGTATGTTGGTTTCTGGAAATGATTATATTGAGGTCTTCTATTGTTGTCATTACCAGGTACGTTATATTGTCTTGAATCTGATGTCTTATTAACATTTGCATGTTTATTTGTGTACAAGTCCTCGAATTCCCTCAGTTCACAAAATTTATTATATGTTTGTACCTGATGTGTTATAACGGCTTTAGATATATTGAAATCAAAGTGTCTAGATAAAAATTTAATTATTTCATTTTCTGGTGAGAGTGGAGTTAAATGCTGTGCTATCGAAAACTTTGATGATACATGTGCTTCTATGCTGAGGATAAGATTATCCCATTGTAAGATTTGTTCTGATTTTACATTGCACAACCTCACCCCAATATTTTTGTAGAAACAGTTCGAAATTCATCAAAACTATTGTAGTTATCTTGGATGATGGGAAACCAAGTAGCTGCCTCCAATTCTAATGATGATCTAATACATGAGAAAATATATTCAACATCCTGCATAAATGGAAGAAGAACATTTTCTAAGGAAATTATAAAGCTTACCAGATTCTCTGCTTTACCGTTAAACTTTGGCAATAAATTTTTTATTTTAAGATTAGTATTTTGCTCTTGAGGTGAGTTTATATTACCCGAATTAACAGAACGTTCAATCTCCGAAATACGTTCATGGATGCTTTGAATATTAAATTTTACATAGTTGTCGATTAAATCAAAAATTCATTCATATAGTCATTGACTTTGTCGCTGAGACTATTAATTGACATTTTAAGCTCGGTGATGTTGTTGGAGGACAAAGTATCGCCTATCTCGGATTCCTGTGAATGTGTTTCGAGCATTGCTGTTTTACATATATTGACCATTCATATAAAGTAGAAAAATAAATTGAAATGCCCTAAATGTTGAGTCGCCAATTCTGTGGTGGAAAATTTCAGGCTCTTTAAATTTTTGAAATGGGTTTTTTGGTTTAAATTTGGTTGTACTCGTATTTTAAATTAAATGATGTTTTCTAATTAAAATAACCAAATGTAAGGTTGAATGAGATAAATCTATTGACAAATTAATAAATATATACCTTTTTTTATAAAAACAAATGTTTTTTTTTTTACAGAAAACCTAAAGCCATCCGCATCTAGCTAATGTTTAAATGTTCTAATTAGTATGCGAAACAAAATGAGAGCAATAAATACATATAATTTTGAGGAATTTAAGAAGATTCGATGTCTTTAATCTTTGAAATCGTACTTACTCGCACGTACTGGTCTTCGGCTTCCAACATATGCATCCGGAACTTCCAGATTTTATTTATAGCATCAGCTGGTACACTCTATGAATGGATATAATCAAAGATATTTGTAAATTTAAGAGTTATATGAGAAAACAACCAAGTATTCTTAGGAGAGACGACGACAATATGTGTGACTTTGACGCGATGTTTATATATCGATAGCAACACATTTGTATGCCTATATGGTAGGCCAAACAATAGGCACATACTTGATATAAGTGAAATTATATAGGTAAATGCTGCCAGTCGTGCCATTCTTCCATCGTACAAGATGATAATGCATATTTATACAAAATAAAATGTGTCTTATAAGAATTGAATTTGGAAATAATAATTTCCTTTTTCGTAACAGTTTTATAGCACTGCTTTTCACCAAATATATCTCGTCTAGCTTTTCTACAATTTTTCTTGCACTTTCTTCTGTTATTATTAACTCTAATTGCGTATTTGGAATACTGTTGATATAATTTTTGCCTTTATTTCCTTTTTATTCCATATTTCTTCTTTTATTGTGCTTGGTCTATTTCCGTAAATTATTACGTCACTGCACTCTTTGATTTCCAAAAATAAGTTTAGTCTAAACCTCCACTTATCATAATTTGTTCCATCGAAAATTTGTAGGGCCAATTCTTCTTTGTTCGATGCCATTTTTATTTTTTCGCGTACCTACCAAATACAACTTCCTGTTTTTCCTTCTTAATCTTACGAAGTACAGGCCTCTGCTACCATGTAAATATTCTATTTGGTAGGATTTCATTAACCATTAGTTTTACAATAACAATAATAATACAATACAAAAATATTACCACTTCATTAACCGTCACCTTTTTCCTATTATTTTACTCCTACTACTATATTGGCCAATACCAACTTTTGTTAGTTACTGCCATATATATATATAAAATCGCTATTCTAACAGAAACAGATAACATGGTTTTATCGGCCTTATTAAGGGCAAGGATCGTTGGCAACAATAGGATTTATAGATGATATTTGGCAATACAAAATTTTCATTTTCAAATAAAACATTCCCGGAAAAACAAATTTAATAGATTATTTATCGAGAACCGTATCAACAACAAAAAGAGGATACGATTTAAATCATCTTAATATAACACATACCTGTATGATGAACAACTTATCACCGCCTTACAAAAAGACGACGCTTATACTAGTGATATTTTATTTAAACTCGGTAACCACATAAATTTCAAAAAACCATCTTATCAAAGAGGACGTATTACATAAAAGGTTAAAAAATGGGAAGGAACTAATTGTCTTACCAGAAGATCATTGCAAAATTTTAAAAGATTTACACCTCATTTATACATATATTAGGTGCAGGAAACTATATTTGGTACTGAGAGAATGGATTTGAAAATTTTAGATCAGCGCGATTTGAAACTTATTTATTTGGGGGTAAGATTTAGATTTGTATAAAATTTGATCTTGAATAACTGTTATGATGTGTTGAATTGATCTGGAAATTTTATATTTGAACGATTTTAAATTTATTGGAACTATAAGGCTTAATTTTATTTGATTAGAGGAGTAAAGCCACAATTTTTATAAAATAATATATTGATTGATTTAATATGAGTAGAGATAAAGGAAATTGGGGTTTGTTATAATTCTTATATAAAAACAAGGAAATTTATCTTACAATATTAGAACTTGGGGGAGTAGGTTTCAGGGGGATTAAAATTTATTTATACATTAAGTTTAGATTTATTTAGATTATAGTTTTATTAGGTGAAATATTAATTTTTAATAATAAAATGTAGATTATAAAACTTAAATAACATAGTTTAGTTTCTAAGTATTAGTTATTTTTAAAGAGATATATTAAGTGTATTTATGATATGTGATTTTAAAATAAAGTTTTATTTCAGCTTAGAATTTCCATTTATCGATTTAATTATATGCAAAGTTTATTGTTTATAGAAACTATTACAGTATGGTAATTTATCTTTTTCTTGTATTGTAGTGCATTATTGCTAATTAAATATAAAAGGAATTTTGATTTAGGGATTTATAAAAGCATTGATAAAATTTGGCCAGCAATCGCGGTTACACAGATAATGCAATTAAATTTGTTCGGTTAGTAATACATTAGATTAAGATTTGTTTAATTTTGAATTTATTAGGTGAAATTAGTAAGTTTAATTAAAATTTTAGTTTAGATAATAAGGTTATGAGGTTTTTATTTTAAACTAGGATTAGATACCCTATTATTGAAAATGCAAATTGTTATGCTTGAGTAGTAGTAGTTATGTTCTTGAAATTCAAAGAATCTGGCGGTATTTGAGTCAGAGGGACCTGTCAAGATTTATAGATATATAAGAAAAATCAGATCGAGATACAGTGTATAAATAAGAAGAGATGGGCTACAATAAACTTATTTAAATGGTTAAATCATTTAACGATAGTTTATAAAGCGGATTCGATAGTAATATAGTTTAGTTTAACTTTATGATTTTAACTCTAAAATGTGTACATATCACCCGTCGCTCCTTCTATAAGGAAGGATAAGTCGTAACATAGTAGATGTACTGGTAAGTGTACCTAGAATAGCAAGTTACAGGTTGATAGAAAACATTTTATTTACATTAAAAAGTTAGTTGTGAGAATCAATTTAACTTGCAATTAAAAATTATTGGTTGGTTTTAAAAAAAAGAATATTTATATAAGTATACTTTAGAACATAGTAACTTAATTATAGTGAATAGTATAATGATAGAATTAAGAATTATGTATTTAATTATAAAAAAGGCGAATTAAGTTTTTGTACTTTGTTAATCAGAGTTTATTAATAGAAGTTAATAATTTAGTTTTCTCGAATTAGAGAGAGGTATAATTATATAAATTTAAATGTTGCATAATTTTCTTAAATATAATTATAGTAATAAAACGTTAGTCGTTTTTTAAAATATCTAGTTTCTTAAGAAATAAATTTCATTTAATGTGTTATTGTGTATATTATTAATTGTTTAGTAATATATAATAGACATAATATTTTAGGGTTGTGATATGTTGAATTGATTTGGAAATTTTATATTTGAACGATTTGAAATTTATTTGATAGGTAAAGTTTAGAGTTGTTCAAATTCGATTTTGAATATTTGTTGCGATATGTTGAAATGATTTGAAAATTTTAGATTTGAATGATTTGCAATTTATTTTTTATTTGTTGTGATATGTTGAAATGATTTGAAAATTTTAGATTTGAATGATTTGCAATTTATTTTTTATTTGTTGGGATGTGTTGAATGGGTTTGAAAATTTTGGATATAACCTGCTACCATTAACACTGTCAAAACGCGTGTCAAAAAATTTGATTTTTGCTGTGCCCAATGCTGTAGCATCTAGTCTCTTACCACATGTATTGGTAATGCCTAAAACATAGCCGTAGAGTGGCTTAATACCTGGGCAGCAACGGATACTTTCATTTTGCGAGTTTTCTGTGGGTTGCAGCATTCTTCTGTTAATTTTGTAAGTATCCTGAGCTCACCAAAAGCATTGTCAATTTAGTATGCAGTTTTATATACGATCCTATTTTGCTACAGTTAGTTCAAAATTATCTCTCCGCACCAAATTTTTCGTTAGTAAATTATTCCTGATGCCTTTGAGCAAATGAGGTGGATCATATATGTGGTAGATAAGTTTATCATCTACCTTAAAGCACTTTCTGTTAGGATATTCATATTGATTTAACGAATTTCTTATTAAATAATTTATTACTGCGACATTTGTAGCACCTTGATCGCTGACTGTTGCAATCACTTAAACTAATTTCATAAGCCTTTCTAATAATATCCTTTATTATACGCACTAGGTCTACCACCTTAATACTTCCTTTGCAAAACCCCAATGCTACTGGTTGTTTCCACTATTTAATAATGCTTCTCAGCATAAATACTACTGCATGATCGGCAATATTAATGTACACAGTGTTTACGAATGTGTTAATAAACGTACTGGGCCTCTCATTACTTCAAACATACTACTATTCACACCTTCCTCTACATGAAAACGTTTCAAGAAATTGAGGATTGTTTTGCGGCTAGGCATAGAAAACAGCTTTGACAATGCTTTGTATCCTTGTCTGCTTTGTTTGCACAGCACTAAAGCTATGCCTTGTCATTTAAAGTGTATCTTCGACCTTTAGAAGCTTTATCTGTTGCATGTAGCTGGCTTTTTATAAATTCGGATAAATGAGGTGCTAGCCTTGCTAATGATTTAGTAAAAACCTCTTCCTGAGATAGCGAATTTAACTGAATTCTCAATGTTTGCCTATGCTTTTGTGACTTTCTTAAAGATCGTGTTAAAGTATTATTTTTCCTGTACAATTTTCCTGCCTTTGGGGTTAAGTCACTGGATCTGATAACACCAACATCTCTTAACACTGAATAAGGCCCTACAACAGGTTAATTTCCAATGCAATCATAAGAACAAACACTGTCTCAAATTTTCAACACTTTCAAAACGAATTTCAAACAAGAATTAACTTAACTATTAACCAAGTAAGTTAAGGCATAACTTGATTTACAAAAAAAAAAATTAAAAACAAAAATTTTATGCAAATTTAACTTTCACTTACTTTTCCTCTTTGGTGTTACATTGATAACAGAAATGTCCTGCGTCATTAAATTTGATCTCATTTGAACAAATTATGTTCCTGAAGGTGTTAAAGGAATATCTGAAATTATCCACTTTCACATCAAAACCTTTTCATCAAGCAACTAATGCTGTCGTAAGAGAATGTAAAATATATTGGCAGCCAAAACCAATTATGCATATTACCATTTCCTGATGGGCTGTCTGTAGCTGCTTCACTTGTGGAAGGAATCGACAAAATAGAATCTGCTTCTGAAATTAAAAATATAAAAACGTTTCACTTACACATTCTTTTGCGAACCAATGCGTTGCCCTGGATATAAAACAAAAGAAGAACATCAATGAAGATCGGGAACAAAAGTGAGAGATGTTGGCATTTTTATTCTCCTAAGAAAGAATATGTCGTTATTTATCTCATATAACTCCGTAAAATTGTAAATATCTTTGTATTATATTCAATAATAAAGTGTATCAGCTGATACTATATACAAAATTTGGAAGTTCCTGACACTTACGTTGGAAGCCGAAGGCCAGTCCATCCTAAAGCCAAGCCAGTGAGTATAATTTCAAAGGTTATAGACGTCGAATCTTCTTAATTTCTTTAAAATTAATTATATCTTTCGATCTCATATTTAGTTTCCTAAATAAATTAGAATATTTCAAGTTTAGCTAGTCAGGGATTTCCTTAGGTTTTCTGTACAAGCATTTTCTTTTGTAAAAAAGCGGTATATTTGGTTTTATTTTTTTGTTGTTAATATATTTGTTTTTTTCAACTAACAGAATTGGCGCCCCACCTGGGGCATTTAAATTTTGAACAAATTTAATTTCAATTTATTTTTCTATTTTATATGACTAGTCAATGCACGTAAAACAGCAATGCTCAAAACATTTTCAAAGGAATCGGAGATGGGCGATACTTTGTCCTCCAACATCACCGAGCTTAATATGTCAATTAAGAGTATCAGC
The DNA here is from genome assembly GCA_023509865.1 of Trypoxylus dichotomus. Taxonomy (NCBI): domain Eukaryota; kingdom Metazoa; phylum Arthropoda; class Insecta; order Coleoptera; family Scarabaeidae; genus Trypoxylus; species Trypoxylus dichotomus. The sequence goes on along the minus strand of CM042077.1, from coordinate 33,617,216 downwards.
GATAAAATAAGTGATTATATGAATGAACGCCATCCTAATTTTGCAACATTAGAAAAAAAGATTGATTTAATCGACAACTATGTAAAATTTAATATTTAAAGCATCGATGAACGTATTTCGGACATTGAACGTTCTGTTAATTCGAGTAATATAAACTCATCTCGAGGGCAAAATACTAACCTTAAAATAAAAAATTTAGTGCCAAAGTTTAATGGTAACATCGAGAATCTGGTAAGCATTATAATTTCCTTAGAAAAAGTTCTTCTTCCGTTTATGCAGGATGTCGACTATATTTTCTCGTGTATTAGGTCATCGTTAGAATCTGAGGCAGCTACTTGGATCTCCATCATCCAAGATAGCTGCCATAGCTTCGATGAATTTCGAACTATGTTTCTACAAAAGTATACAAAAACATTCAGCAAAGAGGAATATGTATCATCGAAATTTTCCGTAGCTCAGCATTTAACTCCACCCGTACCAGAGAAAGAAATAATTAAATTTTTATCTAGACACTTTGATTTTAATATATATAAAGCCGTGATAACACGTCAGGTACTAACATACCCTGAATTTTGTGAACTGCTGAGCGAATTCGACGACCTGTACATAAATAAAAACACAAATTTTAGTAAGACATCAGATTCAAGACAATATAACGTACCTGGTAATGACAACAATAGAAGACCTCAATATAATCAACATTTCCAGAAACCAACGTATCGTAGTAACCATGCTCATGTTAATAGACACCCACCACCACCACCATTTAGGCCTAATAGAAGATACAACAATGAATATAAGCAAACGTAGCACGAGCAGAAATGGTAATTGGTAATATCTCGTCGTACGTTTCACAGCCGACGAATTTAGAATGAAAGAATGATGTCACCAGGGCGAGAACTGCGTACACTGCAGATCTGAACGCAATACAAGTGGTCGAAGCGGACGTACACTGCGAGCCATCGACAAATGAACATTTTTTAGGATAAGCCCCCAACACTCTAGTCATGCTACTAGTATAAAACGTTTCGGAAATTATGAGCATCCAATAGAACTTTTTCATGAACATGCGACATGAGGTAAATACCGCGCATAGACTTGTGCCGCATTAAGACAATATAAACATACAGATTTCGTTGAAATCATCGTACACCAATGCCGCGGATGCACGTGTCTTGCAACATAAACTGCATGCGGCTTTCTGTGCATGTTTCGCCGCAGTATTTGTTGCGTGAGTGAAGACGCAACATCGCCTATTTTTATTAAAAATAGAAGTACCGTTCAGAAAAATGTCTGAAAATCTTGTGTTTAATATAAATTTTGTGAAAGCAATCGAAAAACGTTCTTGTATATGGAACTATTCCTTAACGGAGTATAGCAAACGAAATTTAACAGAAAAAGCATGGGTGGAGGTGGCAAATGAAATAAAAGATTCAGGTAAATATAGATAATTTTATTTAATGTTCTATTCAAGTAACTATGCGTATTTCCACTGTATTGGTATCGATCGCTCTGGTGTCATAAAATACTTAGCTAACGATGATCGCAATTTCATAGCTAATGTTGTTTCGCGATATCCGTCTTGAACTTCATTTATTTGTGGATGGTTCAGTATATTTTCTTCGAAATGCATTGGATTAGTAAACTTTCCTTCCCCTATTCTAATAAAATTGTGTAAAACGCAGGCAGCTTTCACAATTTTTTTTATGGTTTCCTCCTCAAAACAAATTGGTCCCTCGAATACACGGAATTTTGAAGTATTCCAAATGCACACTCGACACTCTTTCTTCCTCGGGAAAGCCGGTAGTTGAAGATCCTTCTTGTACCATTTAAAACTCTTTGTGTATAAGGTCTCATTAAATATGGCATTAATGGAAAAGCTTCATCTCCACATATGTAATAAGGGAAGGGCTCTCCACTTTCATTATTTGGTAAATGTGAACGCTCGGGAATTCCTATTTTTTGGTTTCCAATATGAGATGCTTTAAAGACAGCCCCATCACTATTGCGTCCTACATCACCTACGCCAATTGTTGTGAACAAACTATCTGCATTAGCAGTAGCCATTAGTACCAGAGAAAAAGAAACCTTTGTAATTAAAATTACTTGAGCCACTATTGGCAAATTTTTTTATACGGATGTGTTTTCCGTCAATTGCGGCGACACAGTTTGGTAAATTCCACACTTCGTAATACCGTTCAGCATTGCGTTTCCATATTTCTTCATTCGGAATTGGCATAAATAATGGTTGCAAACCTTCCCATATAGCAACAGTTGTTTCTTTTACTATTCTACGAATTGTGGTATCTCCTCTATAGAACTGGAACGAAAGATTTTTAAAACTGTCACCTGTTGCCAGATACCTGAAAAAAAAGAAAAGTTATTTCACTGGCTTTTTGTTCAAATTTTTAATAGAGTTCCTTCTTTTTTAGTGTCAAATTGTCGCGAACGCTAGAGAAAAATCCGGAGAGCATTTTTGCGATCTATGAAAAAGCTACCCTCCGGCACCGGTGCAAATAAAAAAAAATATTATTTAAATGAAAGCTTAGAATTTCTTTTGCCTTGCGTAAAAAATAAAGCAGGCGATGGAAATTTGAAGACTGTGAGCGCCTGCAACGAGAGTTCTGATGAGGGTAATAGCGGCCCTGAAGACCATACAGACAATGAAGAAGAAACTATGGAATCCCGAGCTGACCAAAGAGGTCAGAACACTGCAATACATGGTTACGCAAGTTCGCCACCTGATATGACAGACCAAGGATCAACTCAAGATTCAGGCATTGACAAATCCATTATTGTAGCTAAGAAGATATATACTTCTACAAATGCTTCAACAATTTCAAATTCCGCCGATGCTGCTTTCATTGGATGGCTGAAAAACAAACAAGAAAGAGATAGCAGCAAAGATAATCCAAATATGTCATTTTTACGGAGTTTGTTGCCGGATATGATGAAAATGACAGATAAACATAACAGACGGTTTCGTCAAAAAGTTATAGGGATAATGGATGACATACTTGATGATGCGGATATCCGTATCTGTCATTCATCTACTTCAAATGTAAGTTCAATATCGTCTGTATATTGTCCAACACCAAGCCCTAATAATCCTCTACAGTGCCCAACGTCACACCCGGATGTACCAAGACCTGCATGGTCAGTGCAAGAAATACACGGAAACTACAGTGAATATCCAAATGATTTTCAGAGAAACGAAGATATTCGCTACACATAGTTGATTGGTACTAAAAACCAATATTTTACCTATAAGTATTTGTTTAATATTAATGGTATTACGTATTTTATTGTTGTATTACGTACCTTAATGTTATTAATAAACGTTCCTCTAAAGAAATAGCCTCTCGGTAATGGGTATAGTATGTTTCACTTTATGTTCCCACTTGCACTCTACTATAGTCCCATCCTCTAGTAGATCTGTCAATTCCCAGGTGCCATTTTCTTCAAAGGATTTCATTTCTTCCATCTTAGCTTCTTTCCACTTCTGTTCATCGAGCCTGGAAGAAGCTTCAGATACTGTTTCTGGAACATTGTCCATTTTTGTTTCATTTACGTACATCTACGTCACATAATCGTTGAAGGTATTGTGTTTCCTTTTCTGGTCTTCTAATGAAATTTGGTACTTCATAAGGTCCACTTCACTTGTGTAATTTTCGTCCAAACTGTTGTTCGGAGTGCTGGTATTGCGAAATGCATAATCTTCGTTAGCTTCTTCATTTTCAGTTGTTTCATCTCCCACTCGATCGACATTTCCGTCGCCATCAGCAATAGTTGTATTGAACTTACTTATGGCATTCTTAATGACAATCACGTCTCTACTGATAACAATGCCATTGATTTTTGGATCATATAGCCTGTAGCCTTTTATATTCTCATTAAAACTAACCAGTAACATCTCCTTAGATTTCTTGTCCCACTTTTTTCTTTCGGAATATGTACCATTACCTGGCTTCCAAAAAATCCGATATTACTTACATCGGGATTCTTGTGTGTCCATTTATCGAAAGGAGTCTGATTGCCCAATGCACTTGCAATAAATCTGTTTTTCAAATATACAGCAGTATTTACGGCTTCAGCTCAGAATCCCTTTTTTAAATTTGCATCGAGAAGGAGGCATCTCTCTTTTTCTATGGTCGCTCTATTTCTTAGTTCCAGCATATCATTTTGCTCAAGTGTATACGAATTTGTTTTCTGATGTAAAATACCGTTTTTACTAAGATTCTTCTCTACTCACCACAAAATTCACCACCATTATCTGTTTTAAGCGCTTTGATTTTTGACCACATACGTCTGCATGTACTGCATCGAGAACTGAAGATGCTCTATAATCTTTATGTTTGAAGGGTAATTGCGTTTGCTTACCCTCACAACAAACTACGCAAACTTCATTAAAATTTTACAATTTTGCAATACTGAGGCTGAGCATGCTTCGTTACTTATTTCGTATTGCGTGACGCCATATCTTAAGCATTTCGCACTAAGAACTTGATGTTCAATATTTTATTAAAAATATGCAATTAGTTCTCTACATGCTATACCATAAAACGATGACTTAAAACGTTCTTGGTAGTTTTAGCACCAAGAACATACATTTCAACTACTTTTTAAATAGTTTTCTATTTTGATGGGAAAAATATATGCATAAGAATTCGAGTTATACTTTTTTATTATTTGCCAATTGAAAATTTACAGGGTGCATACACATATTACTTAATAGTTATAATTACATTGTATTTACAAAGAATACGTACTGTACAAATTTATGAAATAGAGCATGCATTTGCTTGAAATGTGTGCTTCTGGCTCAAAGTAAAACGAGAACAACATTGATTCAATGAGTTACTTGATGAATACTTTCTGTTATGATTTGATCTCTTTAGTTTATTTAAGTGCAAATTTGTTTCGTCGTTATTTCTTGTAGTAATGAGCATTTTAGGAGCTTTTACTAATTTGGCTTTTATACTGCTGGGATTGATTAAGTCAGTAGCTCTAGATTCATTTGTTAGGCTGTTTATATGCTTTGAAGTTGGAGTTAATAACTGTTTATCTTCAAGCGGTGTATTATCCTTTTTCTCTGAAGTATGCTTAGATGTTTGAGAATTGTGATATGCAGGTATTATGGAGTAACTGACTTCTGAGCCAAAAAGGTCGGCCGGATTATGTGATGTCCATGTTGGAGAACAGTCTGAAAAGAGTACAATGGAACTACTATGAAAGCTTTTTGCATTCATAAAAATCAAAAACTTCAAAGTTTTGTGGATTTTGATCTCAAGAGATGGTGTGGAGCGGATCAACAAAAGCTACAGTAAAAGCAAAATAAATCACACATTAAAGGATTACAACATTTAAAAGCAATCATGGCTGTAGCAAAGCATGTTCAAGATGATATTGTATAAATAAATGATGTGAAATAAATAAGAAAGAAAACATTACAAAAAGGGAAGTATTGATAGAGCAGGAAGATTACGGTAGAGAACTTAGTCGAGGAAAAATATGCTACTAATCAAACTACAAAAAAATTAAAAAAAGTATTAATAAATGAAAATAGAAAATTTTGTGCAACATTCAGTAGATTAATTGAACTCCTAACACGGATTCACCAAATTGATGAAGTTTAAGTAAGATTTTTTTGTTTTACTTATCGCATGCAACAAAAAAATATATTTTAAATTCGTACCGTCATGTATACCCTGTATTTATGTGCTAATAATGCCCCAAACTTGATAGAAATATGAAACTATGTGTTATTCTCTTTTTGCACATAATTGTAAGATCAAAGCAATAAACAAGATTATTGTTATAAACCCAAAATACAATTGGTTTTTCTTTGTCATATACATATGTACTTGGTAGAGGCATAGATACTGTTATAATAATGAATAGTCTTAGCAAAGAGGGGCAAGTTTCAGTGCCTTGCGGCGAACAACATGGAGAGGTGAAGAGAGGGGCACGGAGAATCGAGTACCCGCTTGTTCAGTATTATTTGACTGGTCGTTGTGAGTGCTTTCTAGTACACACATATTTAGAAAATGTCGCATTTAGGTACGTTTTGGGAACGGCGAATTTCGAATAAACTAGAAAACGTAATAGCGAATATACCGGATTTAGTATACGAATGCGTAACGTCGTTAAAAATTTTTATGCCATCTGTTCGTGACTATGGTGAAAGAAGAATTAAAGCGGAATTGAAAGATAAAAATTGTGGTTATGTGTGGACGAAACAACCAATCGGCAAAAACATTCTGTGGTGAATGTGATGGTATGTACAATGGAAGAGTTTGAACTATAATCCCCTCATTCAAGTTTCAACAACCCAACTTTTAATGTTTGTGAGTGACGATGCCGTTAACATGCTTTCCTTTGACCGATGACTTATCCTTCCTTAAGGGCTTTATTAATAAAAATGAAAATTGGTTTCTCATGTAATCCTACTAACTATATTGAACTGCCAAGTCATTGAAGTCGGTGATTCCAGGTTGGGAGAGTCTTGTGGCAATTAGTTGAAATCCAGCGGATCGACTATTTTGCCCTTGTTTACAGTATTTTAGTCGTTTTATCTAAATTTCTAACATCAATCTTAACAGAGAAGCATCAAATAAATTAACTGCGTTAATAATATACAAGATGCTCCATCTATATTAGTTTTGGTTAGATGAAGTCTGACGTCTTTTATCCACTGCATAATTAACTTGAAGGTTTTTAGGTTTTATAATTGCCTGTAAAAGTCCTGTATTAATACAGTACAGAAATATTTGCCTACTTAGAAGAGACCGTCTGTTAAAGATTTCCTCTTTAACAATGCACTTGTGATGAAATTATCTAACCAAGTAAGTACTTAGAACATGACATATATGCTATGACTTCCAGATAATTTCACAGCAAATCAAGATGAATGTAAAAATACCAAATAAATGCCTACTCAAAAGAAGAACATATAGACGATATCAAGTAAGAAATGATCATGTACGTCGTATATATATATATATATATATATATATATATACATATATATTTAATACAAATATTTTTTACGATGTTATTTAAAACAGATTGTATCGATCGAGGACATCTGAAATTGTAATTTGACATCTTCTCCAGAAGCAATATTGCATGGTTTATAATATATATTACACACCCTGACTGTTCACTGTTCACGTTGATAGTTGAAATGAAGATGCTCAGGTGTAAGTAATTGTCTGTCACGGCAAATCCATTTATGCATTGAAAGATGTAATAGTTGTCTATTTAAAGTATATAAAGATTTTTAGCGACGACAATTCGGGGTCCAGTATGAAATCCTGGATTGTTATTTAGAGCTGCTTCAAACTTTTGCTTCACATTATCAGCAATATCTCCAGATAATTGGAAAGGAAATGGACGGAGATCATATATAATATTCAGTTAGTTATAGAATATTGTGGATTTGTCGGAGTAACTTGTAGATGGCGGATGGGTGAAGGTATTGTGGAATAATGTGAATAAATATTGGTAAAATTTATTCAAATAGTAGGGTCCACAGATGCTTATTGAACTTCAAAAATAGAAACAGCATCATTTGAATCTAGTAGTTGTACTATAACTTGAACGTCGTCAAAATGAATGTAATAATGGGATGTTGCTTCTATCCATGTACCCCAGCACATGAGAACAGGTTTTAGTGGTAGTGGCACATGTGATAATTTTTCATGAAATTCTTGCGTGCGGTGCCTTTACAAAAACTTTCTCGACGAAAGATATCAATTTATCTGCATTAGAGTAGAATTTCCTGACTTCCTTTGATACTTGATGAAGAGTATGTGCTAAACATGTAATACGCGTCATACTACTGTATGTTTATTGTAAGAGCTCTCATATAGACAGTTTCATCAGTTACAAATAATAACAAGTTTTGTTTATTTTTATTGTGTTTTTCATTCCATAGCAATTCCAAACACGAAGCTCCGGCATATGTCATTGGTAGTTGAAGTTTTAATTTTATCGTACATCGGGAACAGATATTCTTTTCTCAAGGTGGTTTTTGCTGGTACTTGCACCGTATAAAATGCTTCCTGCCGTTCTCAATCAGTTGCAGTGCCAGCAATACGTGCTTTATATGTAGCCGACGACACACGTTTTACTATGTGGGATTTCACACGCCATGACGGTCTTACATTGCAAATTTTGCATCGGAGTTGAATACCGTCGAATTCCAGCGTAGAAATATCTCACCCACTTTTAACAGCATCGCGCGGCGGATGTGGACGGGACATATATATGCCATAGAACACAAATAACTAATAAAAGTAAACAATAAATCGGCCCACTACAGAGAACGCTTACGATTCAATTAAAATACTATCGGAGCAAAAACCCGCTCTTCAACGTTACTCACATTTGCTGCGACAATTGCAATTGTTTTTATACATATACATATATGCTAACTTGTAAATATCGTTTCTGAAAAGGAGGAGAGAGAAGCCAGCTGCGTACGTTGACATACCCGAGGATAAATTCGTGTAATATATACATTACATACATAATGTTCAGCTTGTTTAAGTCCGGTCCTGGAATGTACCCCTGAATGCCAATTCCTAATAATAATGTGTATATTATGACAGAAAAAGCCTTTGTATCTAGCTCTGATAAATTTATATTTATTGGTGAAATATATCCTGATGTATTCTTTGAGAATGGGGTTTCTCCAAATCCTTTTTTTTGTGGAACATATTTTTAAGGTATTTCAAGTTGCTACCTAAAATTGTGCCCGTACATTATTGCATTTTGGAGTGCTCATTAAAGTTAGAGATCTTGGAGTTATAGAAGTTTGCTTGAGAAAATTTATGCTCAACACATGTAATTCCCTCTCTGCTTCTATCGCCATATCTAATCCTACAATACAAGTGATTATTCCTGGCGCTAACTAGTGCCAAAAGAATGAAACACTTGTCTGTCACACACAGCGAAAAGAAGCGGGTACAGTTCCCCACTCTTCTCTCGTGCAATACATGGATTGCTCTCCCGAGAGGGCGCCCGCGCAAAGGGCAGTGCAAGCGGAACTGCACATGTGAATGATTTCTCAGGCTTGCTCAGAAAATAACAAAGATAAGAAAACGCTGTAGACATTCTTTTAGATGTGTTTTAAATACATCATGGTAAGCCTGAAAAATCATTCGCATGTGCAGTTCTCCTTGCACTGCCCTTTGTGCAATACATGAATTGCACGAGAGTAGGGTGGGAAACTGTACACGCTTCTTTTCGCTGTGTCTGACTTTGCAGATAAGTGTTTCATCTTAGTTAACGCCAGGAATAATCACTTGTATTGTAGGATTAGATATAGCGACAGAAGCAAAGAGGGAATTACATGTGCTGAGCATAAAATCGCTCGAAACCACGCTGATGACGCGGGGTAGGCAGAAACATGTCCATGTGTTAGCGTTTCATGTCTCTTCGCATGTCTTTCTCGTGAATGATTTCACCAATACCATGGGAAAGCTGTATTTACAGCGTTTTCTTATCTTGGTGTTATTTTCTAGGCAATCTTTTAGATGTGTTATCTGTTATTTTCTTAAATTTACAAATTAATTAAAAATATTCGTGATAAGCACTTAAAATAAATAATTTGTAAAGTATCAATCTATTGTTTATTTCCACGATCCAAATTGAGGATCATCATTGTCTACCTGTTCATTAATAATTTATTTAATTACTTATGACTACAATACAACAAATTTCTGTCAGTTTTTTGTTTGGTAATTTGATACTTCATTATTTCAACGCTTCCGATCAATGCGTTACAAAACATAATATGTAAGTGCTACATAAAATTATTATCAAAATTCAACATTGTGCTGATAATGTAGGTAGTTGACCGACCAATGAAATACCTATATACCCTAAATTCAGTTTCAAAAATTGTAACTAAAAACGGTTTACTTACATCGTCAACATTTTACTTTGTTTAGAACATTGTGATAAATTAAGAAATGAAATAATCCAATATTAGCAAGGGTCTATTTGTACATAAGCTAGCTAGTAGTGGCTTTCGTAAATATCGACATTTTCAAAGAAGCCTTTATAACTTTGGAAACACTTAACTTAGATTAAAAGTACTGCATCACTTTTTATTTCAAAATTCAGCGGAAATTTTGAAAACGCAATAATATAATATAACTTTCTAGTAAAAGATATGTGTGTATGGTTAGGACCTTAGGAGATATTTGGTGTAGTTCAATATGGTTTTTTAAATATGCTCACTATTGAATCTCATAATAGTACGGCAAAGGAAAGTGCACCTCCCAAACCTGTGAATGTAACTTACGCAGGATATCTTTCGTACGCTGTTTGTGAATAAGTAAGAAGGCAAGAGGACAAAAGCTATGAAATTTTATGTTGATTAGAAATCAGTATGCAGTATTTACTCACCTTTTCTTAAGCTAAGGGAAGAATTCACAGATCCTAGCGCCATATCGTAGTACATGACTGGTGTATATACTGTTTTATCGCTAATAAAAGGTCGTGCAGGACTTTCAGTTTGCAGAACACTGTCAATGTCTTTCAAATGAGGCCCACGACTCTCCTTTTGAAGGTGAATATTTCTTGTTTGTAGCCAGTATGTTTTAATGAATCCTATAAACCAATATGAAATTATATTGTATGTTTCTTCTTATAAAACTATACTTTAAAAATTCACTAATATACGTATTAGCAAAGCAAATTAAATCTTTCTTTTGTCAGAATAAGTTAAATAAATAACTACTAAGTAGGGAGTTTTGAAAATCAAACCTTGACATCTACAATTATTGCTACCAGTTGTATATCGTTACATACACGACACACCTATGATGTTTGCGATTTATGTGATAATAGTGAAACTTTCTCTTGAATTCGCTAAAATACGTCTTGCATCAGTGAAGCACTGATTGTGTTGATTTAAATATTGTTAAATAGTTGCAATGCAAAGTCGGTGATTGAAGAAGCATTGTGAAAGATTAATAATTACTCCAAACGTGGACTTTGGAAAGCATCTAATAATGAATAGCACCCAAATGTATACTGAATTTAGATTAGATCCAATAACTTTACCAACGTTGGGCGGTTTTTTCTAAGAATCCTCACAGAGTAAATTAACTATTTACAATGTAAAGTCTTCTATATACTATTTACTTTTGGTTTCTAAACATGTAACGTAACCTAATACTTGGTATCTGGTTCGATACGTTAAATAAATGTAAAGAAAAACGGCCTTAGTTGCAGATCAAGTGCAATCTATGTATACGCCTAATGAACCTTGTCTTAAAGTCTTTCAGATGCACTCAGGTGTGTCCCGATATAGGACAACGACATAGGAGCGTCAGTGCAACATAAGCGGTCCTACGTATGCACACGTACTTCATAAATTAAGGAGAATGCGTTTTACGCATTATACAAGCTAATAAGTGTATATTTGTGTCTTAAAGGTGTTTCTGCTCTTTTAATTATTAATAATAATGAATTCAGTGCAGAGTTTAATAGTGGATCTGCTCGGTAAACGTACGTTCGCTGAAAGAAACTACAGAGCGATTTTATATGTTTGAGGACAGTTTAAATATCTCGCGGTGGATTCTAGGGGATTTGACATGTTAAGAGTGGCCATTGTGAGTATCGGTCCTGTCAACTGCCTGTGCGACACGTTATTTATTATGCGTTATTTATATTCATTTTATTCGTTATTATTTGCTTCATTTTTACTTGTAATCTGTTCTTCTTAGAGCTACTGTTTATCGGTGTTATCGCATTTACATTAATTTTCTGCTTAGAAAATCAATATGAAATTGATTTTTTGAAGATCTGTTGTCAATATTTTAGCACCCATCCAAAATCTATTTGCTACGCTACTGGTTACGAATTCAAAACCAAATCGCCAACGTGACAAAAATTTAGCAAGACGCGAAATTTAAACTGTCCTCAAACATTTAAAATCACTCAGAATTACGATTAGTCTGTATCTGCGTGCTTGACGAACCACCTATAAGTTATATATAGTTCTATAGTCAGTAGTGGCGATCTGCATAATGTAATATCTATGGTCATAATGTGTATTTAAGGTCGTGAAGTGTAACGCATAGTGTAACGTTCTTTTTCTTAATTATACACAATTATATATTACATACAGTGCTGTTTTTCTTATTTAATCATAACCCATAAAAGGTTATGGGCCCAGGACACTCGTTCGAAGAAAAGAGAGGTTAGCGTATGAGATAAACTTCCAATAACATTGTTTTGAGGTTAAGTGTGCCTCGTGTCTGGTTGTTTTTACGCGGTAAAAAATTGTTATTGGAACTCGTGGTTATTGACTAAGAACCACATGGATAAGATAAACGTTACAATCACCAACAAGTTTGATGGAAAGAATTTTCAGCGGTGGAAATTTCAGATGACGTTCGCTCTAAAAGCGAAAGGTTTATACGGCATAGTTTCAGGATCGGAAAAGAAACCAGCAAGTGATATTGATGACCCTGAAATTAAAACTGCTATTGAAGCATGGGAAAAGAAAGATGCAGGAGCAATGTTTACTTTAACAGCAGGTATGGTTCTTTCTCAAATCACCTTAGTAGAAAATTGCACAAATGCTAAAGAAATAATGGGTAAATTAATGTCAATATATGAATTGAGATCTGAAAGAAACAAATTGCTGTGTCATGAACGGTTTCATCAATATAAGATGATCGACACTAAGTCAGTTGCACAACATATTGCCAAAATGCAGAATTTAGCAAAACATATAAAAGAGACTGGCGATACGATTAGTGATGCGGCTGTAATAACACAAATTTTAGGAACTTTACCTATAAAATACAGAAATTTTAGACAAGCATAGTTGTCAGTTAGTGAAGATAAGCAGACTATGGCTAATTTAACAGCAAGGCTATTAGATGAAGAAAGTAGTTTAACATCTGTTGAAGAAGTAGATACGGCCCTCACAGTAACAAAGAATTTAAAAGGAAAGATATTCAAGGGACCTAAAGAGATTACGTGTTTCAATTGTCACAAGAAGGGATATATCCCGAAATTCTGTAGAGGTAAGAAGAGAAATAAAAGTCATAATGAACTAGAACTTGCAGGCAATGTATCGACTTTTAATATTATACAAGACAAACCAATAGAATTCGCCCCTAATGATAAGTGGATAATGGATAGTGGTGCATCAGTACACATAACATTTCGAAAAGAATACTTCACAACTTTCCAGGAAATAGACACAGGAAGTCAGGTGACACTAGGAGATAAATACGTGTTTACAAATTCATGGAAAAGGTACTATAAGAATTCAATAATTCATCAACAATAGGTGGGAAGTTGGACTCAGGGATGACGTGCTGTATGTTCCCGACCTTAGAAAGAATTTGTTCTCAGAGGAAGCAGTAACGAACAAACGAATGAAGATTGTCAAAATAAATGAACGAGCACAAATCTATGGTGAAGGTAGATTGTTGGCACAAGCCATTCGCAATACAAATAATTTATATATTATGCAATTCAGAACCGTGATTACCAAGATAAATATAGCAGAAGAAAATTCGCTAAAAGTTTGGCATGAAAGATTAACTCATTACCCTTTGCCAAAGGTATACATGAAAGGATGAAAATTGGTGAATCAGTCCACAGTGATATTTGTGGACCATTTTCAACAACGTCTATAGGAGGAGCACGATATTTTGTACTTTTCAAGGACGGCTATTCAAGTTTGAAGACTGTGTACTAGATTCAAGATATTTAATGAACTAATTAGAATGAAATTGGGTCATTACGTGAAGATATTGAAAACCGACAACGGGACTAAATACTGTAAAAAGCAATTCAACAATTATTTAGTGAAATGGGGAACAGAACAGGAGAAAACCGCGAGTTACACACCAGAACAGAACGCGAGATCGGCAAGAGAAATGCGAACAATAACAGAAAGTGCGCGCGCGATGTTATATTTGAAAAACTTACCAAAATATTTATGGGCGGAGGCAGTGAATAACGCAGTATATATACTCAGTAGAACCCCAAATACCCAGTTGGATGGAATGACGTCATATGAAGCATGGACTGGAAAAAAGCCATCATTGGACCACATCAGGACCTTTGGATCGGAAGCATTCGTGCACATACCCAAAGAAAAACGCAGAAAGCAGGATAAGAAGAGCATGAAACTAATCAAGCGACCAACAAGATATGAGGCCAACCTCGCAGATGTAGAAGTACCTGAAACATTTAAAGAAGCGATGGAAAGTGACGACTCATCTAGATGGAAAGATGCCATTGAAGAAGAATTAGAAGCACTGAAAAGTAACGAAACATGACTCACAAAATACCAATCAAATCGAAATGGGTATTTGCCATTAAAAAATCACCAAGAGGCGAAATATCAAGATCAAAGCCAGATTGTGCGCTAAAGGCTATGAACAGAGGAGCGGTATAGACTTTAAGGAAACTTTTTCACCTATAGTAAGGTACGACTCTATACGAATTCTGTTAGCCTTGGCAGCAAAGTATAAACTCGGGCTGAAGCAGTTCGACGTAGACAGCTTTTCTTTACGGATTACTAGATGAAGAGATATATATATGGAACCTCCGGATGGGATCGAAAAAACCCGAAATACTTGTTTTACATGGAAGAAATCATTATATGGTCTAAAGCAGTCATCACGATGTTGGAACAAGGCGTTTGATGATTTTAAAACATATTTGTTTCAGTTCCAGCATTGTAGACAAATACGTTTATACCGCACAATTTGCAAACACCCGAATCATGCTAGCCTTGTATGTAGACGATGGATTAAGCCTGTACGAGGACAGAGATGTTATGCAACGAGTAGTGGGCATGCTACAAGGAAAATTCAAAATAACAATTGATGAACCCGGAACTTCGTTGCAATGGAGATTGTGCAGAAAGAAGATGGCTCCATATTTGTTCATCAACAGAGTTATATAAGAAAAATCATTAAGTTTAATTATTCATTAATCGTTAAGTGTGCCTCGTGTCTCGTAATTATAATACACAATTATATATGACATACAATGCTGTTTTTCTTATTTAATCATAACCCATAAAAGAAACTTGAAATAAAGCAGCTTGGTAGACCATTTCCGATTTTTTCCGAAACAATCGATTTCCAGTAAAACGCCAACTTCTAATAAATTATTTAATCCGGATATTTATAATAAGCATGTATTACTCTACTTTCCTTGTTTACTATTTAGAGGCGAAGAATTGTGGATGAAAACGGCTTTGAGTAATTTAAATCATTTAAGCGATTGAATTAAGAAATACTGTGTATCACAAAGGCATATGAAAAATGTAGTCCAATTTTCGCTTTTTGGAAATATTAATATTGATGCTCAGATGGATAGTATATACCGAAAAAATATAGCATTGTACAATGAGAAAGTGAAGCGTAATCGATATGTATTGAATATTGTAATTAATTGTGTGCGTTTCTATGGAGCTTTCGAACTTGCGTTGAGAGGATACGATAAATCAATTTTGTCCTCTAACCCTATACTTCATTCACGTTAAGAATGCAGTAGGTAGCGCTATGATCGGCAGCTCTATTACACTGATCAAATTCAACTGATGAAACTGTCAAATAACATTGTAAACATCAAAGTTTGGTTATCAAAATCTATAATAAATAGCAAAGTTTTTCATATTCTATGTGCAATTCATTATGGTTATATGACCTGGTAAAATAATACCGCAATAATAAAGTGAAGGTAACATCAATTGCAATATAATTTGGGGTTAATCGAAGAGAACATAAATGCCATATGACAAGCTTTAAAATAACAATATTGCTATGGATAAACTTGAATCGAAGATATAACTTCGACATGAATGGTTATATACATAGTGTTATACCAAGTCATTTGTCGTGAAGTAAATCTCTCCGTTGGTAATCTCCATCAATTTCAGTTGTATGGTTGAAAGTAAGCAATTCAATATACACAAGATAAAGCCAAACAAGGAAGATGTACCCAAGTTCATAGAATGGCTTCAGAGTACATGGCAACACACAATATCCTTTAATCTTGCATAGAATTTTGGTTATTGTCAATGATGAAATTAGATAAGCTGTTCGGTGAAAAAGAAAACAGCACTGCAAGTATACTTATCTACTGTACCCCGACTGCAGTGAAACCAATGTATATTTTCAACGACAATATAGTCAATAAATAATTGGATACATATCAATGAGTACAATAAAATACCAAATATACTAATTAATTACAATAATCTCTTAACTGCACATTATTATAAATTTATATAGTTTTCTTCTCTTCATATCTGGAATAAATTTAATAAAAAGATTTCTTTACTGTTAGCATTTTATTTATAAAATAACAAATGAAATAATCATATGAATTTGATTTACAAATCAAAGGGTAGAGTGAAAAAGTTGAACAAATAATTTCAATTTATTATGCAAATGATATCAACGGATATTTGAATCAGAATCTGACGACGGTGGTCTGACGAAGATTATGTATTTGCTGTTATGATAAATTCTCCAAGTGTATTTTCAGCAATATTATCCAGTTAATACATCATACTCTCTTCTTCGATAACATGTTTGATACAATTAATTTGTACACATGTTCTTTTAAAATTACTATATTGTATAAAATACCTTAACTAAATGTATAGAATACATGAAGATATAAATGAGCAATCAGAGTATTTAAGTGCTATATACATTTCATTAATTTATTAGACAAAATCAGAATCTGATGTATCTACCGATGAATCTGCAGCTGTTGTTATAATAAATTCTTCGACCATACCTTCAAGTTAGCCTCTACCTACTGCCAATATATTTCCCGTGAGGGTTTTTCGATTGTCCTGCAACTGGGTATACTACTGCTTCCTTGGCCATACTGAACCAAAGCTGTAGTCGTAATAGTAGAGTAAAAATTATTTTGTGTATATAATTGATTGTATAGTACCTTGAATGAGGAGATAAAGGAGCTCTGAAAAGAACTATTTTTGCCACAGCTGCTTTATAAAGGTAAAAAATACAATGGAAAATTGCAGGAAACAACACGAAAATCGTAAGTAAATTTCATATGAAAAAATTATATAAATTTCTCCTGTCTGAATATGCCTCGCCCATTAGCCAAGTCTGCATTCTTAACGTGAATGGAGTATAGTGTTTTTCGTGAATTAATACATTTTAGTGCTGAATTGGACGTTGTCCCAATTCTTGCCGAGTGTCCTGACATGCGATGGGGCGTCATGAGCGGATCGTGTAATGGGGTACAGGTACTTATTAAACAAACTTGCAAATATCCTGCTTATATGTCCTGCTACTAGCATCAGTTTACTTTAGTTACTTTGAATGCTGCCTCTGCCAATACTAATGTCTGTATATTCTGTGCAAATTTACATTTTATACCTTTCTTTCAAACAGTTCTCAAAGAATTGCAATATTGGATGAAATAGTTGAAAAGCGATTGCTTCGTTCGGCTTCAACATGATGGAATTGTAATTTCAGAATTGTCGGCACTGTGTTTGGATACAGGGAAGAAATTATAGAAACAATGCGAAGAATTTTTAATGAAAGTGAAACTATAAGCATCACTATTATCAATGCATTTCAGACTACATTATGCTTCTTACTAATGAGAGCTTTATTTTCTGGCTAAAATTATTTTACAAGATAATGCCTCAAGTAGATATATGCAAAATTTCAAACCAGCGAAATTGATCCTCTTATTGTCAATAAATTTATATTATCATTTCGTCAAACTCCATTAGTTCAAGTCAGAAATAATATCATGAATACTCAGTATACCAGTGACAGTGGGCCATCAACTACAAAACAACGTAAGAGCGATGAAGACGAATACACCCGAGAAGCAAAGAAAGTTTGTAATATTATTTGTCGGGCCAAAGGTAGGTTTTCGTATTTATTTATAAGCACTCTAGCAAAAATAATTTTGAATAAAGCATACATAATCACCTACTGTAAAAGGTATTAGTATTCACAAAATGTGTAACCCCCACATTTTTTAAGCACAAGTCTCGACTGTCATTGGCTTTTACATAGCCAACTCTGAGGTTTTGCGCTAAACCGTTTATTATAAAATTGGACCATTTAAAACATATTTCAATACAATGAACTGTTCATTGAGTTAATTATAGGTTGAATTGCTTAATCGCTTGCACTTAGTGAGAAGAGAATAGTTTTGTAAAATATTTTTTTATCAAAAACTATAGATCGCTAATCCACAAGAAAATTGCATTTATAAATTACATAAATATGTGTACATAGTAAACAACAGTATTACTTACCTTTTTCTTTTACGTAAATTTTATCACGCGCTATAACGCGATAGGAATCCGGTAATAAATCTTTGGTTGGTTGTGATATGTGAATTTTCATGGATTCGCTAGTTGATTCCATTTTTGATGCAATGTTTACACTGTCACCAAATAAACAATATCTAGGCATCTTAAGACCAACTACACCAGCAACCACAGCCCCAGAATGAACGCCTATTCGTACTTCAAGGTGCTTTCCTACAAACGAAAAGATATTTAACTTATATATATATATATATATATATATTATTTATTTATTTTATAAACCAGATCAATAATATTTTGATGAACAGCAATGTATGTAGATGAAATTAGGCAATATTGATTGCAAATTTCCTTCTAATATGTGTAAATCTAGAGTATGGTGAGGATATGACTGCAGAAATGTATTATTTTTATATAGAGTAGTCACGAGTAATAATTTGGTATTACTTTATTGGGATTATTAATAGTTTTTAGGTTATTCGAAACGGGACGCTATTTCAAAGATAAGCTATAGGTAGCACAAAAAAATGAAATAAATATATATATATATATATACAGTGAAATCTCCCTTGAACGGAGGGGTGTTCGCATAAAAGAAATATGTAGTATATACAACAAAAATCGTGTTTTAACGAAAAATAAATATACTAAAGAAACTGGGACATTTAAATCGTATATGTATATAAATGTTTTTAAAATAAATAAGAAACTTTAAACTTAAGAAAAAAAGTTTATTTCCTTTAGATATATACATGCAAAGTATAATATATGTACATAGATACATAGATGTAGTATGTAATACAAAACAATGAAATGAATAGTCACTGTAAGGACGCAAAAATTCATATATTGTTGTTTGTCTTCTCTTTTTCTTTAAAATGACGTCCTGAAATCGTATTTCTAATTTAGAAAGAAGCTGCAAAGACTCTGTATCTCCGTGACTTTCGACAAAACTTTTGAGCTGCTTGGTCAGGGTAATAGCTTTACCATAATTTGGGATAGCTTTTGTTGGCGCTGGAACCTCATCGACATCAGAATCTTCCGAAAGTTCTTGTATTTCAACTGGATTTGCAATTTCTTGTTCTGAATCTGGATCTTCAACATACAAATCTTCATCTACGTTCAAAACATTATTAAGGTTTTCATTATCCGTCAATTTCAATAAATTCTTATTTTTGAGGATATCTGAAAGTGCACTAAGAGGCAAATCATCTTCTAGGTCAGATGTATCAGCCTCAGTTAACTGGTCTTCACTTTGCATATTTACATGATTAAATCCTGCTTTGCGGAAGCAATTTTGAACTGTTTCTTTGGTTACTTGGTCCCAAGCGGTTTTTGCCAAATAAGCTGCATCCAGTGGTGTAATTTTCTTTATTAACTCAAAAGCTGTACCAGCAGTTTCAATGTTTACTAGCAGATGTTTGAGTATTAGACTTCGGTAGTAAGTTTTAAAATTCTTTATAATCCCCTGGTCAAGTGGTTGACAAGCTGATGTACAATTAGGGGGTAAAAATAATATTTTTATATTATTTAAGCGAACGTCTTTCGGCTGAGATCCCGCATTGTCTAAAAATAACAAAATGTTTCTTTTTTCTTTAGCCATTTTCCAATCTAGGTCTTGCAACCACTCTATCATAATTTGTCTTGTCATCCAAGCTTTCTTATTGTATTTACAAGTTTGTGAAAATAAGCAAATTTTAATGCCACTAAAATTGAGGCGGCAATTTCTGTAGCAAAATTTCTCAGGGTTCGTAATGTATTATAGCGAGTAGATTCTGTTATCAGGCATTTTGCTTTTAAATAATGAATTTAAATGAGTCGAATTAAAATAATAAGAAAAATAGACTAGATTAAATCGGAAAATAACAATGTATTATTTAAAATAAGGTTATACCACTTACATTGGATAGTACTTTCGACAAACACCTATTGTAATCCCTAGTTAGCTAAAACTTTTAAACTTTTTTTTGAAAATTTGAATTAATAAATAATTTTAGAACAATAAAGTCGTTTTCTTTCTGTACTCATACACGCACTTTGATGTTCTAGATCGGCGAATCTTCTATCTCCGTAATAGAAACGCTGACGACGGAAAGTCCAAAGTTATATTGAGGTTTTTGTGCTGGGTCAGCGGTGGTTCGTCACTTATCCGGGTAATATACACGGTCCACTACAACTCTTATATAAATTTTCAGGTATTTTCCTTTAAATAACTGGCGAGATTCGCATAAATTAGATGAATCTGATGGTAGGTTGAGTTTAATCAATATATCAAGGCTAGAATGGTGTAGGTCGTCACTAACAGAGGGGGCCAAATCATGCGTAACTATAAATTCCACGTCCAGGTTCGTAAGAACCGGGTCCAGTAATCTTCCATTCAGGTTTGCAGCAAGCAAACCTTCTGCCACTCCTATATACTGTAAAAGCATGATCAGGAAGTTATCTGTTATGTATGTTTATCATTGGCCAACTAGGTTTCTGTCAATAATACAGCATTCGCATCGTAAATACTACTAGAAGAAAAGATTACATCGGTGCTTGTACAAAGACCAGGGACATCCTGATATTTGAAGCGAAGTGTGTTTTTAACGTTGGATAGTTAGTTTAACGGCCTTCATTTAATAATTTTTGGTACATCTCTTATATATTTTATGTGTGTATCAGATTCACCCGTAATTTTCCGTGTGAGAAGTTCCTGTCTCACCTTGTGATATAAAGCAATTTGCTGTGGAGTTCTGTCCTTATATATATTAACTAGTTTAAAATTGGTTGAAGACTTCAAATGTTTATAATTTCTAGTTGGCCCTTTAACTTGGTCGTCGGTTTCAAGTGCGACTTTTATTGGATGCTTCCTAGCAGTTTTCGAAGGATCAAACTTGTCCAGACGTACAGGATCACTAAGCGCAACATCTAGGGAAGACAGCATATTCCTTCAGGCAACGACGTCAGCCTCCATCTGACAGATCCTATCAGAGGCGGTGCTAGGTGGTAAGCAAGGTAAGTGGCGCAGGGGGCGTATCGTGTAAAGGGCGCTGCAGCAAAGTTGGGTGTTCAGAAAGTTTTGTAGTATTAACAACTAAATTAAATACACCTCTTAAGAAACCAGATGTCATTGAGCGAATGAGGTTGGGCGGTTGAATTCTAAAAGCTATGTCTTTACCTAGCTAATACTGAAATCTTACCATTTTCAAAGTATTCGTTGCAGACCGGGAACGGAGACAAGTATGCAGTACCACAATATCGAGTGGCAGCAACGCGTATTTCAACGAATTATTTTGTAATATGTGCGTACAGTTATATGCCAGAGACCGTCTTAATACACTAAACCGTTTCAGGTTTCGGGAAATAATGAAAAAATACTAGTTACTCTCTTCTACACATGGGAAGAAATCTTTCTTAAATTTTATTTATTTTATCCTATTTATTGTTTTATACATACTTTTGTTTGTCTATCGTTTGCTATTGTTTCTGTTATGTATGTATATATATATATTGTGGTAGAAAATCTCAGGCTCTTTATTTTTTTTTCTTTAAGTGGGTTCTTTAATTCAAATTTTGTTCTTTTTGTTTTTAAATTCAAGACATAGTGTTTTATAATTAATATAACCGAATGTAAGGTTGTAAAAATAAATATATTAACAAATCAAAAATATATATACCGCTTTTTTGACAAAATATCTTTTTTGTAACAGAAAACCTAAGGCCTAAGCCTGTCTAGCTAGTTTTAAACATTTTAAATAAGATACGAAAGCAATAAGAGCAAAAAAAATACATTTAGTTTTGAGAGTTGATGAAGATTCGAAGTCTTTAATTTTGGTAATCGTACTCACTCGTAATTTCTCGTATTTTAGGTATCCTGGTCTTCGTCTTCCAAAAAGTGTGTCCGGAACTTCCAATTTGTTATGACAATATTAGTTGATACACTTTATGATTAAATATATCCGAAGGTTAAGTTTTATCTGAGATGAATATTCTCAGGAGAGACAATGTCAATATGTGTGACTTTGACACAATATTTGTTTATATCCATAGTTATACATTTGTTTGCCTATATATTAGGCCACATAGTAAACACATACTGCCAGGTGTGCCATCCATTCGTCGTACGAGAAATTTTGAAGATTGTGTGATATAATTTCGTGATGGTACATATTTTTACAATATGATTAAAATGTGTGAGTACAGTACATTAAACATCTTTTAAAAAATAAATTTGGAAGAATTTACTTATATATAAAAATATGTTTACGAAAAGCGATGTATATAATAAACGATAGTGGAGTTTACGTCTCCTCTGCAAATGTTGTTGAAGGGACTCCTTTTAAAACATGAAAATTGTAAATTATATGCTAATAAAGAGCACACAAAGTAGATATCTATAAAATTTACAAAGAAAACTGTACAGACTGACGGTACTTTGCCTCCAACAATAACGTCAACAATAATAATAAAGGCGTGAACCAAACAGTGACGAGAACATATCCAAAATAGGTAAACTAGTAAAATTTAGAAAAATCATTAATAATTAATAGACAATATTTCATATTATTACAATATGTATATTTATTGAGAATGCTAATAATTTTAAATTAAGACGTCAATGAACAATTATTATTATAGTTAATGTATGTATCAAAACAATGTGGTAGTCTTTCGGAAGGATACGTTTGGAATGCTAAATACATTTTAAAATAATACTATGGTATCGTATCAATATTAAAATTAATTAATGTAATTACTTACTATTTTAGTTTGTTTCAGTTGTTGATGCAGGATTTATTGATGTATAGTCTACATCAAGAACATAATGAAATTAAAATAGTAAGTAATCACATTCATTATTTTTAATATTGATAGTAACCAAGCCGCACGAATTTCTATCACTCGCAGCTACAGCTTTAGACATTGCATGTGAGTTATTGACGACTCCACATTTGTCGAGTACATAAAATCTATCGAGGAAGACATTACGATAGATATGGATGGGCTATTAGTCATCCTACCGGGTTTTCCAGCTTCTAAATACGAAGCATTAGCTGGGCTTCTCGTTCAAATATATAAGAAGCATATCTAATGTAGTAAATACTAATATTAAAAGGTACGGCTTGCTGATACCTAAATATTTCGAACCCATAAGGTGAACATCCTAGCAAATTAATATAAAAGGTACTGTTGTGTTGCAGAATACGTAATAACTTTCAATACTTATTTACATCTTATATTTTAACTTGGTAAAAGATAAAACACACGATACACGTGTTTAATGGAGATCTACTTTTCTACCAACAGTATATGTGTACAAAATAATATATTACACGTATATGGAAAAACAAAGTTAATACATTCTCCCTTAATGTTTTCCATCTTTTGTGGTCCAAGTAGTCCTAGCATCTTGGAATGAGTTGGTTCATGCAAACTTTTAGTTTCGATATCGGCCACCATATCTTCACTCGGCAGATATTTTAAAACTACTGAACTCCGCTTCGGTGCTTGAAAGAGTTACAGATCGTTGCTCTCTGCTCTCCCACGATATTGCGCTTCTTCCAAGCTTGAAGACAAAATCACTATATGATTTTCTGCCCCTTGGTCGTTGCCCCAGTCTGCATGTGCAAAGCGATCTAGTTTCATTCCATCTTTGGAATATACCAAACAAAGATCCATAGCGCCCTTTAAATATCGCAGTAGTCTTTTTGTAGCTTTCCAGTCTTCTTCAAAATTATTCATATTATATTGACTCAGTACACTTATCGTATGTGCGATATCAGGTCTACTAGTTACTGCCAAATACATTAAACTTCCTATGAGCTCTTGGTATCGACTACTTCCATTTTGATCGGCATCTCGCTTACATGTAGTTCCTGGAACAGCTGCTGTTGGTGCTGGTTTGCAATCAGCCATATCAAATCTCTTCAATACATTCCTGATATACGTGGATTAATCTAGGTATAATTTATTATCTGTTCTTGTAATTTTCATCCCTAAGATATGCCTAACTTGTCCTAGGTCTTTAATTTTGAAACGTTTTATTAGTTCTCACCTAGCATGACCTTTCAACTTTTGGTCGTTACATAACAGTATAATGTCATCCATATACAAAGCTATTATGCAGATTTTCTTTTTAATTGTATAATGATATATACAATGTTCGGACAAAAGTCTTTTAAAATTCA
Source organism: Trypoxylus dichotomus (assembly GCA_023509865.1). Classification (NCBI taxonomy): domain Eukaryota; kingdom Metazoa; phylum Arthropoda; class Insecta; order Coleoptera; family Scarabaeidae; genus Trypoxylus; species Trypoxylus dichotomus. The sequence goes on along the minus strand of CM042077.1, from coordinate 33,592,715 downwards.
TACTCTCTAAGGCATTGTGAATTTTATCATACCAAGGTTTACAAAAAAAAAGTTCGGGTGGCTCCATATAAACCGTTTCATTTAAATCTCCATTTAAGAATGCCGTTGAGACATCCATATGGTCAATGTCTAAATCTAATTCTACTGCCATCGCTAGCAATGACCTAATTGATGAATTTCTTACCACAGGAGAAAAGGTTTCCGAATAATCAATCCGATATTTTTGAGAGAAACCTCTAGCAACTAGACGAGCTTTAAACTGATTTATGTTTCCATCACAGTCTCTCTTGATTTTATAAACCCATTTGCACTTAACATCTTAGCCTTTGGGTAGATCCACCAATGTCCAAACTTCATTCTCATTAAAAGAAAGATATTCTTATGCCATGGCTTTCTTCTAGAACTCAGCATCCTCGCCGTTATTGCTTCAGATACGCTCTGTGGAACTTCGCTTTCACTCATTACATTGTATACTTCATAATCTGGAAATTCCTTGGGTTGTCTATCTCTACGCGGATATCTTCTCTCTTCTATTTCTCTATCTCTTTCTACCTGTGTCTTTTCGTTCTCTTCGCCTTCGTCATAGATCTTCTCTTCCTTATCAGTATCTTTATTTTGTTCTCCAATAATGACAATGTTTTGATTACCATCTTGTACTTGGTTACGATCTTGAAACTGATAAGCGTTTATGCCAAAGGTTTCTTTGTCAGTTTGATTTTCTAAAAATATCACATCACGAGATATGATTATTTTAGAAGGAAACTTCGGGTCAATTAATCTATAAGCTTTCGATTCTACTGAATATCCTACGAAGATCAACTTTCTACTTTTTGGGTCAAATTTCTTCCTCAGTTCTTTAGGAATATGACTATATGCAGTACATGCAAAAACTTGTAGATGACAGATCTATTTCTCTTCCTGACCACGCTTCTTCTGGAGTTACATCTCTAACAGCTTTTGTAGGTGAGAGATTTTTCAAGTATATGACTGTGTTGGCTTAGATCATTTGTGCAATTTTAATATTCCGACATTTCGACAGTGTATCTTTGATCGTCATCAGGAATATCCCTGAGAAGTGCTGTTTTTTGACAGACTCATCACTGAATCTCTACGGTTCGTCTTGTTGTGGATCTTCCCTATTTTGCTTTAGTGCATTTGCACAATCTGGGTTTTGAGCCCGGTTTGAAATTTTCTAAAAATTTTTGTCCAAGTTATAATTTTTTGTGAAGAGGAGGTTTCGCAGTAGACTAAATTACTCCATATGCGCGGGGATCGTATGCGCATGTTAAATGATTATTTTTTCCGTTTTTATTCTGCTTTCGGTAACGTGGTAGCGGATCTTGGGGATTAGAATTCGCTGTGAAATTGAAAATGGATAACAAACATGCTTAGAACGACGGATGGCACATTAAAGAGCAGGGTATACAAGAAGCCAACTCACGCAGGATAATATCTAACTTCGATTCTAACCGTCTACACCACGTCAAAATGAGGATCACTATGTGATAAATCAAGAATTTCGGTTTATAATTAATACATTGAAATTGAATTGCTACGCGCAGAAAACACGGTCAAAAGCAAAAAAGATACTAGTGCCTAAAATGGGAATACAAAAAGACCACCAGAGTATGTACTACATTCATCTCATATGCAAAAGGCCTTTTGGAAAATTTAGAAGAAGAGGCAGCAACAACAAAGCCAAAACGACTATCAGAATCATCAATTCAAACAGGCGCAATCTAACTAGAACAGAATCAAACAACATAAACTAAAGAACAAAGAAGTGTATATAGCAAATACTATGTGAGTGTAGAAGTTTGTGCATAGGAGAAATAAGCAGACCCTTACAAGTCAGAACCAAGAAACAGTAGAGTATGGTTCGAATGGGAGAAGCAGATAAGTTACGCATGACTCAAGACGCTTGGAAGGAAGACCATAGGATTACGTGGAATAAGGCGATAATCCTAGAAGAATAGCATCACAAAGAGAATTGCTAGAAACAATACAACAATAACAAACGGTCAAAACACGAACAGTCATAAGTACATCAATTCACAGGTATAGCAGTAAACTCCACTCACACAAATTAATTAATTATGCGGAACGCAGCGTTTCGAGAGCACGTGGGCTCTCATTGTCAACCGTGTTACCGACTGCGTTCCGGATAATTAATTAATTTGTGTGAGTGGAGTTTACTGCTATACCTGTGAATTGTACATCCACACAGTCCTTGCAATCGTCATAAGTACATCAACCCTGGAAATTAAAAATGCGTGGCTCCCTAGAGAAAACGTCAACCAAAGATCCGCAAGATGTACTACCACAACACAGAATAAAAGCAGAAGAGATAATCATGCGCATAACACCTCCGCGTATAAGGGAAAAACTAACCTACTGTGTGACCTCTTCTGCACAGGAAATTGAAGCTTAAAGGAGTGAGCTCACCTCTCCAATTAATCTAGTGGTCTAATGAATAAAGAATTTTGGTAGATCTACGTAGGTTCATCGGTACTAGGTAGGTAGTATATTCATTGGTTTTTATTTAATTGCATCCTCTTTTGACACAAAATATAAACAACATAATTAAAATTGTTGGTGTTCTTTTTCAGTGGTAATTTTATTCTTTGCTATTACTTATCTATTAACACCGATACTTTTATTAGAAGATGTTCTCGTAAGTTTGTAACAAGTTTGTGAATAATTTTATCAGTTACCAAGATTACATCTGACATATAGTAAAATATTTACTGTAATTGTAATTTAGAAGTTATTTCGTTAGATATTTTACAATAAAAATATAAGGTTTGATAAATGTATATACGCTGTGGTAGTACTTTAAGTTTACCTGTTGATGGATCCTGTAGCGTTGTTATTGCATCAACCATATCTAAAGCCATTTTGCATACTCTTTCGGCGTGATCAGTCTCTCTCTGTGGTGCACCAGACACAACCATATAAGCATCACCTATGGTCTCAACCTAACATTTCAATAAAACGTTACAACGAATTCAATTAAGTAAATCCTAAGTTATTAATTGCGTAGGAAGGAAGAATTATCTCTAACGTTATTCTTTTTTAATTTGGTTTTCTATTACAAACTGACAACTTTTGTAAAACGTTTGATTGAACGTTATTTTCAGATGTTCTAGTTTAGGAATGAAATCTATTCGAAGTGCTTAATTGTTGCTAATAGAATTAAACAACGTAACTATAATCATTTTTATAATAACGTAAGATTTATACAAAACAATTGCCTTTAATTGTAAGGGTTTACGTAGATCATTATGTGGGCATTGAAATTGTTTGAAGTGAAAAGTTGTAAGTGATTTTACAAAGGAATATGTTCTTGTTTTTACCTTGTACACTTTATTTTGCTCCGACAAACGATCAAAAATAGAGTACATTCCGTTCAGCATTGATACAACTTGCATGGGTGATATACGAGTGCAAATTTCTGTAAAAGTAACGACGTCTGAAAATAAAATCGAAACATTATCGAACATCTGAAACAAAATAATTGTATTAATATGGTGTTAATAAATGTTAAGAACATAACATATGGTACGTATTCAGAAATTTGATAAACGAGTAAAGATAAGAATATAAATTAAGCGTATATTAGGCAATAAAAGTGTATTATATCATCTTCAAAGTCAAGTAATTATATCCTGGGGTGAATAGTTCTATACTATAAAAATAACAACCGCAAGGAATCATCTCGCCGTTCTTGTCAAGTGAATAACAAACAACATCTTACACTAATTTATTAATTCTACTAATTGATAGTTGTAATATAATGAAATGTAATATATTACCTCACACGTATTGATTGCATTTTCTCCAGCTCGTAATCGATCAGCTACTTGTTTTGGAATCATTTGATAGAGAAGTTCGTCAGTTCTTTTCATTTCCTCGTCCAATCTTCTCATGGACTCCTCTAACTTCTTACTCTTTTGCTGTTCTTGATCTAAAGCCAATTTTAATTCCACAGATTGTTGAGTTCCCGCAAGCATTAAATCCCTTCACAAAAGCGAGATTTGAAAATGTGTACTATCTAATTACTTTTAATGTATAACGTTTATTTTAACTTCTAAATAGTTTCGGTAAAATAATAATATAATAATATACCTGCTAAAATCATGCATCGATAAATCATTTATGTACAGTCCAGAATATATCAAAGAATTCAGGTCAGGCATTACGGGCGTTCCTAAGTACATCATTGCGTTCCAAGACTCCATGTAAATCATTTGGCCTGAAATGGTGAAATATGAAGAAAAGCACGCATGCATGAAGGTCTTATTTCATATTTGCATATATTTATATAAAATAGGATAAACAATAACGTGCTACACTGCTAAAGAAACGAAATGACTAATTTGGTTAATACATACATTTCCTAGAAAAGGATTTTGGATCCCCAGAAATAAACTTGTTTTTTAAGATACGTACATTACCGCTCAAAAGTGTTTAGGCACTCTCACTGACAGCAAAAATGTGTAAAAACTCAGCAAAAATGTTAATAATATTTATTTTTTATGTACAGATACACGTACATGAATAAAAATATATTAAATAAATGTGAAAATTAAAACGTTTAATTTAAATTTTGCTTTCATCTATGTGACCTCCTCTTGATTTAATAATTGCAGCACACAATCGAGGCATTCTCGCAATAAGTTTTGTGTTATTAAGGTCCAACTCGATTGCAATTTCTTCCACACGTCAGTAGCTGATGTCGGAGCCGATTTCCGTACTTCCCGATCTAGTTCTTCCCATAGTAACTCGATTGGATTCAAGTCGGGGCTCTGGGGAGCCCATTCCATAATTTTGAGAGTTCCTTCCTCTTCTAAATGGCGTAAATAGTCTTTACATAATTTAGAGGAATATTTTAGGTCATTATATTGCCGGAAGATAAAATTTTGACCCAAAAGTCGAATTCCGGAAGGTATTGCGTGGTTCTCCAAAATTTCGCGGTAGCCTTCTTTTTTTAATATACCGTCAATTTCCACAACGTCCCCTACACTAGTGCCAGCAAAACAGCCCCAAATGATAATAGAACCTTCACCATGCTTCACGGTAGCAGCAATACACTCCTCTCTGGCACGTTCACCCACAGATCTTCTTACGAATATGCGTCTTCGGGTTCCGAACAGCTCAAATTTGGACTCATCCGTCCATAGGACATTGTTACACTCTTCTATGGTCCAGTGTTGGTGTTCACGAGCCCATTTAAGTCGCTTCTGGTTGTTTTGTTTGTGCAGTAATGGCATTTTCATCGCAATACGTCCATGGAGCCCGGCTTTCTGTAGGCGACGTTGTCTCGAGCGAGCGGTCGAAGCGAGCGGACGTGTTTCCGTGCGCTGTGCTTGGTGTACACATTGTGCTTGTGCAGTTAGATTGTGCGTTTAACCTTGTAGTGTCTTTTTCAAGATTTTACTTGTTTTTACGTGCCTCTGTTGGTGTGCTATAACAAGTGTAATTTCTATTGTGTGCCGATAGGCGTATTTGAGCGTTTCCTAACGCTAAAATATAGTTAATTTTATTGTTTTGTGTTCGGCGATCAACGGTTCGATATTTGGTTTTAAAATTTACTAAATTAGGGGTTCTTTTTAACATTAACTCGGTCTTTGACGCGATGGCGTCAAAGAAAAATGATGGCGAAACCACTAGGCGTGGCAGCGTTGACAGTGCGGGCGGTACGCCTGAGGAAGAATGCCTGAAGAGGGTGAGAGCATTAACTGGCGCTATTTTAGAGCTAGTACCGGTAAAGTCGGAGACCCTTAAGATAGAGGACCGAAAAAAGTTGCGTGGTATGGTGTGCGAGCTGAACCAACTTTTCGGCGAGCAGAATGGAATTCTGCGGGAAGTGCGGGCTAGGGCGGAGAAGCGTGCCCCGATCGTGGAATGCGTACAGGGCAAATCGAAGGTCAGCTACGCGGATAAACTTAAGAGGAGCAGCGTTACCGTAGAAGTGCAACCTAAAGTTAAACAAACGAGCGATGACACGAAGAAACAGTTGGCGGAGAAAGTAGATGTGGTCGCGAAAAAGATCGGTGTCCACGGCATTAAAAGGGTAGGGACGGAGCTGTGTTCGTGGAATGCAGCTCTAAGCAAGACGCGGAGAAATTGCGTGTCTCGGTTGCCGAGAAGATGCAGGCGAAAGCGCGCGAAATGAAAAAATCTAACCCCGTCGTATGTATCTACGGCGTGGATGCGGCGCTAACAGCGGAACAGGTCTCCGAATGCGTGAGACAACAGAACGAGAGTGTAGAAAACGCGTATGAAAGCGGGGAAGAGATGCGGGAGGATTTTAAGATCTTTAGGTTTTTCGCGACGCCTAAAGATAATAAGCGCGCGGTAAAAAATGTGGTGCGCTCTGCCAGCCCTAAGCTGAGGAGCATTCTCATTAGCGGGAAAATAAAGGTTATGTGGCGAATTTGCGCAGTTAAGGACTATAGTAATGTACTATATTGTTTTAAGTGCCTTAAGGTAGGGCACAAATCGAAGGAGTGCAAGGGCGAGTTAACGTGTAAGAAGTGCGCGGGAGGTCACGATCTAAAAGATTGTAAGGCCAAAGAGGCAAAATGCGCCGTTTGCCAACGTACGGAAATACCGGGCCTCGACGTTAAGCACGAGGCGTATTCCCAGACCTGCCCGGCGCGGAAACGGCTCTTGGAGGAGGAGCGCAAACGCACAAACTATTAATGGATAATTACGCCAATGATAGTTTTTCGGGCAAGGGGAAAATTAAATGCGCGCAAATTAATTTAGGTCGCGGTAGGCGGGCGACTGCATGTTTAGTCGAACGCGTAATTCGGGAAAAAATTAGCATCGTTATCGTACAGGAACCATATGTCATTAATAATCGTATTTGCGGATTACCGGCTAATTTTGCAACGCATTACGTTAATTGCATCGATGAGTCGAAACCAATTAGGGCAGCTGTTATCATTACCGATAATGAGCTTCGGGGAATTACGTTAACTGATAAGAGCGATAATAATGTTGTTTGCGTAGGCATTTCTAATGACAGGGGATTAAACGTAATTGTAATTTCTTGTTATTTACCTCCGGAGGTAAGACACGCGGGCGAATTCCAAGCAAATATCATTAAGCTTAGGAATGCGTTTAGTAAATTAAGTATAGATACTAGTGCGGTAATTATGGGCCTTGACGCGAATAGTAAAAGTGCGTTGTGGAATAGCCCCACGGAAGATTGGCGCGGTCGCGAATTAGAAACGTTTCTAGAAAATTATTCGTTTGTGGTCCTAAACAACAACGAAGAACCGACGTTTGTGGGGCATCAAGGGAGTAGTTTTATCGACTTCACCACGGTTAATTTTAGAGCATATGGGATGACTAGCGAATGGTCTCTTAGCGAAGACGAAACGCTGTCGGACCATAAGCTTATTCGGTTCGACATTAATAATGGTAATAACATTGAACAGCGGCAAACGGTAAAGGGTTTCTGCGCCAAAAAGCTGACTGGGAAATGTTCGGGAACGCGTTCTCGACGGCGACTGCCGGGCTCATCGAGGAAATTGATAACAGCACGTGGACTCGGGAAATTGAAACAATCGCGAAAAGAATTAACGACGCGGTAATTACGGCATGCGAGCAATCCATGCCGCGGCAACGGGAATTTAAAAAATCGGTACCTTGGTGGACACCGCAGCTCGCCACCTTGAGGCGGGACGCGAACAGATTAAGGCGACGTTATCAACGAAGTAGAGACGACGATATCAGGCGTGAACGCGAAATAGAATATAGAGCGAAATACACGGAATACAAGAATGCGATTAGAGTCACGCGGATCGAAAAGTGGCGCGAGTTCTGTACGAAATCGGGCGGCAAAGACCCATGGGGTCTCGCGTATAGGGTCCTTAGGGGCAAGAGAGGTAACACTGGCGCAAGTGTTACGCTCAAACGGGCCCGCGACGAATATACGCAGGACGCGAGGGAAACAGCGGAGTTGTTACTAGAAACGTTTGTCCCGAGCGATGACGCGGATACGGACGACGATGATCACGTGGCGGTTAGGGCATCGATAAATACGGCGACACTAAGCGATCGGGACGATATACCGTTTGCAAGGTGCGAAATAAACGCGGCGTTCAAATCGATGAATGCAAAAAGGCGCCGGGAATCGACGGAATCACGGCGGATATCGCGGGGAGGGCGTACGACGAGGAGCCGGAAGTTTTCGAGGCATTGTTTAACAAATGCCTGGAGTTGGGCGCGTTTCCACGTTGTTGGAAAAAGCAACTCGTGCGGGTTATTCCGAAAGCGGGAAAAACGGATATGAGCGATGTCAAAAGCTATCGTCCGATAAGTTTACTTCCGGTTATAGGGAAGGCACTCGACAGTCTCCTTATTAACCGGATAGAATATCACGTGTTCGCGAACGGGTCGATGAGCGATAATCAATATGGTTTCAGGAGGGGACGTTCGACGGTTGACGCGATCGAGCGGGTCGTGGGATTCGTAAAAAACGCGAAGGACGAAGCGGATTATAGCGCGGTGATTTTGCTGGATATAAGCGGTGCGTTTGACCACGCGTGGTGGCCACAAATTAAAAATCAGTTGAGTAGGAAGAACTGTCCGCGGAACCTATTGCGAATGGCAAATGCCTACTTCTCTGAACGCGAAGCCGTAATTGAAGAGCCCGGGCTCATTGTAAGTAGACAAGTAGTTAGAGGATGTCCACAGGGGTCGCGGTCGGGACCGGGATATTGGAATATACTGTACGATAGTATATTCGAATTAAATTTAGGCGAGGATGTGAAATTATCGCGTTCGCGGACGATACGACGCTGTTGGTTCGGGCGCGACAATATGAAACGCTGAAGGGACGTGCGAATAACGCTCTTGCGACAATTTTAGATTGGAGCAGAGCGAATAAATTAACGTTTAACGCGGGCAAGTCGGAGGCACTGTTTTCGGCAAAACGCACGGGCAGCGGCGACCGAAGTTTCAGTTGGGGACCGAAACTATACATTGCAAAGAGAACGTTAAGTACCTCGGCGTCATAATAGACGAGAAATTAAATTTTAAAGCACACGTAGACTACGCGACGGGTAAAGCGCGGCAGATTACGAATAAGATCGGCGCGGCGGCTAAAATGACTTGGGGATTAAGCGGAAGGGCGGCGGCGACAATTTACGAGGGCGCGATCGAACCCGGCGATGCTGTACGCGGCACCAATCTGGGCGAGCGCGCTTAGAGTTAAAGAATCGCGAAAGTTGATAGGCGCGCAGAGGGTATCGGCGGTAAGGGCCGCGAGGGCTTACGCGACGGCGTCGGCTGAAGCGACTGCGGCGATATCCGGCATTTTACCGGCAGATATTCGAGCGAAAGAACTCGCTAAACGGAGGGACGCGACGAGGGGCGGCGAAAGGATTGTAGCGGAAATCGCGGGACGTAACATTTATTCGCGCGATATCGAAGTCGGGCGCCGATTAGGCTCCGAAATTCACCATTCGGAGACCGGCGCATTTAAATTTAGCAAAGACGTGGAGGAGTCAACACGTGCGGCCGAGCGGGATCGCGATTTACACCGACGGTTCGAAGAACGACGACGGGACAGGCGCGGCGTTCGTCGTCTACGCGGGCGACGAAGAAATACACTCGGAGCGGTTAAAATTAGATCGAGTGTGCGACAACTACCAGGCCGAGCTGGTAGCCATAAACACGGCGGTCAAATATGCGAAGGTGATGCAGGTAGAGCGGGCAACGCTGTTTACGGATAGCTTGTCCGTGCTGCAAGCCTTGAGGGGTATGCGAAAACCGACCGAATTACTGTTGCAGACGTGGAAACTGATTCGAGAGGTCAATGTCGAACTAGTTTGGACGCGGGCGCACGTGGGAACGCAAGGGAACGAAAGGGCGGACGAACTGGCTAAAGAAGCGGCAGCAGACGCGGACGACGGTACACTTCTGGCGTACGCGTTCGCGTCCGAAAAAACGGTCAAGAGCGCGATCGCGAAAGAAAGCCAACGAGAGTGGCAAACGAGGTGGGAAAATGCGGCCAACGGACGTTGGACTAAGCGTTTTATAGGGGACGCGAATAAATTCGGTAAATTAGGAGTAGCCTTGTCGTATCAGGCGACCCAACTGGTCACAGGGCACGGTAACTTCGGAGCTTACCTTCATCGTATTGGGCGTAGGGATAGCGCGGACTGCGAATGCGGAGGGGAAGACACGGCCGGACACGTGCTGTTCGACTGTCCGTATACGGAGGATTGGCGGTCGCGAACCGAAACGGAAGCGATACACGCGGGCTTACGCTGGCCACGAAACGAAGGAGAAATAAACGACGACGAAACGGCAGAATGGTGGACATTCTTTTGCAGCGCGGTCGAAAAACTCGATAGGTTGCGGCACGATAATTAGCTAGCGGTTCTGCGTATCGTCTGGTTCTCCGATTTCAGGGCGCGTAATATTCTCTCTTTCTTTTCAGCGTACTCCTTCGGCAGCGGAGGGAAAAGAATAGGACAAGCTCCGACAGGAGCATCTGGATGAGTATTAATATTTAGTATGAGAGAGTATGAATGATGACAAGGATATGCATCCGCACACATGTCTAATGAATGAGAGAGAATGAATCAGATTCAGTAGGCATAATTATGTTGAGCGTTATGACTAGCGGTCTCCCATTATTTCAGGAAGCTCGAGACGGCAACTGGCGGCGGGACGACCGTTATGCAGGATCCCGGAGGGGAGAGAGGATCACCTGGACGACCACTCATGGACCCTAGGACTTTCTTAAACCAAAGGGACAACCAGCGAGACGAACCAGCCTTGAAGAAGTAGCAGTCATAATGAAAGAAGCGTATTTCTGTGTTCTGTGATAATGTATTTAAATAACTTAATTCTGCGGGGATTTCCGGGGCGTCTATTTAACTTGCTGGTAACCACTATTCTGCGATCATCTGCAGATGTTGTCGCTTTTGGTCTTCCACTCCGTCTTTTATTAAGAAAACTGCCAGTTTCCCGATATTTTTTTACGTTATAGTCAACCGTAGCGTGGTGTATTTTCATTTTTTTGGCAATTTGTCGATTACTTATGCCACTTTTATGGTAAGCTATTATAAGCGCACGTATTTCCGTACTAATTTCTCTTCGCGGAGGCATTTTAAAAAATTGTCACACGATATTTCGCTCACGACGTGAATAGAGTAAATACCACACTGCAACTGACCATAGGTTACAGATTTCACTATAATCTTCTAGGAAGGTAATTTAAACATTATTACCTACAATCTAACAGATGACTAAATTTACCCAGTAAATTCAGAGGGATTGTTATTGTAATTGCACCACAATAAACAGTTTATGGTAATCCGACCAAGTGCAGGTAAATGATAGTAAACCTTATGCGATGTAATGGGTGTTTATCTTACTGGAATACATTTGAAATACGTATTTCATTTTATTATAATGTTTTTTTGGTATACATAATACTATATGAATAATCCATGAAAACAGGGGTGCCTAAACACTTTTGAGCGGAATTTTGCCATTCTATTTAAATACGGAACTTTCTTATGAAAACTATTCCCCTTAGATTAAATTTCTGACTTGTTGTCATCATCATCATCAATTTAACTAAGCACGGAAGCTAAATAGATCAGTAGATCTTCAAAGTTCATGATTACAATTAATAACGCAAATGTGCGTGTTTATTACTTCTTAATAAAAAGTAGGGAAAGTGCAACATAGCTTACTTACCCTTTAGACGCAAATGTTTATCATCTTGTATCTCCATGTCGTAGTTAGGTATGTCTTCTAGCTTAGTTCCATCATACAATTGATTACTTAGTATAGGTTCAATAGATATCAATTCAAAAACATTGTTTGTTCTATTTATAATCTGAAATAAAAGTAGTACATTTATAGATGCAAATTAGCTGAAATCGTTGATATGGTATTGTTTAATTATTAAATTGTTCGTAATACAGTTCTTGTAATAATTACTGCAATACTTTCGTTGTTGCTGTGGTAATTGTGTCAGATAAATTAAACCTTATTTAGCATATACGTATGTACTTGCTTCCCAATCCAAAAGCTATTTTTCTGATATTCGTATAGGTAAATTTGAAAAAAAGATATTAAATACAGTCATAGTAAATAAAAACAACTTATACGCAGCCTTCATTTTAATTTCGAAAGTAGGTATCACTCCCTTGGGCCACTGAAGCAGCCAGAGAACGATAATAGCCTCTCATAAAGAGGGGAAGATAAGTGACTGAATTATATAGTTTATATATTAATTGACGATTGCAAGGTCTGTGTGGATGTACAATTCACACAATTCACGAAACGCTGCGTTCCGCATAATTAATAAATTTGTGTGAGTGGAGTTTACTGTTATACCGGTGAATAGTTTATATATGCTTGTCTGTTTATATAAGTATTGTACGAAGTAATATTAATGTTATAGTAGTTATATTTTTGAAAGAATATACAAGTGTTATAGCCAATCGGCTGATATCAATAGGTCTTACCAAGTATTGATAGACGAGCGAAAATATTTAGTAGTAAGAGTATAATTTGTATTAAACTTTCATTTTTATGGATTAATGATATATTCGCTGCTATTACTGTATTAGCAATAAACATGTAAGTAATTGTATTATTTTCTTATATACCTATCTTCAGTGCTCGATGCTTTGTAACATAATTAGATCGGTCTAGCTTGCCTTCTTATTGGTGCGGATTGTTATCCAAAGTATATAAAATGTACTATTGAAATAAAAATATCGTTATAAAAATAAAATAAATCTATTAATATTATTTTATGCTGAATCTGGATAACTATACACACTGCTACATTCTCACCGAGTCTCAACAGGCGATTAATAAACTAGAAGTTAACATAAAATTAAATAATAACGAATAAACAAACTATGAACTATTAAATAAAGACACTTATTAAATGATTATTTATGTGTACGACCATTTATCTTCACGGTGTATTATATTGCGACGCTTTCGTTACGACGTTCGTTTGACGAACTTCTGCCTTCTATGAACGAGCCGTATTTATAGTAATCGAAACTTGAAGCGCGTTCGGGACATAACACATGGGCTGAAAAGTCCCGGGCCTAACACATAGATGACGCTAGTTTTATTGCAGTCACCTTTCTCTCAGTTAGTACTAACCTTCAAAAGACAGCTGTTAAAATTTCATGATATTCTATTCATTAGTTTGTGAGTTATTGTGCTAAGAGTCACGCTATTTTTGTTATTTTCAAAACAATGGATCAAAAACAATTTCGTGTTTTAATTTTACACTGCTTCTTCATGAGAAAAAATACCGTTCAAGCGAAGCAATGGCTTGAAAAGTGTTATGGGGATTCCGCTCCATCAGAAACAACAATAAAACGTTGGTTTGCTGACTTCAAACGTGGTCGTAGAGACACCGATGGTGCAGAACGCAGTGGACGTCCAAATGAGGCGGTAACACCAGAAAACATCAAAATAATCTACAAAATCGTTTTGAATGATCGAAAAGTGAAGTTGCGTGAGTTGGCTGACATCGTAAAGATATCAAAAGAACGTATTGGCTTTATATTGCATGAGCATTTGACTATGAGAAAGCTCTGTTCAAAGTGGGTGCCGCGTTTGCTCACTGTTGCCCAAAAACAAGAACGTGTTGATGATTCTGAGCAGTGTTTGGCCATGTTTAAACGTAACAAACCGGAATTTTTGCGTCGATATGTGACAATGGATGAAACATGGATCCATCACTTCACTCCGGAATCAAAACGATCATCATCTGAGTGGACAGCAACTGGTGAACCTCGTCCAAAGCGCCCGAAAGCACAACAATCGGCTGGAAAGGTTATGGCCTTGGTATTTTGGGATGTGCGTGGTGTAATATTCATCGACTATCTTGAGAAAGGAAATACCATCAACAGTGAATATTATATAGCGTTATTGGAGCGTTTGAAGGCCGAAATTGCAAAGAAACGACCGCATATGGCAAAAAAATATGTTGTTTCATCAAGACAACGCACCGTGTCACAAGTCAATCAAAACAATGGCAAAACTACGTGAATTGAACTTCGAATTGCTCCCACGTCCACCGTATTCGCCAGATTTGGCTCCCGGCGACTACTGGCCGTTCGCAGACCTCAAAAAAATGCTCGCCGGTAAGAAATTTCGCACGAATGAAGAGGTTATCGCTGAAACTGAGGCCTAAATTGAGGCAAAAGATAAATCGTTCTACAAAAGTGGTATTGAAATGTTAGAGCGGCGCTGGAATGATTGCGTTGCTCTTGATGGAGATTACGTTGATGAATAAAGCTAATTTTGAACCAAAAAAAACGTGTTTTCTTTGTCAGGCCCGGGACATTTCAGCCCATGTGTTATTCTCGCGCTTTTCGTACTTCTGCTACTGCTTCTAGCGATCGTAACATTGCCTCTTCCTGAAATCTGTGCCGTCTCGGAACAGAGTAGGTATGTGTGTATGTGTTGATACTTGTTCCTTTTTGGCTTTTTTATATTTATATTTTTTATATTTCTGTAGGCTTTCACCTGGCTTCTGAAAACGGTTCCTCAGATAAGAACGATAAACTTGTTCCATATATTTGTTATTGAAGCGTATCCTTCATTGCTTATCAAGCTCCTGTGATAGTCTTTTAGTTGCCAGAAGAATGGATTGAAGTATTTTCAGAGCGTCGCCTGAACACCTAAAAATAGCACAGATGCTTCAATCGCCTCTGTTCACTTGTTTACTAGTGCAGCTGCGTCAAGTAGAGTTAAATAATCTTTTAATGGCGTTTTACTGTCAAAAGTGGGCAAGTAACTTCGTTCCTGATGCGTGACTACTGTAACTCTATTTCTTTCTTTTTGTCCATTGTGCAATTCCGCATCTTCTGAACTTTCTGCTTCCGTTATGTTTACATGTGTCAGTTCTCTTTCCTGCATCTTGAGGCGTTCTTCCATATTTCTACAATTCTCTACAAGCTACTCTTTGCATATCGGGAATTTTCTATGAATTGTTCTTTTAAACATCTACAATTTTGCAGAATTTTACGTTCTAATTCTGCTCTTAGACCTATAGAGCTTCCCATCAATATTTCGTCTATAACTCTAGAATTTTTCACAAGTATCTGTTCCATGCTTCTAAAATTTTCCATCAATTGGTCTTTCAAGCTTCCAGAATTTTCCACCATAGTCGATACTTTTAGAATTTCCCCTGAGTTCTTGTTTCATGCTTCTAAACTTTTTTCCATGTCATATGCGTCACATACCACTTCAAATAAATAGTTTTCTGTAGGTTACGATCGGGTTCTTTTTGGTGTCCTTTTAACAATACGACATATATATTAATTATGTAAGATGTTTTTAATGATTACAGAAAACTTTATTCACTAAGGAATTAAGTATTTTAGGAAAATAATATGACAAATAGAGAATTTGAGGGATTCCTAACCATACTTCGCTGCCAACAATAAAGAATTAGAAGTGAATATAAATAACAGTGTTATAAAATTAAGAATCATCATTGCAACACTTGCATTAATAAATAGTATTTATTGTCATTGAATATATTTAGGCTGCCTGCAAGATGGGTGCTGCAATAGGAAAGGTTTACATAGTTCACTATAGTTATGTTGGCTGGAGCTGACTGTCATGGCCGTATTGTGTGTGGATAAGAAATTTTAGGTAATTTGTCAGAAATTTGTCATCTCCGTTGAAGTTATTGCAATGTATAAGGGTCTAAACGGATTGTCGAATATTTCGACTGTGGTAGTGAGAATTGCAGAATATGATTTTTGTTGTCCTTCTGTCATTGTGTGAGAGTGAGAGACGGCTAGATTTATTGTATTGTCAGCTGTTTAGCCACGAGAAAGATCCTAATGATGATATTGCAACTCATGTGTTAAAATTGCAGCGGATTTGGCAAGATTTGCATGAAGAGTGAAAACACGAAAAGGTAAATTTGCCTCAGTCGATGCTTCTAAATAGATTTTTGAATACTTTGCCTAAAGGATATTTAGAGTTTAAAAATCAGTACCAACTAGTGAAAGAAATATTACAAGTTTGGTAGAAAGGTTGAGATTACATGAACAGAGATTAAAAGAAATTGCGAATTGTAATCAATTTTGTTGGAAATAAGGAGAGAAAATTTGAAAAAATAGAAAAGAAAAAGAAGCTGTTTAAATGTTATTCATGTGGAAAGGTAGGATATTTTAAGAAAGATTGTTTAAAGAATAAAGTAAATCAGCCTAAAAATGACAAGCAATTTGGTCAAGCATTCGTAAGTATGAAAGAAACAGGTAACAGTAAAGATTGTTGGTTAATTGACTCCGGAACTTCACATCACCTTTGTTGTAAATCTGATTGGTTTTTTAGTTACACAAAGTTTAGTGAATCAAGAGCGTTAAAGCTTGGAGATAGACGTGTTATGTATACTGAAGGTCAAGGTCAAATAAACGTAGAAATGTTAGTACATGGTAAATGGAAACCAAGTCATTTGAGAAATGTCTGGTATGTACCTGAGGGTGATCAGAATTTATTTTCTGCTGGTTCAGCTTTGGATAAAGAATTAGTCGAGTATGCAAATAATACCCAACGAGAATTTAGGACAAAAACTGGAGAAACTGTTGCAGTAGGTATTCGTCAACTAGGTGGAATCTATAAATTACTTGTACGTGTTGTAAGTTTAGTATTACACAAAGTCAGTTACAAGTGTGGCATAAGAGATTAGGGCATCAGAAAAAACGTTATGTGCAAAAGTTTTTAAAACAAAGGTATTGATGTAGAATTGGATGAGAAAGACTGTGAGGCCTGTATATTTGGTAAAATGCACAGATCAAGTTTTTCAAACAGAAATGTAGAGTGTGCCAGTCAAATTAACGCTGATGTATGTGGCCCTATGCCTCAAAAATCTATTGGTGGTGCAAGGTACTATGTACTGTATTCAAAGATGACTTTCTAAATTTAGAGCAGTTTATTTCTTAAAAAACAAGTCTGAAGTTAAAGACAAGTTAGAATACAATAGAAGATCTTTTAACTAATGGAGGAACGGAATTTTGTAATCATAATGTAAGGAAAATTCTTAAGCAACATGGTATATATCATAGAGTTACAATGCCATGTACGCCAGAACAAAAGGGCGCAGCGGAGCAACAAAACAGAACGCTTGTTGAAGCAGCTTGAACTATGCTGCATGCTAAGAACCTGCTGGAGAAATTATGGGCCGAAGCAGTCAACACAGCTGCTTATGTCATTAATAGAAGTGGTCCTTCACTAGAAGATGGAAAATCGCTATATGTGCTGTGGTACAACAAAACTCCATGCATTGATCATTTAAGAAGTCTCGGTACGGATTGATATGCACACATACCTAAGCAGAAGAGGTCGAAGTTCGAGAAAAAGGCTATTAAAGGTCAGGTAGTAGGATATTGCGCAGACAAAGATGGTTATAGAATTTGGATATCTGAAAATGATGATATAATTTTAAGCAGAGATATTATATTTCATGAAGAAACAGAAATTAATTCTAATGTTAAATTTGTCGTACCACAAATGGCAAAAATTGATGAACAAGAGTCAGGGGAAGCGGAATTAAAAGATAACACTGAATAGCAAATTGCTAACAATATGGCAATGAACCTTCGAAGTAGAGATAAACTTAAAAAGCCAGCAAAATATACAGATTTTGCAGTGCTTGCTGTGTACGAAGAACCTGCAACGTTTTCTGAAGCAATACCGTCCCCAGAGGCAGACAAATGGAAAACAGCAATGGCAGAGGAATTGAATGCTCTATCTGTTAATAAAATCTGGAAACTCCTAGATTTACCAAAAGGAAAGAAACCTATTGACAATCGCTGGGTGTTCAAAATCAAAAGTAGATCTGATGAAGATAATTTCCGTTATAGAGCACGTCTAGTTGCTAAAGCCTATTCTCAAGTACCTTAGCTAGATAGATAGATAGAAGAGACGTTTAGCCCTGTTGCACGCTGGGATACAATAAGATCTGTTTTAAGCGTGACAGCTAAGGAAAACCTAAATATAGCTTAATTTGACGTTAAGACTGCATTTTTGTATGTTAATATTGAAGACGACCTATATATGTAACAACTTGAAGGTTTTGATGATAAGTCTGGGGGAGTTTGTAAGTTGCTTAAAGGTATTTATGGTTTGAAGCAGTCACCAAGGTGTTGGAACCAATGTTTCAAAGATTTTCTTTATAAATGTAACCTTGAAGAAAGTAACGCTAATCCGTGTTTATTTATGGATTCCGAAAAGAGACTTATAATTGCACTTCATGTCGATGTTGGTATAGTCGTATCTGGGGATTTAGAGAAATTTTTGGATGATCTCAAAAGAGAATTTGAAGTTGTCATTGAAACGGCGAATTATTTTCTAGGTTTGGAAATTCATAGGGTTAATGATGGGTCCATATTTATTAATCAAAAATATTATGTATTGAAAACCCTTGGGAAATTCGATATGATTAATGATCCCTATGTATCAACTCCCATGGAGAGAGGTGAAGGAAGCTATTGGTAGTCTTTTATATTTAGCGATTGTTTCAAGACCCGATTTAACATTTGCAATAAGTTACTTTTCACAAGCATTAGAAGAACCAACAATAAAACATTGGAATATGGTTAAAAGGGTATTAAGGTATCCAAGACGAACTACGGAATTAGGAATCCTGTATCACTCGAGCTCTGACGGCGAACTAGAAGCGTTCAGTGATGCTGACTACGCGGGAGACGTATCAACGAGACATTCCACTCCGGAAATGATTTTCAAATACTTTGGTGGAGCAATAGCTTGGTCCAATTTAAAACAACGGTATGTTGCCTTGTCCACAACTGAAGCTGAATTTATTGCAGCAAGTGAAGCCAGCAAAGAACTCATTTGGCTAACGAGGCTGTATAGTGAACTTAATAACTCTCAAAGTGTTGCGAGTGGACAATCAAAACGCTATGACTGATTAAAAATCCTGAGTTTCATAACAAGTCGAAACACATAGATGTGCGTTATAAGATTGTGCGCAAAAAAGTACAGTCTTGTGAATTAGAAGTAAGTTATATACTCTCCCAGAAACAAGAAGCGGACATACTTACAAAGGCGCTTCCAAAAGCTCGGTTCGAAACCTTAAGGAGAGCTATTGGTATTACATCATGTACTGTTTCAATTTAGGGGAAGTGTTGAATATGTTTATAAAGTAAATTGAAATGTATTATTATACTACAGTTCAGTAGTAAAATGTCAAATGTAGTAGTTCGCAATAACACATGTAATATATAGTAATTGTAGAATGCATTGTCATATGTGTAATTCTATGTAATTCAGTTTATTTATCCTTTTGAAATATATGTATCGTAAAATCTAAGTGCTAAGACCACAAATAACTGCAACATGTCTCCCTCTGTCTCTGGCCGTGGCTAACATTTTTATGGAAGCGCTCGCTGTTTTTGTACAAGATTAAATCTAAATATTGGTTTAGACACGTGGATATCTTCGCCATCCGACCAAGTAGGTCAGATTCACTCAATAATTTCATAGTTAAATATACACACCACAATTTACTTTTTTATATATTATATTATATATATGCATATATATAATATATTTTAATTAATTTTAATGAGTCGAGTGGAGATTTACAGTCCTATAGGTTTTGTCGTTTGCCATTTATTGATTAAGAAGTTCTTGTTTGATTATTTAATTATAATTACCTACAATTTATTAGAATGCTTTCGTCTATTAGATTTTTGTGGTTCATAGTTAGTTCATAGTAGTTTATAGTAGCTGCTGTTGAAATAATTTATAAAAATGAAGCTAGAACATTGTGGTTAATACTTACTGTTTGAAAGTTGAATGTAATTAAAGGACGAACTAAGTCGAACCAGTTAGTTAATCTTTTGCCAACCATATCTGGTAGTAACGCTACCAAAGAATTTCCAGCATTCTTCACTATCATATCGGAGCTGTAACAATATTGGCACTATTAAATTGTTGTATAGAATGTTGTACTAACTTGATTGTACGAAAAATTTAAACTGAAAGAAAACTGTGTTGTACCTCGTGATGGTTAATAGTATTTAGAAAGTTGCAAGTGATATAAGAGGGTGACTTACCCCTGTGGAAGTGGTCTGCTGCTTGAAAGATATTCGTAGTTGTTTTTCTGCAATAGTGAACTTTTAAGCGAGTTGCACGAGAACGAACACAATCTGCTCAACGGCGACGAGAGGCCACTCTTTATTACATACAAATGTTGCCATAAAAAGCTTCAAATATTTATATGAACAAAAGAGCAAATAGCAAGCAAAAATGTAGTAAAAATAGTTGTAGTGTATTCTAAGAACTTTATAAAAAACGACTAACGAGAAACATTTCGGCCCACCAAAATGCTGTGCAGTTATCTAAAGACGCAACAAGTATTTTGACTGAAGGACGCTCGAAGGTCCCAGAAAGAGACTTAACCTTCGAGACACAAGCAGTACTGTTACCAATTAGATAAGGTAAGCGAGAAAGGTGTAGTCTTATGTCTGAGAACACAATATTTTCTGCAATAATCGAACAATTTGAAACGGGTTGCAGCAATCTATTTGAGCAAATTTCAGTCATCGAGAAATACTGTAATTTCCATGGTAAGGAGGCTATGAAGATTCACAGACATAACATCAACAGTAACAGGGAAAACGGATAAAATATATTTGCAATATGGAAGTCGCTCTTATAAGCCCTGTCCCCCTCGAATCAATCAATCAGCCGTTACTACTTCTCCAACTCATATAGCACGGTACTCTGTGGAGCCTATTAGGAGGTTACTGTACCATTTTCTTTTTCCACTTTTTTTTTGTTTCCTTTTTTCCTTTCCGCTTTTCGACTTTTTTTTTATAGTTCTTATTACTTTTCTACTACAAGGAAATACGTGCCATGGGAGCACCTTCCTTGGAGCGCAAAACATCCACAATAAGAATCGAAATGGTAATAGCAAAAATTATATAAGTGTATCTAAAGCACCTGTAGTTAATTAGCCATTGAAAAATAAGCCGCAACTCTCAAGAACTATCTGCCTTGAAAGACAAAAAGATGTATGCAAAGCGTGGGCTCAAATAGAAAAAAATTGGTTGCATGGCACATTTACGGTGACCTACCTCCGTGAAACCGGTCCTTTGGTTCGGGAACCCTCGTAATTGCCTATCTCCAAAAGCGTGCTTTTAAGCGAACTACGCACAAACGAATGTAGTCTGCTCAACAGTCCTGACATATGTGAATGTCACCACAAAAAGCTTCAAACTCATATATGATTAAAGAACGTGTTCGCAAAGAGCAAGCAGAAGTTTTACAAATTTAGTTGCAGGTGCGTCCAAAGAAAGCTTTACAAAATCAACTAAAGAGAAACATTAAAAATTGTAAACATTCAACTACATTTAATGTAATGTGTGCAACTGTACACTCTTCATTTTCCTAAGCATGCTTAAATAGTTATAAATACAATAGTTACTAACTGTCGAATCACATTGAAGTGTATTATAAATAGAGTTCATTCGAAATTATTTTTTACAAAACTGTCCCCAATGTTGCAGTAAGCAATAAACATTCGAATCTAAAGATGATCAAAAATTAACTCTAGCAGTAGAGTATGACAAGCAGCATAACGCTACAACTGTTTAATATCAATGAAAAAAGGGTTGTGGAAGTTAATTTGGCTAATGAAGCTAATTAATTTTGGGAATGTTTGTCTTGCATGCATGTTATTTCAAGTTTTAAGTCTGTTTTAAAATGCTATAGTAAGTTTGTGTATGCAGTTATAATTTAGCTAATTAAAGTTTTAGGGAAAAAATGTCTAGCCCAGTTTCATATGAGAATTTTAAATATAAGTTTCCCACTGTTGACGTATCCTATGCTAAAGTCTACGGCAACTTGTACCTTACTATAAATATTTTCTAATTATTTCGAAGAATAGTGTTAGATGCTACTTAAAAAAACGAAATGGAGACATGTTCTAACATATTAAATTGTATCAAACAACTCAAAAAAGAAATGATTCTTTCAGAAAAAATGATAATTCAACTGGAAATTTAATTCGTCTAGCACATCTTCTGTAACTTTCCTGCGGTTGCCCAGCCTAGGAGAGGGGTATTTTCGCCCCTTAAACTTATTTGTAATACCCCACTTCGCGTATTACTAAACTCACGAGGACGTTCAGAACTTGTTAATATATAATATTGCTACCGAAGTTAAAGAAAACAATAAATTCAAAAAAAAATAATGAAAATTACGGGGAAATAATCTTTAATACCAGAATTATGTAAAGAAAAGAAGAATATTAATTTAGAATGAGTAACAGATAATGTATGGAAAATTTTGAGAACAGTATTAATCGTCTCAAACAATACTTTTAGGTTACAAAAACTCTAAACAATAAATTTAATATGGTAAATTATTAATATTGACGTATACTAAGAATATGAGAATTTTGTGAAGCGAAATTTCATTAAAAAATAGTAAGAGTAAAAAAGAAGTAACCGTTCAGCGGTAATTACAATTAAGAAATGCAATAGTTATAAAGGTAGGAAGAAAAGAGTTAATACTAGTTGCTTGGTTGATTTCTGCAATGTTGTTATGGATTCCACGATTCGGATCTTGCTGGCTGGCTCAAAGACGGTGGCCGCTACAGTAACGTTCGTTGATTAGAGTATGAGAATCCTCCCATACAACGGAAAATTTAACGATCAAATCTCCTCAAGTAACTTCAAATCTTAGGGATTCAACTCCCAAAATTAAGTGGGAAATTTTAATATCCCACTAAAGAACCCTGTAAAATTTGAAGTGAACGAAAATGAATAAAGATGAAGGAACGAAAAAAAAAGAACGTACCTACTCTGCTTTCAGGGTTAATGAAAGGTGATAAATAATTCGAATTTATTGGCTAATTCAGTTAAATAAATTGGGTGTTTAAGTAATAATTATTCCACTTAACTAATATACCCAATTAATGAAGAACTAGAATTTTCCAGAATTGCTTATACTTCGAACTTCTAATTTGTAGTGTAGTCAAACAACGAGAAAGAGCGCAACATATGTATTCGACCTCAACAGAATTTGGAAAAGCAAAAAAGTAATGCATGATTCGCTTCACTTAGAGTCGAGTACACAGACGCGGTATACTAATAGACGGTCAAATATCAAGTACACAATCTAAAATATAGCATATAATTCCGATGATTTTGTAGTAGTACTTTATCTGAATAAAGGTATTTATACTTCTCCATTTTATCGAAAGCCTAATCGTAACAGGTTATCAGCCCAGGAGTTAATGCAATTAATAAATGTTCATAGTGTCTAAGTATTCATATATAGTGATTCTGTTCACACGTGATAAAACAAACATGGCTAGCTTATTTCGTATCGATACAAAGAGAATTAGAGTACCTCGAAACTACAAACGGAATCGTTGTTGATTAAAAATGATCGACGGGGACACATAAATGGTGAATCTCGTAAACCAATTACGGGAGCGAGCGACTGTAAGTGAGGAAAAAGTCAATGGATGGATTTGAAATAATAATGTCACAAGATATTATGGTGTCAATTAGTCCATCGGAACTAAGCATATCGAGATACTCAAATTAGAAAATATATACCAAGCCAAGGATCCTATGAGTAAAGCCACCAACCATTAATCTTCCACAAGATGGAAGCAGGTGATACTTGATTGCACATTAATACATTTTTATGTCGTCGATATGATATAAGCGACGTACGTGGAAGTTAACATCAATTTACTTTTCTTTATGTTATTGGAGTGTCACCTGAATTAGCAATTAAAAGATTTCTTCACTACCTTCAGAAGTAACGAGTACAAAGCAGAAAAGTGTTTCGCAAAATTAATTAATTTAATAATTCGTTAGTTGCACGAATGTATAAAAGTACATATATTGATATCAAATGCTAATACTTTGAAGTAAAGGTGTTTACTAAATTTTGTGTCTTTACATCGTTTTTAGAAATATTCACAGCAATTCTCGCAAATTTGGTAATTAATCCTTATTTGGATACGCACTACTGCCATGTCAAAATAAAAACTAAAAGGTTATATTTTTTGCAAATAAGAGGAAAAGAAGTTATACCTTTTGGGTGGTTTTAACTCTCAATATACTGTAATGATATGAATTATTGTCTTCTAAATCTTTTATACCAATCTTTTTCTAAATTTTTCTTATTTATACACTTTGGATATTTTCTCGTCAGTGTATCGTTCACGATCTTATTTTTGTTATTGTAGGTGGCAAAGTACCGTTAGGACTCAAATATTTATTCCGTATAGTTTTTTTTTCTGTATATTAAATTTTACAGATATCTACTTAAGTTGTTCTTAACTGACATATAATCTACAATATTAATGTTAAAAAGTTCCTTCAACAAATGACGATTACAAGGACTGTGTGGATGTACAATTCACAGGTATAGCAGTAAACTCCACTCACACAAATTAATTAATTATGCGGAACGCAGCGTTTCGAGAGCACGTGGGCTCCCATTGTCAACCGTGTTACCGACTGTCGTGACTTTTCTACGCAGGCTCTAAAATTTCTAAACCATATGACTATTTGCAATCTACTAGGTGGCCTCATGCCTTTTACGGGAAAGGATGGACCGAAAGCGAACCGTATCTAACAGGGCCTATGGTAATAAATCCATCAAACTCGAGTGTGCAATTGGGGGTGGTTCTTTGTTCAATAAGTTTCCGTTCTTTTTCATATATACCGTTTCGTACGCGTCTAATTCTCTATACCAGTTCACGTTTTTAAGTAGTGTCAGATTTTTTAAATCAATCTTATGTCCGGATTTTACCATATGCTCTGCATATGCATATGGTAAAACGGAAACTTATTGAACAGAGTACCACCCCCAATGGGGCATGAGGCCACCTAGTAGATTGTAAATAGTCATATGGTTTAGAAATTTTAGAGCCTGCGTAGAAAATAATTTGCATGTGTGATACAGTTTTTACTTTCAGTCGGTAACACGGTTGACAATGGGAGCCCACGTGCTGTCGAAACGCTTCGTTCCGCATAATTAATTAATTTGTGTGAGTGGAGTTTACTGCTATACCTGTGAATTCCTTCAACAACATGTGCAGTGTAGACGTAAACTCTACTATCGTTTACTATGTATATCGCTTTTATATTTTCTTGTATGTAATAATAACTTCTTCCAAATTTATTTGTAAAAGACGTTTAATGTACTGTACTCACACATTTTTATCATATTATTGAAATATGTATCGTTATAAATTATATCACACTATCTTCAAAGCGTCTCGCACTTCGGATGGATGGCACGCCTGGCGGCATTACTTGTAAACAATTTCATTCAATCAAGAGCGTGGTTACTGTATGGCCTAAGATATAGGCAATCAAGTTATATATTGTTATACCGAATTCCTATTTAACGCGTCAAGATATTGGAATGTTAAGTAGGCAGAGTTCACATACAGATAAGGGATGCAGACTAAACAATATCAATATCATATGAGCAGTCGAAACCAGAGCAAATCGAGGAGATAGTCGAGTTTAATATCTAAAACTTTTAGGAAAGTTATTCAAAGTAATAAAGGAACAATTGCATTGTAGTAGTTGTCTTATTATTTATGCTAATTACCGGCACTCTATAGAATTGAGAAATAGTACCTCATTCGGCCTAATTTTCGAGTTAATCTGCGATTTTAAGATCAGAAGTAGAATAGAGGACCTATATACAGTGTGTGCAGGGTGCTTGTGACTTGTGTAAAGGTATATCAAGACGAGTGATAGTGACGCCAATGGACAGTACCGATCTTTACTGGATAAACCTACAGAGAGGATATTTAATGAATATCTGAAAAGGAAATATAGTGCGAAGTTTACTGCAGCGGTTGAGCAAATCGTCGACTTCAAGAATGACAGCAAATGTGAAATTAATTCCTTCATTCAATCCTGATGACACGAGCACCGTAGTTGGAAAGAATAGAGAATCTTGGAGACGACAACAGACGTTCACGCAGAGGTTCAGTTAGAATGCCAAGAGCAAATTCTACCACTTGGAAAGAGTTGTGATCATCACTTCAGGATGCATAACTTCGCCAACAGGTACCACTTACGTCACGGATGTTGGAGGCGAATTCGTTACATGGAAGCAAAGGAAGAATTGCCAGATCAACGACGCGTGAATAGTTTGCAAGACGAAGGTATTTTAAGGAGAGATATATTTTGAGGGTAACTAAAACTGCCAAAGGAACGAGGTGAAGAGGTTATGAAGAGAAATATTTTAAGGGTAAGTGGAATTAGTGGTAGTATAGACGTAATTGGGTAAGAGAACCTAGACTATAATTTAGACCTAGATAAAGAGATTGAAAGTAAATTGTTAGAAGCTAAAAGTAAATGGTGTCATTGTTTCGCTTGCAATAGTAACGATTTAGGTAGTACTAGAAATGGTGAATCGGTTGACTATTTGATGACGCTGAACTCGTTTACTACCGCTCATACGTCACCAGAAAGTAGGAAAGCTGTTGTCAGGGATAAGATCAAAATTTATTAGGAGCAAAAATTATCCGCAAATCCATCTCAAATTTCGCGCGTTCTGTAATACTTATGAAAAAGAAAAAAAACGACGATAATAGAGTGCGTGTAGACTATAGATCTCTTAAGAAGCAAACAGTCAAAGAAATGTATCCCTTCCCAACGGTAGATGAACAAATCAATAAGTTGTCCTGTAAATGCTTCTTTACTAATTGAAGTTGTAGCCAAATACCCCTGTCAGAAAATTCTATACGCAAAACTGGTTTCGTGACGCCGGACGAACACTATGCATATTTAAAGATGCCTTTGGTTTAGTAAATGCGCCACTGGTTTTCCAAAGACTTATTAATCGCATACTTGACGATTTACGTTACGAACAGGTATTAGTGTACGTTGATGATGTATTAATTCCTTCCTCGCCTGCTGAAGAAGGCATAGCTTTGTTAGATAAGATATTTGGTTTGTTAAATTCCGCGGGATTAAAACTAAACTTAGAAAAATGCTCATTCTTCAAAACCAAGATAGAGTACTTAGGCCATGTTATTAGTTCGGATGGTACTTCACTACGTTTGAGAAAAGCAGAGGCAATAGAGATGCTTTAAACACCCGAAAACGTGCACGTACTTTAATAGTTTTTTTAGGGTTGGCATATTACTTCCGAAAGTTCATTAAGAATTCCACAATTATAGCTTTACTATTAACTAGCTTAATTAAGATTGGTATCGGGGAAAAGAACAGAACGTAGCATTTCAGAAATTGAAAAAATGTCTGATAAATAAAGCAGTTCTAGTACCATTCAATTTCAAATTTAATTCCATTGTTCACACAAATGCTAGTAATTTAGAAATTGATGATATACCTTTGCAAACTCCAGCGGACGAATCTAGTAAATTCGTTGCGTATAACATTAGGGTTACAAACTCCATTGAACGCGTTTTTCGTAATTATGAACAGCCAGTGTTTCTAGGCTGTTGTTGAAACCATAGGTTGAAACTATAAAGCGGTTCCATGTATACCTGATGGGCTCGCAATTTAAAATTGTCACAGACTACTCAGCAGTTAGATTTACATTCAATACACGCGATTTAGTACCGAGAATGGCGCAAAGGTGGCAACAAATGCAAAAATATGATTTTGAAATAGAACATAAATCAGCGAAATCACTGCAACGTGTAGATGCTTTAAGTAGGAAAGCCGTCGCGATAAACAATATTCAACTAGAACAAGGTGATTCGTTTTTAATCGTACAAATACAAGACGATAACTCAGCACTACAGGAGATTATCAAAGAACTGCGGGGAGGTTTAAATCAGGACTTGTGTAATAATTTTTGTTTTAAGAATGAGAGATTGTGCAGAAAAACTGCTAGCGGAGAGCGGTTAGTAGTATCCAAAACGGCACGATGGCAAATTTTACAAAAGTTTCACGACAAAATTAGTTATCCTGGATTCGCCAGATGCTCAAAAATAA
Organism: Trypoxylus dichotomus; assembly: GCA_023509865.1. Taxonomy (NCBI): domain Eukaryota; kingdom Metazoa; phylum Arthropoda; class Insecta; order Coleoptera; family Scarabaeidae; genus Trypoxylus; species Trypoxylus dichotomus. The sequence continues at coordinate 33,564,699 of CM042077.1, read as the reverse complement.
TAAAGAAAACCTACTGGTTCGCGAATACGACTAGATTTATTCGTAAATATATTAGCGCTTGTTTAGATTGTAATTTTAAAAACGGCAATTACGGCGAAGGGAAAGGCAGCTTGCACGCCATGACAAAACCGCGTCGTAGGATTCGCCGAATGTATTAAATATTTAGTCGACATCTTCACATACTTTGGTTACATGAAAGGAATTATTTCCGAGAACAGGCTAGCCTTGTGCAGCCGTTATTTTGAAGAATTCATTCAAAGTGAACAAATTAAACATGTATCAGGCATATCGATACATCGGACAAATGGGCAAGGTTTAGAGGGCATGTAAGTGTCGCTAAACGCTGGACGGTAAACGAATGCGATTAGGACAGAAAAATTACCTGAAGTATTGTGGGGCATGCATGAATAATACGATAAGTAGTAGCACCAAGTTCATTGCGTACGAGCTTATGTTTAGTTATAAAGGGAAATTATTAAATAATTCAGAACAATACACACGTTTTCTGAAACAGCTTCGACGAATTTACGGAAAACCGCGGACCATATTAAGCGCGTGTACTATAGTAAGAAAAATACTCGGAAAATATATAATAAAGGGGATTTAATTTTGTGGAGTAACCGGTTATGCTAAGGGCGTTAGCAAGAAATTGAATTTAAAATACAGCGGACCGTATATTGTTGAGTTGCGTAGGCAATGATAGGTATTGAATTAGGGGTATTAAAGATTCATAGAGACCATATCAGAGAGTTGTAAATGATAGTGAACAAGAAAATATGATTATGAAATAATTATCCAAAGAGGGCGAAACGATTTAATAAATCCGTTAGAAAGTTAGCTTATAACACTGATAATGATTGTTCATTTGTTTTGTTTTAATTACTTGTTGTTATGAACGTTATCATTGATGGAATCCTCATGTAGATGTTTTGCAGAGCCGGAGCAGGCCGGCTATATAAAAGATCCTGCGTGTTGTAAAGCCGGAGCAGGCTAGCTATATAAAAGATCCTGTGTGTTGCAGAGTCGGAGCAGGCTGGCTATATAAGAGATCCTGTTGGTTGCAGAGCCGGAGGAGGCTGGCTATATAAAAGATCCTGTCTGTTGCAGAACGGGAGCAGGCTGGCTATATAAAAGATCCTGTGAGTTGCAGAGCCGGAGCAGGCTGGCTATACAAAAGGTCCTGTGGGTTACAGAGCCGGAGCAGGCTAGCTATATAAACGATCCTGTGGGTTACAGAGCCGGAGCAGGCTGGCTATATAAAAGATCCTGTGGGTTACAGAGCCGGAGCAGGCTGGCTATATACAAGATCCTGTGGGAAGCAGAGCCGGAACAGGCTGGCTATATAAAAGATCCTGTGTGTTGCAGAGCCGGAGCAGCCTGGCTATATGAAAGATCCTGTGAGTTGCAGAGCCGGAGCAGGCTGGCTATATAAAAGATCCTGTGTGTTGTAGGGCCGGAGCAGGCTGGCTGTATAAAAGATCCTGTGTATTGTAGAGCCGGAGCAGGCTGGCTATATAAAAGATCCTGTGTGTTGCAGAGCCAGAGCAGGCTGGCTATATAAAAGATCCTGTGTGTTGCAGAGCCAGAGCAGGCTGGCTATATACAAGATCATGTGGGAAGCAGAGCCGGAACAGGCTGGCTATATAAAAGATCCTGTGTGTTGCAGAGCCGGAGCAGCCTGGCTATATGAAAGATCCTGTGAGTTGCAGAGCCGAAGCAGGCAGGCTATATAAAAGATCCTGTGTGTTGTAGGGCCGGACCAGGCTGGCTATATAAAAGATCCTGTGTGTTGTAGAGCCGGAGCAGGCTGGCTATATAAAAGATCCTGTGTGTTGCAGAGCCAGAGCAGGCTGGCTATATAAAAGATCCTGTGAGTTGCAGAGTCGAAGCAGGCTGGCTATATAAAAGATCCTGTGGGTTACAGAGCTGGAGCAGGCTGACCATATAAAAGATCCTGTGGGTTGCAGAGCCGGAGCAGGCTGGCTATATAAAAGATTCTGTGTTGTAGAGCCGGAGCAGGCTTGGCTATATAAAAGGTCCTGTTTGTAGTAAAGTTAATGTAAAGAAATACATCAGGGTACGATTGATATTGATAAAAAAAGGAGAGAAAGAAGAGAGAAAAATATCAGTGTAAGGTTGTTTAGCTTAAGTCTTGATGCTTTCGTATATTTTCCGGTTACGGGCGTAAAATTGCGAGGGCGCAATTGCAGTCCGGATGGCCGAATGTTACACCGAATTCCCATTTAACGCGTCAAGGTATTGGAATCTCAAGTAGGCAGAGTTTACATGCAGATAAGGGATGGAGACTAAACAATATCAACCCTTGTTCGGCACATCGTCGTATTGGAGTGTTAAGTAGGCAGCGAGTTCACACGCGGCTAAGGGATGGAGGTTTACGAAAAGATCATATGGGCAGTCGAACCAGAGCAAATTGAGGAGATAGTCGAGTTTAATATCTAAAAGTTTTACGAAAGTTATTCAAAGTAATAAAGGAACAGTTGCATTATAGTAGTTGTCTTATTATTTATGCTAATTACCGGCACTCTGTATAATTGAGAAATAGTACCCCATTCGACCTAATTTTCGAGTTAACCCGCACTTTTAACAATATAATGTGTTTATCCCCGGTAACGAGCTGGAATATAAATAAGAATTGTGTCAGTCACACACATCGAAGTCGTCTCTCCAGAGAAAAATTGATTATTTTTCAAATTAATCGTAATATTTGAAGTTCTTTAAATTTATTTAAAGATAAAAAATGTATCAGCTGATATTATCATAACAATTTTGAGTTCCGGACACTTTGGTGGAAGCCAAAGACAAGGATACCTAAAATACGAGACATTACGTGTGAGTACGATTACAAAATTAAAGACTTCAAATTATAATAAATTATCAAAATTTACTATTCTTTTGCTCTCATTTAATTTTGCACTTCATTCATAATTCATAAAATTATTGATTTAGTTTTTTTTTTGTAAATTTTGTTAAAATGCGATACATATATATATTGGTTTGTCAATATATCTTTTCTTTACAATCTTACATTTGATTATTTCAATTATTAAACATTATATTCGAATTTAAAACGAAAAGAAGAAATTAAATAAAAGAGCCCCCCACAATACATATATAACAAATATTGTATATTATATATATAATATAATATATATAATAATAGACTTTAGAAGACGTTAATGAAATTAAATGAACTGACAGAGAAGTAGATTAGACTGAAATAAAGGAACTGACAATATATTGATAAATTTAGAATATATCACTTACATCGGGAATGTGTTCGACAGAATAACTATGGCAATCCCTAGCTAGCTAATAAAATCTGTGTTCTGAAATTTTAAATAATAAATGACGTTATTAAGGATGAAGTCCTTTACTTTCTTTACTCACACACGCACTTTGCTATTGTAGAACGGTGTAACTCCCAATCTTCGCTCCGACGACGAAGACCCAAGGTTACGCCGATGTTGCTCTGCTGGATCAGTGGTGTTTCACTCGATATTCTGTTATTTAAATGTGGTGACAAGTCCATTACAAGTTTGTAAAACTTTTTGAGGTACTCTCCTCACAACAATATGCGAAATTCGCTAAATACGGAGCTCACAAACTCTGTTCATGTTCAAATTTCAAATATCGACGCTATTAGCCAATTGTCTCGTGTGTCGATTGTCGATCATGCTCCTAAACCGCCACTAGATTTGGATGTTAGGTGACAAATGACTGCAGTAGGGCCATCATGGCAACGAAAACATCTCCTATGTGTTTCCAGTGATGGGGATGTAGGCCTCGTATGTGATCTTCGCTAAGTGCGGTGTGGATATGCGTGTGTGTTAAATATATTTGTATAAAATTTTAGATTAATTATATTTGCTTTTGTGATATAAATTTTTGATAGTATAATTTCATTATTCTCGTCTCCTGTTGTTTAAAGGGCTCTTTTTTCTTAACAAGAAAGGGAATTTTTTAGATAATAACGACGAAAGGGAATTTTGGGAAATAGTAAGAAAATGCAAATACATCCCAAGAAAACTGTAATACGTTGTGTAAACTGCCATACGTTAAGATTTAGTGATTAAATATAATGTTAAAATCCTATCCGATGTTAGAGGGAGTCCAACCATAGATACCATTAAATTAAAATTACAGTTACAGTAAATAAGCAAAATTAAAGGTGAGTTTAGCAAAATGCAATAAAGAAATGGGCATGTTCTTGAGGAGAACAGAGGCCTCAAAAATCCCATTACAATATTCTGTGGTGGAAAATCTCAGGCTCGTTAAAATTTTTAAATGGGTTCTTTGAATTAAAATTTGGATTTATTTCGTCGTACGAGATATTTCGAAGATTATGAGTACAATTTCGGAATAAAACATATTCATACAATGTAATTAAAACGTGTGAGTACTGTATATTAAACGTCTTTTAAAGATGAAATTTTGAAAATTTTATTTACATAAGAAATATGTTTAATTAAATTTGGAAGAATTTACTTATATATAAAAATGTGTTTACTAAAAGCGATATATAAGATAAACGATAGTGAAGTTTACGTCTCCTCTGCAACTGTTGTTGAAGGGACTCTTTTTTTTAACAAGAAAAATTGTGAATAATTAGTTATTAAAGGATATCCAAAGTAATAAAACTTTTAAAAGAAACCTGTACAGATTGAATATGTGTTTAAAATTTCATAAAGAGGGAGTACTGACGGTACTTCGCCTCCAACTTCTAACATAAACCAAAATAAAAATTAACGGCGTGCACCAAACGGTGACGAAAATTATATCTGCAATAGGTGAACTAGTAAAATTATAGAAGAAATTCATTGGTAAATAAAGGACAACAATTTATATCATTACAATACATACCTATTCATAATGAATAGAACGAATATAATGTATAAACCAAAAGAAGATAGGAAATTTTATATAATTTTGTGACATTTTTGGACCGTAATAAAAAAATAATTTAAACATTAAACGTTACACTTTGTACTTTAATATCATCAAATTGATTAAGATTTTTTTCAATCGTAAATATTCAAGATATGTTTTATAAGTATTCATTTAAAAAAAGACTTTTCCCCACTCACATAACCACCAACTCTGATGGGGAGGTGAAGATCTCTAACGAAGGTTCTCTCTCTGTTTTCAGATTCCTTCATCTGGCAGCAAGAAAGTCGGTTCTGGGTTTCCGAAAGATCGAGAAGATTAGTAACCCCATGGAGAAGCTGGTGCTCCTCATGGATCTGGCCGTCAATCTTTTCACCATGAAGTGAATCGTAACCTTATATGCGTAAGGGATCTCGAACAAGACACTTGAATCAATAGCTACCGGTTTTGTGGAGATCTGCTCATCAACAGATGCAAAAAACATCAAAAGCATCACGGCGCAGAACAAATTAAAAAAAAAGCACAAATTAAAATTGTAAAAGGGACGTACACAACAAATTAATAAATTAATTTTTGGCATTTTAATTTGTTCTGTACGTCCCTTTTACAAGTGTAATTTGTGCTTTTTTTTTAAGTTTGTTCTGTTGCCGGGCTGCTTTTAATGTTGTTTTTTGCATCTATTTTAAGTCTGCAGTCCGTTTCTGGAGTGTCTTAGCCTGATGATGTACAGATGTGCACGAAACCGATAACCATTGACTGATTAAATTGTCTTAGATACTGTGAGATTGGTTCCGTTTTTTTCCTTTTCTCTATATTTTGAAGTAAAATAAATGTACCTATTTGTTTTACTTCTTTCACCTACACATTTTATTCCATTTCTCATGTATGTGTGCTTTATAAATAGTTATGAGGCTTCTAACATTTGTTTTACTTAAGGGTCTCAGAGAACTAAAGATATATTTTACCTTGGTACTAGAATTGTTATTTGAAGTAATCAGAAGATGTTTTTTATAGTAAGGTGCAAGAACTTCAACGAAAGCTACCATTATTTTTAGCATATTAAAAAATATATATTTAACATTTTTAACATTTATACGATTCATTAGCTAATGCTTTCTATTCAAAATAACACGTGCAGCTGGTATTATTGTTTTATTTTATATTACCTTCAAATAGCCAAAAGTAACTGGGTCTACTGTTGCTAGTTCAAAGAGATTTAGATTTAGATCTTTTTACGATTACGTTGACTTCATCAGTAACACTATTTAATTTACAAAATAGTATTATTATTATTAATTACTTACCTGAAAACTACACAGAAAGGAAAAATTTCAAATAAAATTGATGCGCTTATGGGTAAATGTTTTTCTTCTGTTGTCATCGCAAGTGAGGTTAATGTGAAAGCTCTGTTGTCAAATGTCAACTGGAATGTTGTATGTATCATATCAAGAAGTAGTTCCTCTTTTACCAATTCTATTTTCATTTCTTTGTGGTAGAAGTGCCGAGCTACCTGACGTTAAGATACATAAAAGTTTAAGGTTTTTCATAAAAGTGCCACATAAAGTAAATCTAGATGTGTTTTTCTTATGGTTTGGTAGTTATCTTATACATTGTTAGTTATAATTCTCTAGTTAAAGCAACATGGTCGCGTATTTTAGCGTAAAATAATGAAACCTGGGAACTTTAGCATACAATTGAAAATTCCATATTAGAACAATCTTTTATTTAAATATGCCTCTCAAATAAAACTTAATTTACTTCAAATAATTATTTTTGAAACATTCCTCTTATGAGTGTGTAAGCACTTACGTAATATTTCTTTAGATTTACTAATACACTTTTTTCTTATACAGATATCTCTAATGTTGCATGTTAGGGTTTAACGTATTGTTACAAGTGATTAGAGCTGTCATCTAATCGGATTTTTCCCTAAATCTAGGAATTTTTAATATTTTAAAAACAAAGACGATTATTTCATCATTTTTTTACAAATCTAGAGAAGCTTTGTAGTTCTATTTGATTTTGGTTGGTGATTTAAAACAATTTTTTTTGTTGTTTAAATTTTCGCGGATCTGCTATCCATTTATTTGAAATTATTTTGGTTACCACCTGTAAGTTTCCCTTACTGGGATATTTTTTATAGCTTCTTCCTGAAAGGATTATTAAAATACTGTGGTATAAAGAATTGATTCCTCGATAAATTTTTGAATAAAGCCTCGAGGCAAAACCATTATTTAAATTTTGCATAGATTAAATCCTTTACGAAAATTAGTATAATCCACCTTTTGCATTAATAGGGGTTTAAAATATTTCCGTCGACTTATACTAGATGCAGCAAGGAAATGTCACAAAATATAATAGTTGTGTTGTGGTTGATTCTAAATAATACAAATTGATTTAAAAGTGATTATACCGCTGCATCACTAGTATCAAAACTATAGTGTTATTTTTTGTTTCAACGTCATAAATATATCCGGTTTATTAATAAACACCTTAAACTTAAGATTAGGAAGTACTTAGCTGCCATTAGACGAGCTATACAAAATGTAGTCGAAAAATTCTGTCCCATCACTGATTTAATCTCATTCCATATGCATGTATACTTAAGGTGTTTAGTATTATTGTAGACAAGTAGTCTGCTGTCATTCAAATATTCGTAGGATCAGTATCATTAAGTATGTTTAAATCTTAGAATTAGTGGCAATCCAAGCAATGTCCCTATTTATTTTATCTTCTTAGTATTCATTAGTAAATTCTTTATTCTCATTTAGGGTATTATTGCTGCGGTTTCTAAATACGATTATGATATTATCGGTAATTATCTAGAATGTTCATTATTGCAAGAGCACACAGCTAGTTCTGTAATTACCGATAAGACAAACCAAGGCTTATTTAAGCCGAACACAAGACATTTTGAATTGAGTACATCGTGAAGCTGCATCAAAGAAAGTTACAGTGTTAGATACAAATGACGATTGCAAGGACTGTGTGGATGTACAATTCACAGGTATAGCAGTAAACTCCACTCACACAAATTAATTAATTATGCGGAACGCAGCGTTTCGAGAGCACGTGGGCTCCCATTGTCAACCGTGTTACCGACTGTCGGTAACACGGTTGACAGCTCTCGAAACGCTGCGTTCCGCATAATTAATTAATTTGTGTGAGTGGAGTTTACTGCTATACCTGTGTTAGATACAATATTAAGAAACAGAGTACAACGTGTAGTTGCATCAAAGAAAGTTATAGTGTTAGATACAATATTAAGGGACAGAGTATACGTGTATCTACAAAGGAAGTCATAGTTATGGAAACAATCAAGTCATAGTTTTATACATACATTAAAAGCAGTGTCACGTGTATCTCCACAAAAGCAGGATATAGTTTCGTATATAATATTTAGAAGTAAATAGAGTTTCAATTCGTCGATGAGCGGGTTAACTCATCATTCAGTGTAATAAGTGTATTTTGTAACTAACTGTAAATATAGTGTACATATTGTATTTACTAGTTTTATTAGCAACGTGTTACAAAGAAAAATACAACTCCTTCAAACCAGGAGCAGTTCAAACATTATATATATATATATATATATATGTATATACAGCTGCGAGCAAATGTTATAGGCAGGGTAACTTTTCTAGCGTTACGATAAGACGAGAATCTCCAAACTAAAAAAAACATAATTCTGTTTATAAGGTTCTTTTCTTAAAGAAATCAGTATTTAATGCTGCCTGCTCTAGCCTTTATTACAGCTTTAATTCTTTTAGGCATAGTAGCTACCAGTTTGTAATATGTTTCTGGGGAAATAGACGCTCAAATCATAATGCTTCCGCCGCCGTGTTTAACAGTAGGTAAAATACACTCTGGGGAAAATGCTTCGCCGGACCTCCTTCGAACATAACTTGCTCCGGAAACGCTGTGCACCTGCACAGAATAAACGAAGGACGTTAACTTTTTGAATAATTCTATTTTGGTGAGAAAAGTAGGGGCGCTGAGTTCAATTATGTATATTGCAAGGATTATGAAATATTTTTAAGCACTTACGTCTATATTAGATTCAGACAGTCCAGACAGTCCAATGTCGGTACTTCTTTGCCCACGTAAAGCGTTGCTTGCGGTGTAGCTCGGCGAGCAAAGGCTTGTGTCGCGGTTTCCGGGCACGTAAATTCGCCGCAGTTAACCTTCTTCTTACCGTATGCACGGAGATTGGTGCGTCTCGTTAAGCGCGGAGCTCTGCAGAAATCGCTATCGCGGATTTATACCTATCCCGGAGCGCGATACGTTCTATCAATCGTTCTTCTCGCACAGTCGTTACTCGTTTTCTATCGCTCTTGGGTAGATTATGATGTTCTCCAGTTCTTTGGTAGCGGCTAATTGTGTTTTGCACTGCACAACGCGAACATTTTATTGTCTTAGCAATTTTTATTTGTGACAATCCTTGTTTGTGCAATAAAATTATCTGGCCTCGTAAAGCCTCAGATATTTGGAGCTTTTTGGGCATATTGTGTATATACAAACTAACAAAAGAAGGTCCGCACTCTAAGTGAACTTTTGAAACCGACAAACGACGTTTCTTTCTCTACGCATAATATATTATTATATACCTAAAAATTTTAATTTCTCTCTTATATAGCTTCGTAATTTATATTTTCTAGGAATTTTTACTTTAGATAACGAGCAGTACCCTTGTTCTAAGAAGCGCTACCTGCTGCGCGAAACACATGTTTGATTAGGGTGCCTATAACATTTGCTCGCAGCTGTATATATCAATAAAGCCATGTATGACTATCAAAATATGTTTTCTGGTACCTCGTACAAAATTTTATTTTTGAACTATATAGTTAGAAAATAATAAATTGGATAATAATAATCTTTTGATTCACTTTTTTTATTTAAAACCAAGTCAGGTGTCCCATAATAGATCTATAACAATATTTCACTATCGTATATAGTAAAAACCTTTCTATTGATTAATAAGCACTTTTATTTTAGTTTCCTTCTAAAAATCCTAATCCAAAATTGAACAACAAAATCACTACAAATTATCAATACAAATAAAGGTTCGTACATCTTTTTAGTTTAGTATATTTTATTCACTTTGTTCATAATTATTTCTTCTAAATTTTGCTGTATTATGATAAATATCTCAAGATTTCTACGCATATTTTTTTGCCATACAATGCTTCATTGCAAAATGAAATAAAGATCTTGTCCTTTCAATTAATTTTTTGTATTTGTATGTACTCGCCTGTTCCTTTACTGGTTTCTTTAAACCTTATAAGAAATATGTATTGTTTAATTAAGACGCCCAAAGTAGTTAGAAAAATAAACCCTTTTCTGAAATATTTCAATAGTTGGAACTACTTAATGCCACCATGCGATAATTTCATTTTTTTTTTGATGTATTAATATTTAATATTTGTACAAATAGCTTCGTACGAAACACATATCAGAAGTTTAGGTAATTACTCAATCATATAATTTCTATTTTCTTCGTGTGTGCATATTTTTGAGTACTTTTGGAGTTGAAAGATTAGTAAGAAATAAATCCTATAAGTACTAGTGCTTTGCTAGCTATTGTATATGTCGCATAAAAAATATCTATATTACCTCTTTAATTTGGCCCATGGTATAATATACAAAACCCTTTCGTTTACTTCTGTAGTGTAGAGTTAATCCTTGACTCGTTTCATTTTCGCATATAAAACTGGGTGCTTTCATTCTCGGGTAAGAGTATCTCAAATACTCGTGTAAATTATCCAAACCATTTAGAAAATCCCGCATGTGTCGTCCTAATACAAGCAGCACTCGATCGTAACCATATGGCCTAAGAAAACTAATAAAAAATACTCCCATTTGGTAGAAGAAATCTCGCTCCGTTACATTCAAAATCTAAAACATAATTCATTTTAATGTCTTCATGTGCTTTTTGTACTCAAGAATTTAACATCTAAGTTTTAAATAATATATTTCGTTTGATTTTGTCGCATACTTCTCTACATACGAGGGGAAGTCCAGAAGTTCGTGGAATGAAAGGGTTTTAAATAAAATAAAATAATAAATCTATTTTTCCTTTTCAATATAATCACCCTAAAGCACAATACATTTATTAGATCTATGAATTAATTTTTCTAAACCATCATAAAAATATTTTTTATCTTTCGTCTCAAAATGGGCCAAAGTTGCCTCCTTTACCTCATTGTCGTCGGAAAACTTTCTTCCACGTAAGTCTTTTTTTAAATGGGGGAACAAATAAAAATCACTAGGTGCCAGGTCTGGACTGTGGGGTGGATGGACTATTGATTGAAAGCCATGCTTGTGCACAGCAGCCATTGCAACTTTGCTCTTGTGAACCGGCGCATTGTCTTGCAAGAGCAACACACCCTTGGTCAATTTTCCTCGACGTTTTTCCTTGATGGCCTCCTTTAATTTTTCTAATATCGCTACGTAATATTCTCCGGTTATGCTCCTACCTTTTTCTTTGTAATCAATAAATAATATCTCCTTACAATCCCAAAAAAACAGTAGCCATCAACTTTCCAGCCGATTCTGACACTTTGAATTTCTTTGGCGGTGGTGTCACCTTTGTATGCCCTTGCATGGATTCCTGTTTGGACTCAGGCTCAAAGTGATGAACCAATGTTTCATCTCCGGTAACAATCCGCTCCAAAATCTGTGCAGGTTTGTCTCCACACAGCTCCAAAAATTGTTTGGACGAACAGACGCGCTGCTGTTTCTGCAGCTGCGTGAGCATTCTCGGTACCCATCTTGCACTGACTTTTGTCATACCCACGTGGTCATGTGGGATACGCAAAATGGTGGTATCTGATACTCCAACTAATGCAGATAATTGTTTTTTCTTCAAACCGGTATCTTGTAGTAGAAATTTTTGCACTTTTTCGACGATGTCTGATATGGTGGCCTCAACTGGCCGTCCTGAGCGGGGCTCGTGTCCAATCGACTCCCGACCATGTTTAAAAAGATCATGCCACTTATAAATCATTGATTTACTAGGGCACTGTTCCCCATAAACGGTTTCCATTTCATTCAATATGGTTTGAGTGTTCTTTCCTTACTTTGTAAGGAACTTTATCACAGCACGGTGTTCAATTTCCCCAATAGTTTCAATTTTCTTCCGGATTGACTTGTTTAGTAGGCAACTATTCGTAAACGACTGACCCTATAGGACTTGGGTCGGTTGGTTTTCTTATATGAGTGTCGGAGTTACCTCCATTTCCTCTTCGTCTTTATTTATGGGTACAGTTCATTTATTTATTCATCTATTTATAAATTTACATTTTTTTTCTCCCCTTTTTAGGGCCTGTGTGCAGTGTGTTACATTTTTTGTTTTATTTTTTTGCATGTTTGCTTCTTTTCGGGGATGAAGCGTTATACCTTTCTCTTCTGCTCTTCTTTTTATTTGTTTAACGCCGTCTCTTCGCAGTCTTCTGATTGGCTTGATGATTTTCCTTACCTCTTCGTTTGGGTGTGTCTTCGTCCTTTGTACGGTGTCATTGGTTCTTCTTAGGATGATAGCGTCTAGGGTTTCCAGCTCTAGTTCCGCGTGGAGATCTTCGTTTTTCATGTACCGCGGGGCGTTCGTTGCGAAACGGATAATCTTGTTTAGTTGGCCTTGTATTCTATTTTTTTGTTGATCAGATGCTTGGTGCCATACTTCCCCGGCGTAGGTGGCTATAGGTACCATAGTCGCCTTGATCAATTTTATTTTGTTATCCAAGGAAAGTTTACTTCTTGGATTGATCAATGGGTATAGAGTCTTGGATGCAACACAAATTTTCTTCCTTACTTCGGCTATGTGTGCCGAGTACGTAAGTTTGTTATCTAGGATGACTCCAAGGTATTTTGCGGTGCTGTTCCATTGTATGGATATACCGTTTACTTTGATGGCGTCCGGTATCTTCCTTCTAGTACGGGGTACGAAGTAGATTGCCTGTGTTTTCGTTGCATTCACTCTGATACGCCACTGATCGTACCATTTAGTAACTGTTTCTAAGTACTCCTGAAGTCGTAAGTGAATTGACCTCATGTTTCTGTGGCTGTAGTATACTGCCGTGTCGTCAGCTAACTGAGCCAGTTGGCAAGTCGACGGTTTGGGTATATCTGCGGTGTATATGTTGAAGAGGAGTGGACCCAGTACCGAGCCCTGGGGCACTCCTGCTTTCGTCGTGCGAACGGTCGATGTTTTATCCTCGATTTTAACCGCGAAGGTTCTTTCTTTTAGATAGTGCTGCGTTAGGTTGGTTAGCGCAGCCGGAAATTTGTACTGTCTCAATTTATGGACGAGACCTTCATGCCAGACTTTGTCGAATGCCTTTTCTATGTCGAGCATGATGGCCGCCGTCGGCGTCGATTTATCCAAGTGCTCAGTTATGTGTTCGGTGATCCGTAACAGTTGATGGGTGGTGGAATGCTCCTGCCTGAATCCGAATTGGAATCCGGGTAGGATTTCTTTTTCACTTACGACTTCCAGGAGTCTTCTCTGGATGACTTTCTCCAGGACCTTGCTTAGCCCGGGGAGTAGGCTGATCGGTCGATAGCCGTCGGTGCTATCCTTGGGTTTGCCGGTTTTGTGAAGAACTATAACCGTGGCGTGTTTCCATGTCTGAGGAAAATGTTGGTACCTCAGAACACCGTTAATTATATCCCTGAGTGCATCGATTGCACCCAGGTGCAGGTGTTTAATTGCGGCGTTGGTGATGCCGTCCCGACCAGGTGCCTTACGGTTTTTTAACGTCTTGATTATATCAAGGAGCTCCTCTGCTGTTGTTTGAGGTGGGTCTAGCTCGTCGCCGTAGTCTGTACGGGCTAGTCCGTTGATAGCGTTCGCGAACTTTTCGAGGTCGTTACTTGCGGGTTTGTTCGGCAAGAACGTGTCTTCGAAATAGTTCGCGAATTCGTCGGTTTTGTCCCTGGGGTCGTTAATTATTCCCGTCTCGCTTTTTAGGGGGGGTATTTTTCCCGATTTCGGTTTGAGCGCTTTCGCCATCTTCCATAGGGCGGATTGGTCCTGCTCCAGTTCCTCAATCTTCTTCTCCCACTGTAGATTGTACAATTCCGCGATATCTTCTTTTATCTCGTTTGTGATGCTGTTGAGTAGTGTTTTTGTGTGTGGGTGTAGGGTTCTTTTGTATTCTTTGTATAGTTTCTTTTTTTTGAAGATCTTGACCTTGATGTGGTCAGGAATCCTCTCGCGGTGTGAGATGGTTTTGACTTTTGTAGCCGCTGCCATCGCTTTTTTAACGTCCTCCTCGAATTGTCGGACCATGTCGTCTATGTCGCTTGTTCTTTTTATGATTATAGGTCTGGGATCGAGTTGTTTTTCGAACTCCAGCCAGTTCGTGGTGTGTGTGGTTGTCGCAGCCAGATTTTTATCCAGCGACAGGGTCATGACGACCGGGAGGTGATCGGACGTCAGGTCGTTGACAGTTTCGAGGTGGTACGGTGTGGTGACGTTTTTTACCACAGCGATGTCCAGCACATCGGTGGAACCGGTGGGGATGTGTATGTGAGTGTCTTCTTCTGGACCTTCGACGGTTAAATCGTATTTATTCGCGATTTTTGCAAGCTGTCTCCCTCTCGTATTTGTTGTCTTGGAGTTCCAGCTTTTGTGTTTACAGTTCAGATCCCCCGCCAATATCGTGGGATGACCCGCACCAAAGACCGCGCGGAAATCCGCCTCGGATAAGACGGAGCCCGGCGGACCGTAGCACGAATGGATCTCCACGACACCGCGCGCAGTGTGGATCTGAACGGCGGTTGTTTCCATTTCGATGGTGTGTGTGGCCACTTGGTGGTGTTTTACGTTTTTTTTAACGAGTACCGCTGTACCCCCGCCTCGTCCCGAACTACGGTCTGTTCTATAGATCGCGTAGTTCGGGATGTTGAATTTGTGGCTTGGTTTAAGTAGTGTCTCTGACAGTAACGCAACATCGATGTCGTTTTCTGCCAGAAACACCCTTAATTCGTTTTTTTTTCCTTTTAACACTTTGAGTGTTCCAGAACATGATTTTTATTTCGTTATTGTTTTGTTTAATCATTGATGGTTTTTTTGCTTGTTTTTTTTGCGGTTGTATCGTTTGTTTCTGTTTTGAATGGATATATATTTAATATATTTCCCCCTTTTTCTTTTTTTTTTTAATTGGGTAAGCAGCAGCTTACTTTTTGTAGAGAGCTGTTAGTTCCTCCGTTTGGCGAAGGAACTCCATGCGCTGCTCTACGGTGGCGTTTGTGTTGTTAAAGTTAAGTAACATGCGCCCCAAAATTAGCGCTAGTTTGTCTTCGGTTTTGTTGTTCGTCGTCTTCTTCGGTTCCTCTTTCGGGGGCTGCGTGTTGCTGGGTCCGTTGTCCTTCTTCTTGGTCCACGGATTGTTCTTTGGCAGGGGGGCGTCGATGTATTTCTTGCCGACCGCGTTGTTGGGTTCTCAGGGCACTTTAGATATGTTGAAAGGTGCTCACCATCACAATTAGCACATTTCGGAGGCGTTGTTTTTGGTTTTTCGCACAAATGCGTCGAGTGGTCCTCGCCGCATTTCATGCACTTGTAGTTGATGTTGCAGTTTGATTGTGTGTGCCCCAACATTTGACACTTATGGCATTGCACTATTAAGTTGCGTGTGCGCAAGGCTTCTACCTTAACGGCCAGGCCGCAACAATCCGTGATATTGTAAATGGATTTGTACAGCCGGTCGATTTCGACGAGGACAAGCGGCGACGGTTTACCCTGTTTGCCCTTCATTCTAGTTATTTTCTCAACCGGGTAGTCTTGAGCTTGCAAATCTTGTTTAATTTCGTCGTCAGTTATATCCTGCGTGATACCGCGCAGCACCACTTATAATTTCTCCCCCTTTTCAGCTGGTACGTGTAAAACTGAGTTTTTTGTTCTTTTAACAACTTACTCAGCTTGCGATAGTCCTCCTCGGTCGCAGGTTCCACTTGAATCCCAGTGTTGATTAACTTGCTTTTCGTAGCAGTTATACGCTTTTCGCGCATGAGATTCGCAGTTCTTGTCCATTTTGCCGTTTCCTTGATTATGATTGGCGCTATTTTTTGTTTTCGTTCCGGTTTAGTTGCCGTAGTTCCTTCGCTCTTGTTTCGTCCGGACGTGGACGGTTGTTCGGTTTCCGTTGGTGTTAGTTCGTTAATTTCTTCTACATCTTCCTCCATCTCTTCGGCCTCTTCTTCGTTGTCCGATAGCAGCTCGAACCGATTCTGCGTTGTAATCGGCTGCGGGTTCGCTGCGGACGAAGTAGTACGCCTTTTCTTTGCCGTTTTAACGGGCTCACTGAACTCACTTTTCACTACACTCGAAGAGTCGCCGAACTTGGTTTGGTACAGTTCCATGACAGTATGAACAAGTTCGCGTAATGCTTGCTCGTCCAGACTATCAAAGCACATTTTCGATGCCATTGTAATGTTGGTTTGCTCTATATACTACTATATAGCACTTCTGGTACTTTGCAATGATCCTCTCGCGTCAGATGCACAGTCAGAACTGACGCTATAGGGCTGCAACTTAACTTATATGCTAATGATGAGTCGCCGATCAGAATGACACCTAGCGAGCGCCCCTATTCCCACTCCATCCCCTCCATTCCTCGAACTTCTGGACCTCCCCTCGTAAGCTACGCTAAATTGTTTCTATTGGTATTTTCTTCTATAGTAATTAGTGTGCGTGCTATTCTTTTAAAATAAAACATTACAATTACACCAGAAGTCAGAATCCTAATACTAACTGAAATTAATTAAAATATCGAGATTTTAGATTTGGTGAATTATCTTAGAATTAATTATGTTAAAACAAACCATTTTTTAAATTATTAAGTGCTGTTTACTAAATATTTTTTAAGCATATAGTCTTTAGAATTGTGCCGCTTTTAATTGTGTCGCTTTTATAACACAACCTTGCGTGATGCTGGCCCCCTTAGAAGATATTCATCCTTCAAAAGCTTCTGATGAAGGTATAGAATAATGTACGAGGGCGACTTAAAATATTTCCGGAATCGGCAAGGGATGGCACACGAAGGTTGAAGTGGATTCATTGGTAGGCAAGGGCAACCGTTTTTATGGGAACTGTCAACATTTCAGACGTCTACTGTCAATAGTTGTTGTTTAAGAGTGTGTTTTGTGTAGACGGTTTCACAAAAATGGCCGGTGTGGCCGCACAAGCACAAGTGACGAACCACGTAGCGGCCGCCCAAAAACCGCTACCCACGATGGAATGGTCCACAAGATTCATGATGTCGTGTCAGCCGATTGCCGATTGAAGATGAATGAGATAGCAAAGACAACAGGCATCTCAGAAGAACGCACTGACCATATCCAACACGAAATTTTGGGTATGAAAAAGCTTTTGGCGCGATGGGTACCGGTTGACTCACACCGGAGCAGAAACGAATGTCCAAAAACTTCTACCAATGATGAAATGGTCAGCAAGATTCATGATGTCGTGTTAGCCGATCGCCGATTGAAGCTGAAAGAGATGACAGAGACAACAGGTATCTCAGAAGTACGCATTGGCAATATTCCGCCCAAAATTTTGCGTATGAAAACGTTTTCGTTGAGATGGATAATGCGTTTGCTCACACCGGAGCAAAAATGAAATCGGGTGACTGTTTCGGAAGAATGTCTGGCCAGAGTCCAACGCAATCCAAGGGATTTCTTCATGCTCTTCGTAACCGTCAATGAGACTTGGATCCACCGCTACATTCTGGAGACCAAAGAACAGTCGAAGCAGTGGACCTTTTCAGGTGAATCGGTTTCGAAGATAGCAAATACCGTTCCATAGGCCGGAAAGGCCATGGTGACCATTTTTTGGGATTCTCACGGTGTGATCCTCATCGATTACCTGCAGAAGGGAAGGACGATCGCGGGGCAATACTATAGCGATTTATTGGCCCGATTCGATGCAGTATTGAAGGAGAAACGGCCTCATTTGCAGCGGAAAAATGTGCTTTTTCACCACGGCAATGCACCTGGCTCATTCATGCCACATCGTTGTGAATTGAATGAGTTACGCTACGAATTAGTCTCTTATCCCCCATATATATTTTTTAATCACTGGGAGGAAAGAGATTTGCCTCAAATGAGGAGATGATTGCCGCTACAGATAGCTATTTTGCAGATCTCGAAACATCCCACTTTTCCGACGGCTTGAAGAAACTGGAGCACCGTTTGCTATTTTGATAGCCGTTACTCTTGCGATGTTGTCTTTACCTGTAGTCGCGCTAGTTTCACGTAAGCCTGATACGTTAAGACTAAGAAGTGATGTTATTTGTTTCCCAATCAGGAAATAAGTCGAATGAATCACTTGAGGGATAAGTAATTTAAATGATTTTAAAATTGCTTCTGTGACAGCACTATACAGAAATCTTCGAAACATAGAGACGCTTTAAATGAGATTTTAATAGATTTTACACGTCTGCCTCCCACAAACCTTCAAAGTAAAGCGAATAAGGAGATTTGACTCGTTATGTATGCTGAAAACCGATAGATTTTGAATTTAAAAAGTGTGATACATTTAATAGGCATAATTCGTCTTAGGTAAACTAGTTATGATTGTCTGCTAGAGTTTATATATGTATGTACATCTCTCTTCCGCCTAGGTAGAGTTGTGCGATTTTGTACCGTGTGGACTCTTTTTGAGAGCTGCATTACCAACAAATAAATTGGTATTTAAGCTTTACTTCTTGGTGTCAGCTATTTTTTTTAACTCGAAAAACCTTATGCGTGTCATTACTATCAATACCTTTAGGTCTAACATTTTCATGTTCTTTTTAATATATACCACTATTTATTTATATTTATTTATATTATATCATTGCAGCACTATTATATTATTATATTATATTATATTATTATGGTCAATTGTAGAATCAGTTCTACAAGAAAAAGAAATCTCACGTTCGTAAATTATATTTTAATAAAAGCAATTTCGTGTAATTTAGAAAATACAGAAATAACTTGTGACATTTATATTAAACACTAGAATACAATGTAACATAATACTATAATGAAGATATATTAGAAATATCGGTTATGTTCCATTCGTCGTTTCTGCATGCAGCCAACTGTAGCGTTTAAAACATCCTAAGAGTATAATTTTGACACAATGCCGCAACACTGTTCGTATTTCCTATTAGAGCCATATTGAATTTTAACGTGCGAGCGGACTACAAACCAGTTTGTTCTCTTTACTTCCCGAATGTGCTTATTGATTGTGTTGTAAAAAGGGTATACTGAAAATTTCATTTTAAAGTGCTACACAAGAATCATGTATATACATTAGTATGCAGATTTGATATGTACTGATTGAGTTAAAAACAATTACAAGCGTTCAAGCAGAGAAGGCAATAAAAAATAAAAAAAATGCGTATCGCATAGAATTACAACATTAATATAGCTTCCATTGCAAATTCATTTAACCGTCTACGACGCCGTGAAAATGTGTTATTGTACTTGAGTCCTTCACATTCGGGTATGCTCTTTATATGTTGGCTTATAAATCGTATTTCCTGCAATACTTACTGTGAAAATAAATTTTGTCAGGAACGTTCGGCATAGTATTCCATTTTTAAAATTATGTATATTATATTTATAATGCATATAATGCATTCTTCGGTAACCAGTAGGCTAACATTGAAAGCATCATATTTATGGAACTGTTATAGTATTTTAATTCAGAATACTGATGTATGTTTATTAATTTGATTTATCTCTTCAAACATGTGGTCGATTATGTGACAATTTGGCTTATTAGTGTAGGATTGGTTGAATCAACGGTATATATTCTAGATGCAACTTTAGTGAACTAATACATAGCTGCGCGATATAACTATAAATAAAACCATCCCGTTTGATATTAGCCGAACTTGTACGGCCTGCGCTAGTGTGTGCGAACAAAACGGTCCACCTTTAATGTTAGATATTGTTTAGAAAATTTTGAAGAATAACAATAAAATAATATTGTTTTATTAACATGTGATGTACATACATAGGTAATATAATATGTACAATAATAATGTTATTAGTGATACCTATCCGCAAGGATATGATTAACCAAACAGTAACACAGATTTAACGGTTGCTAGCTAATGGAGGAGTCCAAAGCGAAATTCTAGTACAGAAAATAAGGTTTTGTGCACCGAATCCTTTCTTAAATCTATCAAATTTTCTTATTGTATTAATGTTGATTTGATAATCAGATAATGGAACACACCCAGAAAACGATACAAAAAAGTTTTTTAACTTTTTTCTGCTCTTCTTGAAAAAATATTAAATTTGTTTGGAAAAGTTTCTACATTTACGAAATAAATTCCACAGCGAAAGACTTTCTATCACCGGTGTGAAGTTAGCAGTAGATTTCAGCAATAGAAAATCTATCTCAATTCGCTAAACGCGTGATATTTGAACACTGGGATATTGCCGATGTCGGAGACAACTCGTCGGGAGAGTTTTAAGATGTAAACAAGTTTGTAACAAATTTTATAAACAATTAAAATTAGCCATACCATCCACTAATACAATAGGTAAAGAATCATCTATTTCCGAAGTGATCACCACATTTAATTCACGATTTTTGCACACTGAGTCATTTCAAGGATAGTAAACAACCCCCCAGAAAAGTTTAAAAATGTAAACATCTTTGTAACAATTTTTATAAATAATTAAAGTTGGGTATCTTATTCGTTTATGGAATAGGTAAAGAATTATCTTTTTCCGTAGTGTTCGCCACCCTTTATTTGAGATTTTTGCTCACGAAGCCATTGCTAGTGGAATTCACCAGAAAGGTTTAAAAATGTAAACATTTTTGTAACAATTTTTATAAACAATTAATGTTCGGTATCCTATTCGTTTATGGAATACGTAAAGAACTATTTTTTCATAGTGTTCGGTTCGCCACCTTTTATTTGAGATTTTTGCCCACCAAGATATTGCTAAATGAGGAGGGGAGTCTGCCAGAAAAGTTTAAAAATGTAAACATTTTTGTAACAATTTTTATAAACAATTTATTGTTTGTATCAATTCCGGAATATCAATCAAGTAAGCAGTTTTCTAACGGGTTGCTTTCTACCTTTGCAATTGTACTGTTCACAAAAATTGCGAATAAAATGTGAAGAACCCTGAGAGAAATAATTATGTTTTACCAACTGTACTAAAGGACGGGATACTTAACTCTAATTTACTCTTAACCTCTTGTATTAGCGAATAGGATACCCAACTTTAATAGTTTATAATAATTGTAACAAAAATGTTTACATTTTGAAACTTTTGTGCCTGGTTCCATTCTCCATACGCAATAGCTTAGTTTGCAGAAATCAAAAATAAAGCGAGGCGAACACGACGAGAAAACTAATTCTTTACCTACTCCATTAACGAATAAGTTAACCAACTTTGTTTACATTTTCACACTTTTCAGGCGGACTCGCCTTTCCCTCAGCAATAAGTTCGCGAGCAAGAATATGAAATAAAAGGTGGCGAACACTACGATAAAAAAAAATTCTTTACCTATTCCATAAACGAATAGGATACCCGATTTTGATTGCTTGTAAAAATTGTTACAAAAATGTTTACATTTTTAAACTTTTCTTACGGACTTCCCTCCCGCCCTTATCAATACCCTCGTCAGCAAAAATCTCAAATAAAACGTGGCGAACACTACGAAAAAGATAATTCTTTACCTATTCCATAAACGAATAGGATGCCCAACCTTAATTGTTTATAAAAATTGTTACAAAAGTGTTTACATTTTTAAACTTTTCTGGCGAACTTCCCTCCCCGTAGTAATACCTTCGTGAGCAAACATCTCAAATAGAAGGTGGCAAACACTACGAAAGAAAAAATAACTTTTTAACTATTTCATAAACGAACAGGATACCCAACTTTAATTGTTTATAAAAATTGTTGCAAAGATGTTTACATTTTTAAACTTTTCTGATGAATTGCACTTCCCTATTGCTAACTTCACACCGGTCTTTCATCTGCACGTAATTGTAGTGATATTTTTCTTCGCTTCTTACAAACTCGAATTTGAAATGTTTAACTTCTCAAAAAGATCTTTGAGAAATGCCACTAATTACTGCCGTTAAGAAATTCAAATCCATAATTTTCAACATCAAACAAAGACATTATTTTAGTATTGCAAGGAGATAAATTTAAGAGCATTCGAGAGCCATTGCACTTCTATAAAAGCGGATTGGATTCGCATAGGAATGCGGCGAAAAGTCATTAACATAGCGAATGTGATTTTGATTATCCACGCGTCGTCTTTGGGTGGCATGTCATTAGTCCAACCGCTAATACACATTTACTATACTACTTTTTCTCAATGCGACACTTTCATCTGCTCCGAGCATTCAAGCCGTATGCATCGATTTGACACCTGTAAATGAGACAGTTCTTCTTGTTCTTTTCAGAACAATCAAGCCACAGCAAGTTCTTCTTAGAACTAAACAAGGGATAGTCTGCAAAGAACGTGGATACGTTCCGCGCAGAGTGAGCTACGCTACCGATGAATTAGAGGTGTCGGCGTTGCCGCTCTCTCTCTCTCTCTCCTTTCCCCTCTTTTGGTGAATGTTCTAGGTATCCATGCCTATGGGACTGACGTAGACAACGACACAGACACCGACGACGCAGACAACGATATAGACACTGATGACGCAGACACCAACGACACAGACACAGGCAATGACGCAGACAACGACGACTGACAACCAATCCACTACGTCAAAATGCCAACGCGAACGGAATGTCACGCAGCCCGCAAGACCGACACCACAGAGGCCATTAGGATACTCTAGGAAGTTTTTGCAAGATGCAACCGACTCTTCATCATCGGAGATGGAATACTCCGATGATAACTAGATCATCAGAAATACTCGAGATGACGCCTTTACGGAGATCGAAAATTTCCGGCCGCCATTTAGACTCCGATACCGATAGCAGAAAACGTCCCGGGACCAAATCACCCGGCGCATGGTGACGGACACCCCGTAACCGTCCACTACCGCAACGAAGTCGTTGGACGCCGCCGCCGTTAAAGAGAATGCGGCGAAGAAACCGAAGACGTGGAAGAAGGCCAAAACTCCTTACTGACCTTCATGTTCAGCAGGGCGACCGGCTCGGTGAAACTCGTCGCCGCATATGAAGTGCCCAACAGGCAGCTATTGAAGGACGACCTGTCAGAGATTTTCGATACTTGGAGACTAGTCATTTTCGCCGGTGATCTCAACGCTAAACATCCGTCATGGAATTCGAGGGTGACGAAAGCAAGCGGCACGCGTCTACGCCGTTTTGTTGACGACTACCACCTTCTGGTAGAAACTAGCGTCGAATCCACGATATTCCCACACAATACACAGCCCGACGTCCCGCATATCGTGGTTATGAGGAACGTTGCCCAATTCCATCAGCTCACCGTTCTCAACTAGCTCTCGTCTGATCACAATTTAGTGCTGCTGCAACTTAGACAGGCGGCACGAAAAAACAAGGAACCTCTCTCATAACGTACGCTACCGTGGCCCGCTTGCACAGATCATCTCTCCAACAATATCGGTCCTATCATCGCGATAGGTGGCCTGATCAAGCTTGAAACAGCGGTACGACAAAACACGGAGCGCGTGTCAGACAGCCACAAATACGAAAAAAACTCCTCGCGTGCCGTCGACTCCAGAGTATTCATCCCCTGGGAAGCCTTCTTTTGGTCATTAGCAAGATCGCCGACCGAATCATATTCAGAAGGCACAGGAGGAAACTGACGATTTCGACATTATCCCGAGTTGTCAATTCGGATTCCGCAGGGAACACAGCACCATCCACCAAGTGTCGCGCATCGTCAAGCAGATCAAAGAGGGCTTTAACGTACGAGAATACGCAGGAACGGTATTCCTCGACGTCGCCAAAGGCTTGGATAAAGTCTGGCACCAGGCACTGCTCTTGAAGATGCATCGGGCCGGCACCTCCAAGGCAATGCTCAGACTCATTCACTCCTATCTCCGCTGGAAGGCATTCAAAGACAAGCTGGAAGGGCAGCCCATAGTCAGGACTGCCACAGCAGGAATGCCGCAAGGGTCAGTGATCTCAACCTTCCCGTTCAGCATTTACACCAGCGACATTCCAACAACCGCGTACGTCAACTTGGCCATGTATGCGGATGACGTTTGCATCTTCACGGGATCCAGGAGGCATCAACTTCTAGCGACCTCAGATCAAACACTTGGGGGTCATATAGGATTCTGATCGTGGACGACAGATGTCTGGAACCCTCTATCAGTTACTGATCGGGCAAGGCAAGCTAGATCCCACAGGTAAGATACGGACATACAAGATCGTACTTAGACCCATCGTAACGTACGCATCGCCCCTGCGACCACCCTTATCCACAAACTCCATATGTGCCAGAATCAAATACTGCGAATGGCCCTCAACACTCCCTGGTTTGTAAGGAACACCACTCTACATGAAGACGCCGGAGTGGAGTCACCCCGGCTGATAGCGACTCGATTCTTCGACTGAGCAGTGAACCATTACAACCTCCTCGCGTTTCACGACTACGACTCCAGGATCCCCTGGAGGTATTCTCGACCATGGTCACTCGTGGACCACCAGGACTGACAGCAGAGCACTTAGCCTACTAATCACCACCCAGAAATGGAATCCCCGTACTTCGTCGAAGATGCAGATTCACTCGAGCCGAAGGTGGATTGAGTAGCTACAAGCTCGGGTAATTGGCATTCAGACGATGTGGAGATAACATTTTCACCCCGTCGAAGACACAATTCGCTCCAGCCGAAGGTGGATCGAGTAACTGGAAGCTCGACTAAATTACTTCAAGACGGGAAAGAAAAACGCCAAACCAACTGCGTTAAAGGAAAATTCGTTCGAGCCGAACGTGGATTGAGTAGCTGGATGCTCGAGCGAATCCCATTAAGATGAAGAAATTAAAGAAAGGGATTTCTGATTAGTGCAGTCAGTCGTTGTACGATTGTCGTCTCGAACGTGTATGTAACTAGGTACATAAATGATCGATTCAGTCATCTACTTGTATGTACAGAGTGTTCTATAGTTAATAATAATAAAATATCGCCTGTCTAAATTGTAACCCACTAAGAACATAACAATATTTACATTTATGGGATCTGATATGCGGATATACACGATTTCGTGTTCAGTATGTAGTAAAAAGTATGGAATATGAAATAGGTTAAATTTCTTGCATTAACACAAAATGTATGTAAATAAAATTTTTCCTCTTTTGGTAATTTACTCTTTACTCTTTGATGATAATAAGAAAAAATAAGAAAATAAGAAAAAGTGGTCAAAATTTGATATATTAGACAGTACCAATATTATGTCTTCTGTAGATAACCATGTCAATACGTTGTTTACATAATGTTAATAAAAGCATATAATTATGTAACTTTATTTTTAAGAATTTTCAAGATTTAGCTTTATTTATAACAATAGAGGGAAAACTAACATCCATATTAATACTAATATTAAAATGAATAAAATACTAAACCACCGTATTACGAATATAATATATAATATAGTGTGTATATTGTTTCATATCATTTACATATCTCCTTTTTTTTAATATCCTCGTTCAGAAGAAATATCTGCTAATACTGTTTTATCGCAACAGCTTTAATATTAACATGTTATAACTTCATAGGAGTTTCTCACCTCTATAGCTTTTGTTGCAATATTTGGAATTAGATTTTCACCATATACTTGATGCGTACTAAAATTGTCTTGTTGAATGCCAATATCTTTTCGTATTACATCCCATTTATCGCTTCCATATGTTTGTTTTATGTACTCCACTAGATTTTCCAGTATTAAACCATACATTGTGTTACGGTTATACCTGGAAAAGGTATCCATAGTTAAGATTCGTAATATTCAGACTTTGTACTTATTTTGGGATAGAAATATTGTAACTAGATAAAAGCAACACCAGTATTATAAGAAAGCAGTATGTATAGCACAGAAATTTCTTTTTCTTTGTAGGAACTGGATAAAAATGGAAAAAAAGTTATTTTTTAAAAATCACATTGACAGAGAAATTTCTTGGTTGACAAGGCACTTACTAATATCCTGTTTATTGAGAAATTTCAATTCACTATCAGAGATAGAGCGTTAATAATAAACAGGAAAATGTCACATTGCGTGCGAATGAATTTTTGTTGGTTTCCATTTTCGCCATTTTTTTATTATACTTGCAATTAAAATTTAATATAAATTTGAATTATAATTTATTTGCATATCCTTTTTAGCCCTCTTAAGCTAAAATGACGTATCTGAGATTTTTAGAAAATCAACATTTAATACGCTTTGTTTCATTACTAGTCACACTTTTTTACTAATTTCGACGTTAATAAAAGCTTACGTAACTAACACAAACTGGTAGTTTAATGTTACTAAAACATCTATAGATTGACAGACAACACAATAAGAAGACCTACGTTACAAAAACTGCGCGTTTGATAGGTTCCAAAGATGTTGTCTGATGACCACAAAGTTCACTGAATGGGATCAGCGCTAGCGTTTCTCGTCTGCTATGAAGTTGAAGGTGAAGATTTTTTTAAATCAATTGTCACTGGAGATGAGAGCTGGATTCAATACTGCTCCCCTGAAACAAAATAACAGTGACAATAATCGATGCACTCAAACTCGCCAAACAAACCGAAAAAGTTCAAACAAACATTCAACAACAGGAAAGTTATGGCTACAGTGTTTTGGCACCACAGGGATGTGTTGCTTGTTGAATTTATGGAACCGAGGTCTACGATCAACGCGGTTATTTATTGTCAAGCTTTACAACAATTGTGGAGAGCTATTCAAAATAAAAGAAAAGGCATGCTGACTTCTGGAGTTCTTCTCTTTCATGACAATGTCCGCTCTCACATTGATGCTGTAATCCAGCGACTTCTTAAACAATTTCGATAGGAAGTTTTTCAACACCTAAGCTACTTTCATCTCTTCCGTGAACTTAAAAAGTGGCTAGGAGGGCAGAGCTTCCAGAGTACAGAGGAACTTCAAAAGTCATGGACCATCTTAACTCACTGGCGGTAACATTATATACAGGGGATTGGACGGCTAGATATGACAAATGTGTCAATCTTCACGGTGCTTATGTAGAAAAGTAAAGAAAATGTTTGGACATAACTATTGGTAATAAATTCATTTTGTTATTAACACTTGTTTTATTTTTATGAGCCGTCAGAGGTGGAAAAAAAATAGCCCTTGTATTTAGTATTTAGGGCTTTCTTGTTACCTCATTTCTATTTAAAAACAGTTTTCTCTTAATTAATTTTATTGCAGGAGAACAAGTGTTGTTATTACTCTCTGGTTTTGTTATCACAAATATATTATTATAATTTACAATTTTCCTGAAACAATTTCAGTATTTGATTCATATTAAAATTCAATTTTACTTTTACAATTATGAAAAACCAATTTCCTATTAAAAAAAGAGTCACTTAATTTAATGGAGAGCAGCAGCAATAAACTTTTCTGATGTAGTGATTATATCACAAAAACATGTATATCTTATGTAAAACTTATTTTAATAATGTTTGGAACGCTTGTACACTCCGAAATTACCAAAACCCGAATGCAATATCATCTCCATCTATGGAAATACATAGGAAATATCATCGTTGCCATGATGATAACAGCACGAAGGAAAATGGTACCTAATGTTATGTGACGTACACGTGTGCATGCCAGTAACTAGAGAGTTAGCTTAGGTTGCTAATATGATAAGAAAAAATGTTGAGATAGATAGTTGAAAAGACTCTAATTCATCGAAAATATAAACCATATGAACGACGTGGGATCGAATCCTATCGGGACTGACTCTTTTAGAAAAGAAGAAATAATAAATTAAAAACGTTGGTAATTACAAGGAAATTGTAATTTATTACGAATTTGCCAATGGAAGTTTAATTAATAAGAACTTGGCTTTAAATAATATTGTCTACTGAGATATTATAATATGTATATCTACAGACATTACGACCTCTAGGTTTTAAAAGTGATTTGAATTCAGAGGATCCAGAGGACTAGAACTAAGATGCTCTCCGGGCAAGGGAGAACACGTGGGTTCAAATCCTACCAGGGCTCACTTTTTCAGAAGAAAAAAATAAAAACATTAGTAACTACAAGGAAATTGTAATTTATCAAACAATAATCTCATATTCAACAAAACCTAAAATACTGGAGAAACAGTTTTGAAAATTGATTCTTTTCGCACATGAGTAATTATAATGTTACTATAGTATAGAAATGTTATATGTGTATGTATTTTTTTAATAAGAATGGAAACAGATTCTTATATTGTTTGAAATTTCACTGTTTTACTGTTTCACTTTATTCTGATATTTTCAGTAGAAAGTAAGTAATAGGATATTATACATGTGTGATAATATATGTTTTGTTAATCTTGATGATAGCAGGCAGTGATTTTGCTTTTTAATTTATTTAATACTGCCGAAATTTACCTAAATTATACTTAGTTATCTTATTTAATTTCGTTACACCTTTCTGCAGTATTATATTTAAAATTTGTTATCACAGTATGAGATAGAAGGACATGTCGTTGATAAATTGCAAACATATTTGAAGTAATATATCGCTTTCCATATTATACTTATGCACGATTTAAAGTGAAAAACTTCAACAAAATGAATATCGTTGTTAGGATATTTTTTCACCATATTGAAAGTGACCATATCCCACTGAGACTCTTATCTAATCGATCATTTTTTCGTAAAAAAATGTGTTCGCATTTACGTGTTACGTAGATACTCTTCGAATACTGTGCCATAATTAACACTATAACTATCATTACTTTTTATTATTATGCCTTATGCACTTATTACTTTCAATGATACTAGTTTATATTTTCTCGAGAGAAGCCAGTTATATAATAAATTTTAGACTGATTTACATGGAGCATGCAAAATATCATGAATTAGGGTTCGTTTTCGCCTTGCTGGTAGAGTAGGTAGAGTACTTCAATAGTCAAGTACTGCTGGTTGCTACTGAATTATGCAAAATTTACTATTCAAAATGATTTTATAACAATTTAATTCGTGATAATAAGGTAATGATTATCTTTTAGAGATTTTTAGTATATAGTTTCTATTTAAAATGTTCATAAATTAAAAAATATATACGTTGACTACTGCAATTGATAAATATATTTTTAAAGTAACTATACTCCACTTTTTAACTAGGAGCAGTAAAATGAAAAGGCGCCTTTACACAATGGAACCTTTCAAA
This sequence comes from Trypoxylus dichotomus, assembly GCA_023509865.1. Taxonomy (NCBI): domain Eukaryota; kingdom Metazoa; phylum Arthropoda; class Insecta; order Coleoptera; family Scarabaeidae; genus Trypoxylus; species Trypoxylus dichotomus. The sequence continues at coordinate 33,535,485 of CM042077.1, read as the reverse complement.
GTTACCTTTTGGCAGCAGTTTTAAAACTAGCTAGTATTTTGTATAAGTTGTAGTTATATAATTATTATTACAATGCAAATTTAGCAAGAAAAATTAAATACAAACGCACTCAGAAAAATACACGATCTAAAAGTCAAGCACTACTTTATGTATTTTATATGATTTTATCTTCTTTGCAACCGTATGGGTTAGCATTATTACCTTATTTTCATTTTGAATATTACATTATTTTCATTCTTATCATTTATTTATTTTGCTCTCTGTAGAATATATCGAATTTTATTTTAATATGTATGTACATTACGCATTGTATATGTATGCAAGCCGGCCATTCACAATACTCTAGCTAAAAGTGCTTAATTAAAATGTCATTAAGTGCAACGTCGTCGAACAAATAATGGGAGTTTATTTAATATTTAATATATACAAGTACAGGCAGTCGTCTCCCGCATGACGGTCGAGGTATTACAGATCGGTTACTCTCGGTCACCTTTCGTACCTCGTCGTAACGTTTACAGTAACGTCATCGGACGAATATTGGGAGTTTCTAATAGTTTCAAGTTTTGGCGGGAATCGTCGAGGACGTTGTCGACTATACATTTATTTAGTCTTCTGTTACGATTCTGGCGGGAATCATTCTGGTAAGGTTGTCGGAGCGCATGTATAGATTTCTCTATTAAGTACAAATTCTCGATTTTCTATCATCGTTCGTCGAGGCTACTGTGTCCGTTCTCGTCTATACATATTCTTAGTCTTCTGTTAAGTTTGTGTCGAGATTCATTTTGGTAAGGTCGTCGGCGCGCATGTATAGATATCTTCAACAAGTACGATCACTCCGCTTTTTGTTGACGGTCGTTGCGGCCGCAGCGCCCGTTGTCTTTTGTACGGTTGTTCGGTCCTTTGTCGTATCGGGACTTACACATTTTTTCATTTAGTTGCCCGTCATAGCGGACGAGTTTCACGGACCATTTTTCTATATGTAATGTCGGCTTCATCGCTCCGTTTTACTTGTCGGTGCGCATTTCGCACATTTGCTGGCTACTGGCTTTTTCCCTTCTTTGGGGCGCAGTAGCACAGAGCTAAAGATTGGACAGAGCGTATTATTTCAAACGAGAACGCCTGGGTAGCTGTCACATTACTTTTGTTTTGAGATTGGCTATTATCGCTACTGTCGCCCTCGACCAGGCGTTCAAGCTCTAAAGAGATAGGGTGGGTTCCAAAATGTGTAAATAACGAACGTATTTGGTTCAAGTACAAATACAAGCCAATGATATAGGACCAAGTCCCTTAGGCAAATTTAAAACAAGAAAAATGTATTAGGCTCCCGGAAAAGGACATATAAATAAGCATAGCACCGAGGTGCGCTTATAAATTTGAGAAATAAATAGGGTTGGCTCCCCTATAAAAAAGGTAGTGGCGCATACAAGCAGATAGAGGCATTAGTACATGGCTCTAACAAAGCTTATGCGGAAGCATATAAGAATTTAACATTTTAAACACAATTAAAACATAGCTTTGCAACGTACACGCTGAGGCAGTACTTTATATTGCTACCAAGGAAAACATACATATACACATGCTAATGTACATACATTACATGTATAAGAGAGCTCTAGTAACTGCAATTATTGCAAATATATATCTTACGTACATCGTAACTGTACATAGGCAAGAGTGGAAACCGTGTACACATTTTATTTTTTAAATATATTTTTTTGCGCGCGCGCATTGAGTTTCAATGTACAACCTTTCATCTAGTAAATAAGCGAACATACTCTACAAGTATTGGTCAAGTAATTCAGGAATTTACGAGCAGGATACAGCGGCGCTGTTCTTCAAACCAGGAGAACGTAACAATTATATATTTTTCCAAACTACCTATTCAAAATTTTGTCTCAAAATACCAACAGCCAAAGTCCTTAGTATACTAAAGTTATTTGAAGAAAACTCTAATCTACGATAAACAAAGAACTTTATCCAACATTTTTGTAAATTACTAACTAAATGAGAGAAAGATCAACACTTCCTCTCCTATAATAAATTAACTAAGAGAAAACTATAACTGTAAATAAGTAAATTAAAGATAAGTACAACAACTAAATAGAATGAAACGTTTAGAGGTCTATTTCTTATAGAATATAGGTTATTTTAAAAATCTAATTCCAATATATTTCTATTTTTAAAATATATAATGTTTGCTGTTTGCTGAAGATGTTCACATAGTATTAGATTATCTAATTTTTCGAATACATGCATTCAACGAATACAAATATATTAACAAGCATTGACCAAAGGAGCTTAAATTATTACTTACCAATAGTCGTCAATTATATGTAAAGAAAGACGTTTGTCAATCACTAGTAACCAGTGTTTGCCCTCACTTAAACGTCTATCTACCTATCGATATAAATATGTGGGACATATTTATAGGTTACACGGTATTCAATTAAATTGTTTTATTGTTCAATATGATTACGACAATGCTAGTACCATTGTTGTTGAAATATGGGTACTTGCTTGATAAAGAATAAATATCTGAATTCGTGCGTCTATTAATTAAATTGTAGATAGTATCGACATTATCACGTATTACCAATTGTTTCAAATATGGTGTAGCTATTCTTACTGTGTTTGTTTTTACGTGCTTGTAAGCACTAAAAGTAAGTGGATATTGCGCCATATTTAGGTGTAGCTGGACGGATAGTTTAAGTAAAACATTTCGAAAAAAAGATGTATGCGTTGTTCACTTGCATTTCGGTCTGTATTTATATGATGTTTAGTAAAAGTAAATCAAAAATGTCGATTGGTCCTAATTTATCTAGTGGTACAATTTACAGACACGTACAATGTTTCGTTCGCACCCTAATAAAAATTAATTACAAATATGAGCAAATGCAATTGTAATTTTCTTCCTCCGTAATATTTACAGTTCTTCATTTGTATATATCCTAAATAAAATTTCGTCTGTTTGTTTAATTTAGAATATATATTTAAATAGTGTTTTATAAAATTAAAGTTCTCTGAATTAGGGACTAAAATGAAACACCAACAAATACCTAAGAAGTTCAAAATTGATATTTTTACTAAATTATTGTCGTCGATGCTGTTTGTATTATATATTGCATTCTTATGGCATTAAAAGTCACTATTTTTAACTCTTGGGACAATATACAATTTTTTAACAATTTTGATGTAGTTTTTATAGCTTTGTATATATATTTTGCAATTAAAATATTTAAATTTTGAATTTTTAATATTGGAATTGTATAAGACCCTGTGCAAAAACATGAGTGTTAAAACATGTTTTTCAATAACAAACATTCTAAATGACTTATAAAAGGCATAAAATAGTCAATTAATAATGAGATATACAAACATTTCTAATTCTTTTTGATGAGGTTTCCTTTAACGAAGATATCTACTGAAGACGAATTAAAAATACATCCTTACGTGAAAATAAATTGGGCGTATGCAATTTTATATTTCTTGATTAATTTAATTTTATATAACGTTATATCAGTGTTACATTCACTTGTTTTTAATAATTACTACGCGAAAACGAATAAGGTCTATCTCATCTTCTCACTTATTAAATAAATATTTTTGGGTAGATAAAGTATAGACTGACTAACCTTTCTTATTAGGAAGTAACAGTTGCCAAGGTTCATCTAAGAAAAGACCAATAACCGTTATTTCGTATTGGTTAACAAAACTCAATAAGGTGGCAAGATGTTATACTATTAATAGTTTTACATTTTAGACGATATATGTTTCCACACAAAAAATGAATTCACATAGAATGGAGTTTATTTGTCAAATGAAATAGCGCAAGCGCTACTACCATGTCGCTCAATGCGTCCTTATTTTCTATAGAAGAATATTTTGTATTCGACGATCGAATCAATACTTATTTTCATCAGGACAGTGCTTTTGCCCTGGATTATGCAATTCAAACTATTCCGGAACTAGTCAGTAAATCTAATGAGGCAGTTATAGTCTTGAAGGTTAACAGAAGCACAACAAAAAGCTAATAATAAAAAGGCATAATTAAACATAAGATAAATGTTTCATGAGGAACTGTAAAATATAAATAATAATAACATGCAGATAGGCATATATGGGGGTGATATACAAGATGTCTGACATCTACTTCTTCACGTGTACACTTGGAAAGGAATACAGATAAATGTTGCAGTAAAATGTATATTTTCTGTCGATATAGTATTACCCATATGAACAATCTTTTTCATAAGGTTATATCTTAGAAATAAATTTGTCGATGTATCTATATTAAAAAGATCAGCGTTCCCCTTGCTACCAAATGAAATCGTTTTTTGTTTACACACCTCTACTGTATTGTTTTTATTGTTATACATAAGTTTGTTTTTGTACGCTATGTGTTTTTTCTTACTTCGTATGTATATATTGCATACAATGACATCAATTACACACACAAAAATGACACACAACTACTGTCGTATATATACTACTATTATTTTGGTTATGCAACCTGTTTAATGTATTAAAAGAATAGTTGCTGATTTTCGCATTTATTAATGTCAAAAACTGTTACTCAACTTTTTGACAAATGTCATGTCTATATCGTCTGTGTATGTATACATCGTGTGCGTGTATGTGTGTATCACAACATAACAACCTTTTTCTGGAAAATTGTTATAAATTCAAATGGTCTGGTGCTGTGCGTTTTCTAATAGATCGACGGGGTTCAACTGTTGTTACGTTCGTTATTTCAGCCTCACTACCGATTACTGAGGCCTCCCTTACTGCTGCAGATTGTGCTATAGATGTTTCCCTTACACAAATATCGTTATTTTCTGCTTCAGCAATACCCCGGTCTCTCCCAGTTTCTTCTCTATCATTCTGTTCCATCACTTTAGACGCTTTTACTTTTATGGGTTATGATTAAATAAGAAAAACAGCACTGTATGCGATATATAATTGCGTATAATTAAGAAGAAGAACGTTATACTATGCGTTACACTTCACGACCTAAAATGCACACACTATGACTATAGATATACATTATGTAGATCGTCACTACTGACTATAGAACTATATATAATTTGTAGATGGCTCGTCAAGCACGCAGATACCGACTAATCGTAATACTCCCTCTTATTAAGTGCTTGACGCCTAATTCTATCCCGATTTTGACTCAAGAAATTCAAAAATTTTGCATACACTAAAGGTTTGGTTAATATATCCGCTAACTGCTCCGTTGTAGGCACATACAGCACATTGATGATGGCGTCCTCAAATTTTTCTCTTATGAAATAGTATTTCACTTCGGTATGCTTTGTTTTCTTGTGATATTATCTATGTATAAATCAATCGCACTATCTATCTTCTAAAAGTTTCAAACATGGAAAGAAGCTGACTTACCCAAAGGAAGCAAAGCCATAAAAACGAGATGGGTTTTTAAGACGTAGCAAGACGGATTAAAGAAAGACAGACTGGTTGTAAGAGCATATCAGGAGGAACATGAAAATGACGTATACGGTCTAGTAGCAAAGATGACTGCCATTAGAATGGCGTTATCTTATGCCTTGAACAATGATTGTGAAATTGAACAGCTAGATGTGCTTACTGCCTTTTTGAACGGAAATTTAGAAAGTATATATAAAAATTGCAGAAAGCGTCACTGTAGGTGAAGGCAAAGTATTAAAATTAAAACGAACTTTACGGTATTTGAAAGGAACGAAAGACTTGACCCTAAAGTTTAAGAAGAATACAGAAGATATCAACATAAAGGCGTATAGAGATGCAGATTGGGCGGGAGACACTGAAAATAGGAAGAGTACGAGTGGTTTTGTAATTTATTACAGGAGAAGTCTAGTATCCTGGTCATCAAGAAAGCAGACCTCAGTTGCGTTATCGACTGCAGAGACGGAGGACGTGGCATCAGCATCTTGCGATGCTGAACTCTTGTATATCTTAGGTTTGGCCACCGACTTCGAAAGAAAACAGTTAAAGTGCATTATGCAGATAGATAATCAGAACACAATAAACATGTTGAGAAACTGGCAGAATACAAAGTGATCTAAACATATTAATATCAAAATACATTTTGTACGGGACTTAGATATTAAGGGAGTGATAAATGTAATTTGTGTAGAATCAAAGAACAATATAGTAGATATGTTTACTAAATCGCTGTGTACGGATAGATAGCTCTCCGTACATCCCTAGGAATGTAGTGCACACCATAAACAAATAGTCCCTCTCATTCACACGCCTTTACAAGACCTGAAATAGTCCAGAACATTTAGCAATATCTGTGAAACGATCAAAGCATTGAAAAAACTTATAGCAATAGTTGATACAATACATACAAATGTTATAATAAAAACTGAAATTGTTTGTAAAGCTAGACCTCCCAATTAATGTGGTGAAAGTTGTCAAATTAAACACAGCAAGTTACCTCAGACACCAAGGAACTTCTAGTTATTACGTTCTTTTGACGTTTGACAGATACAGACGTGGTCTACCTACATACCGTAGTAGTCGTATGTCTATAACATTGTGTAAAACGCTATTGTGGCATGTTTTGTCTCTTTTCGACATGAATACGACGTAAACTTCGTATGCCGTTGCTTATACTAGACGCGTAGCAGACACATTTTTGTTCTTATAAACATGTTTCCATCTCAGGTAGTTATGAAGAAATTGTAGGACATACGTACGTATAGGTAATATGACGTAATTCGGCGTACTTTGACATTTGAGTATAATCGCAAAGCAGATTAATTACGTATGGGTAAAGATCCGTTGGACCAATATTTGTAACGGATTCATGGAATTTATTTGGTTGCACGACTGTAAAAATGTATTCATCATAGGTTCAAAAACATATAACAGAATAAGATGATCGGCAATCGCAGAAAGAAGGTTTCTGATTTGTGTAGCATATTTAATAGATGGAATATTAAGTCATAATTCCTTGAACATTCTCCAAACGCCAAAAAACCAGAAGTACACGTACCGGAGAAAAATACAAAATTTTAAACAGGAAACAATTAATTTTGTTTTCGCAACTGGTCCTGTTATCTCTACAAGCTAATTATTTTGAAAAATGAAAGATGTAATTTATGCCTACTGCATTTTCATAACCATCGTTGATTCCAATTGAATATAATTCAAATACTACCGTTTGACGTTAACCCGAAATTTTTGAACGGAAATAAGTTAATGGTTTCAACAAATAATACTCATATTGGCTAATTTACTAACCAATTACGTGCGGTTTTCCTGTCGTAAATGCCCGCTTCGATCGCCCGCGAAGTTTAAAAATGTATTATTGTATAAAACTTCAATATGGTACTTTACTTGCGAGTTCTCCGAACAACTAATATGCTGGGATTATATAGAACATATTTGGTTGCTGAGTAACCAAAGCGGAAAAAATAATTGTTTAGTGGTGTATTGATCTTAATTAAAACATGAGTAACTGCTTTTGTTCAGATATTTAGTAAAAGTACTCTTTTTATTACAAATTCTAAAAATTCTACGACATGCGATGTAATATGCGCACTGACTTTCTACTTCCGATGTATGGCAGCAGGACACGCTTTCAGAACCACCCACCCTCTCTCTACACCAAACAAACAAAACTATAACAACTTGGAGATAATACTTTATTTAAAACCAAAATTAACCCTCGCTTTTACAAACTTCTGATACAATACCGTCCATTTATGATACAATATTAACGACAAATACTCAAACAAACAAACTGAAAACAAAAACAGGGGGGCAGCATTAATTTCGGAATTATATGACTACTTCTCTAGTAGCCGTAGGGAGGAATTGTAAGAAAACTTCTATTCCACGATTAAAATTACATTTGAGATGAACTATCTTCTTATGCAACCATTTAAACTGTAATGCCTGGCCGTATGTATGTCAGAAATCATAAATCAAACTCATTGCCGCTTCCCTTACTATCTTCCGTTAATATATGCAAATAGCGCAAACACGTTGCTCCGTAACGTTGCCAGACGCGTCTGCCTATCGGAATTCCGAAGTTTCTCACTACGGGGCACCACGTTGCGACCACCTTTATTCTTATATCGTTTATGCAGTTTTATGGAGTTATTTCTTTTGTGATTTTCGATTTCTTTTTACCAAATAGTTGAGAAAAATTTTTTAAATTTTGGTACAGAGCTCTTTTTTCGATTATTTTCCGGAAACATAGTTTTCCAAAAAAAAATAAAACCAACAAGAAGAGAGGCTCTGTACCGGCAAAGAATAGCATCCTCGGTGCCAGTTGCTAACAAAAAGAAATAGATATACTGCCAATTGTTCGCGTAGTTTTGCATAGAAAAATGAACAGAAATAGGCAACCAGTTATACGGTATCCGACACTCTTAACAATACATTTGGTGGTGCTACTTTTGAGGCCAGTGCCGGGTGAAACGGTGATAGAAATTTATCAATCCCAAAAATTTTCGTTACTTACGATCTCTTGATTGTAAGCATTTATCTTGTCCGGTGAAGTATGTAATTCATTTGTATCAATGACGTGCCTTAAATATTTCACGGAATTCTTGAAAAATTTGCACTTGGCTTTATTTAAGTGTAATCCACTCGCTCGAAGTCTCGAGAGTACTTCTAATCGACGGAGTGTTTCTTCGAACGTTGCCGCCTGTACTTTGGTATCGTCAAAAAAACAAGATACTCCTTCCACACCGCCTAACAATTGATTCATGTACCTCTGCCAGCAGTTCGGTGCAACTTTAGTGCCAAACACAAGTTGCCTCACCTTAAACTTACCCAAATGTGTGCTGACGGCCTGTAATATAGCTGTGTCCTCATCAACTTCTATGTGTAGATATGCCTGACTTACGTCCAACGTGCAAAAATACTTCCCTCCGTTCATTTTTGCGAAGATGTCCTCTATCTTGGGTATAGGATAATTGTCATTCTGTATCATTGGATTTATTGTCGATTTGTAATGGGCGCAAAGCCAAATGTCCCTATTTTTCTTCATCATGGAAACAATACGCGTACTCCATTCTGTGTATATTACCTTGGTTGTGATATCTAACGATTCTAGTGCGTAAGGTACTATTTGAAAACGGAAGAATTTTGGTGATACGCCATTGCTACGTAACTTGATACTGTACTTGTAATTTGGAATCTTCCATACTTCATTCTTGAACAATGCGTCATAAGGTTTTAACAGTAAATCTAATTTTCCTTTCTTCAAGCAGTTTTTCTTCTGTATCCTATATATCTCCTGTATTTTTTTCCAGTCTATGCAAAAATCTCGTAACAATTATCTTCCAAAAACAGTGTAAACATTCCCTTTGCATATATATACATATATATATATATATATATATATATATATATATATATATAAATCTTCTTTTTGATCTTATTTCCATATTGAACCTGTACTTCTGCAATTCCAACCGGACGTACAACTTTCTCTCGTGTATGTCTTCAATCTGACATTTGTATCCTGGTATATCTTATTCGGGCAAACAATTCTGAAGTTTGTCCATGACATAGATGAAATTGCGGCCCACATGTCCAATTCCAGTTTTATTTTTGTACCATCAATTTTATGCTTCCATTCAAATTTTATCGTTCGAATTTAAATGTGTAGTGTTATTTTCTAATAAGTTGATTAAACGATTATTTGTATTTTCTGTTTCTTGCTCCGTAATTTCCAATTGCTTTTGTTTTACTTTCTTTGTATCTTTCAAGTATTTGTTGGTAGATGGCCCTTCGTATTGCATTTTCAACAGATTTTGTTTTTCGCGAAACATTAATTTATTTTATGCCGTGTATTTCCATTATCAAAAGCACTTACCCTATTGTCAGAATATTTTTGAAGGTCCTGGCATATTCGCTTCAGTTTTCCCTTCTTCTTTCTGTGAATTCTTATGCTGATTTACATAATTTACCAGTAATGCTGGATTTCTCCGCAGCTGTTTACTTTCACTTTTTGACATTTCTACAGATAATGCTGTACAGCCTTTTCAAATCTATTTCTTTCTATTCTATTTTTATCCTCATCACCAGTTTGTTACACAGCTTTTTAAAAAATGCCAGGTCGTATCGCCTCTGTTTGTATATATGTGTATGTATGTATATAGTGTGTGTGTGTGTGTGTTAAAACATAACATAACGCATAATACAGGATAATACAGAATATTTCCTAACATTCCCTTGTATTTTGGTTTTGCGAATGGATCAGCAAATTGATTGCAACTAGGCACAAACTCTACATTTAACTCTTGATTTTCAAACTTACTTCTAATATCGATACGTTTTGTGCGTCTATGAAATGTAGGGTTCTTTATTAACTTAATCGCACTTTGAGTATGGTGGTATAAATTGACAGTTTTAACTTGTGTTGTTATGATATCACATAAAATTTGTTTCACCAATATTGGTTTTTTCGCTACTTCGGGTAATTCAGGTGACGATGAATTCTGTCTCAGTAGTCGACAAAGCTACATAATTTTGACGACGCGTACTCCAACTTACTGCTCCATTCGCTAGTTTAAAGACGTATCCTGAAGTAGATTTTCTGGTGTCTGTATCACTTGCATAATCAGCGTCGGAATATCCTAGTATGTCACATCCGGTGGAGATATCTTTTATATCTAAATTACTAGTACCTTTTAGATATCTTACTATACGCTTCACGGTATTAGAATGGGTACTAGGGTAGTTATTTTGCAAACGACTGACATTATTTATGGCAAACATGATGTCGGATCTAACTGTGATGGCTGCAAACATCAGTCATCCTACTGCTTCTTTGTAAGGTACATTTAGTGTAACTGGATTGGCACCTTCATGTGGATCGGCAGAAATACTATTAGTCTGTGCATCTTGTAAGCAAAATAGTTTTACCATTGACTTAATGCAGTTATCAAGATGAATAAAGATAGATTCATCTTCTCTATTATGTTCAATTTGTAGTCTTAGGAAATATGATGCTAATTTTAATTTCAAACTTCCATTTTAGTTTATTTGCCACCTCATTTAACGCAGTTTCTGTTTTAACTATTATAAGTCCATCGTCTACATACAAAATTATGATTAAGGAGTCACCATTTAAATTTCCTTTAAAAACACTCTCGCTACAATCACACGGTTTCATTCCAAATCCTTCTAAAAATGCTTTGAATCGATTGTTCCATTTCCGTAGGAATTGCTTCAAACTATATAATGACTTTTGCAATTTGCAAATGTTGTTGGGTTGTATTGAAATACTAGAGGAGGTTTCATGTAAATATCTTCTTCTAGCTTACCATATAGAAGTGCTGTCTTAATATCAAACTGAAGTACATGTTGCTTTTCTTTTATGGTATTTGCTAGTGCAATTATAATTGTATCAAACCTCGCAGTTGGGGCGTAAGTTTCCTCGTAATCTTTTCCCTCGACTTGTGAAAACCCTTTTGCACACAAACGAGCTTTATATCTTTTTTCAATTTCAATTTTCAATTTCATCACTTGGGTCTCGTTTTACTTTTAATATCCATTTACTTCCAATAATATTTTTGTTAGATGGCGTTGGTACAATCTCTTAAGTATTGCTTTTGTCTAGTGCAGTTAATTCTTCCTTGATTGCCTTTTTCCGGTTTGTAGAATTTTCCGAATCAATTGCATCAGTGTACGCTTGAGGTACATCTGTCCTTTTAGAAGGTTTTGTGTTATTTCGTGTTGCTAGTTTCACTTGCTCCTGTTTTGAGCAAATTCTTTCTGATCTTAGTACGTTATTTCGTTCGGGGATCGACTTTGGGGCTGTTTCAGTTGTACCTTTTGCACCTTCATCTAGTTCCGAACTTGATGTGTTGTCTTCATATTCTTCTAAGTCCTTCCCTTCCCGTTGATTCTCGTTTCGAATATCTTCAATTTGATTATCTTATTTTATTTTTTTATATTCAACTTCATTCTGTTGATTAAATCCATCCTCATTTTGTAAAGCTTGTATTGGTACTAATATACGGTATACTCAAATTTATTGAATGTTTTATTTTCTTCAAAATTTTTACTATTAGAGCGTCCTTCTTGTCTTCTATTATTCTTGCGTATATTTTTGTACATATACATTGATCCTGCAAATGACTTTTCTTGTGTAGGTTCAGGTAGATCCGTGTATATTAATTCCAATATATCGTTTGTTTTTATTTCGGCGTGTGTCTAGTCTTTTTCCAGAATACAAGCAGTGCATGTCGGAATGTCTGAATTTTTTAAATTTATTTCACTACCACGTTTTGATTTTTCATCCTATTTAGTGTACTCATACCGCGATTGCGATGCCATATTCAGCACTGCTATAATACATATTGTAGCGAAATTTATCGAAAGAGTTCTTTTATTAGGGATTTTGCTTATATTGAAATAAATTTGCAAGACTTTAGTGAAATTAATTGAAATGGATGGACATAGGTTAGATTAAATAAAAAATAATATATTATCAAATTTAGATTACATCACTTACATCGAAAAGTACTCTCGACAAAATATCTAGCTAGCTAATAAATTCTATATCTTAAAATTTAGATTAATAAATGATTTTACTAAAAATGAATTCCTTTATTTTCTCTATTTAAACATGCACCTTGCCATTGTGGTCGGTGAATCTCCTATCTTCGATGTTCGGGTACTATAACTATGTAGTCTGGCAAGTATAATAAAAAATGGCCATTTTCTTGAGGAGAACAGAGGCCTCAAAAAATTTCCACCGGTGAAGGATGTTCTATTGTTCTTCGGGTTTCATTTCGCGTTTGGCGTCGGTTCCGAGAAGAACCGGATACGTCCTGATGTCTTCTTGAGGATGTCGTGATTCGAATGCGACAGTCACTTCCTTGGTTGGCTGAACTTCCTTCTTTGGTCAATCTTCTTCTACTATCTTCATTTCTGGATCTTGCTGGCATCTGGGTATCTTCTTGTGTCCTCGAAGTCTTTCCCGGACTCGCTCTTCTTCTTGTACCTAAAACAGAAAAAGTATTAGTATCGGTAGAATTTTTGAGAAGAGTTTGTTTAGGAACTCCTCCAGGTCTTCTCCATTGTATAAGGAACTCAGCGCGCCCAGCGCCGTTATTCGCGGGACGTGGAGTACTACCGGCAAACAGCAGCTTTGTACTCTCACGAGAGATTGGATGTGGTTAGGAGCCGCCGCGACCCATGATGTGTTGGTGTAGATCAGTATGCGACAAATGTGTAGCTTATACAACATTATGCTCGTTTTGGGATGACGGTCTGGGCTGGAAAGGAGAGAGTATAGCTGGAATATTCTGCCAATTGCCGATGTCCTCGCGCTTTTCATATGGTTGGGGAAGGTGAGCCGTTTATTAAGGATCATTCCAAGATGCTTAATCTTGCCGCTCCATTAGATTTCCGTTCTGGCGACGGTGATCTTTTGTTGCAGCTCTTGGTGCAGTCACGTGAGTCAACGCAATAGCTTGCATCTTCTTTGGATTAATTTTGAGGCACCAGGTGTAGAAGAACTCTTCAATTTTGGCCAGATGAGTTTCCGCATGTCAGATCGCGAGTATCTGGAAGTTGCCATTATCGCGGTATCATCTGCATAAATGGCGTTGTCCACCCTTGAGTTCTATGAAAGATGCTTACTGTACAGGGGTAGAGAAATGAAAACATGGTCGACTTAGTCTGCTATTCTACGAAGGTCCAAGGTGTTAATGGTCTGTTGAGGTCGATTGTAGCAATCTACTCCGGAGAGTGGCCGAATCGCTAACAGTGCTGACATTGCGGCGGTCTTTTGCAGCTCTTACATGAGTTACAGTGATTCGCATACCGCAGATATCCGTCACCTTCTACGCGACTTCAATCTCCGTACGCGGAACTGGTGATCATGAACACCGAGCTGGCGAAATTGTTTCGGCGTTTCAGGTTCACGATGCGTTTCACCGTGATGCCCTTGTTGGCCAGTGCACTTGCAATTTCTCTCATGTCCATTGAGGGAGGAAAGTATTTTACGATGACATTGACCGGGCGGGCACTCTACAAGGTATACGTAGAAAATTGTACTCCCTGTCGGGTTAAGAAAGTGCTTATGTTCATCCAATCGAGCACATCTAGGTCGAAGAGTCCCATGCTGCTGAAATAAGTGGAATCGGATGGCGAGGCAACGTCAAATTCTCCCTGCAGGTCCAATCAGGCTCGTAGAAGGGTGCCATTCCTGTTGTCCACCCTTGAGTTCTATGAACGGTGTTTACTGTTCAGAGCTGCTGAAATGAAGACATGGTTAGCTTGGTCTGCTATTCTACCTAGGTCCAAGGTGTTAGTGGCCTGTTGAGGTGGATTGTAGCAAGCTACAAAAATCACATCTTTGCCTTCCTGTTGGCAATTGCACACGCCTCTAAGCTATTGGCAGGGAGACGGAACTGCGAGTCTGCGAGTCTGCGAGTCTGCGAGGCATCTTTTTGCAAGGATAGCGCATCCTCCCCCTAGACTGTCTGTGCGTTCGGTCTTGTAGACGTAGAAGTATGCGATCTTGAATTTCTTGTGGGGTTTCATCCGTGACTCAGATATCAGAGCGATGTCGATTCGGTGTTCGACGAGAAATCGAGCGAGTTCAAGTTTCTTGTTCGATATACCTTGCATATGATCATGTGATCTGTAGACTTATTGGTGCCGTTCCATTCATGGCGAGAAGATTGATTCGATTAGTTCTATGAGGAGCACAAGCTTCTCCATGGGGTTACTAATCCTTTCGATATTTCGGAGTCCTAGGCCCGCTTTTCTCGCTGCCAAACGAAGGAACGAGCACCTCCACGCAAGTGTGCAACACTTAGAGGAGTGACCGGATCGCTGACAACGGTGGCATTGCGGCGGCTCCTTGCGACTCTTAAAAGGGGTTACGATACGCGCATACCTTTTAGGTGGCTTCAATCTCCACACGCGGGACGGTGATTATGAACACCGGGCTGGCGCAATTATCCTATAGTTTCAGGTTCACGACCCTCTTCACCGTGACTTTCTTGTTGGCCTTTCGGCACTTTCAATCTCTTTCTCGTCCATCGGGGAAGGCAGGTATTTCATGATGGCTTTGACAGGGCGGGCACTATGCAAGGTGTACGTGTAAAACTATAGTCCCTGTCGGGCTAAGAAAGTGATCACACTAACGCAGTCGTCCGTATTCGCAGTTTTGTCGATAAGGTGATTAACCTTAAATTGGAAGGACGGCTTGACGTTAGTTTGCGCTGTGATATTGATCACAGTTTTCATGAAATCTACATCGTAGACGTAGATTGTTGGCTTCTTTTTCGAAGGTTTCTTCTTGTTCCGGCCCCGCTTCCTATCTTCATCGTCATCCTTCCTCTGCAGAGCTGGTACATTCCGTTTCGGTTGTCGTCAGGAGTAGATCGTCCTTGGAGAAGGGCCTCGCCAAGGTTATCGGGACCGCAAAATTCACGCAGTGCAGCCTAAACGGCAGCGCCGTGATTCGTTGGAAGAGATAATTCATTAAGTTACGAACGATTTACGACAGTAGAGATGTTTGCATGGACACATCGTTCGATTGTCGTCGTAAATTAACGAATTATCTCTTCCAACGAAGCACCACGCTGTAGTTCAGGTTGCGGTGCGTGCATTTTGCGGGAGTCCTGATAGCTGATAACTAACCATGCGAAAGCACAACAAAACGTTCTGTGGTGGAAAATCTGAGACTCGTTAACGTTTTCTCAACTGGGTTCTTTGATTTAAAATTTTGATTAACTTGTTTTAAAATTAAGTGATAATGTTTTCTAAATTAAAACACCAAATGTAAAGTTGACAAGATTAATATATTGACAAATTAAGAAATATATACCGCCTTTTTACAAAAATAAAATATGTTTTTTTTACAGAAAACCTAAGGCAATCCCTGTCTAGCTAAACTTTAAATATTCTAATTAATTTACGAAATAAAATGAGAGCAGTGGATACAAATAATTTTGAAGAAATTAACAAGACGTCTTTAATCTTTGAAATCGTACTCACTCGCATGTGACTTCTCGCCTTTAAGATGGACTGGTCTTCGGTTTCCAAAGTATGTGTCCGGAACTTCCAGATTTTATATGTAGTATCAGTTGATACACTTTATTATTGGATATTTATAAAATTACGGAGTTATATGAGAAAATAACTAATTATTCTTTCTCAGGAGAAACGATGCCAACATGTCTCACTTCTGACACGATCTTCGTCGGTTGGTTTTGTTTTATATCCATAGCAACGCATTTGTTCGCCTATATGGTAGGCGACACGTACTTGATCTGACTGAGATTATAAAGGAAAATGCTGTCAGTTGTGTCATCCTTTCGTCGTACGAGAAATTTTGAAGATATGATTAAAATATGTGAGTACATTATATTAAACGGACTTTAAGGACGAAATTTTGAAATATTTATTTATATAAAAAATATGGTTACGAAAAGCGATATATATCATAAACGATAATAAAGTTTACGTTTCCTCTGTGTTGTTGAAGGGACTTTTTTTTAACAAGAAAAATTGTGAATAATAAGTAATTAAAGAATAACCCAAACTAGGTATCTGTAAAACTTTAGGAAGAAACCTGTACAGATTGAATATCTGCGTTTAAAAAATTCCATAAAGAGGGAGTACTAACGGTACTTTGCCTCCAACTTCTAACATCAACCAAAATAAAAATTACGGCGTGCACCAAACAGTGACGAGAAAATATCTGGAACAGGTGAACTAGTAAAATTTGAGAAAGAAATCATTGGTAAATAATAGACAATAATTGATGTCATTACAGTTCGTAAGAACGGAATACGCTCCTACTTATCGTACAATCGGAGCTTTCTAGAAAAAGGAAATAAGTGTACCTAGCAGAGTCTACAAGGTGACGGATATCTGCGGTATGCGCGTCACCTAACCCCTTTCAAGAGTTTCAAACGGCCGCCGCAATACCACCGTTGTCAGCTATTCAGTCACTCCTTTGAGTGTTGCATACTTGTGCTGCAGCGGAAGCTACGCGGTTAACACGTGCACGCTGGAGAAATAAGGTACGTCTAAGTGCGTCAACTGCGGCGGTTCACGCCTCGCAACGTACCGCAGGTGTCGGGTGCACAAAAACTGACAAACCGACAACCTGCGAAACAGGTACAGCAGGCTGCAAAGCCAAAGCTGCCCCTATGGCAGAATCCAAGTCGTTCCCCCCACTACCTACTATGGTCACGTGCGTTATGAAGCTTTCTCGCTTGCAGAGCGCATGATAATGCACACCCCGATAATGCAATAGGGATAGGAGTCAGAGAGTCATCTACACCACAGTCAGCAAGGCACAAAATAACTCTTCAGATCCAGCGAAGCCACGGAAGCTCACCGAAAAGAAAACGGCCGCATTGGGCGCCGTACTGTTTACGATCTATATCAGAGACATTCCAAAACCCCAGGACCGTCGCGTGTTCAATGCCATCTACGCAAATGACACTGCGATTGTGGCAACCTCCAGACATTTGAAGATCGCGGCCAAAGTTACCCAGGCACATTTGGCCAAAATCCAAGGGTTTTCTACACCTGGGCCCTCAAGATCAATCCGAGGAATCGCTTGCGGTCACTCGGGCGCATCAAGAGCTGCAACAGAAGATCACCGTTGCGAGAACGGAGGTCGAATGGATCCTTGATAAACGGCTAACCTTCTCCGAACATCTGAAAAGAGCAAGGACAAGGGCAATCGGAAGGATATCCCACCTATTTTATCCAATCCAGCCCTTAATCCTAAAACGGGTATAATGCTGCAAAAACTGCCCCATCCTGACCTACGCCAGCCCCCAATGGGTCACGGCAGCGCCTAGACGCATCCAAAAAAATTTCGTTTCCTTGGCCCATCCGATGGCACGGTTATTAATTTGGATTTCGTCGGATTTTTTGTGTCCTCTCGATGGCTGTGTCCCTATATTTTTCTTTATTCACCATTTTGAATACTAGTTGTCGAGCGTGTCGATGTATGTTTGTAATCTATAGTGTAGTGGTCTTATCTGCCTGTGACTGTAATAAATAACAGTGTTGTGTGCGACTAGGGCAATGTGATAAGTTCTTGATTGCGGTATGTTGGAAGGGTAGATGTTAAATAGGAGCGGCCCCAACACCGAACCCTGATGAACTCCTGTTTGTGTTATTTTGGGAGAGGAGATGTCTTCTTTTATTTTAACAAAGAATATTCTGTCGCGGAGGTAATGTTGAGTGAGATTACTAGGTGTGGCTGAAATCCGGTGTAACCTCATTTTACATATGAGACTGTCATGCCAGATCTTGTCGAAAACCTTCTTGATGTCTAGCACGATGGCTGCAGTTGGCGTTGATTTGTTCATGTTCGAGGCAATGTGTTCGCATATTCTCAGCAGCTGCTATGTTGGTGGGTGCTCTTAACCAAATCCAAATTGAAATCCTGGGATGATGTATCGGCAGTAGATACAGTAGCCGTTTTTATATTATTCACTCCAAGAGTGCGGAGTCCTGGTAGCAAGCTGATTGGGCAATATCCGTCTGTTTTAAATAGTATCTCAGACTTTCACGGCCTTCGGTTGTCGGTTCAACAACGCAAGCAATGCGACCGTTGAGTTAGAGGTACCAGCGTTGCTGCCGGGAGCTCTCTCTCTCTTTCTCTTTTCCTTTCCTTTCCTCTCTTCTCTCTCTTTTGCTTCTTCTGTTCCTTTTTGCTTTGTAATTCTAATTTCTACGTGCCCTCTACCTTGTCCCCCTTTCCGCTTATTTTTTGTTTTCTTGTTTTCTTTTTGTTTTGGTGAATGTTGTAGGTATCCATTCCCATGGCACCGAGGCGTCCACCCACGCAGACAACAGCACGGACACCGGAGATGCAGACAATATAGACTTCGACGACGGCACCACCACTAACACATACCAACAACGCGTCGAACACCAATGACACAGACAATTGCGCAGATACCAACGACAGTGACGCAAACAACGATGACGGATCAGCAAGCCGTTACATCAAAATCGGAAGCGGAACGTCACGCAGCTCGCAAGACCGACACCACGCGGGCCATTCGGATGCTCCAGGAATTATTGCAAGATGTTAGCGACACTTTGTCATCGGACATGGAATACTCCGTTAATGATTCGACCATCGGAAATACTTCCGATGACGTGTTCACGCAGTGCGCAGGCTTCCGGCCGCCATCCAGGAGGCAACAGCGGAAACGGAAGGGCTCCCGAAATTCCGATTCCGATACCAATCGTAGGAGACGTCTCGGGACTAAGCTAGAGCCAACTGGCGGCCAATCCGTTCCGGCGACTGCGCCCAACCTGAGGACGAAAGAGGATCGTTTGCGTCGTCCTGCAGGAGAAGGCAAGGTGGACTACATTCAACACGGAAATCCTCAGAAGAGGGATACGTGCCACGAAGATGGTCAATAGACACGTCGGCATTTGTATCCAGCCGGCAACCCCCGCGGACTACAGACAGCTGATACAGGTGGCAACAACCCTTCAGCTGCAGGTCCGTTCCTATCAGCTCACGGACCGTCGTTTCCAAATCATTCATCCCCAGGGAACTTAGAGACCTAATACGGGAGAAGAACAGACCTCGAAGACAGTGCCAGAGAACGCGGTTTTTAAAGCGGAGTACAACTAAATGGCGAGACGAGTTTCGTACTGAACGCTGGGACGACTTCATGATTCAAGCTTTAAAATCTTCATCCGCATTCTGGAAGACAGTAAAGGTCAAGAAGAAACAGCAAGCCCCCTTCCACCGATCCAAGGGGCGCGCGGCGTCGCTTTCACCACTGAGGGCAAGACGGAAACCTTCGAGCGAAAATGCAGCCTCGTCTATGAGAATGCGGACGTCAACCACATAGGGCGAGTTTAACGAAGAGTGGTAGTAATCCTAATGTCAGAGGAACACGTAGACCCGCTGCGACCAACATCACCCGAAGAAATGAAGGCCATCATCAAGGCATTTCAAGGCGGCCCACAGTCAGGACTGCTACAGAAGAAGAGCTGCAAGTGTCTGCGATCTCACCCCTCCTGTTCAGCATTAACACTAGCAACATTTCAGCAACCGCGTACGTCAACTGGGCGATGTACGCGGACGACGTTTGCATCTTCACAATATCCCGGGACGCCCGGATAGTAGAACGGCGTCTTCAAACAGCCCTCGACACTTTGCAGGCCTGGTATGCGAAGTGGAGAATCGCAAAAGCACAGCCCTGCTTTTCTCGAGAAGCGGGCTCCGAAGAAGAAAGCACGACAACCCAGCCGAACTTCCAATACCTTCAAATACCGGGGGGTCATATTGGATTACCGAGTGAACTGGGAAGCTCATATACATCGCATCCTCGATCGCGAACGTCAAATGTTTGGAACCCTCTATCCGTTACTAATCGCGCGAGGCAAGCTAGATCCCTCACGTAAGATACGAATATACAAAATCCTACTTAGACTCATCGTAACGTACGCATCGGCCATATGGCTAACCGCTACGACCACTTATATGAACAAACTCCAGACGTTCCAGAACCGGATACTGTTGATGGGCCTCAACGCTTCCTGGTTCGTAAGAAACACCACTTTGCATGAAGACGCCGGAGTGGAACCACTCATGGACTTCATCCGAAAGATAGAAACCCGATTCTTCGATCGAGCAGTGAACCATTGGAACCCCCTCGTCCCGGGTGACCTGAGAGTAGAGTATCCAGCCTGCTAATCACCCAGGAGTGGAATCCTCACACTTCGTCGAAGATGTAGATTCGCTCGAGTCAAAGGTGGATTGTGTAGCTGAAAGCTGGGGTAATTGGCATCCAGACGAGGTTGTGACAACATTTTCACCCTGTCAAAAACACAGCTCACTAGAGCCGAAAGTGGATCGAGCAGCTGTAAGCTTGGGTGAATTGCTTCAAGATGGGAAAGAAAAGAACGCCAAACCAACTGCGTTAAAAAGAAAATTCGCTCGAACCGAAAGTAGATTGAGTAGCTGGATGTTCGAGGGACTTCCACTAAGATGGAGAAGTTGAAGGTAGAAGATTCCAGGTACTTTGCACTTACCATTCGTCCAACGTCCAGTAAAGTTGTGTGTAGTAGTGTCGCATGAAATCGATAATTTGTATACCGGAGAAATTTATAATGTGTCATTGCTTTAGTAGGGAATGATCCGCAATCGCAGATTTGTCGGACCGACTCAGCCTACAACATCTTTAGTGTTCCGTTACCCGATTCGAAACGCTTCGTTTGGTGATACCTATATAGATACTACCGCAGCTACACGGGATGCGGTATACACCTGCTGACGACAGGAATAGACAGTTTTAACGTATTTTTTCAACAGTTTTCCTATCCGATTGGTTACCCACGGTAGAAATACGATACTGGGTAGTGGCGTATGTTCTGTATTCGCGCTGTAGTTCGATATTTCGCGAGTTTTATCTCCGCTCTTAAGTAACCGTTCTTTATAATGACTTTTTCCATGTGTTTTTTATTCTCGGGTAGCCTGACGGGTTCGCAGATCCTTTGCGCATGTTCCAACAAGGTTTTATTAAGCCTCTCTTCTGTCCGGGATCGTGATTGGAGTTTTTATGTAGGTATCTGTCCGTGTGAGTTGGTTTACGGTAAACGGTATGACCGATAGTTCCATCTTGTTTTTTGCATACTGACACATGTAGGAATCAAAGTGTGCCGTCATTCTCAATTCCCGTAGTGAATTGGATGTCGGAGTGAACGTTATTCAAATGTTGAAGGAAAATGTCCAAGTTTTCCCTGCCTTGGTTCCATACGACGAATGTGTCGTCCACGTAGCGCAACCAGGTGTTTAGTTTCAGTAGAGATGTGTCTAGGGTGTATTGTTCGAATTTATCCATATAAAAATTACCTACCACAGCACTTAAAGTGTCATAGGTACCCTGTCTATTTGTTCATAAAATGTGTTGTTTTATTGAAAATAGGCAAGTAGTGAAACAGTGGCGGAACAATGTATGTAGTAATATCGTCGGGAAAGATATTGCCGATACATCGAAGGGCATCGGTTACCGAAACTGTGGTGAAAAGTGACTCCCTTATTTATTATGAAGCGGTCCCAACGAAGCACTATTAGTCAGACGAAAAGCAAACCGTCAACACCATCTTGAAACGTCGACATATATCAATTTAAGACCACGGCCAATAAATCCGGAAATACGTACTGTCAGTACAAATACAGACTCCGCCCGTGAAAGCCTCATTTTATATACATATTGGTTTATGTTTCTCACTTTCTTCTAAGTACTTGCCCTTTCATTTATTTTGCGTCTTTAGTTTCTTTTATTTGGAGGGGAAAACAATAAATGCAGAAATCTTTCTTATACACCTTTTATTATAAGGAAATAGAATAATATGAAGGACACAATATAATTTAAGCATACAGCAAAGAGACTTATCATAAAACCATATATCAATAATATCTGCAAGTAATAAAAACATTTGGTTTATGGAACTATAGAAATGCAAATTTCATTGTATTCTCCTTCAGATAATTATCACTTATATATTAGATGAATCTGTGCTGTGTTTTTGTAGGTTACTAATTACATTTACTGGTCACATCTAAGATTTGTGAATATAAGTATTATTCAGTTGCACCAGTATTTCATAGTTTTATCCTATATGAAAACAAATAAGTGGAATCACGATTCTGTATTATACATAGAGTGTTACTTACCAATAAGAATCGAGAAGACTACACCATTTTACTCTCCTTAACTAAACTTATCTTAAATTGCAATAGTACAATCAAATACATTGCCATTGTAGAAATGCTCTAAAATGAATACAGAATTTATTATTTTATAGTATCTCAGACTTTCACGGCCATTTGTCATAGTCGGTTGTCAGGTTCCGTCGTGTCTCTAGGCCTTTTGTCCCTGACATTTCGCGAACAACTCTGGTTCGCATTTTCAAAGGTACTGGCTTCGTACACGTTATTACTGCCTTAATTATGTTCTTTCGCTCCGCTCCGCTGGACTGTTGCAGTGAGCGCCAATAAGGTGACCGGATGTGCGCAGTGCGGTTCTCCATATTCGGTTCAGTTTTAGCCCGTCGTCTCTGTTGATGTTGCAAGTCTGGCTTTGGCCGTTACACTGAGAGGTTGTGCGTACATTGCTAGTTCAAACTTCCATACCGCTAATACGTGCTAGGAGCTCCCGACGAATCACGTCGCCGCAGTTCAGACTGCGGTCCGTGTACTTTTCGGGGGTCCGAACCCGACGTTGTAGCAGCTTTTTCGTGCCCTTTCCAGGGCAAATTTCTAACTAATTTTTTCGTCCCTTTAGTGTTTCCCTCGTTCCCTCTCCCTTTTTGTATTTGTTGCAGACGGAAGCCGAGAAGGAGAGGACGACTCCGACCGGACGGATGGCGCAATTCCTCCTCAGAGTCCGACAAGAGAAAGAGGCCCGTGACGAAAACCGTTGCGGCGGAAGTGTCCCAACCCGTCCAGTCCGAAGTCTCCCTACAGCAACCGTAGGGAAGCCCCAGCTCTGACTCAACGACCCGTGGCGCCAAAACCGGCGCCGCGCCCGGCACCTAAGAGGCCGGAAATCCGGAAAAACAGCGCCAGCCCCAAAAAGTGGCCCCCACTCCGATGGAGCCGGACGTCCCAAGGCCGTCGACCAGCTCCGTAAAACCCTCCTACGCCGCCGCAGGCAAGAACATCGCGGCAAAACCCGTGGCGAGGAAACTGAAAACGCCGCGGAAATCCTCCAAAATCCCCGCCGCAGTCTCCCGACCCAAGCCAGCGCCGAAGAAGCCGGCAACGCCAAACCGACCAAGACGGCCGTCCCCAAGAAACCCGTCCCAGACGTCCTCAGGACGAGTACCGCCAGGACGGAACCCGGCGCCACGAGCACGCTGGCCATGCTCATCCCGCTCTTCCAGAGGATCAACTGGACCAAGGTGCAAGAAGTGGCAAACACGCTTCTACCACAACTCCTGGCGTGCAGATCAGGAGCCGAGGCTGGATTGGTGTTAGCCAGCCACCTGCAAGACATCCTGGTGATATTCATCAATTATGAATAGACGCCCACGGAAGCCGCAGTCTCTCCAAATCGCGTTCTGGAACGGCCTTTCCACGAAGAAGACCGAGCTGGAGGAGTTCGTCCAGAGCCACCAATTGGACGCGGTCCTCATCGGTGAAACCCACCTCAGAGCCAGTAACAGACTCATACTACCAAACTTCCGGGTCTATCGAACCGACAGGGAAAACGCCCGCGGAGGAGGCACCGCCATCCTAGTCAAGTCCACCATCGAGCACCACGCTGACCTGGCGCTGAACCTCACCAACATCGAGGCCACCGCCGTCACGGTCAACCTGGCGACCGGCCCGGCAGCTAGGCAGCTTTTGGAGGACAACCTATCCGAGACCCTCGACACCCGGGGAGCGGTTATCCTCGCCGGAGACCTCAACGCAAAGCACCCATCGTGGAACTCGAGGCGGACGAACGCGCTTCGCCGACGACCTCCACCTGCTGGTGGACGCTACCGCCGAGCCCACGATATACCCGCACAACGAAGAGCCCGACGTCCTGGACATAGTGATAATGAAGGATGTCGCGCAATTCCATCAGCTGACCGTTCTCAACGAACTCTCGTCCCACCACAACCCGGTGCTGCTGCAACTTGGACAGGCGGCACCAGACGGTGTCGTGGCCCGCTTTCGCGGATCACCTCTCCGACCACATCGGTCCTATCACGGCGATAGGCGGCCCGATCAAGCTCGAAGCAGCAGTACGCCAAGTCACGGAGCGCGTATCCGACAGCGTACGGTACGCAACCAACACCTCGCGTGCCGTCGACGACAGGGCCTTTATCCCCAGGGAAGTCCGAGATCTGATAAG
This sequence comes from Trypoxylus dichotomus, assembly GCA_023509865.1. Lineage (NCBI taxonomy): Eukaryota > Metazoa > Arthropoda > Insecta > Coleoptera > Scarabaeidae > Trypoxylus > Trypoxylus dichotomus. The sequence goes on along the minus strand of CM042077.1, from coordinate 33,510,646 downwards.
GGAGAAGAACCGGCTCCGAAGACAATGGCAGATAACGTTAAACCAGGCTAGCAAAGCCAAATACAACCGAATGGCGAGACGAACCAAGGTCGCGCTGGACGAATTCTGCAACAAGCGGAAGCCTTAATGGAGTATTACCTTTTCTAGACGTTCTTGTCAACAGGGACCAACTACAAGAAGTGTGTTCAGGAAACCTACACATACCGACCGTTATCTTCACAATAATTCTAACCACCGCCTTCGTCAGAAGAATACGGTGGTGCGTACGCTCATAGAACGAACACGCGGAGTATGCAGTGAGGAACAGCTACTAAAGGAATTGGACCACCTGAGACAAGCGCTGCAGTGTAACAGACAAGAATGACCGGGAAATAGGAGCATTGGACACAGCATACCTACCGTACATAAACAACACTACAGACAGGATAGGACAAGTGCTTAAGCGTTTCCACAACCGGACGTTTTTCACAACAAGAAAAATATCTAGTTTACTACGACAGGTCAAGCAAAAAAGGGACCCCTTGTCAACACACAGGGCGTACAGTATACCATACTTATGCGACAAAGTGTACATCGACACAACAGGACGTTCGATCAACACCAGAAGGAAAGAACACGAGAGAAATGTGCGGTTGAAACAAATAGACAAATCCCGAATCATAAGTATAAATTCGAAGATACAAAAGTTCTAACATCAACTAAGAACTACTATAGCCGATTAAACAGGGAAGCTATTGAAATATACAATAACCGTAACAACATCGCCAGAGACGACGGGCTAAAACTGAACCGAATATGGACAACGATACTGCGCGCATCGGAGCGGAGTGAAGGAGCATATTTAAGGCAGTAAGAACGTGCACGAAGCCAGTCAAAAGCAGTTCTCGCTCGGCTGTTACACTGTGACGACGTGCGTTTACTACTTGCTTCCTTCTTGCGATTATCATTCATTATTTGCGACTTCGACAACATTTACCGTTCTTTTTTAAGAACAATCCGTTGGACATCGTGTGAGGTGTTATCAATTTTACGTTTTTGGTCTCACCGGGTTAGCAGCAAGTAATTTTAATTACTCTGCTGTATAACCGTCATTTCTCGCGTTTGCGCGAACGGCTAAGTATTCCTAACCGTCACTTCACTTTCTCCCACTTCTTTCCGCTTTTAACCACTTCACCCCCATTTCCAACTTCCAATCACCCTACCCAACCCCAATTCAGAAATCCAACGCCGTGCCATTTCCACTACGAAGGTGGTGAATACTAGGGTTGGGATCAGGATCCAGCCCGCCACTGCTGCTGACTACAGGAAGCTAGTGGATACCATCACGACCCTAGGAGTGCCTTTCCACTCCTTCCAGCTAACAGAGGAGAAGCCCCTCAAAGTTGTCCTCCGAGGAGTTCCCGAGGAGATAACGGAAGAGGAAGTCGCAGAAGATCGCCTGCGCCAAGGTTTCCGCATCTCATCCTGCAAAAGGATAACTGTAGGACCCACTCGCCGCCCGATCCCGCTTGTCTTCGTGGAGCTGAAGAAGAGCGAAGATACTAAGAAAATCTTCTCCGTCACACTAGTCTGCGGTATATATATATTACCGTGGAATCAAAGCTGGTGAAGAAAGACCAGGTGACACAATGCCATCGTTGCCAGCTGTACGGACACGGGCAACGGAATTGTCACGCAGCTCCCGTCTGTGTGAAATGCGCTGGCCCACACCCGACTGCAGAATGCAGGAAACCCCGCGATGCGCCAGCTAAGTGCGCTCTATGCCTGGGGCCGCACACTGCGAACTACGGAGGATGTCCGAGGGCACCTCGCGCGACCCAGAGGGAAGTCCCAGCCCGACCAAAACCATTCACCAGGGTCGCCGCCACGAAACCGGCGCAACGAACAGCAGAACGAAGGCCGGTAGCCGCTAAAGCTCCGACCAAACCCCCGACTCCGGTTCCGAGGGATGAGGGTATGGAGGTCGACACACCCGTGCCGTCCACCAGCAACGCGAAGCCCTCCTACGCCGCCGCCGTAAGGAAGACCGTCACAGCCGTCAGGAAGACCGCTGTCCCCTCCAAAAGGGCTGGTGTCGCACCCAAGAAGGTCGATGCCTCCAAGAAGCCGAAAAATCCGAAGAAGGACACGTCCACCCCCGCTGGTCCCAAACCAAGACCGAAGAAGCCCGCGGACCTGAAACCCGCAACACCGGCAAAACCGACCACCGTAAACAAGGATCACATCAGAAGTGCTCCGACAACCCGCTCCGACCCCACAAGCACGCTCGCCATGCTGCGCTGTTACCCCAACTGCTGGAATGCAGATCCGGGGCCCAGGCTGGATTGGTGCTAGCCAGCCGACTCCAAGACATCCTGGCAATATTCTCCAATGAATAGACACCAGAAGAGGCCACAATCGTTCACTGCTGCGTTTTGGAATGCAAATGGTCTTACCAATAAAAAAGCCGAGTTGGAGGAAGTCATCCAGAGGCACCAACTGGATGCAATCCTAATCGGCGAAACACACCTCCGAGCCAGCGACCGGCTCTCATTCCGAAACTTCCGGGTGTATCGGACCGACAGAGTAGGCGCCCGAGGAGGAGGCACCGCAATAATGATCAAGTCCTCCATCGACCATCACGCCGGTCAAGAGTTGGACTTACAAAACGTCGAGGCTACCAACATCACGGTCAACATGGCGACCGGGCCAGTCCAGCTCATAGCCGCCTACAAAGCGCCCAATAAGCTGATGCTTGAGGCCGACTTGTCGGAGATCTTCAGCACCCGGAGAGCGACCATTCTCGCAGGAGACCTCAACGCCAAGCACCCGACCTGGAACTCGAAGGTGACAAATGCAAGCGGCAAATGCCTACGTCGCTTTGCAGACGACTTCAACCTCGTCGTCGATGCCACCCCCGAACCCACGATATACCCTCACAACGGACAGCCAGACGTCCTGGACATCGTGGTGATGAGAAACGTCACCCAATTCCACCAACTAACAGTCCTAAACGAGCTATCATCGGACCATAACCCGGTGATACTGCAACTAGGACAGCCAGTTCCAGAAGAGGACACCCCGACACGACACACGGTCTCGTGGCCCGCTTTCACGAACCACCTGTCCAACAACATGGGGCCTATCATGCCGATAGAAGATGTAGGACAACTCGAAGCGTCAGTGCAGACAGTTACCGAGCGCGTACTAGAGAGCATACAGTACGCGACGAACATCATCCCCATCCGCGACCACAGAGCGTTCATCCCCCGGGAAATCAGGGACCTGATCAGGGAGAAGAATCGACTCAGAAGACAATGGCAGCGTACGCTTGATCCCGCCTGCAAGGCGGAATACAACCATCTGGCGCGGCGCACCAAGGCAGCCCTGGACGACTTCCGCAGCAAACGCTGGGACGACTTCTTGAACCAGGCCTCAGAATCCACATCGTCAAGCGCTCCCATGCCACCGATCCACGGAACACGTGGCATCGCCCTCACCACCGAGGATAAGGCAGAAGCCTTTGCCGAAGCCCTCGAAAGACAATGCAGCCCCAACTATGAGAACGCGGACGTTGACCACATTGGACACGTTCATCATAGAATTCGAACCATCTTCGCGGAGGAAGAAGATGAAGAACCGCTACCGCCAGCATCCCCAGAGGAAATACTCGCCATCATCAAGGCCTTGCGTCCAAACAAGGCCCCCGGAGCCGAGGGCATCACGAACACCGCCCTCAAGCACGCCCCTAAGAAGTTCGTCATGCATATGACGAATATATGCAACGCCATGCTACGTCTACGACACTTCCCAGCCACATGGAAACTAGCAGACGTAGTGATGATCCCAAGGCCGGGTCAAGCCGCTGGTTGGCCCCAAAACTACCAACCGATCAGCCTACTTCCTGCCATGGGCAAGATCGCTGAAAGAATCGTACTCCGACGAAGCCGAAGACCTGAACATCGTCCCCAACTCCCAGTTCGGATTCCGCAGCGAGCACAATACCACACTACAAGTGCTCCGCGTCGTAGAACACGTGAAAGAAGGCTTCAACCTGGGGGAATACACGGGAGCCGTATTCCTTGACGTCGCCAAGGCCTTCGACAAAGTCTGGCACCATGGACTGCTACTGAAAATGCACCGGGCCGGCATCTCCAAAGCCATGCTCGGACTAATCCGATCATTTCTCCAACGGAGATCGTTTAAAATCAAACTGGAGGGAGAGCGGTCCGCTGCCAGGACCGCCACAGCGGGAGTACCCCAAGGATCCGTACTCTCGCCCCTACTATTCAATCTCTACACCAGTGACATTCCGACAACCGCGCATGTCAACCTGGCGATGTACGTGGACGACGTATGCATCTACACGAGGTCCCGAGATGCCAGAATCATCGACCGGCGCCTCCAGGAAGCCCTCGACGCCTTGCAGACCTGGTACGCAAGGTGGAGAATAGCCGTCCATCCAGGGAAAAGCACGGCCGTGCTCTTCTCGAGAAGCGGACGCCGTCGCAAAAAGCACGGCAACCCGTCCGAACTCACCATTCTAGGGGGCGCAGTCCCCTGGCACTCCCAAACCAAATATCTGGGACTCACCATGGACTCCCGACTGAACTGGGGAGCCCACATCCATCGGGTCATCGATCGTGGAAGACAGATGGCCGGAACCCTCGCTCCGCTAATGAACGGTCGCAGTAAACTGGATCCTGCCCGAAAGATCCAGCTTTACAAGGCCGTCCTGAGACCAACGGTGACCTACGCGTCGGCTGTATGGGCGACCGCGGCAAAGACTCACCGAATCAAGATCCCGTCATTCCAGAACCGGATGCTTCGTTGGGCCCTCGACGCACCCTGGTTCGTAAGAAGCGACACTCTACATGAAGACGCCGGAATAGACCCCATCATGGACTTTATCCGGAACACCGCAACCCGTTTCTTCGACAAAGCAAGGGATCACGAGAAGCCGCTGGTGTCGAAATCACAAGAGTACGACGCCAGGATCCCCTGGAAGTACCCCCGCCCAAGGTCACTCATCGTGGCCAGTCAGGACTGAACATCACATCCTTCGTCTTGATACGACTCGCTCGAACGGAAGGTGGATTGAGTAGCCGGAAGTTCGAACGAGCACGGTCAAGGCGAAGAATACTTTTCTACCTCGACATTGCACCCGCGTCGAGGGGAAAATCGCCCGAGCCGAAGGTGGATTGAGTAGCTGGAAGCTCGGGCGCCACCATACCCCTCGTCTTGATAAGACTCTTGCGTGCGGAAGGTGGATTGAGTAGCCGGAAGCACGGAAGAGTACGGTCTAGGCGAGGATACTTTCGACCGTCAACTCCGTCGAAAAAGAAGTCGCTCGAGCCGAAGGTGGATCGAGTAGCCGGAAGCTCGAGCGCATCATTCCGATGAAGAAGGTAAAGGCAGATGTCCTGGTACTTCGTAACCACCATGCGTTCAACGTTCAACGATCAACGAAGCCAGTACCTTTGAAAATGCGAACCGCAGTTGTTCGCGAAACATCAGGGACAAAAAACCTAGCGGCACGGCGGAACCCGACAACCGTTATGACTATTACTGTTTTGTGTTTCAAAGATTATGCTTTCGCGGGCTTAGATTTGTTAAAATTGACTATAACTCAAGATTTAAACTGAAAAATGTATTTCGTGAGTATCAAACTATTATTCATTTTATTTTTAAGCTGATATTTCTGTAGTCTACAAAGAAAATTATGCACGTACACAAAAACTCAACTTCTTATGTATCCTCCTTATATTCACTGTTTAGTGTATTTGACGTCCAGTTTTCAGCCATTCTTATACATTTTAAAATAGTTTTTGTACTTAATGAATAGTAGCGTTTCTTAATAGACTTAATTAGAAATATAATGTTTATCAGCAAAGGAATTCCAATACAAATTTCAATAAAAGAATACATTTTTTCTGTTTTCAAACATTTTTGAAATGAACAATACTATGTTTATACATTATAATAAACTAGTTTTATATTATAATAAACTAATCCACCAAGTCACACAAATTCACCAATATCATTTGCAGTTGGAAGTAGTTTTCAAAGCAAGCGCGTTACCTGCGAAAACCTGTTCAGTATTTATGTAGATCACATAAATCGAATCAACTCAATCAATCCTTAGTTAATTCTAATCGTAAAATCTAAATTAGGTAGCGAAACCTTATTTTTTTAAACTGGCAACTTGGCAAGAATCAAATCTTTGTTATACAGATCAGGAGACTGTTGATTAAACGATTTAATGATGCAAAATTTAGAAAAATCCATACCGTTTTGAATAAAGAATGAAAGGTTTATTGAATTTATCTAAGGTGAAGTAGTGCTGAAGTGTTAAAATATTAGAACTGGTAATATCGATGCGGATTGACAGTATCTCTCGAGATTCAATACAAAAGTCCGGTTCAAATTACACCAGGCATGAAAGGAGATAGTCCAAAGCTCTTACTTATGCCAGCACCACAGCAAAATCCATTCCCAATCCTACCCATTTTTTTCAAATAGTGAGCCATAAATGTGAAATGCTTTCCGAAACAATCAATCAAGACAGTTTCAATACCTCTTCAAATAATTATTTTCAAAAACCTTCCTTTAAATTTTCAAAATCATAACCACGCCAAATAATAGATAGATTTGTATCAAAGACATTTGGTTCGGTAGTACCACGACAGCAATTCTACGTTGAAGAATTGTATCAACAATGAAGTACTACGAAGAAGATGAAAAATGAGCACAAGCGTATAAGGAATGAGGAACCTCATCTTCCGAACTTTTAGAAGCAAAGAAACCTTCGAGAAGAAACCTCTACAGAAGAAATTTCCGCTCTAGCAAATCAGCAAAATTAAAAGGACTTCTAGAATATAATCACTTACAATGCATACATTTGTTCTATTATACATATATACGTCCTGAAATTAATAATAAATTTAATAATCGTTACTGCTGTATCAGCTTCCTCTATATTCACTAAAATTCCTCGAAAGGGATTTCCAGAATAAATAAAATACTTTCCTTTTTTTGTAATTACTATGCACACCACATAGAGTGACTCTACACACTGGAAATCTATCCTTTGTATACTTTCAACCCTCTGAATAAACTTACATGGCAAATTCTCGAAGAAAATATGATGGAATATTTGATTAAAATGGATTAAATAAATGCGTACAATAACGAACAGTAGGGATCGTGTTCTAAAATCAATATCCTTATGTTTTGAAGATCCCAGAATCAAGTTAGGACATTGAATTTAATAGAACTTAAACTAATCGCCAACACAGATCGCGCTTGGAGTCGAATGAACCTATAACTCTTGTAGTAAACTTTGGTGATTATCCGATAGAGGTAACGAAACAAAATGAATCGTAAAAATCTAACGCCAAAATATTGCCATATGCTTCTTTGACTTTAATGAATAAATATCATTAAGGTCATGTAATTATTTAGTCTATTTTTGATTTTATATTTTATTGTTTATGTGTTACTATTCACGACGTACATTACTATTATTATCGGATAGTTATTGCGATGGGTTTCAATATCGTAAATATTATGTACATTGGACGTAATATCAGATTTTATGTTGGTAATAAAATATACTTACTGAAGTAAAAAGCTCTCGACTAACAACTGTATAACCTTGTAAATGAACCTTTGGGGGATTCATTTGTATCGCGATTAAAAATAATTCAACCTAAAAAATATGCTTTTATCAGATTGTTATTAGTTGTTATTAACTGCACAAGTAGTGAAGTAAGATATATATTTTCTGTTCAACTACAACATTTTATAATAAGAGTGTGGTGTACTAATCAGCTTATATGAGGGATATATTTTAAATTTTGCATACTGAACCTTTACTTAACCTAAATCTAAAGTTTCAGTGCGATACGTGTAGTGCTGTAGCTCCAACGACCTGTCAAAGCTGTTAAATTAGTAGAAAAATTGAATTAAGCCTAGAACATTTTCACATGAAGCGCTATTGTCTAAAAAATCCAAAAATATTTTCGACATGCTTGCTTATTTCATGCGAGGCGCCCTATATCTGACACGTTTTTCAAGTAGCAATTTTTAATACATTTTATATAATATAGAGTATTGTGGGTCTAAAACGTAGTAAATTTGAGAAATATTTCTTAAAAATTTTGGTAGATGCAAGGTACAATTCAAATAGTAGTAGTTTTTATTAGACGTTAGGTATATAAATTAGCTTTGCGTTTCTTCTTGGTAACGTAAACAGCTATTCATATGTTATGTAATGTATACTATACCGAATATACAGAAATACAGATACATTAAATTTAGAAATTGGATTTTTTAAATAGCAACTTCCATTTTTACCATTTCGACATGTTTTTACTCAAACATAGGTTATATGTTATAACTGTTGAAGTTATAATTATTGCATGTTGAGAATGATGTATTAGAAGACAATAATTTATAATTTTCAATACACTTTAAATAATATAGAGTATTGTGGGTTTAAAACGTAGTAACTTTGAGAAATATTGTTTTAAAAATTTAGTAGATGGAAGGTACAATTCAAATAGTAATAGATTTTATTGGACGTCAGGTATATAAATTAGCTCTGCGCTTCTTGGCAACGTAAACAGCTATTCATATGTTATGTAATGCATAGTACATCAAAAATCTCTGTTGTATACAGACACATTAAATTTAGAAATTGAATTTCTTGAATAGCAACTTCCGTTTTTACCATTTCGACATGTTTCTCTCCAAACAAAGGTTACATGTCGTAATTGTTAAAGTTGTAATTGTCGATTGTTAAAAATAGTACATTAGAATGCAAGAATTATTTTTTTGATAATTTGTTTCCGCAGCAATAAATATGTTTTGCTTTTGCAGTTAACTCATATTTATAAAAAGTAATTATAGAATTATATTACCTAAATTATTGTTTGGTTCGCAATTAATGTTAATTAGAGAGAGAAAATAAATTCTAAGATATAAGAAAGTAATTAATATATGAAATATTATAAATATATTATTTTAAATACTCTTAACTCGAATTTATATGTAAGCCATATTGAGTTAACATTGTAAGTGAGAATAAAATATAAAAATGTCATTACAAAATAAATCCTTACTTCACCTACTTATTTTATAGATTAATTAATGTGTTACCTCTTTGGCTGTATACAAATCTACTGAGGACAGCTCAATATTTAGTAATGTGGTTTGCACTCTGCTGGCTATATTTATAGAAGCATTATGGGAGCAATCGCAAAATATGTACAGCAACACCATGCAATAGCCGGCATCAACTAGTAAGCCCATTTCTTTAAATGTAAACCGAAAACCATGATCCACAATTTCAGAAGTAAAACCATAAATCTGCAAATAATGTATAGGTATTTTAGAGATAATAATAAAAACTGTTCCAATTTGAAGTTACTTTTTAAATTTACAATATAACACAAATTATTTAAAATGAAACAATATCTTATTTTAAATATAATATAAAGTTGTTTGTAAGTGATTGCTGCTACTGTACGACAGGCCTCCATTCTCTCCAATGTTTTGAATAACATTGGCATAAGTGCGGTTGAATTTTGTGAATACCATCTATAATGTTCTCCTAAAAATCATCATTCTGGGTTGTTAACGTAAATATTTTGCCCTAAATAACTAATAAATAAAATGTCAAATGCTAACGGATGGAACTTATTTAACTGATTTCAATATTAAAACTGAAACAAATTATGTTTGGTATATAACAAATCCTTTCTAGCAATATTTTTCTGAATATATTGTGTATAGAGCTTTAGAGTATACATTGTGAGTATAAACTGTTTTATGGCTTTGCTATTTCACCTCCTTATTATAAAGGAAGTAGAGCCTTTTCCGATGTCGAATACTGATTCGGCGGCACACTGGACCCGCTCTGCAATATACATACTGACACAACAAGGACGGGACTCGCATGCATGACACCTAAAGTTGCACGTAAGCCGGCAATTTTTTTATACATCCAACTTGTTAATTTAATTTAAAAAGTACGAGATAGACCTATTAGCTTGTCAGACAATTTGAGATGCGGTTTGGATATGGAGCAAGTTTATCGTTTACATTTAAAGAGTTGTTATCAGAAGCTAGATGGATCTATATCGGATGATGTCTATGAAAGCTTAGAAATAGACGAACCTCTTGACGGCTTTCCCGATTGTGAAACGCAGTAAGTAGTGGAATTAATTCATCCGATAATACTAAACAGAGCGTTGATACAAACTCGAATTTGAGACTATCAAGTAATCCGTACGGGCTCTTACTTCAATGATATACGAGCGTGATCATGGGGCGGCGCAGCAAACAAAAGAGGTAGCTTGGGTAGCTAATACAGAGGATCAACAAAGTTTATGCGCTTATTATTTTACTTTAGTGGCAACTATTTATTTATTAATAATGCAAAAACGGTACATATGTGAAATTACTACAGTCCTGAAATATAAGTACCAGCACTGTTAACAACTAGTTGCCAGCGATGTAGATGCCGTAATATGCCTTTAGCAGCGCGTGTTTTGTTGATGGTTTTGATGAAACGATCTATTACTTGCATAATCTCGGGAACAGTTTGCAATCGAATGTTATGAAGTAGTTCTTTCATCTTTGGAATTAAATTAAAGTCCCATGCGCTTTAATCCTATGAATAAGCATTTCCCAGCCCCAGCGATTATATAGATTAAGTACAGGATGTGCCGCGTGTGCCCTAGCATTATAATGTAAAATGATGAGATGATTTTGCAAAAAGTTTCTTATGGTGTTTTATTCGCCACGTTGGCCTTAGGTTATATTCCAAAAACTGAAGGAAATATTGTGCATTGTCGTTGCGGTATGGCACGCACTGGGATGACTCCATCTCAATTTTACACAAGAATCACTAAAACTTCCGCATTAGTGAGAGTATGATGAACTTTTGTTTGACGTAGTGATCTAGAAGGGGCCATTCATTGGATTGGCATTTAAGTTTAGGTTCGTACGATCTGGCCCATCTCTTACCAAGTGCGACGTAAGAAAACGTCTCCTCCACGACCATAACGGTCCAAGTGAATTTGAGTAGCATCGTATCATTCGTACCTTTTGTGATGAAATTCTCCTAATTCTCAGGCGATTCTGTAAAATCAACACTGCGACAAATAAGTTCCGAGACACGAACCGTATCTCAGTAATCTATCTATGCGTGTGAAAGCTGTAACATTCCTTTTTCGATAATACCAACTTTGCTTCAATCGGTTGATAGATAGGGAAGTTATGACAGTCTTCCCAAAACAACTTTTGTGTCGATGTTGAAATACTAACAAACAAAAAAAAACAAAGAGCAGTTATTAAATGTCACGCGATGATTATTTGAACAGAGCAAATGTTTTTCTGCGGCATAAATATTTTTTGGAAGACAGAGAGGAGTCGGAAGCGACAGAAGTTTTTTTTCGTTGTCCTCCTTTTTTTCTGTAACATTTTTTCTTTTGTTTTGCGTTGGTTTCGGGATTTGCGTGACTCATTGCTTTTACTTTTTACACGTGAGGTAGTACTAATCACAGTTGTTTTTGGTGGAGGTGAAGTAATTTGTTTTTTTAATCTTGTTTCGCCTACGCGGGTGAGTTTCTTGCTACGCTATTGCTAAAAGAATACACAATATTCTAACCTTTTCTAGGAATGGAAAGAGTAAATATGTGTACAATCTTTATTATATCATATTTGCGCGGACCAGGAGAAACTCCTGAGGAAGCTACTGGACTGGAGATTAATTCCCAGAAAAAGAAGTTACTGCTGCCCATCCTGCCAATATTCTCTCGTGCTCTCCAGAAGTTGTAATAAGTACAGTTTGTCTTTCTTTTCTCCCATATTTAATAACGCTCTTTGTGATTATTCAGTAAGAACGGCATTTTTGGGGGTGTACAATAAAGGTGCCGCAGGGGAAGCAGAAGGCAGAGAAGTGTAGAAAACAGGTGGAGTTTCGCACTGCCATCTTCTTCGCTAGGTCGAAATTGGATGGCAAGCACTAGCGCGCGTCAATTTATGAGTGCAGGGCAGTAAACTGACAATAATGGTCTCCTAAACTGAAATGTCGCAACGAACCGCTGTAAATTGGGTCTCTTTTAGTTTCGAGATAGTATTTGGCATATATTAAGACACCCTAGTAATTGGGTGGTGCATTGTCATCGAAATTGACAAATCAAAGTTCGGAAGAAGAAAATACCACCGAGGCCATGTGGTCAAGGGACAGTGGGTTTTCGGAGGCTATGAGAGGATCACCCGCCGAGTTTGTGTGGTGTCTGTCGATAACCGCGGGGCGAGTAGCCTTCTACTCATAATAAAGGAATGGATCTAGCTAGGCACTACGGTCATAAGTTTTGGGGCCTTTCTCTGGGAAAAAAAAACGAGGAAATTAGCTGGTTTTGACATTCTTCAATTTTTTTTGTGGATAAGTTATCTACATTTATCTCCATTTTCTCCTATCGTTTATTAGTTTTTTCTTGACTCTTCAGAAAAGTGTTGAACTGATTGGTTAAGAAGAAGAATCTAGAATTACTAGCTTTTTTAAAAGTATATTAATTTCCTTTAGTTGTTTCACTAATTTGGGCGAATCACGTAGAAGGTAATTATACAATAGTTATTAAGTTAAAGCAAAATATCTTTTTTTTTTAATTTTTGACATGTTTTTGTTTAGGGCCGCAGGAAATGTTTCCACGTGGAAAGAAAACAAGTATATTCTTCACTTTATTTCCGGTGTTTCAGATATTGAACTTCGCTTATACATCCTTTGTTGTTACTATATTCCTCAAAAATCTACCGAAATTTTAATAAATATTGCAGAAAAATGAAGTTTTTCACATATTTTCTTTTGCGAACGAATCTTGAAAATGTAGTTGAGAACAATAACAAATTCCAGAATTTTTATTTAGAATTTACGTATAGCCATATATATTTTTATTTCTACTGCGAGAAACACTATCGAATTTAAAGCTGTGCAATTTTCATTAGATAATTCCAAATGATGGTGTTTTGTATCAATATCAGTTTGGAAAATCTTAAATAAAATTAATTAATTAATTAAATTAAATTTAAGAAGTTTTACCTATTTACATTCATAAAAGTGCGATTGCTACTTTTGGTATATTCTCAGTTTGGATGTGTTCTAAAAATTATTCTATTCACTACTAACCTATGGACTGTAATTGTAGTTGCACTAAATGAATACCAATAATAATTATTTTTTTGCGAATAATTTGTTTCTATTATTTATATTTATATTTTTATCAAAGATACTTACCGCAATCGTTATATTCGTAATCATGAATAGTGAGTATGTTGAATACGTTCTTGCATAAGCATTTCCAAGCTTCTGTAATATTTCACTTAAGCTTAGCCATAGCTTCCTGTAATGTTTTACAATATAACTTCCACAAAACTGTTTCACATCCTAAAACAGAAGGCTTTTAATTTATTTCAGCTGGCTTTTACAAAGCATACCTTTTCAAAACTATCTGCAACTGATTTGCTGGCATTGCCTATAGCTCTACAATTAATATACCATAATGCACAATTCATGTTGATCATTGTAATAATGTGCAAATAAGCTGTAGTATGATACAATGAGAATCCTTCCAGTAATGCGCTTAAAGTTAGCAAAAATGCTACTGCGAGGATCAAACAACCAGAACTTATTATCACAATCAAAGCACTTAAATGGGGAAACACTAAACTTTTTCCTAAAAAACAAAATTTTATGATAAAATTGTGTTATTTAATATAGTTTTACAGTAACATGTAATGATTGACCACCTTGAAATTTTGAAAATTCTGCAAGAGGATAATTTTTTTCTCATTTTGTACCGCTAAAAGAGTTTTATACCGACGTTTACAATGCGTAATTAGTGATTCTATTGTCGTCCTGGACACATATTTATAGGAAATGTATTCTAATTTACTTTAAATTTTCAAAAATTTAGCTAGCTAGTGATTACGTTAGATATTTGTCGAAATCACTCTCCGGTGTAAGTGATGTAACCTTTGAAGGTAGGCTTTGAAATTATAATTGTGTCTTAGCTTGTTATTGAAACTTTTAATATGAATTTTGTTTGGTATAAGCTACTTGAATGGAAAGTGTCAAAATCACAAAACGAACATTTTTAACTGAATGAAATCTGCAACAAACAAGTAAGATTTTATAAAAATTGTTGAAACTGGCCTCCACCTTGATTCGACCTCGAATGATATGTGTGTATTGTTAAAAATCATTTTAAAACATGAATACATAGGCTTCCACGGTCAGAGTTAGTAATAAATGAACTACTTCCGGAATTGGATCATATCATGATGAGATAATATAGAAATGAAATAAGAGTAAGAGGAGAAAGAAATAAAAAAGAAAGAAACAGAGACTACACGAAGCGGTTTCAATGGTCCATCGCTCGCTCGAAGAATCGGGTCGCTATTCTTCGGATGAAGTCTATGAGTAGCTCCATTCCGGCGTCTTCGTGTAGCATGGCGTTCTTAAACCAGGGAGCGGTAAGGGCCATCCGCAGTATCCGGTTCTGGAACGTCTCGAGTTTGTTCATATGGGTGGTCGCAGTGGTTGCTCATACGGCTGGTGCGTACGTTACGATGGATCTGAGTACGGTTTTGTATCTCCGTATCTTAGGTGAGTGAGAGCCTGCCTCGCCCGATTAGTAACTGACAGAGGGTTTCAGATATTTGACGCTCGCGATCGAGGATGGAATTTAATATGATGCCCAGGTATTTGATCTGAGGTCGCCAGGGGATGATGCGGAAGGTAAGTTCAGCTGGGTTGCCGTGCTTTCTTCTTTGGAGGCCGCTTCTCGAGAAAAGCACGGCCGTGCTTTTCCTGGATGGATGGCAATATTCCACTTTGCATACCAGGCCTGCAAAGTGTCGAGGGCTGTTTGGATACGGCGATCGACTATGCGCGCGTTCCGGGATTTTGCGAAGATGCAAACGTCGTCCGCGTATATCGAGAAGTTGATGTACACGGTTGCTGGAATATCGCTCGTGTAAAAGCTGAACAGGAGGGGTGAGATCGCTGACCCTTGCGGCACTCCTGCTGTAGCAGTCCTGACTGTGGACCGCTGCCGTTCCAGCTTTACCTTGAATGCCCTCTGGCGGAGATACGAATGGACCAGTCTGACCAATGCATCTTCAAGAGTAGTCCCTGGTACCAGACTTTATCGAAGGCTTTGGCGACGTCGGGGAATACCGCTTCTGTGTATTTCCGTAGGTTGAAGCCTTCCTTGATCTGTTCGACTATGCGTAGCATTTGTTGGGTGGCGCTGTGTCCCCTTGACAATTCGGGATAATGTCCAAATCGTCAGTTTCCTCCTGTAGCCTTCTGAGTATGATTCAGTCCGCGATCTTACTCATGACCAGGAGAATGCTGATAGCTCGGTAGTTCTTCGGCCAGTTGGCGAGCTGCCCGGGATTAGGGATCATGATCACATCCGCTTGCTTCCATTGGGAAGTATCGCAGTATAAGGGTGGGAAGTATCGTAGGTGAAGGATGGCGTTGCATATGTTGGCCATATGCCTGACGAATTTCCTGGGGGCGTGCTTGAGAGCGCGGTAGGTGATGCCGTCCGGTCCTGGGGCCTTGCTGGGTCGGAATGCCATGATGATGGCCTTCACCTCTTCGAGTGATGTTGGCCACAGCGGGTCTACGTCTTCCTCCGACATGAGGATTTCTCCCACTCTTCGTTGAACTCGCCCTATGCTGCTGACGTCCGCGTTCTCATAGACGGGGCTGCATTTTCTCTCGAGGATTCTGACGAAGGTTTCTGTCTCGGCCTCGGTGGTGAAGGCGATACCGCGCGCCCCATGAATCGGTGGGAGGAAAGCTCGCTGTTTCTTCATGACCAGGATGCGGATGAAAATTCTAAAGCTTAGATCATGAAGTCGTCCCAGCGTTGATTACGAAATTCGTCGAGTGCGGCCTTGCTGCGTCTCGCCATTTGGTTGTACTCTGCTTTGAGCGTTCTCTGTCACTGTCTTTGGAGCCTTCTCCTGTATTAGGTCTCTAACTTCCCTGGGGATGACTGATATGGAGTCGACGGCACGCGAGGTGTTTGTTGCGTATCCTAGGCTGTCAGATACGCGATCCGTGACTTATCGTACTTTGTACTGTTTCTAGCTGTATCGGGCTGTCTATCGCGGTGATAGGACCGATATTGTTGGAGAGATGTTCCCTGTAAGCGGACCACGATACCGTACGATGAAAAGGGGTTCCATCTCCGATGACAAAGAATCTCTTACGTATTGCAAATCTTCTTGGAGCATACGTAGTGTTGTAAATATTAACAAATGCAAAGTGATTTTCTTCACTCGCCGAAATACGACCATTACCTTCCACTACGAGCTTGATCAAGTGGTTATTGAACGTGTTGAACTGGCTGAGGATTTTTTTTTTGATACGCAACTTATCTTTGCGCAACATATTTTTAACATATCACGCACCACTAGAAGATTTCTTGGCTTTCTTCTACGTAACTGCAGACAATTTTTCAGTGAAAGCTATGTATTACGTTCTAGTCAGATCCCATTTGGAATATGTGTCTGTGGTCTGATCCCCTTACTATATGTCTCACAAACGACTATTAGAGATAGTGCAGCGCAGATTCACAAAATTTCTTTGGTTTCGGCTAAACGCAATTTACCCATCTAGTCCCATCTAGTCCCATATAGTACCATCTAGTCCCATCTAGTACCATCTAGTCCCATCTAGTCCCATCATGTCCTGTTATTGTCGTGGCTTAATTTACCCTCCCCTTAACTTTCGCTGCATATCTACTGGAATACTTTTCGTCTGGAGGTTGTGTAATGGTCACTTCGACAGCGCAGCAATACTCCGCACATTGGCGTTCGTAATGTTAATACGTTTTATCTACCCTTTTCTCGAACGAATGTTTTGCTAAGGTCGCCTATTTACGTTGTTTGCACTAACTTCAATCAACTTTCCTCATAGTGTGATATCTTTCTCGATTCCTTAGATACAATAAAAAAGATAACTGCTCCTCACTATAATGAAATGTTGTAACCACTTATTTTTTATTTTCTGTGCTCTCTCATCATCACCTGACACAACTAATGTCCGTACTCAAAACCCTAATAACGAGGGCCAAGAGATTAACAGATGAAGAACATACACAAGACGATAACCTACGAAAGATGCTTCTATAAAATCAGATCTAACACATTGTAATTGACAAATTAATAACAAAACGGAGTATAAACAAACACCGAAGAAAACAACAACTTGCAAACATCAAAGAACAAAATAAACTTGGAAGATCAAGGAGTTGTAAAATTTGTCCAGCTACCTACATACGGCAACCGGCGAATAAATATACGGCACGACGAATACATAAATTCACTCACTAAACAAGAGAAAATGTCCTCATTGATATTGATGAAGTCTATGGCAAGAGAAGCTCTCGAGGTTTTAGAGGGGATAAGATGAAAGAGAATTAAAAAACGGTGCTGGAATTGCGGTGAAATGGAACACTTACGAAATCATTTCCGCAAGCTCCGAAAATCGAATAACATCTATAAGCAGGTATATATGAAGTACCTAGTTAATAGTTTTGTCACTCATGGATTCGCCAGCAAGAAAATTTAAGTGCTTTCTACTGGAGCTGTAAGCGAAGGTAAGGATATTTCTGTCAGCTAACGTGCTGAGGGAGACGACTGGTAGTTGTCGCATGGGCGATACCTTATTCGGAGGTCATGTATTAGTTGCGAACCTAGAGCAAAACAATTCTAGGATTTGGCATCATGATAAGATATAGTTTTAAATCAGACCTTCGCGTCGTATTATTGAAATTAAACCATCCTTGACAGTCACTAAATGACGTCAATATATACGACCTTAATAGAAGTCACGGATACAATGAAATGGACCGAAAGAGGCAGTGAAAGCATTGATCAGGAATATTTATCACAATATATATCGAAATGAAATTTCTATAACGAAATTAAGAAGTCATATGGCTATCTGGTGCCATATGATCGGAGATGCGAAGCCTATTTGCTAAGCTCCTGGAAGATCATTGTTAGTGAGACAAGTAGGGATACAACAACGACCGTCTGAAAAATCTAGAGCGAGTATCCCAGCGACTCCGAACGACTATTTTAAATTGTCATATCAAGAAGATAATCTTTTACAAACGTTAATTGGAGTAAACTAAGAATCTGGTCTAGGCTTAAACATCCTTATTGAATGGAAGAGAGACAACAGGCACAGGATGACTTATGCATATGCAAAATGTCAAAACATATTAAGTACAATGGAGTTCTCTGTCAAGGTCTGGGAACTGACTTGGGGATGAATAAAAAATTGCAGATAGTTAAAAGATAATATTCCTGATGAAACGTTGAGTCATCGGTATTGAGAAATTTTGCAAGATACTGGGCATCCGAGATACTAGAACTACTGAAATCCAATGGTATGGTAAAGAGCATGCCCTCTACCATTGATCATGCACATTGTACTTGTTTACGTTAGCGCATAGACGAACAATGCAACAATGCAAATGAACTTGATAAAATGCAGCATTTAGCAGGTTAAATTTGGATGAGTGCAGAAACTGCAGCGATCACGAGAGAAATCTTATGACTTGTTCAAGAAAATTCATGACGTTGTTACCAGATTAATAGGAAGTTTGCAGCGTTCTGGAACAAGAGCTGAACTAAAAATTTATGGCATGCTACGAGAATACGATAAATATTTGTTCTATTTGGTCACAATTGTCATTTTATATCAAAAGTTAAAGGATTTTTTAACAATTGTAAAGCTTTTAGTAAAATTAAACTTACCAGTTTACTGCAGGCTCGACAAAATATTTTGTCACCATCCTTTACCAGTTCAGAATACGGCTTAATCCATATAGAAATTTTGTTCGCTATACTCATTGTATGTTCGCACAGTATTTAAAAACGAAATACAATTACATGCTGTTTCGCTCAAAGATATTCAATGAGTGAATAGTTTATTTCGGAATTAATAATAATAAAATGTATTTACCACATCCTTTCTGCTAGGCGAAATTGAACACGTGCATTTCTTGGAAAAAGTATAAGAGAAACCAATGTAAAAGATTTATGGTTCTGAGAATTGTCCGTTGTCGATCTACATTAGGAATTACTAGGAATTTTTACTAACAGAAAGGATAAGAAAAAGCCTAAATATGCAATATATGCAACTTTTGTAAAAATATCCATAGAAATGCCTAAATATGCAATATATGCAATCACTAATTAGCGCTAATTAATTTCAATTGGTATGGTACCTGTAATTTTGTAGTAATCCAACTGAAAACGTGTCCAAGTATTTTTATAATTGCACACCTCTTTTGCAACGCCCCATCCAACATACGGTATCCAAAAGTGAGGGACCAAAAATACAACAAAAATTATGGAATAAATGTATTCATCGAACTTTTTACTCTTTTTTGTGAGAATGATAAGCCTCTCATAACCAACTAGGACTACAAGTGTAGTTGTAATAGCATAGAAACAATAAGCATAGACTGTTGGTGCACTTAGCCAACTAAAAGTAATTTTTCCAACTTGCCCTCTTTGAATTGGCATAACACCCAAGACCTGCAAATAAAATAAAATATAGTGACAATTCTTCATAATTTCATACGTTTGGAAATAAAGTAAGTGGGTATTAGATACGATCAAGGTCAAAGAAGCAGGTAGTATTCTTCCCCTCTGACCAACTAAAGCACAAAATCAACAAGTAGACCTCGTACTGGGTAAACGTGCTAAGGTATTCATTGCTAAGTGCAGTAAAGACGTTGCCGTCTTTCACCAAAGGGTGCCTCAGACTACTGCCAAAGATATAGGCAGGACGTGTGAGATTGAAATATTATTATGTATACCTAGAAAGGTTGAAGACGAACTCTGCTATTTATGTTAGGAATACCTAGAAATGGCAAAACATACGTTATGTATAGGTCATAAATTGTGTCACAGTGACTATAGGCACTGGTGCCCACCGCTGGTTCGTACGTATTGTGGCAGGTTATTGCAGAACGTCTGAAGGATGGAGCCAAACCGTGTAGTTGTTTTAACATGCATTCACGAAAAACACATTTTTATTCTAATTCGATTTCAATCAAAAACATTGCTGTCACTTTAGGGACTTATGCATATATTTCTATGATAGTGTTATAATTTTGTATAATGTGTACTTTTTTCATGATTATTTATTAATCTTGGTTAATTTCTGAATTTTTGTATTATTTCGTTCTTCTTGTTATTATTTTGTTATTATATTGGATTTTACACTCAATGAATATGTCGGTGTGTATTTATACGGTACACAGTTTCCGTAATTGAAATGCTAACATGACAAAACAAGAATATAATTTCCGAAACCTGAGACGTCATAGTTGCGGATTAACGTCTTCTTGAGATGAGTTCATAAGAATGTTGATCGACCAAGATAAAAGCGCACAATACAACAATGACAGTAGATTTCGGACGCAGAACAAGAAAACTCTTCCGCTTCAACATTACGATTAAATCTTGGCGACATAATCTAAAAGAAGATTTAAGAAGTTGGGCACTCTTTAATACGTATTCGTCGGGGCGATAAGTCTGTGTTTACGAGAGATGCTGTATTTAATATTCATAATTTTTACCATTGGGCAGGGAAAGATTCACATATAATTTGGGAATACTGTCACCAAAGAAAATATTCTGTAACGTTTGGTTGCGCATAATGAAATACAAGCTTGTCGGATCATTTTATCTATCACATCATTTTGATGCCAACAGATATCTCAATATATTGGAACATGTTATTGATGAGATGCTGAATATTCGCCATAATATGGATCTACATATATGACGGCACTTCTATTTGTTTTGATTGAACTTTCTTGGTTGAGGTTTCATTATAGAGAAAGTTTGTGCAATGACTGTTCAACATAATTACAACTTATACCATATCTGTCGCAACTTGTACCTCGTAGATTGCAAGTATGCGTAAACACAAACCGATTTCTTTTCGAATTATTACTTAGGTAATTGTGTTATTGATTTATAATTGGGAATATCTATAAAATCCAGTGTAATTAAATATTTTTCAGAATATGTTAGTTTAATAATAAGTAATTTTAAGAACAAATCATAGTTGCAAAATTGTGTAGAATTTAAAACATAAAATTGGCCCGTCTGATTTTAATTTTGATTAAACGTTTCCGAAGGATGAAATTCAGAAAATATTGCGGTAATTATTATTAGAGCAGTATGACAATACAGTGTTGCCATATGTTTGTTCCCTTCAAATGGTTCCTGAAAAGACATAAATCATGATAGAACATTTAATATTAGATTTTCGAGTTAGAATCGAATAAAGAATGTCGCTGTGTGTAGCTTTCGCGCCAATTTATACACACGTTGCAGATGTATTATATAAAACTTTAAAATGAAGTTTAAGACGTTAGAGTACAATATGGTACAATACGAGAAATACAAATGGAAATCTTCTCTGAGAAATTACACGAACTACATATTTCGGAAATGTATTTAAATGTATATTCAGTTGATTTAATTAATATTCAATGACCATTGTTTTAATTAATTACTATTGTTTTAATTCTCGTATTTGCGAAGTACAATCGTTTCCCTTACCTTGAACACGACATAAATGTTTTTACTTTTAATTGACTACAATTACATTTGCACAATATGTTATAAGGTATCAGTCTAAACAACCAACGGCAATTATTTTTAATGTTTGCATCATCATAATAGAAGAAAGTATGCTGTATGGTACTCTATCTATGGTATAATATATGCTAACCTGGAAAAGCTTGAGTAACAGTTTATGATCTCTGTAAAACTGATCATGATTATCTAGTATATTTCCATCACCAGAATCTAACATTGATCTTTTAGTAATTTGTCTAACTCGTGCACTAAGTTTAAATTCATTTGTAAGACCTTTGATAAAAAATTCTTCACTGTAATATCCAACAGTAGTCATTGTTAGTTACATAAGGAACGGTTGTACACAAGTGCAGTACTGCCCGAATGTAGTAATTACATAAATGTGTGCTTAGCAATCGATTCCAAGCATGATCTAATTGTAACATGTCAAGTGAAGCCGTATTACGGTTATTAGCTTTTGTAGGCGTTACCAGTCATATTACATACGTAAATAATATATACTTTAACATACTCTTTATTATTTTTTAATGAATTTAGATTTTCCGGTTGAAACTGCGTCGTAATAAGCATGAGTCTGCCGACGTTTGGCTCCCATTTGCATGAAGCATCTTTTGGAGTGCTGCATGTCGAATTGCATTTTCTCACAGCAGTGATAGGATATGCAGTAACTCAGAAGAAGCTCCGTGCAACTGAAAGCGAAAGGTCGGCAGACTTATGAGGTTTCAACCCTGAAATCTAGATTCTTTAAAAGAAAACAAAACTGCGGAAGTCTACAACAAATACTTCCCATTATGTGATTAGAATTCGTATTTATGAGAAACAACAATATGCGGGTACTTATTTTTACGGTTTTGTCCGAATCTCCATGTTACTTAACTTATTATTTATCTTTAAATTAGCAGATATGTACTTATGTAACGAATAATGCTAATTGACGGCGAATAATTCTATAAATTGTACATAGTTGTAAATTTTGGCAGTATTTTATATGGGCACAGTATTGAGTTCCATTTTAATATACAGTATATATGTATATAAGGGCGTTGACGAAATATAGTTTTAACCCCGTATCCATGCTGCGTGTTAGATACAGCTTATCGCAGAGTGTATATCGACATGGAATATTCACTTGCAGAGATAGTACAAATGGTAAAGTGGTTTCATTAAGGCTACTAGATTCCATCAATTGTGGATCTTTGTAGCAATAATTTTGAAAATCGGCCGTTTCGATACAATCCGTCGTTTTGTAAGTAATTTTGATAAATTGGTTGTGTTTCAATACGTAAATATAAGAAACCAAAAATTAATCCTAATGAAGAAAGATGATATACTGATATGCGCTAGCATACAGCATAATTATGCGCAAATACAATGCAAATAAGTCAACAAACAGTTTTGTTGGGACATTATCGGAAAATGAGCATAGAATGTA
The DNA here is from genome assembly GCA_023509865.1 of Trypoxylus dichotomus. Lineage (NCBI taxonomy): Eukaryota > Metazoa > Arthropoda > Insecta > Coleoptera > Scarabaeidae > Trypoxylus > Trypoxylus dichotomus. The sequence continues at coordinate 33,487,509 of CM042077.1, read as the reverse complement.
AATTTTGTAACGAACATTCTATTCACAGGCGAGTCAATATTTTTGTGGTGTTCGGATATCTGCTGCCAAAGGACGGAGAGACCGCATGAGCAAACTGCAAACGAATCTACCGAAGATGCTTGGTGTACAAGAAGCGGACGTTCCGTAAGCCGAATCAACCCTCACGATAGCGACCTAAATCCACCCCACCACCGACGCGCACTCAGAAGCAGTCCCCAAAACTTTCGCCCATGGTACGCTAACCACGCGGAATCTGCAGAGATGGGCCGAAAACAGAGACGAGAGTCGGTCAACCAGATTCACTTATATCTCGGCCGCCAAGCACATCCAAGCACGCCCAAAGCCGAGAAACCTGACGACAAAAAGAACAAAGAAAAAATGTCCTAGAACAAAAAACTCCTGAAAATAAAGGAAAAGGCAAGGAAGTTGAAAAAGACCGCAGCAAAGGAGCTGGAAAAGAGTCCCAGATTCCTCCAAAGGGCATCGAGAAAAGCCGTTCTGGCATTCTGAAAGGTCGAGAAGACCAGTAACCCTATGGAGAAGCTCAAGCTCATGGAATTGGCGGAATCCATCTTTCCGCCGAGACCGTCTTAACGATTACATGTGGGTGTAAACGATAAAAAATGGGTACTGCAAATGTGTCGCCGCCGTCGTCTCCATCGCTAGCTGATGTATTCGATAGAATGTTCCGAAGATATCAACAAAGAAGGTAGGGTAATTCATTATTAAGTAAAATATCCTATAAACCGTACTTATTTCGTATCTATTTTCTTAAGTGTGACAAGATGGTTTCTGCCAGTACTAGAACTATCGTCAAAAGGCAATCGTTTGTTTTGCACGCGCTACGAATGGGAAGACCTCCTAAAATACCAAGATAGAATGAAGGATCACATGGGACCATCTGCGACGAAATAGTGTCGTATGTTCTCCCTGAACGAACATAAACGCTATATAGAAAACGATGTAATTATAGCTGATCTATTAGAGCGAAATTTACTTATCGAATGTGTAGGTACTCGCAATGAAGAATGCAGCCTTTAATATAAATAGTGGGTTACCAAGTTGAATTGTCACTAGACAAAGGCAGTGTAAACATGTTATTGAAACTTCTAAAGACCGTACGAAACAGACTGCAGAGATTGGAAGAAATAAATTTTGCAAGATATTACAAGTCACTTCTAGGTATTATAATACAAAATACGAGAAAATAAATAAATATGGAAACAATCGAAGAATACGTTGAAAATTTGGTGTACAAAAATCTAGTTCTGGTACTAGCTCAGAATATTGCTATTGTATCTGAATTAGTATTAAATTTTAAATTGAGTGGATTTCGAGATGAAGTTTCCTCATACAAAATTCTCTAAATTGTTGGCTTACATATAAATAAACGAAGAATTTTATATTTTTTTACATTTTATTTTATTATTATAATTCTTTATAACGCAAGATATTTGCATAATAAAATATTGGATATAGAATAAATCTTAAGGTAAGTGCAATGTACACAATTCATAGATTAGATTAGATCTGTTAATTTGGAAACATTTAGCTCTTTTTCTAAATTTACAGTGGGAACATCGAGATAGTTTTTTCAAAACATCTTCCTTCTGATGGCCTTTCATGTACACTACTTTCATGTCTTTTGTAAAATGTCTTAAAATTTTAGGCAATTCGTTTAAGTTAGTATACCCCTCATTGCACCGCAACGTATGATGGCTTCTTTCTAACAACTTTACTAGTGTATTTTTATCGAGTTCAAATTCACAGCATGGTATTTCTGGTTTAAACACATACTGGTTTAGCATTTTTCATCAGTTATCGCCAATTCCTTAACCACAAACCCAAACAGATATCCTTGTATATCGATGACTAGTGTCTTTTCAAATTGGTTTCGAAGGTGTTTAGTGTTTCCATCTGTGCCCGAAAGTGGTATGTACTTGATAACGTTGTCGTGCAGAATAAGGCAGTAAGCGACCGTATTTTGGTCGAAATGTCTGAGAGCTTCCCACTCCAGTTTGAAGTCAACAATTGACGACCTAACCGCTTAGGTTAAATGCAATAATAACGTATTTTCTCTAGATTTGTATCAGTTTAAATGGGCGAAATATCAGTTTTTGTTTTGCATAAAGAGGATAATTCGTATAATTCCCATTTTTTGAAAGGGACGTAGATGGATTTGTTACTAATTAACATGTATATAGTATCCCATATTACATTTCCTCCCTTCGATAAAGAAGGGATAAATCCCGGTATCTTGCAGGCAAACGCCTTTCTCTGCCGATAGTTCTGCACTTCAGCATACTGTTGTTAGGCTCCAAGAATATTGCTGTCTTCTTATCGTTGTTGACATTGTTAACTAAAAAATCTTGTAAAAACGTCTCAACATCGTTAACTTTGCGTTAAGCGTCTATCGGAATTGTTAGAACTTTATTCCCATAATAAAATTTATTTTGCTCATCGTAAATATTGGGTATTGTGTTATAGGTATGTAGACTTATTAACTCAAGAGCATACTTGTATTTAGGCTCTAATTCGATCGGTGGATAGTAGGTAACCGCGGAAAGATTCGAGCGAGCAGCCGAAGCAAGCGGACGTGTTTTTGTGCACAGCGGTGGTATGCAAGGGCAATAGCGACAGTATGCTTTACGCAGTGATAGTAGCTTTTAGAATACGAAAGTGTGAGTAGTGCCTTTATTAAGATTTATCTCTATTTTCCTACGTGCTTTGTACTATTCTTATTTTGTGGATACGTATAATTCGTATTAACTTGAACGTTTAACAATCATATTAGTTCTCTTTTTTCTTTACAGGTTTATTTATTGCAAGTGCTGAGGTTATTTTTGTTTATTTACTCGTTTATTTTGTATCGTTTATTCTTTTATATTTTACTTTTTACATACATATATTGTATTCTACATGACCTAGCATTACAATATCTAATTTAACACTAACTCCTATTCTACATAGTTACATTAATTAAATCCCCTAGTCAAGTTCTGTCGATAAAGTAGAAAACCTTATCTAACATCTCCCTTCCTAAGTGATTATTAATAACTATTGTTCTTAATACTAACTATTAACAGTGCTTTTCTTAAATATAATATATAGGTTTATAAGTTGCCCCCTGTACGGTTACAGGGGGCTTTCAACGTCTCTCTGATTTTCTTGTACTTGTAGTAGTAAGTCTACTATTTTCTACGTCGGTTTTGCTAGATTTCTGATCGTTCAAGAAAATAGGTTCTTGAGCAGGTTTTATGAACGTCTCATTTCTTCTAAATACTTTATTAGTGTGGGTTTTGACTAAATATGAACTAGTAGGCAATTGTTTCATAATAATACCTTTCTCCTAGTTTTTTGTTTTAACATGTTGAATCCAAACAGATTCATTAACTACAAAGTTATGTTGTTCTTTTCTTGTACGCTTATCGTAGTATTGCTTTTGATTTTTCTGATTATCTAGCATTCTTTTATATATTGCTTCTCTATTAATAGTATTATGTCTCAACTGACTATTTTGAATAGGTAACTTAGAACGTAACATTCTATTCATCTTTAGCTCAGCAGGTGAGTATTCTCGGTTAGCAGCAGGAGCATTTGTATAATTTAATAAATACAATTCTAAATCTTTATTCTCCTCCGTCGCTTTCTTAAGCATAGCCTTTGCTATGTCTACACCCTTCTCTGCTAAATTGTTACTTTGATGATAGTGTGGACTATTTGTATGTATTTTAAAATTCCAATCATTAATTAATCTTAAGTATTCATCATTTGACGTTTGATGTTGAAATTCTCTAAGTCTGTCTTAACTCATATTTAAAAAACCTACTGTATGAACTATGTCATTCATTATTTGATTATCTTTACTATGATTTCGTTTAACTATATTTCTTGACAACAGGTCAGCTATATATAATTTGGAGCCTGGCATATATTGCATATCTATGCCATATGCGAAGAGCTTTAGTCGCATACGTTTTAGTCTATTATTTCTAATTTTTAAAATATCTTTTTTAAGCAATGATTCTAAAGGTTTATGATCATTATAAACTCTAGTTTTATAGCCATAAATATAGTTGTGAAACTTTTCACACGAGAAATAAATAGATACCAACTCTTTCTCTATTTGTGCATAATTGCTTTCTGTCTTTGTCATGGATCGAGATGCATAAGCTACAGGTTTATTCTCTTGCATTAGACAACAACCCATAGCATCCTTTGAGGCATCACACTGAATTGTTATTTCCTTTTTCGGATCGAATGGTAGTAATATAGTTGAGTCACTTATCATTTTCTTTATTTTTTCTAGCAGTTCTGTATGTATATCGGTCCATAACCATACTACATCAAATTTCAACAATTGTCTAAGAGGGGATATTATTTCTGACAAATTTGGTAAAAAACTTCTTAAATAACTAAATACACCTAATAATTGTTGCAATTGTTTCTTATTTGTAGGATTATTTAATTCTTGTATTGCTTTAGTTCTATCATCATCTGGTTTTACTCCAGCTTCACTAAAAATCAAACCGAAATACCTAACCTCCTTTACAAAGTATTGCAACTTATTCACATTGAATTTAATGTTATATTGTCTTGCTCTGTTCATTACTTTATTCACAACTCTATGTAACTCCTCATCGGTTTCAGCAGCACACAAAACATCATCAAAATAAACAGATACACCTTCGATGTCGCCGAAATATGTATGCGTTAACTATTGAAAAATTTCCGGAATAGATGATAAACGGAATGCTGCTCTTAGAAATTTATAACACCCAAAAGAAGTGCTGAACGTACACAGTTTACTAGAGTTTTCATCTAATTTGATTTGATGAAACTCATCTTTTAAATCAAATACACAAAATATCTTTTTATTTACTAGTCTGGGACTAATTTCTTCATATGAAGGAATTGCATAAAATTCTCGCACAACACTTTTGTTTAATTCTACTGGATCAATGCAAATTCTAAGTGTTTTATCCAGTTTTTCTACAACTACATGATTTACCCATGTATTATCATCAACTTTTTCTACTGGAGCAATTATTTGTTTATTAAACAACTTATTTAATGTTTCTTTCATTTTATTCTTTACTTTTAGTGGAACCCTTATCGGCGAAGCTTGTTAATCCTATAATAGGTATTTCACCTTCCACTACATAAAATTTTATTTGAATTTTTAAATTACCATTCTCTATCTTTGCAGTTATTGTTTCTAATGGTTTAATATTTGAACCCCTAAATGCATTAAGCACTATTTAAGTAGAAGACATCTTAAGACCAGTTATACTTTTTAACAAGTTCAAAAGGTAATGTATTAACTTCTGCCCCAGTACCTAATTTGAATTTAACATTTTTACCATTAACGATTAAAGTTTTATACCAAGCACTTTCCTGTGAATTTCTATACAACGATGATATAATTAACATATCCATATTAACATCCCAGTTAGAATCATTTTGTTTTACAGTACACGACTTCACAAAACGATTACTTTTGAAATTACTCTTTGCAAGACTGGTTTTTTTAAAACGACACACAAAATGATTCTACTTATTACAAATATTGCATGTCTTCCTTTTTGCTGGACATTGCTGTCCTGGTAAATTATTATAATCACACTTAATACATTTCTTATTATTTACGTTACTTACATTATTAAATGGTTTCTCAATACTACTATTTGATTGCTTATGTAATAAATGAATTTCATTACCACTCATGAGCTTCATATTCTTCTCCGCTACTTCAACAGATTTACAATGATCAATAACCTTTTCTAATGACAGGTCCTCCCTCAACAAACGCTCTTGCGTGTTTCGCGAGTTAATGCCTAGGATGATTTGAGCCTTCAGTAATTTCTCTTCCTGTTCCCCAAACGTACATGATTGGACCAATTTCTTCAGTGCTACGTAATATGATACAAAAGGTTCACTTATTTCTTGCTTTCGACTGAAAAACATATATTTCCATAGCTTCATTCTTTTTTGGCATACAATGTTTTTCCAATATTTCCAGGATGCCTTCTACAGTCTCAGCCGCTCCAGCCAACTTAGCAATCGATTTATATACTTTCAATGCTTCCTGGCCCATTAAGTTTTTCAATCTCGCTACCTGCACTGCTGTCGGTTTTTTTATCTGTTTCCGTTGTTATGAAATAATCTTCTATCTCCGCCTTGAATGTTACAAAATTTTCAGAAACATTTCCAATTAAATTTAGTACTAACGGCTTATTACATTCCATTTTGGTTTTTAGGTTATTGTATACACGTGTTCACCGTTATCCGATAATTTTCAATCAATCATGGATAATTCCACTATTTTTCGTTCTACTTTTCACTTTTATGATTGCGCCATGTTTATTTACTCGTTTATTTTGTATCGTTTATTCTTTTATATTTTACTTTTTACATATGTTGTATTGTACTTGACCTAGCATTACAATGTCTATCTTAACACTAACTCCTACTCTAGTTACATTAATTAAATCCCCTAGTCAAGTCCTGTCGATAAAGTAGAAAACCTTATCTAACAATTTTCTAGCTTTTTTTAATCGGTTTTCGGAGCGATCGCGTCGAATAAAGGTGACCTGGATATCATTAAGCACGGGAGCGGCGAGTGTTTGTGAAACGGCTTAGGAGAAATCCCTCAAACGTGTGAGGCATTTACCAAATGCAATTTTAGAAATTAAGGTGGAAGACCGTAGCAAGGTCGTGATATGGCATGGGAGTTGAATCAGCTCTTCGGTGAGCAAAACGGGATTTTGATGGAGCTACGCGCGATCGCGGAAAAAAGGGCCCTGGTCGCCCAAGTTGTGCAGCCATCTGTTAAAAAGCACACGTACGCAAATAAACTCAAATGAAGTAGCGTTAGAGAGACACTGCGCGAGTTACGCCATTTCGGCCTGGGTTTTACCTCGACGGTTTCGTTGTCTGAAGAGCGGGGGTCGGTTTCGGGTGGTTCTGCGCGAGCATCTTGCGGAATTGACCTGGCGGCTCTGCGGTACTGTCTGATCCCCCGATCTAAGGGATGCGGATTGCGTTGCGGTTTTCTTTTCAGGTAATTCCTTCGGCAGCGAAGGAAAAATGGAGAGAACAAGCCCAGAGAGGGGCGGTTTTTAAGTATTTTCTGTATGAGAGAGAATAAATTCTGAGAACGATAAGCATCCGCACACATGTGGCGTGAGAGCGAGTGTATGAGGCATGATTTTATTGAGCATTGTGACTACCGGTCTCCTATAACTTCAGGTAGCTCGAAATGGCAACTAGAGGGAGACGTTATTCATGATCCCGGAGGAAAGAAGTGACCACCTGGACGACCGCGAGTGGGCGCCTAGAACCTTCTCAATTCAAAGAAATCACCAGCGAGACAAACCAACCCATAAGAAGCAGCGGACATTAGAAAAGACGCATGTTTTTTATTTAATTATTTTTTATAATTGCGATTAAAATTATAAGACAATAAAATATTTAAGTAGATTATTCATTTATATTTTATTTATATTAGCATAGATTTAGTTAGCTAGATTTGCGTTCATGATGTTTTGTTAAGTCAAGGGTATCCGGTGTAGTGCTTCTGGCGGAGTAGCGGAGCTGGAGCAATTATTGTCATTTATTTAAGTTTTCTAACAGCGTGCACATTGCTTGTGCTTCTTAATGTAAACGTATGTGCCATGATTAACTTTAATTTACGGGAAGCAATTATTATAATTAATTAATATAACTCATAAATGCTCACAATTTATATCATAGTAATTATAGTGGATGGCGTCACTGTATAGTATTCGGAATTTCTTAAAATATTGGAGGTTTTAAATTACTAAACGAATCAAAGTAATCGATAGTAGATTCTTGTTTGTAATAAGCTATCCAATGTGTACTGGTCCCTACTGTAAGTCCAAATTAACGACTGCATAGTTATTATTCTTAGGAGTTGGTGGTAATCTGTCTCTCATAAAAACATCTCAAAAGTTGAGGAGGTATTTCTTACCGAATTTAAAAATATCGATATTAGTGAGGAGTCTGTGTGGCAGTCGGTTGAATGGCTTTTTCCTTTCTCGTATTTTTTTCGTAAAGCAATAGCTTCCAATTCTTTTTGGGCGGCTTTCTCTTTACTCACTTCTTGCCCAATCGCTGCAGCTCGGCTTGCTAAACCACCTGAAGCGCTCAATCCAGTAATGAATTATCATTAATCGTAAGAAACCTACGGCTTTTAGGTAACAGTATTACACGCGGCCTTCGTATACGTTTTCTATCACCAGCATCCTTCACCTTTAAGAGCATTCTTTGCTGTCATAAATATATACACATTTCTTAAACGGTTTCCGTTTCATTTTCATACCCAATTTCTTTTCCCCTTTCATTGCGTTGGGAAATCCTAAGCGGCAGTTTTCTCTCCAAAACTGGCGTCTGCTGATTTCACGAGTTCCAGCGCTCGTTCTTGAAGTACACGACCAGCTTCATATCTCTGGTGAAAACCTATGCTCTGCGAATATGTAATCATGGTCCCTATAGGCTTGATCTAGGGGACTTATACCTGAACTACCACGTTGAAGTCGCTTTTGCAAATTCGTATCATAAATCAATCAACGATCTTTGTTTATGACAGACTTACGCCAGAATACCGAAATATTTGATTGGAGATAAGACGATTTTTTTTTCGTCAACTTAAAGAAGATGATATAAATTTACGATACATTTGCGAGAAACACGTAGGTGCAGATATGCCTTTGGAGAATTTCTAGTATATGTGCGGTGAATGCTGGAAAGAGAAGTACTGTTTTTTGGTTATCAATAAGGATAGCGATATACATAACGGGCGATATAGAAACTTTTTTATAACACAGAATTAAGTTGCGTTAGACTAGTTTAAAACGAACAACAAACTGGTCCTAACCTATACTGGACATAATCAACCTGGTGCAAATGAAGAAAAACCATCGTACTTCATCATTAAAGCGAGCAAAGCTATTTGCAAGAAACGGTTAACTATGAAGATGGAGCGACCTGAAAAGGAACGTCCATCCGCAACACCGTTCAGAAAAAAAGGCGCCAAGTGGTAGACGACTGATGACGATTGAAGTTGATTATAATCCCTTTACAGAATTCGTACAACTTCATGAGGAATACTAAACGTTGATTGAGTAATATCCTGACGTTGATGAATTTCTTGAACAGTATACAATCACACTTAGAGTTTATTCACGGCTTGATTTTCGATACAGAAGGATTATATGATACAACATGAGCTCATTTTGACCCAAACACTAATCAATTGAAATTAGGTCGCGCTGTCTTAGAAATTGATGGCAATTACATACTTATTGATGGTATACGATACAAAGGGACAGTTAGTATTTATGGGATGACTTTTAGAAATCGTCCTCGAGGATATACAAGCGAGATGAAGATCGTTACGGCGATATCTTGAAATGCATAAATGCATAATGCAACTACGATTTAGACAAATAAATAAAACGTAACAAAGGTTACAAACATACTTACATATTCATACTTTTAACCTTTCGATGTCGAAGGAGCACTATAAGCGGCAGTATCAGAGGCAAAGGACATTCCCTTGGTCACAAGATATCAGTGAATATTAATTTGTTCATTGGGATGGAAAAAATGAGCTTCTAGATCGATTAAAATTGCTAATAGCACCCAAGCAAGGTAGACATACAGATCACAGTAATGAAACGTACAGTTCGTGGAAGAATATGGGGGATTAGGGCATTTGTTTGTTGTGAAGTAAGATCAGATTAGAGAACAACCTGTTTACTGTTTACCACATCATTGTGTGCTGAAACTAGTGAAACAAAGTTGAGAGTGGTTTTTCATGGCAGTGCAAAAACGAGTACAGGTGTATCATTAAATGATAAGTTGGGAACGGGACCGACTCTGCTAGATGACTTATTTTCAAGAACATTACGATTTCGAATACATAAGTATGTGATGATGGTGGATATCGCAAAAATGTACAGAATGGTGTTTGTGTTGTCAATGAAACTCAGCACGCAATATGCAATATGCAACGAATTTTATGGAGATCAAACACAGAACATCCAGTACAAATTTGTAGATTGAACACACTGACGCACGGTACAACAACAGAACCTTACTTAGATATTCGTTGTCTTCAACAAGTAGCGTACGAAAATATGGAACAGTTTCCAAGGACATGCAGTGTAATCCTTTCGGTTTTTGATGTGGACGATTTGTTGGCAGGAATAGAACAATTAAAGAAACTAAATTGTTAAACGACGAATTAACAGAGATTTTGAGTGATTATGGATTTGATTTGCGTAAGTGTTTATTGAACAACGACTAGGTATTGGAAAATACTCAAATGGAAATTCAACATATATTAACTGAGAATAGAACAACGAAAGCACTAGGTCTTACCTGGAATTCTGCAAGCGTTTCACTGCTTTATATCAATATATGTCTGAGTGTTCTCGAGTAAAAGTAACTAAACATTCTATTTTATAATCCATTGCTCAAGTGTTTGACCCCCTACGATTGGTGGCATCGTGCATCATAAAGGCCAAATTCTTAATGCAGAGATTGTGGGAGGGGGGTTGACTATGCAGGTCTGTTTAATATCAAACACAATAACCTAAAGAATTATAAAATCGTGAAGTCTTATATTTGCATATTCGTTTGTTTTGTTACAAGAGCGGTACAGATTGAATTGCCTTAAAACATTTCCCGTCGGGGTAAATGCTTCCATATTTATTCAGATAATGGAACAAATTTTGTATGTGCAAGAAACGCCTTAAAAGGGCTTTTTAAATCTCTTATGAATACTACTAATCAAGGTAAAATTTTTGAATTTTTATCACATGATTCTATTACTTGGCACTTTTTACATCCAAGTTCGCCGCACTTTAGTGGTTTATGGGAGACTGTAGTTAAGTCTCCGAAATATCATTTAACTCGGATTTTGGGGAACATAATTTAAACTTATGACGAGTTTCATTCAGTATTGACACAAGTTGAAGCAATATTAAATTCCAGACCCTTATTTCCCATGTAATCCCAGTGACTTGTCTGTTTTTGCACCTACACATTTCCTAATCGGTGATTCGCTTACTTCATTACCTGAAGCTGAGAATATTGAAGAAAGGGTAAACAGATTAACACGGTATCAACATTTAAGTCAAATCGCTAAACACTTTTGGCATCGATTGTCAACTGAATATTTAACAACATTGCAACAGAGACCCAAGTGGGACAGCAACTACGTTGAATCTCCCACAAGTTGGATCTATAGGTCTCATCAAGGATGATTGACTTCCGCCATAAGAAATGGTCATTTGGTAGAAGTCTAGAACTTTTCTAAGGAGAAGATGATGTAGCAAGAGTTGCAAGTGTCAAATCCATCGAACGAGCGATCCGAAAATTGTGTTCTTTACCAATAGACTCATAAAGTGTTTATACCTATATATATATTATACATGCATAATTGTTTTGAAATTTAATATTTCAAGGCGGGCGAGATTTATGTTGGAGCATTTGTGTATTAATTTATGTTGGAGAATTTGTGCATTTAGTTTGTATTTGAACATTTGTGTTTGGTGCGGTTGGTCCGTTGGTGCAATTGACTGCCGTGTTTTTTGGTGTAGTTGTACTCGAATCCCGTCACATTATAATTACTTTTGTTGTATTATTGAGTATTCCATTGTATCAAAAACGATTGTAGAGAGTAGAGGCAACAAAACAATCTCGTGTTCATTTTATAACGATTCATTATATTAAGTTATATAAGTTGTGTGAGTTTTATTTGAACACTTACAAGTTTAAGTAACAAGTTTCAATAGCCGAGAGAGTAATTCCAATGTTGAAAGAGAAGCTACATAAGGAATTTATCTTACGGGAAACATCCAAGTGGATAGATAGATTAAATGATATCACTGAAGGATATCATAATACAAACCATAGAATTGGCCTGAAGCTTATAGAAGCCTAAAGATGTTGTGGTTGCTAAAGAATGAGCGATGATGTCCACAATTTATAATCGACGTAAATTGGCTCGAAAACAAACATTTTCATTAAAAGACGTAGCTCCAATTTCCAAATACAAATTACTGTTTACAAAGGTTATACTCCAAATTAGTCCGTGGAATTATTTAAGGTAGTCAAAATGCAATTAAGCAATCCTACGACTTATCTCCCAGAAGATGTGGCTGGTAGACTACCACTTGGAAAATTTTATGAACTGGAATTCCAGAAGGTCAAGCATAGCGGAGAAAATACTACGAAGAAAAGACATCAAAGTATATGTAAAATGGCTCCGTCTAGATAAATCTCATAATAGCTGGCTAGATTCTGGTAATTTCCTCTATAATTCTGTATTATATATATTGTAATAGGATTTTTTGAGGCCCCTGTTCTCCTCAAGAACATGCCCATTTTTTATTATTCTCTAAAACAAGGTGGCATTTATTATATACAGCTACCAGATAAATTAAAACTAATGCAAGTATATTTAATATACAAAATAATGATCGACTGTATGTTAAAGCAGCTAAAATGTAATATATGAAGCATTTTAACTGCTTTAACACAAACAATTTTCTGTTAACGTTATAGACTATCCTCAAAATTATAATGAAATTCTTAATTTTAAAGAATACCTATAACCGTTTTCGGAACAAAGATGGTAGTAACGTGGTGCCCCGTCGTGGGAAACTTCGGAATTCCGAAAGGCCAGTGCAATTGGCAACGTTGCTGTAGAAGGTTTTGTCTAAGTTTTGCATAGTGCAGCAAGGGCCTAAAATAAATATCATGTTTTACCAACGAATGCAGTTTCTTAATTGTAATATAAACAACATTTGGTGAAGCCGATAACCGAGCACAAGGGCGTAAAAGTAGGAAGACTTGCATTATATTAAAATGCAGGGCACCGCTTTTTCGACGGGAGATAATGGGGACATATGTACATATATGCTATTCATAACACTTTCAACAACATTCTATTTTCCGTGATATTTCTTTACTATGAAAAGTAAAAGCCTTTTTGTAATTATTGTTACCGTTTCTTAAACATTACACGCTTTATACACCCGTTTATGTGCGAAAGTGTAAAAAAATATTTCAAAAAAAAAATCTTCCGTGCGCATTTTACATCGCATACATATAGAATGTCGTAGAATTTGTAAGAGAAAGAGTACTTTTACTAAATATCTGAATAAAAGCAGTTACTAATAATTTAGACTAATATTTGAAACTACACCACCAATCAATTATCTTTTGCGCTTCCCTTACTCAGCAATAAAACATGTTCTATATTATCCCAGCATATAATAGTTAGGCGAACTCGCAAGGAAAGTATCATATTTAATTTTTATACAATTATACACTTTTAAATTGCGCGGACGATTGAAGCGGTTAGTTACGACAGGAAAATCGCACGTAATTGGTTGGTAAATTAGCTAATATGAATTTAATTTGAGGAAATCATCAACTTAATTCCGTTCAAAAATGTCGGGATAACGTTAAATAGTAGTATTTGTATTGTATTAAATTGGAACGATGACTACGGAAATTCAGTAGGCATAAATTACATCTCTCATTTTTCAAAATAATTAGCTTGTAGAGAAAAGAGGATCAGTTGCGAAAACTGATTGAATTATCTCCTGTTTAAAATTTTGCATTTTTCCTCGGTGCGTGTACTTCTTTCTTACGGTTGGAGAATGTTCTGTTATCAGTTAATTTATTCCATTTATTAAATTTGGTTTCTACAAAAACACAAATCTTCTTTCCGTGAATGCCGATCAGATTATTCTGTTATGTTGTTGAACCTATGATGTATACATTTTTATATTTGTGCAATCCAATAAATTCCATGAATCCGTAATGCGTTACAAATATCGGCCCAACGGATGTTCGAAGGTGAAAACATGTTTAAAAGAACAAGAATATGTCTGCTACGCGTCTGGTATAAGCAACAGCATACAAAGATTACATCGTATTCATGTTGAAAAGAGAGAAAACATGTAATAATATTGTTTTATATAATGTTATAAATATGCTACTACGGTATGTAGACCGCGTCTGTATCTATCAAACGTCAAAAGTAGGTAATAACAGATGTTGCTTGACGTCTGAGGTTACTTGCTGTGTTTGTTTTAACAACTTTCACCACATTAATTGAGAGGTCGGGCTTTACAAACAATTGCAGTTTTTTTCTAACATTTGGATGTATTGTATCAATTACTGCTTTCATCGTTTCAGTAGAAAGTGATAAAGAAGTTCCCGAATCAACAGATAATGCTGAATGTTCTGGACTATTTCAGGTCTTGTAAAGGCATGAGAATGAGAGGGACTATTACTAGGTTTATGCTGTTTCCCTTTTTAGAAAGCACTGGTAATATTGAGATTTCCTGAACAGAACTCTGTATTGGATTAATTAGAAGCCGGAACAAAACCCTGTTTTTTAGATCTCCAAAGAAAATTAGAGCTCAAACACATTCAAAAACTCAGGATGTGCTAGAGCTGGTTAAAATTGAAATAGAAATGTTATATGATAAAATTACATTTTTTTTTAATTTATGTCACGATGCCAGTAGATATATTGTAATCTCACGGACACTATATTATTGATACAGCAAGTGCGTAACAGTTAAACTAATTTCCATATTAATACTAATATTTACATGAATATCAATACTAAACTACCATTGGCATTAAAATGACAAAATTACGATTTTCTTGCAATTATCCAACATAATTAAATTCAGAAAAATATCAGTCTCAGAGGGAACTCGAACCCAACATTTTTATGTCTCCGGCATAACCGTGCTCTCTTTTAAAGATGTTGGGTTCGAGTCTCCTCCGAGACCGATATTCTTTCGAAATTTAATTACGTTGGGTAATTGCAAGAAAATTGTAATTTCACCATTTCTAATGCCAACTGTAGTTTAGTATTGATATTCATGTTAATATTAGTATTAATATGGATATTAGAAATGTTATATTTTATGTATGCATGTGGATGCGCACTTGAATAATCCTTATATACTACAATACTTTATAGGTATAAGCATGCTACCTGAAATTCTGTTTACTAAGCCTTTCAAATTGGGTTTTGCCATGCATGGAAACTGCATCAGTCAGAAGTGTTTCTTTGAGAAAATATATTAAAAATAAGATATTAAATTATTTCAGGGAAGTGGTTTTCATATATATATATTTACTTAAGCAGAAGTAAAAAATGATCGTAGCGATATGGAAGAGTTTGTCTAGTCAACGCACCAATAGCAAAGATAAAATGTATGTGGTGATAATTTTATAAGGGAATTTTTGCACTTATCTTGTTGCTTGATCTGAATTTAATGTTATTGAGTTGTCTTTACCAAAAGCAACACCGTAGTACAACACATATATTGGAAGAGGCGCAGATGATGCCTAGCCTGCTTTACCCTGTTGTAACGAAGAAGTTTCGAACAACTATGTTTGTTATACAGAAGATCTCATGAAGGAGGAATGTGTACCTTTGCATGTAATTTGTCATAGTTTGTGAATTCTTTAAAATGTTTGTATTATAATATTTTTTGTTTTAACAACTGAGAACACTTTTACATGTCAATCTGAATTATGACTTAATTCATCTCATGCTACATTATTGTATTTTGAATAAAATGTATATAGCATGCCCCCTGCTTATTTACCTAAACAGTAGGGAAAGTAACTTCTGCATCGGTGGAGTTTGAAATAAAAGGTAAACAAGCTTTTTGCGCATAAGTATTTTTAGGTACTTGTTTTCTGATAAGAAATGTATTGTAGAATTTCTACATTCACAAATTTTCATTAGCTTCATTACAAGTATATGTTAAACGTGAACAGAGAAAATAAACGCTTGCGTTTCCGAATTGACATTTAATTGCGAAATTTTAATTTTTTTATATGTCGCATTATACACACTTGCACATACTACAAACATCTTAATTTGACTGCAATGTAGCCATCTAATTAAGAGTTAAAGGTAAATAATCACGGGTTAAGTTTCATTGAAGGGTTCTGTAATAAATTGGATCGTATTCGAAACAACCTGTTGTAAAGGTTACTGCTTTCATATATTTCTTATTTGCAACAGTCAATTTAATACAATACATATACAAAATTGCGGAAATACCAAGAAAAGCATCTTAGTCGATTCTATATAGGGAAGTAAAATGCGGTATTGCCATACATATTGAGCCTGTCGACAGGCAACCAAAGCTACATATTGCTAGGAGTTATATATGACATACATCTTTGTTACATAGTATAGTAGAGGACATCGTATTAACGTATTGTGGTGGAAAATCTCAGGCTCTTTAATGTTTTTAAATGGGTTCTTTGATTTAAAATGTTGATCTATTTGTTTTTTAAATTAAATAATAATGTTTTGTAATTAAAATAACCAAATGTAAAGTTGATAAGATAAATATATTGATAAATTAATAAATATGTACCGCTTTCTTGCTGTCTAGCTCATCTTTAAATATTCTAATTAATATGCGAAACAAAAATGAGATCGAAAGATACAAATAATTTTGAAGAACTTGAGAAGATTCGACGTCTTTAATTTTTGAAATCGTACTCACTCGCACGTGATTTCTCGCCTTCAAGATGGATTGGTCTTCGGCTTCCAAAATATCTGTCCAGAACTTCCAGATTTTATATGTAGTATCAGCTGATACACTTTATGAACGGATATAAACGAAGATCTTTGTAAAATTATAGAGTTATATGAGAAAATATTTAATTATTCGCAGGAGAAACGATGACAACATGTCTGACTTTGACACGATGTCTTTTGTTTTTGTTTTTTACATCCATAGCAACACATTTGTTTGTCTACATGGAAAACCACATAGTACACAACTTGATATGAGTGAGGTTATAAGGGTAAATGCTGCGTCGTGCCATCCTTCCGTCGTATGAGAAATGTTGAAGATTATAAATATAATTTCGTAATAATGCATATTTATACAATGTGATTGAAATGTGTGAGTACAGTATATTAAACGTCTTTTAAGAATGAAATTTTGAAATACTTATTTATATAAAAAAATATGTTTACGAAAAGCGATATATAACATATGATAAAAGATAGTGAAGTTTACGTCTCCTCTGCAAGTGTTATTGAAGAGACTTTTTTTTAACAAGAAAATTGTGAATAATAAGCTAATAACGAATACAAAAAGTAGATATCTGTAAAACTATAGAACCAAACCTGTACAGATTGAATATCTATGCTAAAAATTCATAAAGAGGGAGTATTAACGGTACTTTGCCTCCAACTAATAGCATCAACCATAATAAAAAAATAACGGCGTGCAACGAAGTGACGAGAAAATATCTGGAAAAGGTAAACTAGTAAAATTTAAAAAAAATCATTGATAATTAATAGACAATACTTCATATCATTACAGTATGCTCAATATTCGTACATTTAGTGTGAGTACATGTCGCTAGAATGGAGACTTAAGATGAGGTATTTGTTTATATTTGACTTTATCATGGGTGTGGTTCACTCTTATGGCAGTAAAAGAAAGTCATGTAAATCTATTACTTCTAACAAATCGAAAAAAGAATAATTCTTTCTTAATAATTGACCTCGTTAGAAACAACAACGCAGAATCGATTCGAGCTGCTATCGGACAATGAAGAAGAGGCCGAAGAGATGGAGGAAGATGTAGAAGAAATTAACGAACTAACACCAACGAACAACCGTCAACGGAAACCGAACAACCGTCCACGTCCGGACGAAACAAGAGCGAAGGAACTACGGCAACTAAACCGGAACGAAAACAAAAAATAGCGCCAATCATAATCAAGGAAACGGCAAAATGGACAAGAACTGCGAATCTCATGCGCGAAAAGCGTATAACTGCTACGAAAAGCAAGTTAATCAACACTGGGATTCAAGTGGAACCTGTGAGGAGGACTACGCAAACTGAGTAAGCTTTTAAAAGATCAAAAAATTCAGTTTTACACTTACCAGCTGAAAAGTGAGAAAAAAGTAAAAGTGGTGCGCGGTATGAAATTAAACAGGATCTGCAAGCGCAGGACTACCCAGTTGAAAAAATAACCAGAATGAAGGGCAAACAGGGCAAACCGTCGCCGCTTGTCCTCGTCGAAATCGACCGACTCTACAAATCAATATACAACATCACGGACTGTTGCGGACTGGCAGTTAAGGTAGAAGCCTTGCGCACTCGCAACTTAATAGTGCAATGCCATAAGTGTCAAATGTTCGGGCACACACAATCAAACTGCAACATCAACTACAAGTGCATGAAATGCGGCGAGGATTACTCGACGCACTTGTGCGAAAAACCGAGAAAAACGCCTCCGAAATGTGCTAACTGTGGTGATGAGCGCCTTTCAACGTATCTGAAGTGCCCTGAGAACCCCAACAACGCGGTCGGCAAGAAGTACATCGATGCCCCCCTGCCGAAGAACAATCCGTGGACCAAGAAGAAGGACAACGGACCCAGCAACACGCAGCCCCCGAAAGAGGAACCCAAGAAGACGACGAACAGTAAAACAGAAGACAAACTAGCGCTAATTTTGGGGGGCATGTTACTTAACTTCAACAACACAAACGCCACCGTAGAGCAGCGCATGGAATTCCTTCGCCAAACGGAGGAACTAACAGGTCTCTACAAAAAGTAAGCTGCTGCTTACCCAACTAAAAAAAAAAAAAAGAAAAAAAAAACAATATAGTATATATAAAATTATATATATATACAAAAATTTAAAAAAAATATATAAAAAAAGGGAAATATATTATATATATATATATCCATGCAAAAAAAGAAACAAGCGAAACAACCGCAAAAAAAAACAAGTAAAAACGATTAATGAATAAACAAAACAATAAAGAAATAAAAATCATGTTCTGGAACACGCAAAGTGTTACCAAGAAAAATAACGAATTAAGGGTGTTTCTGGCAGAAAACGACATCGATGTTGCGCTACTGTCAGAGACACTACTTAAATCAAGCCACAAATTTAACATCCCGAACTACGCGATCCACAGAACAGACCGTTGTTCGGGACCAGGCGGGGGTACAGCGGTACTCGTAAAAAAAACATAAAACACCACCAAGTGGCCACACACACCATCGAAATGGAAGCAACTGCAGTTCAGATCCACACTGCGCGCGGTGTCGTGGAGATCCATTCGTGCTACGGACCGCCGGGCTCTGTCTTATCCGAGGCGGATTTCCGCGCGGTCTTTGGCGCGGGTCATCCCACGATATTGGCGGGGGATCTGAACTGTAAACACAAAAGTTGGAACTCCAAGACAACAAATACGAGAGGGAAACAGCTTTCAAAAATCGCGAGTAAATACAATTTAACCGTCGAAGGACCAGACGAAGACACACACATACACATCCCCACCGGTTCCACCGATGTGCTGGACATCGCTGTGGTAAAAAACGTCACCACACCGTACCACCTCGTAATTGTCAACGACCTGACGTCCGATCACTTCCCGGTCGTCATGACTCTGTCGCTGGAAAAAAAGCTGGCTGCGACAACTACACACACCACGAACTGGCTGGAGTTCGAAAAACAACTCGACCCCAGACCGATAACGATAAACAGAACAAGCGACATAGACGACATGGTCCGACAATTCGAGGAGGACTTTAAAAAAGCGATGGCAGCGGCTACAAAGGCCAAAATCATTTCACACCGCGAGAGGATTCCTGACTACATCAAGGTCAAGATCTTCAAAAAAAAAATTATACAAAGCATACAAAAGGACCCTACATCCACACACAAAAACACTACTTAATAATATCACAAACGAAATAAAGGAAAACATTGCGGAACTGTACAATCTACAGTGGGAGAAGAAGATCGAACAACTGGATCAGGACCAATCCGCCCTGTGGAAGATGGCGAAAGCTCTGAAACCTAAATCGGGAAAAATACCCCCCTTAAAAAGCGAGACGGGAATAATCAACGAGCTCAAGGACAAACCCAAGAATTCGCGAACTATTTCGAGAACACGTTCTTGCCGAACAAACCCGCAAGTAACGACCTAGAAAAGTTCGCGAACGCTATCAACGGACTAGCCCGTACAGACTACGGCGACGAGCTAGACCCACCGCAAACTACAACAGAGGAGCTCCTTGATATAATCAAGAGGCTAAAAAACCGTAAGGCCCCTGGACGGGACGGCATCACCAACGCCGCAATTAAACACCTGCACCTGGGTGCAATCGATGCACTCAGGGATATAATCAACGGTGTTCTGAGGTACCAACATTTTCCTCAGACATGGAAACACGCCACGGTTATAGTTCTCCACAAAACCGGCAAACCCAAGGATAGTACTGACGGCTATCGACCGATCAGCCTACTCCCCGGGCTAAGCAAGGTCCTGGAGAAAGTCATCCAAAGAAGATTCCTGGAAGTCGTAAGTGAAAAAGAAATCCTACCCGGATTCCAATTCGGATTCAGGCAGGAGCATTCCACCACCCATCAACTGTTACGGATCACCGAACACATAACTGAGCACTTGGATAAGTCGACGCCGACGGCGGCCGTCATGCTCGACATAGAAAAGGCATTCGACAAAGTCTGGCATGAAGGCCTCGTCTATAAATTGAGACAGTACAAATTTCCGGCTGCGCTAACCAAACTAACGCATCACTATCTAAAAGAAAGAACCTTCGCGGTTAAAATCGACGACAAAACATCGACCGTTCGCACGACGAAATCAGGAGTGCCCCAGGGCTCGGTACTGGGTCCACTTCTCTTCAACATATACACCGCAGATATACCCAAACCGTCAACTTGCCAACTGGCTCAATTCGCTGACGACACGGCAGTATACTACAGCCACAGAAACATGAGGTCAATTCACTTACGACTTCAGGAGTACTTAGAAACAGTTACTAAATGGTACGATCAGTGGCGTATCAGAGTGAATGCAACGAAAACACAGGCAATCTACTTCGTACCCCGTACTAGAAGGAAGAAGCTGGACCCCATCAAATTAACCGGTACATCCATACAATGGAACAATACCGTTGGATACCTCGGAGTTATCCTAGATAACAAACTTACGTACTCGGCACACATAGCCGAAGTAAGGAAGAAAAGTTGTGTTGCATCCAAGACTCTATACCCATTGATGAATGCAAGAAGTAAACTTTCCTTGGATAACAAAATAAAATTGATCAAGGCGACTATGGTACCTATAGCCACCTACGCCGGGGAACTATGGCACCAAGCGTCTGATCAACAAAAAAATAGAATACAAGGCCAACTAAACAAGATTATCCGTTTCGCAACGAACGCCCCGCGGTACATGAAAAACGAAGATCTCCACGCGGAACTAGAGCTGGAAACCCTAGACCCTATCATCCTAAGAAGAACCAATGACACCGTACAAAGGACGAAGACACACCCAAACGAAGAGGTAAGGAAAATCATCAAGCCAATCAGAAGACTGCGAAGAGACGGCGTTAAACAAATAAAAAGAAGAGCCGAAGAGAAAGGAATAACGCTTCAACCGCCTAAGAGAAGCAAGCAAACAAAAAAAATAAAACAAAAAAAAGGTAACACACTGCACCCAGGCCCTAAACAGGGGAAAAAAAAACAAACAATGTAAATAAATAAATAAATAAATAAATAAATAAACTGTAACCATCAAAAAAGACGAAGAGGAAATGGAGGTAACTCCGACCCTCATATAAGAAAACCAACCCACCCAAGTCCTATAGGGTCAGTCGTTTACGAATAGTTGCCTACTAAACAAGTCAATCCGGAAGAAAACTGAAACTATTGAGGAAATTGAACACCGTGCTGTGACTCAAACCATATTGAATGAAATGGAAACCGTTTATGGGGAACAGTGCCCTAGTAAATCAATGATTTATAAGTGGCATGGTCTTTTTAAACATGGTCGGGAGTCGATTGGAGACGAACCCCGCCCAGGACGGCCAGTTGAGGCCACCAGATCAGACATCGTCGAAAAGGTGCAAAAATGTCTACTACAAGATACCGGTTTGAAGAAAAAACAATTATCTGCATTAGTTGGAGTATCAGATACCACCATTTTGCGTATCCTACATGACCACCTGGGTATGACAAAAGTCAGTGCAAGATGGGTACCGAGAATGCTCACGCAGGTGCAGAAACAGCAGCACGTCTGTTCGTCCAAACAATTTTTGGAGCTGTGTGGAGACAAACCTGCGCAGATTTTGGAGCGGATTGTTACCGGAGATGAAACATGGGTTCATCACTTTGAGCCTGAGTCCAAACAGGAGTCCATGCAATGGCATAGAAAGGGGACACCACCGCCAAAGAAATTCAAAGTGTCAGAATCGGCTGGAAAGTTGATGGCTACTGTTTTTTGGGATTGTGAGGGGATATTATTTATTGATTACAAAGAAAAAGGTAGGAGCATAACCGGAGAATATTACGCAGCGATATTAGAAAAATTAAAGAAGGCCATCACGGAAAAACGTCGAGGAAAATCGACCAAGGGTGTGTTGCTCTTGCAAGACAATGCGCCGGTTCACAAGAGCAAAGTTGCAATGGCTGCTATGCACAAGCATGGCTTTCAATCAATAGTCCATCCACCCTATTCGGCTATTCCGCGAAGAAACATTTGTAAATTATATTTTAAAACAAAACGTACCTACGCAACCTTTAATATTGAACAATTAAACAATTAAAACGTAATAAAGCTACGCAATGCGAATTCTGTAACATTAATTCGATATGAATAACATAAAAGCAGCTGATTTCTGTGGTATTACCGGTCATACATTTTGTAACAATTGCAACCATAACCATAAAAAACGAATAATGTTATCCCAGTTTTTTCCATAATTTATCTGGTGATGATGGACACTTTATTATTAAGGAATTAAATTTAAAGAGGGTGCTATTTCTGCTATACCCATCACTAACGAAAATTGTATCTTTTTTTAAAACGCTTAGAATCAAGAACAGTATAATTACGTCGTTTAGATAGTTTTAAATTTTGTTCTATATCTCTAGATAAATCGAGTAGGTCCTTTACAAAAATTGATTTTAACTATCTTTGGAATAGTTATCCAAATCATATAATAATACTTAGGATGGGAGAAGTAGGATTAGAACTATTAATAGATATCGATATGATATTTATATAAGGAGTAATTAGAGGTGGATTGGTGCAATGTAGTAAAAGATACACACAAGCGAATAGACTTTTTATTATTATACGATGCTAAGGAACCCCAATTATTTATAACATATTTTGATGTTAATAACTTGTACGGGTGGACTATGAGTAATAGTTACCAGCAAGCCATTTCGAGCGGACAGAAGATATTGAATATATTAAAAATATGATACTATCGCGTAGCGAATCATGTGATGATTTATTTCATCGATGACACTCATGATGATGAAGTTGGACACAGTTTAGAAGTAGATTTAATCCACCCTAAGATATGACATCCATCTCATAAAGATTTATCTTTCTTACCGTATTCTTTCAAAATGGAAAAAAATCAAAAAACTAAAAGATTAACGGATTTATCACAAAGGCAAATGACAAGAAGAAGATGGTGATTTATTATAAAAAATTAATTCAGCATTACATTACGATATGCAACTATATAAAATTCATAGAGTGTTAATCATTAAACAATCCAAGTGGTTAAAAGATTATACAGATCTTAATACCGAGATGAGGGCAAAGGCTAAAATTAGTTTCGAAAAAGATTTATACAAATTAAAGAATAACGCAGTTTTTGCTAAAACTATCGAAACTATGTGAAATCATAGAATTATAAACTTTGCAACATGCTGGAAAGGGCAATACGGTGCTGAAATTGTAATTTCTTTACCAAACCTTAAATCGCGAGAGAAATTAATTTCGATAAACCCATATATGAAGCATTATCAATTTTACCCACTAATTACTCGTAGAATATCCCCCGATACACATATATTCAAGCGAAATGACCTGATTTTGCATGCTCCACTATGGAGGAGATACAATCGAAGTTCCCCAATATGAAAATTGTGTTTTTCAGACCACTTCCAGTCGATTTAGACTATTCGCAACTCTCTAACGCTCCACACTCCCAAGATATTCACATATTCAAGCGAAATGACCTGATTTTGCATGTTTTACTATGAAGGAGACACATTCGAAGCTCCCGAATGCGAAAACTTTGTTTTTCAGACGATATCCAGTCGATTTAGACTATTCGCAACTCTTTAACATTTCACAGTCCCGATATACACACATATTCAAGCGAAATGAACTGATTTTGCATGCTTTACTACGGAGGAGATACATTCGAAGTTCCCGAATACGAAAATTGTGTTTTTCGGGCGATCTCTAGTCGATTTAGACGATTCGCAACATTCTAACATTTCACACTCCCGAGATACACACATTCTTCAAGCGAGATGACCTGATTTTG